>JAWWEW010000078.1:111146760-111279153 GCA_035583185.1 Anabacerthia variegaticeps
CCCCCGGCCGCGGCCGCGGCGCAGAACAAAGCGGGGCGGGGGCGGCCCCGCCGCGGCCCCCGCGCCCCGCCCGCACTCACGGCGGCCGTGGCCTTCCTGGCGGCCGGGACGATGGCGGGCAGCGGCGCCGACATGTTGTTGCCGCACATACACCGGGCTGCGGGGCGGCCGGCGGGACTGGGGCCAGCGGCGGGGAGGGCCGGGCCGGGCCGGGCGGGGGGCGGAGGGGTGTGGGGCCGTGCGGGGCCGTGCGGTAGGGCCCGCGCCGGGACGGGGACGGGGACGGGGACGGGGACGGGCACAGGGACAGCGCGGCGTGCCTGCACGGGCTGTGTGTCACAGAGGAAACCCAGCACGAACACCGCGAGCAGCGCTGTCAGGCGGGGCTCGTTTCTCCTCGTCGGATCAGACGCCTTCCCCGCTAAGTTAAATCTCTTGGCTGACAGCCAAAGTTTCTCCTCATCTTTGACTTGTATTAGGCTATTCAGGCACTCCGATTGAAGTTAGTGGATCGTTGCAGTCCATTCCAGATACTTAGAGCAACTCTGAATATGTGTGGCAAACACGTTTCTGTCAAAACGAAATACTTTGTGCTTTGTCTTCCATTCCATACATCTTTGTCAGATATTGACTGCCAGAAAGTCAATCTACCCATTGTTTTTGCCGGGTGGTATCTGGCTGACATGGGTGCTTTTTTGGCAGCTCCAACAGCAGCTGAATGCACACTGTAGTTCTTTCACATCCTTCCCACTGGTGTGTTCCATACCAGACAGGGGTGATTTTTCACAAAACTTTTGTTGAACAACGTTACCAGCACGGCTGCAGGAAACATTGGAGAAGCCTTTGTGCCAACTGTGCAACACTGAACGGGAGTTCTCTTTTGCCGTGATTTTTAGGCTGTCTTCATACATACGAAAGGATGCTAGGGCACCCTTGTTATTGCTGAAATTGGACTATTTTCACAGGTAGCTTTTTGTGTTTTGATTTGTCTCTAGTGTGTGCTCTTGCCTCATGTACCACAGCCAATTCCAAGTATGTTAAGAAAATACATTTTATGCATAAAAAATTCTTTAGGAGCTTCACACTTTGTCAGGTGCTTATCAAGTATGCTGAACCTGACTCTTGCTGTAGATCATCCTTTTGGGACATAAATAAAATTTTGCTTTCCCTCTCTACTCTGTTATTTACCATGTAAATGTCACTTCCATAAGGTGAAATACTGCTGAACCTCCAGCCTAAGAAGTCAATAGTCTGCTCACAAATAGAACAAGCTTTTATTATTTTAGTCAGTATTGCTGGAATGATGTTACTTGGATTTCCAGCTGCTGCTAGCATGGCTCAGGGTCGCTGGAGAAATGTGAGCTGTTCATGGATTGGGCAGAAGCAAGTCAGTCACACGATAGTGGGATTGCCTGTGCAGGCATGGGGCAGTCTGCTGGTTTACAGACAAATGTTTGAGAAACTGTCCATTTGCAATCCTGAAGGAATTGCTGAAAACATCTGAATTGTGAACCTTTCAAAGATTGGTAAATTGGCTGTCTCTTTAAAATGACATATCTGTCATAGGAATTAACAATTTCCTACCTTATTTCAAGTTTCTGTTTAACGCAGTGAGAGCTTTATGAGGCAAAACATTCACTACATTATTTATTTTTCCCTATCCTAAAGGCTAAAATGATCTTAGATAAGATGGTTGTCCAAACCAGCATCTTGTTTATTGTTACATTGTAATTTTTCTAGTTTTCTCCAATCTGAAGCAGACATTCAACATGGAAGAAGGTATTGGTCAAACAGAAGTTTCAGGATGGAAAGCAGGATATTACACCAAGGAGTATTGGCTGACTTTCACAGCAGGAAGTGGCCTTTCTGCTCTGTAGCTCCTCAGCAGCAGGTTCTATAATTTAGTTCTTCACTTCAGTAAGCCTGCACCCTTCACACCCTTCCCATCAGACCAATATACCAATGCAAACTGCTGTGTGGTTTTCCAGTAGGTCCACTTTTAAATTTAAAAGATTGAAATAATACATGTGATCAAGTACTGCAACAGTACTAGGAAAGTCTCTGTCTTCGTCAGCTGATCTTGGCTGGGATAGAGTTAATTTTCTTCACAGTGGCTGGTGTGGGGTTGTGTTTTGGATTTGTGCTGAGCACAGGGTTGATAATATAGAGATATTTTTGCTCTTGCTGAGCAGTGCTCACACAGAGCCAAGGCCTTCTCTGCTTTTCATATTGCCACAGTGGTGAGGAAGTTGGGGGTGCTTGGCAGGCTGGGAGGAGACACAGCCAGGACAGGTGACCCAGGGGATATTCCAGACCGTATGACATCAGCTCAATATATAAAGTGAGGGGAGGAAGGAGAAAGGGAGGGACATTTGGAGTGATGGCGTTTGTCTTCCCAAGTCCCTGTTATGTGTGATGGGGCCCTGCTCTCCTGGAGATGGCTGAACACCTGCCTGCCCGTGGGAAACAGTGAATTAATTCCTTGTTTTGCTTTCCTTGTGTGCATGGCTTTCACTTTCCATGTTAAACTGCCTTTATCTCAGTCCACGAGTTTTCCAGCTTTTACCCTTCCGATTCCCTCCCCAATCCCTCTGGTGGCGCAGAGAGCGGCTGTGTGGGGCTCGGCTGATGGCTGGGGTTAAACCCCGCCATTCTGTAATGGGAATGGGTATTTCCAGTAAGAGTCGTCCCCGAGGCTGTGCTGGCACAGGGCACACACCCCTCCGAGCGGAGCTGAGCGCACCCCCGGCCGCTCCGTGCCGCCTGGCAGCGTGGAGGCTGGGCTCTGGACCCGGCTGCGGTGTGTGCGGGCGGTGGAGCTCACATTCACACCGCCGGGGACGGGCACGTGGCGGGCGCCCTTCGCCCGCTCCACGGCATTCCCGGCGCGCTCCCTTCGCCTGCTCCACGGCATTCCCAGCGCCCGCCGCAGGGAAAGAATCCCGGCGGCGCGACACTGCCGCGCGGCGCGGGAGGCGCGGTTTACGGCCGCGCCGTAAAGCGGCGGTGCGTGCGGCCGGTCCGTGTGCGGGGGCGGCCATGAGCGCGGGCGGCGGGAGCGGCGGGAGCAGGGCCCTGGAGCTGCTGCGAGCCCTGCCCAGGGTCAGCCTGGCCAACCTCAGGCCCAGCCCTGGCTCCAAAAAGCCGGTGAGTGCCCGCGGCTGGCCGGGCCTGGCTTGCCCCCGGGGCTGTCAGAAGGACACGCGAAGCAAAGGGGGAAAGTGGGAGGCGCTGCTGAGTGTGTTGAACCTGCCCCAGCCCTTTGGATGCCTTGTGTGTGCGGCCAGCCCCGCAGAGAACTGGATGATAAGTGGTGCTGGCCGAACCTTAAGGCCGCCGCTGGGGGCAGATGGAAATAGTAAAAGGGCTTTAAACACCACATGGGTGTGGGATGGGGTAATATGTTTGGAAGGGGAAGGCTTGGAGGCTTACAGAGATAAGGAATGTGATGCTAACTGGCATTCTGGTTACTATTTCTTTCTGGAAAACAAAACTGTATGTTGGCTTCCCCGTCTCCATATAAAGTGGTAGAAAAATGAAGAAAGGAAACCAGGAAGAAACCCTCCTGGTTTGGGAGGAATATCAGTGAATAGGGAGATGAGGTTCAAGGGCTAAAACCACGGGAACAGAGCCCTGACAGGGAGCACCAAGCAGCATTCTTCTGCAGGTGCTCAGGACTTCCTGGAGCTGCTAAATGGTATAGAATTTAAGTGCAGGTTTGTGCTAGACTCAACCATCCCTGCCACCAAAGGAAGCTGACCTGTCCCCACCCTGTTTGTGGTGCCTACCTAGACCTGTGCTCTGCAGAAATCACGTTAACTACTTTTCTGGGTTTCCCCTCAGAAAGGATCTGTTGCTTAGTTTTTGCTCAAGAATCAGCATTTTGCTCAGTTGTTTATGTTTCTGAAATCGTATGTTTTATAGATACTTATTTCTGAAATAGTTTACTAAATGTATCATTGATTGTTTTCAAGGAAAGAAGACGTGGCCGTGGAAGATACAGAGGTAGGAAGTGTGGCCGAGGTCACAAAGGAGAAAGACAAAGAGGAAATCTTCCCCGATTAGGCTTTGAGGGTGGTCAAACTCCATTTTACTTGGCCATACCAAAATATGGGTTCAATGAGGGACATAGGTATGTTTCTTCACATTTACTTGGAAATTAATCATTGTCCGCTTTTCTTGATCTTTCTCCTGAAGCCAGAATCTAATAAGTCAACACAGGCCTAACTGAAAAAGCTGAGCTTTTATATCTGGTCTTTGAAAACTTTTGTGCCCCTACAATGCTGTCACAGCCAGTACTAACTAAAACATGCCGCTTCTATCACACAGTTCAAGAATGAAAAGACTAATGTGTGCTTGTTTGTGACTTGTTCACTTGCAGTTTGGTTACATGTTCCTTTTGCTGACATAACTTCATCAACTAACTGTGCATGTTTGTATTTCCATTCTTTATGTATGCAGCCGAACTTACAAATGTTCTCGATATATAAAGGTTTTCTGTGACTTTTAATAGTTTTGATGGGTGATTCAAATTCTATTTCCAGGTACTGTCATCTCCTCCTCTTTTCTTGGATTATTATAAGAGTAGACAAGAAGCACTTTCAGTGTCTTGAGACAGAGTGTAGATCCACAGTCCTACAATGGAAATGCTGCAGAATGCAGGTGTTGGGCTTCTTATGTTAACAGTGGTCACAAGTTCATGAATAACCAACAGCAAAAATCAAAGCTATTGCAATGAGAAGAAGTTCTTAGGGTCTTGCTGTTTTTAACCAATCTGGCAGCATGTGCAAACAAAAAAAGCACTCTGTAATTGCAAAATTTCAGTGTCAGGCTGTTGTAGGTATTTCAGTAGTGAACACGGTAACTGCGCTCAAGAAATCCTGAACCCGGAACAATGTTTCTACCTCTTTATCTTCACCTCACTCCTCTCTCTGCAGTGGTGTTGCTTCACTTCTTGAACTTTCACTCTGTTCTGTTAAGAGCAGTCTGACTGCACAAATTCTGTGGCTTGTCTTTCTTACATAGCCTGTCAATAACAGATCAGCTGCTTTCCCATTTTTCTGCTACCACTCACAGATTTCCAATAACAGTGGTCAAACCAATTGTAGGAGAAAGTTTTGAGCACCAGCATAAGTGGTGTGCAGCAGGCACAGACGTCAGCATTGGGAAAACTGTTCTAGGGACTGATTTATCTAGTAGAGCCGGAACTTCAGAAAATGCTAAAGTAGGTTCTGCTGAAGCTGATGGCTGTTGACAGGAGATTCCAGCTCCCTTTGGGGATGTGAGTTAATGCATACTTTCTCAATATTTCTCTTCCTTAATGGGGTTTTGAGGAAGATTCCATTCCATGCTTCTGGAATGTTTGGTACAGTGGTAATGGACTGAAAACTCTTTCTGAATATAAGCCATGCAGTAACACATACAGCATTTGGCTGATAGTCTTTGACTAAATTTGTGTGAGAAAGGAGAAGATGTTTGTTTTTCTGACTGTATCAGTGAAGGTCCCAGGCTGAACTCACGTTGAAGGTCATAGTTATTTACAATCTTGTTGGCTTATGAGGAAATGTTGGCATTTCAATTTCTTAGTATTTTTTTGCTTCCTTAGACCACTCAATAGGTAGAGAGATACTATTGACTAAACTGAACTCAGCAACATCAAAACAATTAGTATCATACTGGAGGTGGGAGTGTGTGAGCAAACCTGAAGGCATAGTGGAGTCTTGGGTGTAACTAGAGCTTGTATTTGCATTAAATTAAAAATTTTTCCTATGGATGGAAGCATTTTACACATTTACTTGGTAGTTTTAGGAGTGGATAGAAAATGGAATGTCTCAGTTGGCCAGTTGCTATTAAAGCTTCATATCTGCAAATTTCTCATTGTTTTGTTTGGGTTGTTTTGTTTTTTTTTTTTTACTCTCCCCAGCTGCAGACGTCAGTATCAACCACTCAGTCTTCAGAGGCTGCAGTACCTGATTGATCTGGGTAGAGTTGACCCAACACAACCAATTGACTTAACACAGCTCACTAATGCCAGAGGTGTAAAAGTGCAACCTCTCAAGAGGGATTACGGTGTCCAGCTGGTGGAGGAGGTATGGATACAACACACCTATTACTTCAGGTTTTCAAGTTTTCCACCCTAGGCTGTCAGATTGTCATTGCCATGTTTTGGAAGCATCTTTGCTTTTTCGAATTAGTTTGCTGTGGAATTTTTTTGGATAATAAATCCACTAGAGGGCACTGTGTGCCAGCAAAAAAACAAAAAAAAAAACAAAAAAACCAGCAAAAAAAAAAACAAGCCAAAACCAGATTTCAATATCTGAGAGGCTGCAAAAACAAGAGTTAAGGAGCACAACCTTATCAAAAAGTTGAATAAAGATTTTACAACAGAAGACTAAAATGTATGGGAAGAAATGTATGAATATTTTGGAAAGACAAAATTGTTTTCATTCAGCTCAAGTGACTGAGAGCAATTTGGTTACCCGTCTTGGGACAAGGAGCATACAAATTATGATATTTTGCAGGATTTAATATTTCTTACAACTTTTCGGGGAAGAGTAAATGTATATCTTAAAATACTAATTTTGATGTTTCTCTGATATGTGTTGAAATTTACAGGGTGCTGATATTTTTTCAGCAAAAGTAAACATTGAAGTGCAGAGGGCATCTGAATTAGCAATTGCAGCCATAGAAAAAAATGGAGGAGTTGTAACAACATCATTCTATGACCCAAGGAGTTTGGGTAAGAATTTCTTTTAATTTTTGCCTTTTTTGGGTTTTTATTTGAATGTGCAAAGATTAAATGATCCAAATCAAAGTTTTGAACACAGTTCTTAGTAGAAAGTCCTCAACTTCTTCCATTCTAAAAGTTTCAAAAACTCATAGTTACAGAAATATTTGTAGAATCATGGAATGTTTTGGATTGGGAAGATCATCTTAAAGATCATCTAGTTCCAGCCCCAATGATGAATGGTGATGCATCCTCAATTTTGGGTTTTTTAAGCATTCACCTGTTTAGTCCTACCAGTCTTAGTAGTTCATTTACCAATCAGCCATTCAAAAGAAATCTGAGTACCTTTCTAAATAGAGGAACCAATAATGTTGTTTCTCGGAATTTTTATCTGCTGTTTCACATGTTTGATAACACTAAGAAAATTCAGAAAAAAAATAGATTTAGAAACCACTGTGGATGTTTATAATTTTTAATTTAAAATGCTTTTCCAGTTAAAGTGAGGAAGTAAGTAAGTTACAGAAGCTCAGAATGATTCCAGTTAAAATGGCTATTGTTTCCAGAAAACTTTCACTGAAGAATGAGGCTTTGCTTTGCTTGAGGCTACATCCTGCCTAACATTCATTCATGCAGTTTTTATTGACAATAATGGAGCTTTCATGTGTGAATGAGGCTGGGAAGAAGAGGAATAGACATTTTTAGTCTGCAAAATATGTTACCCTGGAGTGGTACAAGTTCTTTTTGTTTTCAATCCAGAAAATAACTCAAAGTAAGGTCAAAAGGTTCTAGAATTTAATTTGCCAAAATCAGTAAAACTTGATGAGGAAAGAATAATCCAAAAAAAAGGACTAAATAGGTGCACGTGCCATTGATACTTTATTTAAAATACTCATAGAAGCACTAAATTTGACATTTGTTCGTACGCTGTGTAAAGAGCCATGCAAAAGCATTGCTTCAAACCTGGAAATAGTCCTTTCAATAAATGGCAGCATCTAGCTTAATTATGCTTATCAATTACTCGTCCAGATCGACACTATAAATATCAATTAAAACAGAGCTGTTTGTTTGGTTAAGTGAAACTTGCAAACTGCTGTCTCATTCTGAACAAGAGTACTCTTGAGATTTGGCTTTTTGCTTGATGCATATTTTAACAAGGGTTTAATGACTTATTTAGTACAAAATAAGAGGGTGTCATTCAATGTTTTTAAATATGTATTATAAAGTAGAGTAACTAATCTTCTCTCATGTTTGCCCACAGAAATTTTGTGTAAGCCAGTAGCGTTTTTTCTGCGTGGCAAGCCTATCCCAAAGCGAATGCTTCCACCTGAAGACCTAGTCCGTTACTACACAGATGCCAGGAATCGGGGTTACCTGGCCGATCCATCTAAGGTTGCAGAAGCCAGGCTTGAACTTGCCAAGAAATATGGCTATGTCTTACCAGACATAACTAAGGATGAACTCTTTAAGATGTTAAGCGCACGCAAGGATCCTAGACAGATATTTTTTGGTCTTGCTCCAGGGTGGATTGTAAACCTGGCAGACAAGAAAATTCTAAAACCAACTGATGAGAGTCTGTTGAAATACTATAGCACATGAATTCAGGGTTGGAGACAACTGCAGGTGTACAGGAAACATCTGGGTATGAAATAATGGATAGAAGTGGTGTGTTGTTTGTTTGTTTTTTTAAGACTTCTATTATATCAGACAAACATACATTTTTGTTCTTGTAATCTTCTGGTATAGCTCTCAAGTTTTTTATTGTCACAATACAGTGTACCAAAAGTTTTAAAATTGAAAACAATGTAGAGTCTGACATAAAGTGTGGGTTTGGGCACTTTCTCTTGTGATGGTTTGCCAGTTACTTTTTCAGTCAAAAGGTTTTGATACTGCTTTTGTTTCAGAGGATAATTCCAAAAAGTAATTTGACCTAATAATTAGTTTATATTTCCCTGCCCTCAATTTAAAATCAGAAACATGGCTGTACAAAACTAATACTAGTTTTACAATCATATTGCATAAAATTATATGTTTTAGAAAATGTATCTTGAATGCCTCTAAGAGACAGACCACCTATTTTTGGTTGGGTAGAAATAGAAACAACCAGAAATAACAAAGTACAGAAGATTTCATCAACCTCTTCAATTCCATAGCTGTGTTTTGGATTTTGTCGTTGCCATGAATAGCACTAGAGCTTGAGAAGTCTTGATTTTTGTCCTATTTCTTCATACGCAAATGAGAAAGTCAGGGTGTACAGTTTAAAATAACTTTCTATCTAAATTTAGAGGGGGAGGAAAGATAGCTATCTTAGATCAATGACTTTTGTTATTCAAACAGAATTTAAAACTTGTCCAGACACAAATGTAATGTCATTAGTAAAAATGCATAGGAGAATTCAGAGTCAATGAAAGGCAATGACAGTAGATTACGAAGGATGGGGATGTCATGGACAAAATACACAGTTAGGATTCAGTTTTCAGCTTGATCACAGATTGCATCTCTGACAGTATATAAATAAATTTAAATGTGCAAAGTCATGAACAAATTGCTTCTATGGAAGACAGTATTTTAATCACACCGACTTTATACAGTCTTGAAAAATATTTTCCACCAAATGTTTGTTTTATCAATCTCTTCAGAATACTGCATTGCTACTGTGCAACAGTATTCTAGATTTCATGTGGAAGTTTGAAAGAGGAGAACAAGTTAATCTATCAGAACTTGCTCTGACTCCTCGGAAGTTAATGAGCTGCTTCATAATTACATGGTTTAGTGGAAGGTGAATTTGGCTTTAAAGTAGGGATAATTTGGGCATTAGAGTGGAAGAAACAGCACAGGTAACCAGAACACAAGAAGTTGTCTTGCTTTTCAATTTTCATGAGCCTTTGGAAATGCTGCTCGGAGTTTTCTGTAGCTGCCAAACTATCCTATCTCGTAGGCAAAGTCCTCTGTGTACCAGAATCTCCTGTTTCTCTTGTATAACGTGTATTTTGCTGGTATGCCTCAGTGGGTGAAGATTTTAAAAAATCTTTTTCTTTCAGGGAATAAAAAGAAGCGGATGTATTTCTGTTGGTGTTTGTCAACCAGCCCAGATTTTTCCTTCAATCAACAACCTGCCTTGCAAATTAGTATGAATATCTGTAGTCACAAAATGAAATAAATCTTCTATTCTCATTCTGATTAAATAATCTGAAATCAAGAAATTAAGAATAGAGTCATTAATTTTTGACAACTTCAACCTGTATTGTTTGCTGTTAATGTGTGTTAGATGCTATCAGTAGTGGTCGTTCTCCCAACTTGTGGTTGAAGCATAGATGAAGCATAGCAAAACAACAGCAATATAAAATTGGATTATGAATAGCAGGAATTTGGTTTTAGTGGCATTAACATTCATATTTTATAAGGTGCCCAACACTTTTGGCACGTTAAGAATAACACTGTGTGCCAAAAAAGTACAGTTGGTGTTAACTTGAATGTGAAGTAAATAACTTTCTCACTTTAGATGTATCCTGTTCTGCATCCTGATGATTGTTGGTTTAGAACCTTAAATGACAAGCAATACTTTTTTTTTTAAGATTTGTTATTACAATAACTTTACAATAACAATATTACTACTGCCTTCATTTGGGAAGGAGTTGGAGGGGGGGAAGAGTATTTATTGCCTTCCCTTATTTGTGCCATAATGTTTCTGTTTTTATGAATCAATTCACAATTGTATTTTGTGGAGGTGGTGGTACTCAACAGGAAAGCTACTTAACTGGAAGTGAAGAAGGAAGTTAGTCATATTAGTGAAGACCAGAAGACAAAAGTGTTTATGTATCATTGTGTATTTTGGGGAGGAGAAGACGGGGAAAGGCAAGTTTGTTTCCATTCCTGCTCTTTGTATTAAAATGAACAAATTGCTCTCAGCAATTTTTTTTCTAAGTCAACTTCTTTGATACACACACGCGTGCACGCGCTGGTTTCTGTAGGTTTCTAAATGGTTTTCAGGTGAAAGGGTAACTTGGATAAAATGATAACAGTGAAAGAAAGAATGAAAACAGGAAACAGATGTCTGGTGACGTCGAGGGATTGGATAGCACTTATTCAGTGAACGATGTCTTAGTCACAAGGCAGCTGTATCCTGGCTCTGATACTATAACGCTACAAATACCTTGGAGCCAAAACAGCCACGTTCCACAAAATCCGGTCATTCTACTTTATAAAGGTGATCTTTTATCGTCTAATAATTGGAGAGGGCAAAAAAGGGCTGTATGTTCCTTTATTTAAAATATGCAATGCTTGTCTTTTTTTCTCACTTCTATTTACAGTAGCCAGTATTTTTTATCAGTTGTTTGGATTTTTATTTACTAGTGAAAAAAGTGACAAGGCTATAGAGGATTTCCTGTTCATTTTATCTCATCAGGAACACAAGTATCCTAGCAACCAAATACAGAATTATCAAAAGTACAAGTTATTGACAAGATTTCTAATAAATCCCTAATAAACAGCCTCCTGATAGACTGTTTTTTTTATGAGGGTGAGGCTCACTGATGCAAGACTCTAAGCCAACACTGGCATCTATCTAAGCCATTCTCTTTACTTAGGAATATGGACCATGTTTTCATCTTGATAAGATAAATTATTGCCTTGGATATCCTGTTTTGATAGGGGTTTTTCATATGCAACAGTGTGTTAACACAGCAAGAAGCACGCAATGTCAGATCATCATTATCAGGTAGCTGAGGGAAAGAAATGTATTTGTGTCACTAAATGCTGAAAGCCACGTCAGTTTTTATCAGCAGCATCATTCTTTTGAATGGTTCCTTGATAAAACTGTTTACCTGTGGTAGACTGGAATCAAAGCCTCTAATAAACCTTATTGTTTTATACTGTGATAATTTCAAATCACCTGTTTCTTAGGTGAGAGACTACTGACTGCAGCCAGTCAAAGCTTTACTTACTTACAGATGGCTGACTGCAGACTTGAATTAAAATATATGTGTTTTCCCTTTTGCTCTTATGTACAGTAAGGACATGCTGGCTTCATTATACTTCATATAGAATTTGTGTTTAACAGTCAAAAGTTGACTGTGCTATCCACTGATTTCCAAAAAGGAATAAATTAGTAAATCAGTGGCCCCACTCTGAATCTTCGCTGGCAATGTGCCAATATTGTTTTGACATAAAAGCATAATTGTTGTTAGTGCTCCAGGAAGTCATATAAACGTAATCAATTATGAAGATAGCTTCCCATTACAATTTTATTATTTTCTGTTATTCCATTATTTCTCTATTATTTTCTATATTAAAATTTTAAATGCTATTGCAAAACTAATTTTGCACTGTTGAACACTCACAAATTCTCGAAATAATTTGAAATTGTTGCACAAGTCCCCTATTTTAAATATTTAACCATTATATTTACATGTATCTAAAATAGGAAAGATACTCTGTCTATCCAAAGTGGCCAGTTTGGTATTCCACATGTAGCTTTATTTTTTTAAATTTTCTGATAGGTGATCAGATGGGAATAGTTTTACTTAACTTACAGTCTGTACTTCAGTTTACTGTTATGGTTTTGTCTGTGAAAAGATGTAGTTAGAGGTCCAGGTGTGGCAGAATTCTTACCCCTTAGAGGAAAGTTATGAACTTTTTAAGCTCTCAGATGGCTTGTCTTGGTCTTTTGTAGCAGAAATATATGGCATTGTCTAAAGAAATATGGTTTCTTAATGGAAGCAAACTATCCTCAGGTCTATTCTGTCTCCTTTACTTAATATTCCTTCTGATGTATCTGCATCTTCCCGAGGTCTCTTCTTGCCTCTCCCGTTGTAGTGGTGGGAACTACAGGGCTCAATCATTCTCACAGTGTCATCCTGTCTGGCCCACTCTGGCTCTGAAAATCTGCTTGTTTTATGTGCCTCTGGAGCAGGAAAAGTGTTGATCATTCCTGCATCTGTTTATATGAGGGGGTTTTTCGTGGCTCGAGTTTCCTGAACTGGTGTTGCTTTTGTTGTTAAAAATGTCAACAGCAATGTTGTTTACTCGTTAACCTTGTAGATTCCAAGACGTGCCCAGCAGCTTGGAGGGCCCTTTGAGCAATGGATTCAGCGTTTATTACTCACTGAACACTCCTAAAAGAGTGCCTGTGCACTTAATTTAGAAATGCACACACTAGATACAAATCAGAACAGATAAGCAATTTTGCGTTCAATGGCCAAATCAGTCCCCCCTTGCACATTTCTCCAGCCTCTGTAAGACTCATTCTGACTCTTGGAAGTTTTGTCATATCTGGACAGGAATCTTTTAAATGTGGACAGATTAGTCCATATTTAGCCTGAAAGCCTGCCGTTTCTTGATGTTAATATTTTTAGTGTTATTCCTTTGGCAGCTAATGAAATCTAGAAGCTTGTGGACGTAGAGCAGTCTATGAAAAATAAGTTGATGTGCAAATTCCTAGTAAACTAGTTCTGTAGGGATTTTTGTAACGCTGGTGTAGTTTGCTCCCAAAGTGGAGTACCTTAATTTAAGAAAATAAATTCATTTAATATCTGGCAAGGGACATGCTTTTTTACTTTGTTGAACATAGATGTGTTTCAGGGCTTCCAAAGTTGGAACCTAAGTTCCCTATGAAGTTAGCATAGTGAGGAGTTATCTTAATTTGAAAATTAATGCAAGTCTAAATTTACATTGTTCACATGTAGACAATAATTTAAGTTCCTTTCATAGGCAGTAGTAATGTGATTGATCCAGTCAGTGGAGTCTGGAGAATCACTGCACTTATCTTGGAGCAGACATCTGAGTCACTGAATTACATGATAGGCTCCACTGACTGTGACAATAGTTGCAACATGCAGCACTCTTCCATACCACCAAAACGTAAGCATTGGAGCTGAATCCCACTCTGTTTTCAGTGACCCAAGGTGTTTGAAGTTAATGGATGGAAGTTCACCTGAGGATCCGTATACTGCTGGTGTCACTTATGAAGCTTGATGTACTAGGTTGTATTTGTCTTTGAAAATAAGCATGTTTTTTAGTGATTTAATTAAAAAAGCAAGGTAGAAGACATGTTGGTGCCATGAGAGGTGAGATGCTGGCATCAGACTGTTATTTTACAATTCTTGGAGACAGCAGCTTTTCTAGGATACAGAAATGGGTGACTTCCTCACCTGGAAGCCTCTGACTTCCAAGATGGGTGACTCCCAGTTCCCAGACCTGCAGTGATATTGCCACTCAAAATTTGCCTGTCTGCTTCCTTTGGCCCTTGTGTAATACATGGCTGATGTTTGTGCTAGCTCTAACATAGATGTTTCCTCTGTAAGGGAAGCATGGAAATTAAATTCACCTCTATTTACAAAAAAAATGGGAGAGGAGGATGGTTCCTCCCTTGAGGTGTCTGCTTCAGTAAGTGGTGCTTGTAGTGGTTAGAGAGGGTGACTGAGATGCTTAAAGACAGATGTTGTGTCACTGCTATCTGAGAAGATGCAGTCCAGTGTGTCTCGTAGGGTACTCCCTACAACTACTGTGTGGCTTACGGTGTTTGTATAAAACACAGCTTTGGGATGATCCTTCTGCAGTTTTGAACTTGCCATTTCTCCTGTTTTCAATTATTTCTTGGTCCCTGAAACCTCATAGATGTGCTTGCTTTTTGTACACAGGCAATCATTTATCCTCTCATTTTCTTTTTTCCTTATTTTTTCTTGGCAAGGCAATTGCACTAATCACAGCAGGCAGTCTGGGTATGGGCCATGTACTAGGTTTGAGGCTGTTCCAGACAAAATATTATTCTACTGGTTTTATGTTGGACTTGGCTGAGGTGACATTGCTGCCGCCCTGACTTCTAGGTAAAATGTCTGGGATAATTGTGACTTTGTTGTTGGGTTTTATTGTTATTGTTGGTTTTGGAAGGCTCCAGCCCTTCCAGGGTCATCATTAAAGACAGGTGTTTACTGTGGAATGATCATGAATTTAATTATCATAGCGAGGATGTGATCATGTAGCAGAATTCTACCTGGGTCAGTTTTGTTGCATTCATTTGTATGTATCTGAGGGGATCGAAGCATTGGGGTCCTCTGATTTTGTCTTTGATGTGGAAAAGCTTATCTGTCCTTTAAGAGAACCTAAGATGAAAATGGAAGGTAAAAAGCTGTCGAGTCATTTTTGCTGCATCCTGTGAAAAGTGCATGTTTTCCCAGTTCCAGCTGTTGATCTTGGCTGAGCTGTATAACTTTGCTAACAGCCTATTGGGAAACTGCAATGGCAACAGACTGCAATGGGCACTGACATGCAGCTGTGGTACTGTTACTAGCCCAAGCAAAAGAAAAGATAATCTTGCTGGTTTGGGAATGTGAGAATCAAGATATGAAAGTCCACCTGAAGAGATTCCAGAATCAGAAATGCACATGTATTCTTCAAACACCACTGGAACTCGACTGCACGTTTAATTAGTCTTTGCTTTTGCTGACTGTACAGTTATGAACTGTAGGTATTCAAGAAATTATTTAAAGAATACATTTTAGATTTTCTTTGTTGTCCTTAGAGCTTTCAGCCCTGCAGGGATCTTGTTTCCAAGCATTGTTCCTGTATCCAGCAAGGCTAGGAGCAAATTTAAGAAGTGAGAGCCAGCATTTTCATGTGATGGCATTATTCCAGGAACTGGTGCTTTAGGATAAACAGTAAATATTGTGAGGCTTGCAAAACAGTTACAGATTCTTTGCTTATACCCTGGCATTTTCATTGTTTGAGAGCACTACTCTTCTGCTGTCTCTGCAGTTGACCTCAAGTCATGCCTCCTCAACGTGAAAGAAACATGTCATTGTTTGTAGCATCCAAACCTGAGGATGACCAATATGATATTACCAGCTACATAAGCATCCCGCACAAACTTCCTCCCCCTCTGCTCCTCTCTCCTAATTAGGAGACTGCAATGGTCATTTGTAGTGCTGAGAGTTACTGCGGACAAGGAGGTCCGGTGCCCTTCTGGTACAGGCAAGGCTGACACCTAGTGACCAGACGCATTTATTCCTATGGGAATTCACTGAATTCTGATCCAGTCACTGTTCAGTCTTCTCTAAGTCTGGAAAGCTTAAACTTCGAAGTGTTCAAAGTGAATAGTTAATTTATTTCCTCATCACTTTTGGCCTTCGTTTTCATTCATTGTTTCTAGTGCACTCTTCTAAAGATGGAGGTCAGGTAGCTTGCGAGCTCCTTCATGCCTCATGTTGGAGCCATGAAGGTTTTGTATGTAGTTTCCTGGAAGTTGTGCTTGTCAGCTTCTCTGAGCAAACTGAGGTGGCTGATAGCAATCAACTGTAAATACAGAATATGATAGTGTTTTTTCCTTAATAAAATCATAACTGACCATGGTATTTCTGTTATTTTTTGCTCATTTGTTAAAGAATCCAAAATCAAATGTAATGGGATATTCTCTGAGTTGCAGAATTTTCTGTCTATGGATGTCTGCTGACCAGAGGTGGCATCTTACAATGATGCTGCCACCTGGAAAACACTAGCTGTTTCATCATCATTGCAGATCCTTGTGCAATTGCTTTGAATTCTAGACCTTACCAAATTGCATATCAAGGAGAAAGAGTAAAACCTAGCTAAAAGACTCTTCCAGAATGCTTCTAACTTTGTTTTGATTATGTAGATTAACATTTCAAGAGTATAACATATTTCTCGGAATTGTCTGTGACCTTTACCAAAAGCAGTAGCCACATAAATTTAGGGAAACAGGCCCTGCAACATGAACCAAGCAGTCATCTCCCTGTAAGTCTAAGTGTTGACTCCAAAAGTAGACTGTAGAGGTTCCCCATTCTAATGGGTTTTGCACAAAGCCCTAAAGTGAAGCCCTAAAAAAGTCTTCTTGGAACAGTCCTTGGGACAGGAGGAATTTTTTTTCCTTTCAATGTCTCTTATAATTTAAATGTTTCTTCAAGTATTGCAAGTAAGGTTGATACAGCCTGACTATTTGCTACTAGTGCTGTGTCTGTCTACACAAAGAGTCAGAGCTCAATGTTTTTCTGTGACTGAAAGGAAACTTTGATTCTTCCTGAATGAAATAACTAGGAACTTGCACAAGCCCTGTGTTGTTGAACGGAAAAGGCAAGCTTTTTTTTCCTTCAGATAATCTTTTATATCTGACTCAGAACTTTACATAGGGCTCTGATTCTTTATCTGTGGCATGTTTCTAATTAGCCCATGAAAAAATAAAGGTTCTGTATTTTAAAATGCACTGATTTTTCATCTGCTAACCATTGCTGATAGGATGTACCCCTGGAGAGATGGCTAACAAATCCCCAAGGCAAAAATATCTGTCAAAGGTAGCACATTCCAGTCTCTGGGTGATATGAGCCTCTATCATAGCCATCATCTTTCCATAGATCTGGGATTAAGTCAGATGCTCTGCTATTGTGTACACAAAACTCTATTTTTCTTTTTCTTTTTTTTTTTTTAATGGATGGTAGTCCACCTCATCATGGCCAATGCATTTTCCATCATCACAGCCTTCACAGTTATGTTCTGAAGTTGCAAGGGCACCACCAAGCCTGACCATCCTGCCTGACTCACCATGCAGTGCCCTGTTCCCATCCCTAAGGAGATGCCCTGGTGCAGTGGGACAGGACAGGATGCCCTGCTGCCCCTTCATAGTGCCATGACACTAGGAATGAGAATAGCAAAACTGCCCAGACACATGCATACACTTAAGTTCTTTTTCCCTGTCTGAAAACTGATGTTGCAACTCTGTATCTCAAAACTGTCAGTAATGTTTGCCTGAACCAAAAGCTGCATTTTCTCACTCATGTTTGTAGCCATTCTTGGGGCCTCACAATTAAGTTTATAGGGTAGTTAATTTGCGTAGTCAATTTGAATAATTGTTTTTAAAATTCACAAAATATGACTTTTAAACTTAATTTAATTTACACAGAAAAGCTAATGATTGGTTATGACCAAGAGTCACAGAACAGGTAAACTTTACTTTGATGAGGTGTAAGTAATAGCCTTCAGATTATTAATTTTGAAAGAGAAGGACTTGAATGTGATGTTTGATTTTATGAGGAATGCTGTATATAATGATTAGCTTCTTTTTTCTTTTCTTTCTTTTCTCTTTTCTTTTTTCTTTCTTTTTTTTTTCTTTTCTTTCTTTTTTTTTTTCTTTTCTTTTTTTTTTTTTTTCCCCTAGGTAATGGAAGTTTTGTTTGTTGGTCAGATTAAACTAATTGTTTTCATTATTTCAGACCACAAGTGCAGGATTCCTGCCTTTGTTCAAAGCAAACGGGAAAAATAAAACTTTCTAGTACCAAAGAAGTAGGCACAAAAAAAAGCAGGGCTTCTGTTACAGATTCATCTCTATGTACTGGCAGACGTCACTTGTGGAAAGCCTACTCAGAGCCTCAGGCAACTTGTACAGTCCGTGTCAGTCCTGTCCTGGTCTACTTGCACTGGTGGCAGCAGAATCGGAGTAGCAGGTGCCCTCAGGTGGAGCTAGGTTCATATATCTGCTCCAAAATAACATGTGGTATGGAGCTTCAGCAGTGCAGGCAGAGCTGAGGGAAATCACTCAAGCCAACCCTCTGTGCTCAGAACTCCCTCTGAAACCTCTCTCATATGCTGGTTACAGTCCTCCAGCTGTGTACCAGCCTGGAGGTGGTGGCACACACAGAGCTCTGTGACCCAGGCAGGTGCTCCCACATTCTCTCCAGCATTGTGACCTCCTCCCCCAGATCAGTGGGTTGAACTGCTTTGCTGCTGAGTTGGGAGCCAAGGAGATGACCTGCCTCCCGGTCTAACACAGGGGTTTGGAAGGGTTCTTTTCTCCTCTGACAGAGCTCCCCAGCAAGGCCCCACTGCCACCTGCCACAAGGCAATGCGGGAAGAACTGTATTTCCTTTCTTTGCGTAATGGCAAACCCAGTCAGGAACTTTCAGACCTACATGCCTTTGTCAGAACTTTGCATGCAGTTATGTAGGAACCAACAAGTAAGGCAGGTAGTTCTACAACTCTTCTGATTATATTGTACTCAAAATCACAAGAGCTTTAGTGATAATTCTGACTATCTAGGGAGTCAGGCCACTTATATATATATTTTCCTTTTATGTTGCAAGCTTTATTACCACTTCACTAAGATTTTACTCGTATTTTATTCATAATGCAACTGAATTCATCATACACTTTCAAATATGAAGTGCAAAGGCATTTCCTAATTTCATTCAGAGCCAAAGTTAAAGTTAAATGAAAGTTAAAGCTCAATGTACCTATTTGATCTTAGTTGTTCTTCTTGTGACTCAAGATACGTCCCCACTGCACATTCCCTTGAATTTTACACAACTGTGTTCTAAAAATACCAATTGGTGAAACCTTATTTAGAAGACTTTACACTGTTGGGATTGTTTATTTGCTGGTTTGGACTTTTTACAGAAAACCACCAGGAAATACATGATTCTACACAGAAACACTGTATCTCTATCCACTAATACTCTTTATCAGAAGTCAACTGTGATAATTTCTGCCTATAGAGTTATTGACTCCTTTCTGAGGCAAGAGCTTTTGGAAACTCCCATTTTCACTGTCCTATAAAAGCTTTTTGACTAGTCCAAATAGACTTATGCATTAAGCTATACCATCCAGTGTTATTTAAATAATGATGGAACTTTTGTGGTCATTGAGGAATTAATGAATTTCTTATTGTATGTCTGACCAACTTTTTCAAATTATTAATATGAAAAGAAAATGCTTACTAAAATAAGTCAAAGGTCTATTATGAAAGAAAGTTATTATGACATAGAAGATACTTTAAAGTCTATTTAGTTTTCTTGGGATCAAAATGTTTTCTCTCTTTGCTTTGCCCATTTCAACCTTTTCTGTGCCATCCTTCTTAGGATGCTAAAGCCTTTGACCACATGAGAGAAATGTCTGAGGCTGCGACAGGACACAGGTCATCCTGACTCATGGCACATTTCTGTTCTGATTAACCTGTCTGTATTTATTTGTTCATATCAATTAGATTCAATATCGGCTTTGGTTTTTTTCCACATTCAATCTGAAAACATATCTATACCAGTGTCCTTTCTTTATTATGGAAATACTGTAGTTTGTTGCCCCTTGACTGATAATCAAAATCCAATTAGCAAGCTATTCATGGCTACTCCTTTGTTTTGGTAGAAATCATAGTGTAAGTAAATAAGCCACTTACTTCATCAAGCTGCAGCCTGGTGGCCAAAAATATACTGTGAAACACACAAGTAAAACTTTGACCTGGGTGCATGGTAGTCTGTAGAATTTCTGGGAGGCTGGTACTAGTATTCCATTGCTCATACAGTTTGGGAGGCACAGATAGATCACTAGGCTGGCATAGCCACTACTTCACTAGGTAGCAGAGCTCTCTGCTGCATGCCCTCCTGGAAAGGAGTGGAAATAGGCTTTGGCAGTTAACACTGATGCCAGCTGACATTCCTAGAAAGTGATGGCTTCTTATAATATCCTCATAGAGTCAGAAGCTGATTCCCTTAATCAGGTTCAGGGAATGTTACAGTGAAGTTTTCCTGTGTTTTAGTCTGATTTCCTAAGGAAAGAAGTGCTCTGCAGCAGCACATACTTGCCTGCCCATGTATTCATTTGGCTCCTTGACATTTCTTCTGAAACCTTTTGAACTGTTTCAGCTCTGCTTTATGGAGGAGTGGAAGTGTCAAAGGGGGCAAGGTCCCACGAGCCTTGTGTAGAGAAGCAGCTAGATTAGGAGAGGAGAATCATGTCCCCAGTAGATGGGAGCTTAAAGGTGAATTCTTTTCTTCTCACTAAACACCAGCAAACACAGCTCCCAGAATTCAGCTGAAGAAGCCAGGCATCAACAGGGGTGCTGCTCCAAAGCCACGGATGAGGGGACATGTCTCCTGCCCTTGGTACTGTTGGAAAGATACACACAACGGTACTGACTGCAGAGGGAAAGGATGAAATCTACTCCACAAAATATCCTGTCTAAACTAAAATAGAAACATGTTTCCCCCAAGTGTTTTTCCATCACAAGTTACACTACTGGTTGTAGCAGCAGCAAGATCAGCCATTTCAGTTGTGGTGTGATTTATACAAACTTAAGGCTGGAAAATTTAGAAATACAACCTTCTCTTTTCACATCAACAGGCCTAAAACTTTCAAAATTATTCCAAGTATATTTAACACAAATTCAACTCTGTAAGTTGTATTTTTATATGCTCCTTTATTTCCAGTTTTGTCTCTACTACGCGGTACTGTCTGTTTTCCACTTGCCATTTCTAAACAAGGGAAACAGATTTTGTTGATCAGTGTCAGAACAAATAGACGTACAGCACAAAAAAATACAGAGAATAAAAAATATTGGAAGCTAGATTCTCCTTAACAAGATAATTTTCTAAGCTTCTGTGAGATGAACATTCATCCTTTTTCCTAACTTATGCCATGCATAAATTGGCGGTTACTTTTGTTGATTACTCAGAAAACCATAAAAATAATGTTTTGCATAAACTGATTTTGCAGATATGTACCATTTTCAAATTACCTAAAAAATATCTTTCTTTCTTTGCTAATAGTCTTCTCTGGGAGAGGAACCAACTCGTTTTCTGCTCTGGCTAGAACTGGGAGAAGGCACCTGTCTGTGTGACTCAGAGGAAAACTCAGCTGCTCATGGGGACATCAGGTCCAATGTGTTTCACTTCTCAAGAAAGAGACTGGCTGGTACTTCCTGGCATCTCCCAAGGGCATCCAGCCACCAAAATATACTTGTTGCTAAAACACGACCACCAGCTGCCCTGTGAGAGCAGGGCTGGGGCTGAGCAGACTGCCTCCCACAGCCACAAAGACCAGGGCTAAGAAACACACCAGCAACTGACATGTTTTTCTTCCCTGTAGATTTTGTGCCATTGGTGGATATGGTGTTTGTTGTGCGTTTATTTCTGACACTGAGTAACAAAATCTATTGTCCTTGTTTAGGAACGACAAGTGACAAAATATGCAGAGTGTAGAGAGGTACAAAACTGGAGCAAAGCAGGGTGAAAAAATTGAATTTACAGGATTGAGTTTGTGTTTAATTCACTTGGAATAGCTTTGCCACCGATGGAGGCAATCTGCAGAGCTTTGCAAGTACAGCCACATCCGTCACTATCTGCAGGCAGATGCGCACAGTTATACAGCGAAAGGTGCACCCATCACCTCCACCGCCGTGCAAGAAATTACAATTAAGGCTGAAGTGTGGGGGGGTGTGTGTTCTGAGGTGGTTTTTTTCGCCCCAGAATTCACGTACAAACCCCTGGCAGCAGGACCGATCGGCGGCGGCCGCTGGGGGGAGATGTGTCCCCGGGCACCCCGGGCCGGGAGCGCACGGCTCCGAGCGCACGGAGCGCTGCGGGCTCCGTGTCCGCGACAGCCACTGGCATTACACGTCTCTGGTGTGAGAGGAGAGGTCTCGGGGTGCTCTGAAGAAGGAACACTTCAAAATGTGTCTTGCACCACAGCAGAGCGAGCTGTTAAAACGATGGGAAATGTCCCCAGGCGTCTTTTTGTAATGAATTGCTCGTGAAGGCTTTTAACGCTTTCAGTCACGCGTGGAGATTAATGAGGCAACAGCTTTGGGGGAAAGGAAAGGAGAGTTTTGAAAGATGGTCGTTAGTAAATGGGAAAGGTGCCACTCTATTACCTTTACATTTCCTGGTGTTAAAAGCTGCAATCCTTGAGGATATCTGTAAGTCAGCAATGGTAAGATGAATACTCTCATTACACTGAAATAATGAAGTGGTGGTGAACCCTTTAAAATTTCCAGGAAAAAAGGTATTAGCAATACAATAAGTAAAGGTCTCTTGTAAAGACACCCTTTCTTTCTCTTAATAGAGTTAAATAGTGATGGAAAGTATTCATTAAGCATGATGTGTTTGTTTGGACCAGATTCCAAGGGACTCAGAATTACATTAAGCTACATCACTCTCCAGACTGCTTGTGAAGTCACTGTTTAGTGGGAGTAAACTTATTCCTCTTGCATTCTGCTTCCAAATTAAAGAACTGAAGGTATGCTGAGATTTAGTCTTCCAGGTTCGAAAGCAGCACCAGGCAGTCAAATAATGGAACAAATAGCCTTGGGAATTCAGATACAACACAAATACACAGCATTTTCATGTTCATTTCCCTAACCAAGGTGATATGGAAAACCAATTTTGTGCTGTGCAATGTAGTACATGTTTGTAATATGGCATTCTAAACATCCTACAAAAAGGGATGCTTTTTACCCTAAAATCAAGTAATGTATCATTCTGTGGACCAAAGCACAAAGTCACCAATTCCAGCATCACAAAAAACAAGAGCAATGTATTTCTGCTGCCGATATATGTCTGATATAGGAATCCCTTCTCCAGCCTATCTTGACTGGATAGCCATAGGAAATATGATCTACTCTGCATTTATGTTGTGAGCAATGCCTGAGACTTTTGCTGTAGAATTCAATAAATGCAATTTTTTGTTTCAGGAAGCAGAAGTGATTCCTCAGGTTCCTGTCATCTCTTTGAAAAGATCAATCAGAATGAAATGTTGAGCAAACTAATAAAGGACTTCTCAAGCTCTCCCACTACCTGATGAATTTCTTATGGTTTTAAAGTTAAAGTATATATCAGTACATGAAACATGACCAAAGTTAGAAGAGGAATTCCCAGATACTGGTGAACCTGGTCTATGAACTAAGCTGAAATCTTACTGTTCAATTTCTCTGTTCAAGTGTGGACAAGAAAACAAAATCCTGTTTATTTCAGAATTGTCCTCTGTTTCCACAGGTTTTGTGATACTTCACAATGGATCGAGACAGAACAAAAGCACAAGGGCAGGTTCAAATACTTATGAATTTAAACCTTTCTCTATGCAGAGGCTCTTGTACTATAAAGAAAATCCGTACTGAGGCAATCTTCTACTTATTTATTTCAAGATCACATGAACTGGTAGAGAATGTCCTAAACTTTGTTCCTAACTCCCAGTTTGACAAGGTGTCCAGAGTCAGAATAACCCTGGCCTCATACTTCTTCCTCGAGTCTCCTGCTGAGTGTAAAATATGGCTGTCTTGTGGTTTGAATAAGGCTTTTAATGTGCCATGGGATGTCACGGTCCACAGAAATGGAATACAGTGTTCTGCTTGCAGAGAAACAGAAAAAAGCTAACCAAACTGGTTTCTTCCTCCTGAGTACATAGCGACTGACTGAAAATCCAGTCCCTGAGACTAAAACTATCAGCCTTGATCAAAAAGAAAAAAAAAAAAGAAAGAATAAAATAAAATAAAAAGTTCTTGGCCAGATGAATTTAGTGTTCCCTCTGCACAAATATCTATTTGCCACTAAAAGTTTGGTGAGTACACTGTGGTCTCATCTCCCAGTGTGTCATTAACAGACTGTGGGGTAAAGCGAATGTTATTTCTTTGAATTAATTTCTCCAAGAGGGAATGGTCAGAGCTCTTGTGAAAATCAAGCTGTTTTATGGGTTGTACATGGATGGCAGAAAAAGAAAAGTTTATCTGATCATATAGGAGAAACAACTCTTAAAAGAAGGGCTTGGTCCCTCCCCACTGGAATGCATGAAGGAGCTGAAGTGCTGATCCCCCAGTCCTCACAACTCTGCCTACAGGCACAGGCTGCTCTGACCAGGCTGGGCAGTGATTTCTGTGCAAAAGCCAATGAATATGGAAGCACTTCAGGAACACAAAACAAGAAGTGCAGCATCAAACAACTCCAGTAGTGCTGAGTATTCCTACAGGTTTTTTGCTGCCTTTTTCTCCTTTCTTCTTCCTGATGTACAAGTTGCAAAGCAAGGTGAGGTGTGAGATCTTATGTTCTATCCAGCCCTTATGAAGACTCACATGCAGAAATGACCACTAGTTGATTATGAGATCTCAGAAGCAAAATAAATCAGCATTGCTTTGGGTCAAATTTTGTCCCAGTGGACTGGAAGCCTCAGAAAGTGCATGGGGAAGGCCATGGCTGCAGGCTTTGTGCCTAAGTGCTGGATTATATAGAGAAGTTGGTGAGACAGCTTAAAGGTACCATCTGGAAATCTTTGCTCTCACTCCTCTACTAAGGAGTCTCTTCAAAGTCCTTATTCTGAGGATAACATTACTTTTCATCACTTTCCTACTTCCAAGCCAACATTGATCTATATTCTAAGATTTGCTGCACACTTTTTTTACCATGTTGGACTCAACCAAGGCTAGTCTCCATTTTAATAGATGTATTTTCCAAAGGAAATTAATGTATTGTTTCCCCAAAGCTATTTCAGTCTGTAAACTTCACTGCAGTCTGCCCAGTTGCACGATATTTTGGCCAGCCAAATGAATGTAGTGCCCCCAACAGTCCTGTTAGTAGTGTTAGCCAAGGGAATTGTGTCAGGCTCAGATTTACTACTTGGATGCTCCAAATCTTTCAGTGCCCTGTAAAAGATCTGGTAGCAAAATATCTCTGTGGTTTTTTCCCCAAGGAACCCTGTGTATGTAGAAAGTATGATTTTCCTGATTGTTGTGTTAGTTTTTTCACCGCATATGTCCCTATACATACTAGGATGCATATATAGTATGTGTGCTAGGTACCAGGACATATAGTATATACCAGGATATATGGTATATATGGACAGTATGTGTATCATGGCACCTTTAGACACCAGGATATGTGGTGGTTACGGACTGTATGGGTATATGGATACCAGTATACTCTGACTGTAGATTTGTATATTTCTAAAAGTCTTTTCAGACAATATTCTTGGGATTTTTTAAATTAGCATGGGTAGTTTGCATTCTTCCTTTTCTCAGGAGGCATCAATTAAATGGCAGTGGGGGTGCAGCTTCACTTTTAAAGTGGCAAACATTTGCAAACAGTTCTGATCCCTTCTCCGAGCCATTCTCTGTCGAGATGACAAGTCACTGGCGGCTGTCAGGTCTGTGTAGGAAATCTCCACAGCGGCACTGAGAATGTTTATTGTAGGGAGAGAACTTTTGCCCTGTGAAGTCACCTCCTACTAGTCACCAGTAGGTTTCTGATATTCTATCACAGGAAATTCCTGGTGGACCACAAAAGCAATCCCCTGAGTCCAGCTGCTGGCGGGGAGCAGTGGTGCACCACACCGCCAGGCTGAGCCTCAGCCTCCAGTGTGGGGCAGAGCACCTGTGCCCTGCAAAAGGCAAACTCTGTGCTCCTCAAACAATGTTAAAATGAACTATACAGGGGGGCAAAGGTCAAGTGAACCATTATTGTGCTGCATTTTATGCAAACAAAAAAATGTATTAGAGGATGTGCTTTGTATTGTAACAAGGTACTGTAAGATTATATTTAGGCTTCATGTCTTTGAAGCCCTTGGTAACACAACTGTATAATCACAGCTCTTGATGTTAATGAGGAAGTTATATTATAAGGTACTCTGTTTAACTGGGAGCAGTGTAGGAAGAATTAATAACCTTTAGGAAAGCATATAAAATCAGCCCTCAAGACCTCCAATGCTAGCTGTCTCAGGTGAGTATGTACACATTTCTGCAAGGGAGAAAAAAGAAAAACAGCAATTGACAATCATTTTTCTAACCTTTGAACGCAAAGGCTTTGCTTGTCAGGTGCCAGTTCTTTTTCTTGGACAGCTTGGAGGGCCCTCATTAACATTCCATTTTCTTCTGCTCTTTTGCAGGGATTTCAAGCATTCAATCACAGTAGCAGACAGGACTGGCTGAACTTTATCTGTATGAGAGAGTGCACAAAAGGGAAGCAGCCTTGGGCAGGATGGGCACCATGTATGTGGCTGGATGTTATAGGACCATGTGTCCTTTAACTGAAAGGCATCGAAGTCCTCATTTTTTTAAAGACAGAGGTGCTGTGAAAACAAAATACTGACCCCAGCTAAAAAAAGCTTCCAGAGAGCTGCTATTAGCCTCTTACCAATGCCTGATTTCATTTGTCTGCAACCTCAGGATGTGTAAACCTTCTGAAAAAGGTTGTCTCTGGGGTTTGAAGGATTTTGATGCCACACTCTTTGTTTGCTACTCCTGAAGTGCTCCGCAGTTCATTGACTTTTGCATCACGCACCATCACTGAACAACCTCATCAGGGCAATCTGTGCCAGTGTGTGCAGGTGTGAGCAGCAAGGAGCCAGCGCTTTAGGCGTCAGCTTCTTTAACCAGAGCAGTGCAGTGGAACAAAATTATGCTTTAAGAGGTTGTGTGGTTTGGGCTTTAGGCTGTGGTGCATTTTTTTGAGTTAATGAGTATGGTTGCCTCCTCCTTTTTCTGCAAAGAACATTTTTGGGAGGGGAAAACTATTTGTGGCTGATTGTGAGCGCAGTGGTGACCTGCAGCAGCTGCACCAGGTCCTTGTAATCCCAGAGCATCTGGCTTCTAGACCTAGGAGGAAGGCATTACAAATACGTTCTCCAAAGATGCCTGTGTGACTTAGAAGAACATGCACCATTTTTATAAAGTGACTTACTGAGAGGTGGTGGGCTGGGTAGGCCCTGTAGAGAAATCAGATGGGCATTTTCAAAAACTATACCCCTTATGTTAAAAGAAAGGAAAATGTGAGGCAATTGCAGCTGATTCAGCATCCGGCAGTCTCAGCCAAGTCATATTTTACCTCTTCCCTTCCCTCCCCACACAAAACTTCCAGGAAAACCTGCAAAGAAAAGGCATATGTGGGTAGGAGGAGACCTGCTTTTAATTTCTGTACCTCCTATTCAACACAATGCCACACAATGCACAGGATGCGAATATCCCAAGGCACCTTATACAATACAAGTAACAAAAGCACACACACATGCACCAGAAAAGGGGGAGCAGCAAACATGACATGATTGTAAACTAAAATGCAGGTAAAACTGTCTGTAAAATGCTTATGTAAAGTGAACTTGTGAAAAAAATCATCTTTAGAAAGGAGAAGGGGTAGGGGGCTGAAGAAGTGTTCAGGTGATCATGAGAATTTGATTTCCATTTCAGAGCTGAATTTATCTGGTTTTCCCTATCATGTGGAAAGTAGTGGTCAGATCTTCATTATCAACAGGGCAATGCCTCCTCAGTGAAACACCCACTGATGCTGCTGTGATACCATTTTTAGAGTAACCTGCAACCAGCACTGAGTCATTTAATGGTTGTAATGATAGCAAGCAGCAAGTCCTGTGGTTGAAAACATATCTTGACTTTTCCTTGTTTCCCTTTCTTTTGGCTGCAAATAGGAATGTGTATGTAGGACCTGCTCACTCCCACAGACCCACCATTGTCTGGTTAAAAGAGATAATTCAGGGGAAAGGCCCAAAACCACTATTCTGATGAAGTGATGCAAGGTATTTGGAGAAACACCCAGCATTAAGGCCACTGTCAGCATGAAATGAGTACATTAAAGCCTGACCAAAGATATCTAAGTTTTCTTCAACTCTCTTGCTGATGCACTGCTCCACATTTCCATTAGAAAGACGGTGCTGTGAATGAAGAACCTGGAGCCTTACCTGACCAGCTCCTGCTTGCAGGCTCATGCACGAGTTAGTGGTGAAGGAGGTCACAAAATCTGCAAACCTCCAATCTACAGAAAAAATCTACAATCTACAAAAAAATTATGTAGCCTTGAGACATTTACAGCGAGATTGTATTCTGTGGTTTTGAACAGGAACAAAAGCAAAACACTTTAAATAAAAAGTGAGAGACAAGATCTTTACATACTTTCTTTATTAAATGCACCATATTTTAATGTAAAGTGGTTTGTATATCGATAGGAAACACAAGATCATTTTTAATCACAACAGTGTTAACTGGAGACTCAAAATCAAATGTGAACATGCAGAGGCAGAAAGGAGAAACTGCAAGAAATTTAGGTGGCATGTAGCCATGAATCACTTCTCCCATGTGGTCACTAGAGTAACTTACTATGCATTATTTCTGTGTTTATGAAAAAATGAAGTTGGCACATTTTTATTACATTAGCATACTGATGGGCAGCTGCTAGCAGTATAGCACAATTGTAGCGGGCAAATAGTATTGTTTGCAACATCTTAGCTGCCTAATTCTGAATTAAAAAGAAAAAAAAGAGCAATACAAAATTCTCCCGTAATAAACTTCATTAGGGGATTAAATCCATGCTTGGTGTAATGTTACTGGTGAAATCACTAGGAGGGAGGAAGAACAGGATTACACAGTGAGACAAGGCAGAAATTTTGTGTAACGTCTCTTGAAATTGTGACTGGAAGAACCAGATATCCCAGACCAATCTGCAGTCATGGCATGGCACCTATGCCTTCTATGGGATTTAAAGTTGCAACTGCTGAGCTTTTTAGCGTATATCACTAGTCCTTACATTGTATTCTGGTCTTTGATTCTTTTTTTCCTAAATCAGAAAAAAAACCAAAACAAAATAAAAAAATATAAAAAAACAAAACAACCAAAAGAGCAAAAACCCCAAAGGAACAAAGACTGGGTTATCTTAGCTGTGTCTAGCAGTAATTTTTACAGTAAGAAGATATTTAGGATTTCTGAAATGTACACAAAAAATATTTTGTACTAAAATTTTGTACTGTAAATGCTACTTAAAAAATTAGTTTTTCTCTTGTGTGTGTTTGCGCATTGTATCCAAAATTTTGTATTTTGATGAGAGATGGGCTAAATAAAGAGCCTTTCCTTCAGCAGTGTCCAGCCCAACTCCCCAGTGAGCTTCTCATCTGTCACTTTTGTCCCCTTCCCACAAAGCTCTGCAGAACCTGGCTTTGTCTGGCATTTTATAATCCTGCCTAGCTCAGGAAAAGGAGTAATTTGTTCCCTGGACATTGGACTGAGTGGTGAAAGTGACCAAAAATGAATCAGTAGGTTAGTTCCAGTAAGTGATTTCATTTTTCTTGTGTTTAAAAAAAATTTTCTTGGCTAAAAGCCAGTGACTTGCCTAGAAAGACGCTGAACATAAATGATGTATGCTTTGTGAAAATTAGCCAGTATCATGCACCAATACCTTTTGACATGTTCTACTAGCTGTGTGTACTTATATTTCTTTATTTTTATAGTAAAACAGCTTCTAAAGCTTGTCCCATGGATACTCTGCATATAGTTTCTTGCAGAAGATAGAGCTCTTCTTTGTGCATAAAATCTATTGATATGTTTCTAGTCATGCAGAATCCAAATTCCCACGAGGACAAGTTGTAAATTGCAGAGTAAATTTTTGGAGGGCCTTGGCTCTCCTATGGGAATTGGATAAATGGAGTGAAAAATTATGTTTGATTAGCACTAAACTTTTAAAAATTATTCCTGTTCTGCACTGCTGAAACCAAGACCTTGTGGAGGGACTGGAGTTGTTGGATTTTATGTGTGTAAAATCAGAAAGACTGAATCACTGTAGAATAACTCTGAAACATGAGCCCATGTATTTAAGGAATATTTCAAGAGAAGGTCCCTATCAACAGCTCTGGTTGCTTCACAGAAGAGCTGCTCTGTAGGGAAGCCAGAACCTCTCACTCATGGGCTACAATACCACTAAAGGAAAGAAAAAATTTACTTTGTTAAGTGATTAATTGTGTTGTTTTCCATAGGTCTACTTTTGAATTGCAAGCTAACCTTGCTCTGCACAGAGAACAAGCTATGCTGGATCTGCTATCCTGTCATTTGAAATTTTCTCTATCAGATTGCAGGGCAAAGAAAAAGAAGAAGCTATAAAAAGCTGAATAAAATACGTAAAACCATCATAACAAAAAGCTGACACTTTTAATTCATCTTGAGGGGAGAAAGGGTGCTCTATTGGGACAATCTGCATAGGAAGGAGTAAACTTCTTGTGAGCAAAGGCACAAGGAGAAGCTTGCTGAGATCTTTGGAGTGTAATAAATCATTACCTAATGACAGGTGACTGCTTCACACCACAAAACATGTCTGAGACCCCAGTGTTTCTTTTGGTGCAGGCAGAGCTCTGATGCTGTCCCTGATAAGGTACAGACTCATAACCCAGATGGATATTAATCACTGATATTGACAACCTCTGCATGGCAAGGCAGTGGGAAACTGGTCAAACCCTCAAACCCTAATTTTGCAGTTAAGATTTCTCTTTCATTTTGGTTTGCTCCAGAACCACAAACACAAACATCTCAAGTTTGTTGTGAGATATTAACACAGAGAACCTGAACTGAAGATCAGAGCCATCTCCTTCCCCTGCTTTTCTTGTCTGCCCTGGGTTCCACCAGGATCTCACCTAAACAGTGGTGACAGTGTTAACAGTGAAATTTGCTTTCAACTATAATAATGTCCTCCCAGCAGAAACACCACTCTGGCAGTTTGTGACCCATATTCAGTTTTGACTCATTTCTGTATTTCCAACCAATAATGTAAAAAACCCCTGAAACAACCACAAACCCATCTGTTTTCACCCTACCACTGCAGCACAACATGTCTGACAAGATGACATGTTACTCTAAAGCTGCTGGTAAAGCATTATGGCTTTATGATAAAGGCCTGACTTATGGTCAGGAACAATACACAACACCACAGACTTTAGTGCTTGTGCTGGTTGCTATCAGGAGAAATGAGCAGTTTATCATATTGCTGATTCCTGCATGTTCCAGGAGTAAAATTTATTTGAATATCTATTTGGTGAATCTGAATCCTCTTCCCCATTCTTGAATAATTAATCTTGGAAAGGTGGGATAAGAGCAGCAAAGTATGTCATTAAACTGCATGTGGTGAGCATGGGATACTCTGTTTTCAGTACACGTTTTGGCCAGGAAAATTCATATCTAATGGACATAGTCGTATTTATATAATTAGGAAAAAATTACAGTGTCTATATACGAGTCTTTGAACAAGAATTGTACATTATTGTCTCAGTACAGCAGGAATGTCAGCTATGAGGATAGGAAATCTTTACATCCCACCCATGGGAGTAAGAGGGAATCTCTGGCACATCCCTGTGCACAGTCCAATGGTGAGACAGCTTCCAGCCATTGGACACGGCACAACTTAAAAGTGAACAACAAAGTAGGGGGGAGCATGGGTGTGTTTTGCTTTGACTGTGCTGCAGTGCACAAAGGACACATTTTCCTCCTGATTTTTTTTTCCCCTCTCTGCTTGTGTTTCTTTTGTTTGTTTGTTTTATAACATCAGAAATTTGGGTTTTGCTTGTCTCTGGAAGACTCTGTGACTAAGCTGAACTAATAATAATAGTGGAGTGAAAGCTGAGAAATCAGATGGAAAGGATTTAGTGGTAGATGTGATAGCATTAGGTTAATGGTTGCACTTGATTTTCAGGGCCTTTTCCAGTGTAAATGATTGTACGATTTCTGCAATTAGGACAGCGTTGGCATTCCTCACAAGGCACAGCACATAATCCAGCCATCTTTGCTATTGTTAACATTGCACTGACAATTGGAATACTAAATTTTTTTACCATATGCCTGTAAGGGTGCTGCAGTGGCCAGTTCTGGATGCTGACAGCATTAGGCACCCTATGATGGATCTATAAAGACCTTTTAATTAATGTGTCCTTATGCTAGACAAGAAAGTTGAGCTTTTTGTGTAGCTTTTTAAGGATCTACTTCATCCCTCAAAATTCTCATAGTCAGGTGTACTTGATTTTTCCCTTTCTGGTGCTTGCCCTGCACTAGAAATGCTGGATTACATTTTGGGCAGCCACAGAGACCACTACATGCAGAGTAATTCCTCTGCATTGAGTCTGCCACCACAATGCTTGAACTTTCTGTGAGGCACACCACTCCTTTGTGAGGTTTAGAAGCAATCTCTCATTTCCTCTGTATTTATCCAGTCCAAGAAAAAAGGATGGCCCCAAGAATGATATTCAGCTACAGGTTCTCACTAAAGAAATAGAAACAGGGAATGTTGGTATATGTAGTGCCCCCACTAACACCTGCTGTGCTCCGCACAGGGTTGCATGTGTGGGCCCATCACAAGGGCTGTGGGGGGAGTTGTCTGAAAGGAACAGTGCTCTTACACCCCAGAAGAGCTCTCCCCAACCCAGTTGGGCCAAAACTGGAGTGTGCAACTTGCAACCAGCCACATCTTCTTCTAGTTGGTTCTTTCTGGACATGTCAGTGGGTATGTCTGTCCCTGAGACCTAGGCTTTCTATGAAAATGAAGTGTGGATATGTGTGGGTCTGACAAGCAGCAGCCACCATCTCCAGGTTGCCGGGTGGAAGAAAGCCTAGACAGGTGACATAGGAGAGGAAACTCTTCCAGTGTTTTCCTTCTTGCAGCTGTGGGCTGGGAAGTGTCATCAGGTGAGTGGTCATGGGCTTCTCCTGCAGGTCAGTGCTTTGCTTGTGCTGGGAGAGTTTTAAAAGTTTAGCTGGATAAAATGTGTGTGCCAGAGTAGTAGGAGTAAGCAATCCTGTTGTGGGTGCTGGACATCTTCAGGCAAAGAATAGATTCCTTGGATAGACCCTGAGGCAGCTGATACTGGTTTGTTACAGCCTGGGTTAAACACCAGAGTTTGTAGCATCGAACAGGGCAGCGGAGCATCAGCGTTGTGTTCCTCCTTTAGGACCTTCACTATTGCTTCATCCCTTGAATTAAGGTGCCTCTTTCCATGGCAGAGAGGTTGAAACTAGATGGTCTTTGAGGTCCCTTCTGACTCAAACCATTCTATGATTCCATGATTTCAAAATCCTATTGTTTAACCTCTGAGATTTCTATGAGATGTTTTCAGAGTTTTAGGCATGACATTTTCCAGAAAGATCCCTGCGCTTTCTGAAGCTACTTCTTATTCTCATCTGCCTGTAATAAGCTGATTTGGGACCTTGATTGCTCTGTGCATCTTCCTTATCCCAATTTTTATTTTGCTAATCCAATGTCTCATGTAATATAAAGCTTCGAATACCAAAGGTATCTCACTAATAAATTTTTTTACTTTCCTTCACCTTATTTTGACCTTTGATGTGGTAACTGTGAGTCAATTGGCAGTCCAGAGTACTGGTTGCCAGATTCAGCTAAAAAGTTAGGGTTAGAGTGATGACACTTCCTAGTGTCATCTTGATTTTCAGTGCTCAAACTTATCATTAGGGGTACAAACCCCATTATTTCTTCCAGGTACAGCATTATGCAGTCAAATATGTATATTAGGGGTGCACTAATTTAATAAAAAATATTTATTAGCAACATTCAGAAGGAAGTTATTCAATGGATGGGTATCTGTTCTGCACAGTGGGGAAACAACCAGTCACTGAATGAGAATGTCCTTAATCTATTGAAAGCTGAAATATGCCAATCTGCCCTATCCCTTTAAATTCAGTTTAGTAGTTTATTTAGTTTACAGCCATATTACCTCATCCTTCATACCTCATAGATGGCAAGGTTGGGCCACCTGGGAACTCATGGGTGCTCTGGGAAGAATTGGTGATTCAGCGCAGTAGTTGGCAGGCTTCCCTCTGAGTCTCCGTGGAGAAGTCCTTCACCACTGCACCATGGGCACTGTCTGTTGAAGCAGGAGGTATCTGGCAGATGAGATATAAAACAGGTTCTTGGAAATTCCACAGTATTTTCTCCAGGTTGTTACACAGAAAATGTTCTACCTGTGGAATATTTTTATGAATATTTGTCTTGAACTGCTGAAATATCGACCAGTATGCTCATCAGTATCTTCAGTGGCTTCCCTGTTCAGGAGATTCACAAATGAATGAATAACAGTCCTGTGGATGCATTTACTTACAATGCATTTGAGGGTTTAGCACTATTCCAATAAGTACTGTTTAAGCTGTGAGATTATAGAGGGTAAAAAGCTTTGTCCTCCTCTACAAGGAAAAGTGATCAAGCTCAGTTTAACTACCATACTAATAAATCCCCATCAAAATTTCTTCCATTTAATCAAGACAACATCCAAGGACTCAGATTTTAAAATGTGACTCCTAAGGGGGCTGCTGTGAACAAATACTATTAATAGGTAAAGGGACTTCTTTTTGTCTACATTCAGCAGTGTGTGCTAAAAATGTGAATGACCACAACATATCTCAAAGCAACTGTCACAACTTACTCCCCAGTTAGTTTTTGCAAATACTGCCATTTTTAGGAAGCATTTTTTGCTTGCTTTGCTAGTAAAGGTTCTAGTTTCTTGGCACACTGCAAAGGGGAGAAGGTCATCTCTGATTCAGCCTCAGCCTCATGGACCTCCTGCTGCAACCCTGTGTCCTCTGTCCCCTGTGGGCTTTCTGGCATAGGGCATAGTGGTGACAGGGAAGAAGCAGGCAGGGGGTCACAGACAGCATAGAGACGGAGTCCCTACAACCACCCAAATCTTTCCCTTCTCCTGGAAGCTATCAGGAGCAAGGGAGACCAGAACGGCAGTAGAAGTCAGTTTGGGGGAATGGCTGAAGTTGTTTGGCCTCCCTGGCTTGGCTCCCACTCCATTGGTGACTCCATATGTGGGCTTGGAAAAGCTTTTTTACAGTGATAGGCACAGAACCACAGCTATACAGCTACAGGGGCAGCCTCTGCAGAAGGGAGCAGTACTCTTTGCACAAGCCAACAGAGAAAAGTAGAAAGGACCTGTCACCTTCATAACATATGCCTCTTTCAGGATGTTTCTGAAATCCACTCATCCAAGAAGTGGCATATTATAGCTCAAAAGGTAGAACTGAGATTGAAAATTAGACATGAAAAAAAAATCCAATTTAATGCATGTAAAAAATGTTTCTGATTTTATTTTAAGTTGATTGAAAGGCTGTCAGTTCTGCTGTGCAAACACAATGAGCTGGGAGATTTAAAATACATAAAATGGCAGGGGCTGTGTGATCATGTATTTGAGATAGATTCTTCTCACTTTTATCTGCTTATCTCAGCCTGATGACTCTAGTGGAAACAGTACTCTGGACATGAATCCAAAGTAAAAGAAAGTTGGTTCTGATGCCTCTGTGCCACTGAGAGATACAAGCATGGCTTCTGAACTGTAGTCTGACAGTCATACTGTGGATAAAGCACATTTAACCCTACCTCTGCAGAAGGGGCTTGCATTATTTATTATTACTTGTGTCTATCCAGTCCGAGTTCACAGTGATAAATCTATCTTATAAGGCACTTACAAAGATGGGTGTGGTGTGCAGATAGCATTCATGATTAAGTGCTTTCCTGTGTCAAATATAGCCTGTAATATACTACAAACAGGCAGTCGATTTTTATACAAACTGATCTGGCTGCTATCAGACTCTGACATTTTATACTAATACTTAAAATAAATCTAGAAACAGGAAAGAAAGTACAGAATTATTGTTTTAAGCTAACTGTGAGGGCTTATCTTCAAAGTGACAGAGTTTCTATTGTATTTAAAGAAACCGGTCAGTATACTGGCATAAAGGTTAGAAGTACGCATGAAGCAAGATTTAAGTTCCAGCCTCAGTTTTCACTTTTGATATAGAGCCTCTAAGATGCTTTTTGTTCTAACACGAAGATTTAAAAATACTTTTGCTTTATTTTATTTTTTTCCGAGCTTGCCAACTTTGCGTTAAAACCTACTCCTATTGAAATCACTGGGAGTTTTGCCATGCATTGTAAAAGGTCTGGGATGTGACAACATGTACTAAAATCTGTGTGATTTGCTGGACTACTTAGGCAAGGGCTAAGGACATGTGAGTTTTTATTTTCCACGTCTTGTGTCATGTAACACTTGCATGCCTTTTTGAGTCCCCAGGTTTAATGGCCAAGAAAATGCTAAGACTTTGGTCCCATTAAAAATGACGAAGACAATTTTCTGTCTGAAAGTACTCACCTTAACATATGCGCAAGAAAGTAGGCACTTCGCTATAAGAAAATATGTGCAGACTAGTGAGACACTGAAACCAAAATCAAGCTGAAAATGAAACTGATTAAGTAGAAAATATTTTAGAGAAGTTCATTAAATGGTCATCTGCTGAACAGAAGGCACATTTCATAATCAAGCTTGAGGTCTGGACTATCTTGAGGCTACTTTCACTGCCAGGTAAGGCTGTTTCCATGACCCTGCCTGAGACTCAGCTTGTCAGCCATCTGTGCAATACACGCCCATGGTCACACTGGGTGTAGGCTTAGTTCCCGCTGCAGTGTGCAAAGGGGAAAGGTGGATCACACTTACCCTGTGATGTGATCCGAGCTTCCTTTCTCACAGTCCGGACAGATCAGGTGTGATATTACAGCCCCTGTAGATATGCCCCTCAAGATACCTTGAGTCTGGTTCATTGTAAGTACAACATGGGGGGTTGGAGCTCCACCTGGGCAAAAAGGCAGTGGTAAGGAATTCTGAATGAGGATGGTTTCCATCATGCCTCTGTACTCAGGCCTGCTGATAATTTTGTAACATAAATGTTTCCCTTGTCTTTTTGCCATGAAGTGAAATTTAATAACTGAGGCATGCCAATGTCAAATTCTGAATATAAGGAAACGCAATACTTGAAAACAAAATGATGTAGGGATAAAAATGAGGAGCTTCTTTTCAATGTGGAAATTTGGAGTCTTGAAAAAATGGAGTGACACATTGATCATGAAATGTACAGGATCCTAAGAAGTCTATTGAATTTATGAGTACTATTGTCATATGTTGCAACAATTGTCAGAGACCCCAAACCTATGAAACATCATCAGGGAACAACTCAAACACATGAGAAGCCTCATTAGTAGAACTACTTGCATGTACAACATTGCTCATTGGTTTACATGTCCTTGCTTGCAGCAAGAAAATCCAAACTCCAATACTTTTTGCTAAGAAAAGAATTCATTTGGTCTGTTGGGCAGGTATTATGAGACAAAAATTTTTTTTGTCTCCAAATGGCTGGTTTGAAAATCAAACTCTTTTTCTTTTTTTCTTTTTAATTAGTGTAAAACATTTTGAGTCAATACAGGTAAGAGGATTGTGTGTGTTGGGTGAGTGGCTGATGAGGAATAGACCTTTCCTAAGGCATGTATGAGAATATTTTGTAATTATTGTATATTCCACAAGTTTAATTACCCAACATGTAACACATTGTTACTCCAGCCTTTGATTTTCTGAAGTCATCTGAATAATTACATGTATGGCTCTCTATTTATTTTAAGTAAAATAATTTTTAATAAAAGAAAGACAGAGTATTTTTAGTGCAAGTCCATTTGTTTCTTCTTACTGACCAGTGTTCTACTTCAGATCAGAAACAGGGTTTGCGTGAGTTACACTTCTGCTACACTTCCATCATAAAAGGTAGAAATTATTTCCCAAGAAATTATATTAAACAGTATTAAAATTATCACAAAAATCACACTTCTGTTCCTGGAGTGGGAAAATTTGGGGATTCCTTAAACACAGGCTGTGTTTAGCACACTGTGATGGCAAGGGGTGAAGCAATATTGAGGGAAAAAATGCCTGACTGACAGCACTCCACCCAGATAAGGCCACTGCTTAGAGATACCTGGGAATGGTTAAATGCAAGTGCTGTGCCAGGAACACATGCTCTGCTGCACCCAGGAGTGATTTTCAGTCATCCAGCTCTTAAAGAGGTCAGCAGTAGCAACAGCCCACAGACTTGTTCTCTCCTCTCAACACAGGAAAGACTCATGCCCCTCCTGAATTCTGATTTAGGTCCTTTTCCTTGCAACCTCTACTTTATTTATAGAGCCACAGAATAATTTAGATTAGAAAGGATCCCTGGAGGTCATCCAGTCCAACCCCTTGCTCCAGACAGGGTTGATTTAAAAGCCAGATGAGATTATTCATGGCCTTGCCTCATCAAGCTTTGAAAGTACCTGAGGGTGGAGATTCCCCAGCCTCTTTAGCTGAGTTTAACCACTTGTGGCTGAATTTAACCAACTGCAGCTGAATTATTTTTTTTGTCTTATACTTGCTGAGAATTTTCTAGGATGCAGCTTGTGGCCATTGCCTATTGCCCTTTGGCTGCACACCTCTGAGACAATTCTGACTCCATCTTGCTTGTAGGACCCCTTTAAGCAGCTGAAGATTACAATCAGATTCCAGCCCCCCTTCCCTTCCCCCCACCACCCCCAGGCTTTCCTTTTCCAGACTGGGCAAACTCTGTTTCTTCAGCTCTGCTTGAATGTCACATCCCACAGCCTTGGTGGTCCTCCACTGGCCTTGGTCTATCATGTTAGTACTTTTTACTGAGAAACCCAAGAGTGGACATGACAGAGTACTCCAAATGTGGCTTCTCTCGAAGAGAACAGCTGCTGGCTGCTCTCTGCTAAGGCAGCCTGGCATGTGCTTAGCTTTCGTTGCCTCAAGGGCGCACTGCTGACTCATCTTCAACAACTTCTCCACCTCAGGTTCTGCCCTGCAGAGCTGCTCGCCCTCCCAGTCAATCTCCAGTTTGTGTTGTTGCAGGGGCTTCATCTGTTCCATGTAAACTGTATCTGTTCTGTTGAACTTTATGAAGTTCCTGTCAGCCAGAAAGGATATACAATGTATACCAGCAAATCAATCATCCTTACCTCTAGAGGAAGGTCTTTAGGTTTTAACTTTCCATCTTTTGCCAGAAGCCCCTGGACAAGAAACTAGCCTGCATCCCTTAACTTTGGCTGTGCACCACAGAATCTCTGTGCTTTATAATGCTTTTTACTGCATAGAAATAATTAGTCTAAGGTAGGATTTGTCTGGTCCTTTGCAGATGAGGGTAGGTCTAACTCCCTCAGAAAAGCATACTAACCTGTGTTAGGCCAAAAAAGCAGCAGAGAGGACTGCAAACGGTTGTCTCACAGGCCAAAATGAAGAAGATACCAATGAACAGAAAGGACACAAATCTAAATAAGCTACTTTCAAGCCTCTGGAGAATGTATGCAAAAATTAGGGAAAATTTACGAAAGAAATAAAAAAGAAAAATAAAAGCCCACCAAAACAATTAAAACCTGAGAAATATCATACAAGAACTGGCATACAAGAAGTTATGAGACATTGCTGCCAGAAGGTATCAGTTCACCCTGACCTTTCTGCTATGGAAACATTGATACCCCATCCTTGGTAGTGTTCAAGGCCAGGTTGGATGGCACTTTGAGCAGCCTGGTCTGGAAGAAGGTGTCACTGCCTGTGGCAGAGAGTTTTGGAACTAGACAATATTGAAGGTGCCTTCCAATTCAAACCATCCTAGGATGTTATGAAATGTGTCATAAACAGGACCCTATTTCAGCTCTTGAAAGTGAGAAAGGGTGTAATAGCAGCTTTTTCTCCTTCTACTGAAAAAAAAAATAAAATTTTTGGATATATGTGCATAAGAAATTAGGAAACTTTCATTATCTTGGCAGTATTTTCTTTTTATCACAGGTGGCAGAAAAAAAAAATCTCAGAGGACTGAATTTGGTACTGAATGCCAAGTCTCCTATTCTGTTGATAGTATTCAGAAGAATGGTAATGGAGTTTATTGAGAAAGCAGGACTTTGAGGAAAACCAGGACATTTGCACACATGGTGGAAGCTCTTCCAGGCATCTCCCTGGAGAATAGATAGTGTTTGGCCATATGGTGTGTATCAGATAACTGAATATACAGTCCATGGTCTATAGAAAATTTAGTTAGGTCCTAAACTTTTAATCAAATCTTGCATAATTTGTGTAAAACTCTTAACTTTCCACTTGAAATCCTGAAATGGTCCCTTGCTGTCTCTTCACATGTGATTATATATTTTTGATACGCAGTACTCTGAAAGAGTTTGAGATTTTTTGAAGACTTTTAAAAAATCTAGATTATCCGCTCGTGTCAGCAATATATGGTTACTACCCTAACTAAGAAAGGGTGATATTCATATTAAAATCTATGAGAGTCTGCTGTTGAATTCAGCTGGGACAGATTGAGTATCTGAATTACAAGTAAACTTTTGCTAGGTCACATGAGAGAGGCAAGCAGGGATGAAATTATTCCCTCCATCATAATTACTCAAATGATCATGTGTTTGTCCCACAGAATTTGAATACCTTAGAGCAGGAGATGAACATGGAAAGTGTCCCAAATCCTGATGTCCTTCATTCATGGCACTGTGAGGAGGGAATTAGGGAAAGTCTCAATGCCTGCCTCATGGCAGACCACCACTGACTTTGGGTTTAGAGTTAAATGGAAAATGTTGCTTCTGACAGAAGCAAAGATGGCCAAAGGCGTCGACAGGCTTCAAGGATCAGACTCAGAGGTGACAGACTGATCTAATTTCTAGGATTTGACAAAAACAACACATCTGTTTAACAAAAAAATAAAAATAAAAGAAATGTATGTGAGGGGAAAAAAAGATGGCTTGGAGTATCTGAAAGGCCTTTACCAGACGCCTCACTCAGCAGCGCAGTTCTCACTGTTCTGGATCACTTCTTTACTGTTTATCTTGAGTAAAGCCCTTTGTAATTAAGTTAATACTGATTTAATCATGACAATCATAGCTGGTAGATATCCAAGACAATGATAACAAAAATTAAGCAGTGTACAGATTGCATCTATGACAGGAGATTGAAGAATAAAAGAATACTGCAAGGGCAGGTCATACTGCAGTTTTCTTATTGAAACCACTATTAAAAACAAAACCAAACAAATTAGAAAACTAGAGCTGCTTCTTCTGCAAGTATTTAGTCATGATTTGTGTAACATACTTGGACTAGTTTGTTAACACAATCCCATGTAGTGGTGACGATTTGACAGCCACATTATTACATTGCAACTTGACTGAGAGGTTGTGGGAGACACAACTCATTGTGTTTTAGATCATTTGTGTTCATTAGCAAGTGCAAAGTCATCAAAGCCATGTTTGCCTTCTGCTAAGGGAAGCTGCAGCACTCTCACCTGGACCCAGATATGCTGCAAGGTTGTCTCATCTAACGCCTCACCTTCTAAAGAAAATGAGTTGGGATCATGAGGCATTAGGCACAGCTCCACTGTTTCCTCAGGCTTTCTAATTACCTGGCGACCAGTCTGCCCAACAGTAGCAGTGGATTGGAGGAATCTTGGGGGCAGGCGGTGGAGCCACTACCTGCAGTGCCAGTACAATACTTCATCAGGCTTAGGACTCCATCCTTAGACGAGAGCTTGCTTAGATAAGGTAGGCAGCTCTAGCAGAGGAAAACCCTTTAGCATGATTCATGTGCTACCTGAAACAATGTCACAGCACCGTTTCAGATTAGAAAATGTAATTACCCTGATCAGTTGTTTACAAAGAAATTGTTTGAAGCTTTCCAAAGACATTGTTTGCCGTCAGGGCAGTATCACTTCCATTGTGTATTTTGTGTACTGGCCTGATAGATAATGATGGGAGCTCCCAGAAAATGACTCTCCCTCAGAGCATCAAAGTTTTAAAAGTGTTTTGTAACTCTGTTATAAAATCTCATGCAAGATGCAAAATGCAACAGTCTTTAAATCTATGACTATTAAGTTCGTTATGTTTTAATTTGAAAATTGGGTACTCAGTTTTTCAAGCATTTATGGCCTTATCCTGCACACACTGTAGTCAACGGGAGTTTTGTCCTTGGCTTCATTCAAAACAGGATTAAGTTCTTCTGATGTAGTGTTTGATCTCCAAGCAATGAATTCAAGAAATAACTAGATCTTAGTAGTTATCGAGATCACTTAGAGCTAATCAGATAAAAACTCTAGAGTTTCAAGGGAAAGAAGGAGACTGCCAGAAATTCAGGGCTACTGAACACCATGGGAAGACATGGTGGGGATTATTTCTATGTTGACAAAATTTAAATCACAGTCAGAACCATTCTAAGCTAGTTCAGGCTTGAAAACCCTTGGCTGACTTGCAGAGCTGGGCAGTTCTGAAGAACTGTCATTTAATTTTAAATTACAGTTCAAAACTGGTACTGAGTTTAAATGTAACATCACCCTGGGGTCATTTTAAAAGTCAGATCTCTCACCAGTTATAATCTGGACGTAAATTCTGTTCGGAAACACTTGAGTGTTGGGGATTGATATGTTTGTACACAGTCAGGTTCGGTCTTTTTCTTTTTTTTTCTTTCTTCACACTAATGTAAAACTACTGGGAGTGGGAATAGGGGAAGTTGGCAGTAACTCTACTATACTGATTTTCTGGAGTGTGAATTTTTTCTCAATTGGAGGAGTTCTGTAAATTAATTAACTTGACATGGTGACAAGAGCACTAGAATACTCAGGTGGAGAAAACATGCTTACCCTTAATTGTGCTTTAACGTGGCTGATTTCACAGCTGATTTGACCATGTTCTGCACTGGCTTACAGTGCTTTACAGAGTCACTTTTTGAACTTTGTCATATGTGTAAAATGTATGTGTTTTGATGGAAGGGATAACTTTATTATGGGGGACATGCTGAATGCAGTGTGTGTGTTCAGAAACACAGCTGAGCTTAGTTAGCTCAGACTGCCAGCAAGCTGATTTGTTATCCAGTGACAAAACTGGATTACGTTTCCCTCTTGTTATGGTGCTGGTGGTTAATTGCATGACCTGCATTGGTACAGTGTGTCACAAAGATGGAGCAGAGATACAAATTGTTAAAATATGGGATTTCAACCTGAAAATAATTAGCCTGGGAGACAAGCCCAGAGAAATCTTTCTGTCAAACTTGATGTATAGCATTTATCAACTATTAATTTTCAATGGTAGGTGAGAGACATTTACAGTAATCTTTCACCTTTCTTTGCCAGCAAAAGGAGTAGTAGTTTAAGTTTTTTCTGAAAATCTCCAGATTCCCTGTGCCTGTGCAAAAGGTTTAGAGAGCTGCCAGAGCCACAAAAGCATTCCCCTGACATCTCTAAGCAGTGGGTTGAAAGATCTCCTCCTCCTTCACACGCTCCTTCCCCCCAATCCTTCTCCCCTAACCCCCTGCCTCCCTCTACACTCTGCCTTCCTCCTCCTCCTCCAGTCTGTTCCCAAGGGGTCCCTTGCTGGAGGCTGTACCAGAAGGAAAATGAAGATCCTTATTTTAATTACTCTCAATGGCTATTGATACCTCACCACTACCACTTGTGTCAGAGATCTGCCCCATAAACACATCTCCTCTTGGAATTATTGAGAATGAAATGTTTGCTGCAATTCATTACACCAGTTTTACAAATCTAGAGCTAGGTCTCACCTTCTCTGCAGTAGAGGTGTGGAGATCTCTCAGCTGGCACTTCTGAGCCATGATGTCACTCTGATGTTGATTCTGTCATCAGTCTTCCACTCATTTTTGGTAATGAGATCACAGTGTTTTCACATACTTTAGTTGTCAGTAAGGAAGTGGTACTTGTCCCCCTGTGCTCCTGACAGCATTGCATGGAGCCACTTCCTACATACAGAAGGCCACATCCTCCCTCCAGTTGCTTGCACAGAGCCTGGACTTGTAAATGAATACTAACCCATGGCCTTTACACAGTCCTATTTCTCCTGGTCTGCATTGGAAATAACTATCCAGGTGGAATCATTCATGAAATCCAGATTTCTTTTTTCAAGTCTGCAGTAGCTTTCCAATATCCCAAAAAGAAGATTTCTTTGGAATGGGAGAGAATAAAATTCTGGAAGCATTAAACGCATTGATTTGAGCTATTCCTCCCATTCCCAGAACAGCATAGAGACAGCCAATAGACTCACATAGAGCTATGAGTGTAGCAGGAATATCCAAGTGCTTGCAGCACTGGAAGACACTGAAAGTGGGAAGGGGTCTGAAAAACTCGTATTTAATGCACTGATCTTTGGAGCCCTCACAATGAGCCATTGTTAGATATAGGATCTGCTAAACAATGAGTCCTTGATAGGACATAATACCTATTCAGAAGCTCAGCTTTGCACACTTGCTCTTGAAACATCCTTAGCTCAACTTAAATTTACCTTTGTTGCACACAATGCACATGTGACAGACAGATGCATTCATTCATCTACTTTATTTAGACCATTGACAGGCTTACCTACTGTCTGCCATAAAGCAGAGATTCTTATGAGTTCCTGAATCAGTGCTATTGCTAGCTAGTACCTTTTGAAATTGTCACTGTCAGATGCTTCAGGTGCTACTGAAATAACATTAAGGTAAAGTTAGAAGCCTGAAGGTCTGTGAGTGAAACCTTGTTTTGCCTAGTTGCCTTTTGTGCTTACCTTATATTCCCTGCTTGGACAGTTTCTCCTTTTGAATATGGAATGCAATTTACAGCACATACTGTACTTCATCTACCAGCCCTTAAAGATCAGAAAGTACTGCTTGTTGTTAGCAATTAGTTGAGCACCTCCTATTACTGCAGGCCAGCAGCCAAACTAGCAGGTCTGGAAACGGTATGAGAATCCAGGATGCAGTATCTTGACTGTACATAATGTACTCTGCCAGCCAAGCAGAGGCTTTCCACAGTGAGAGGCATTCCTCTAGTATGACAGCAAATGACAGATACAAAAAATGGCAAAGTTTCTCACCAGAAGCACATTGTTCCGCTTTAGTTTCTTAACCTGGAACTGCCTTGTAAACAAAGTTGCTTTTATAAGCTTGCCTGCTCTTTCAAATGTTGCCAATGGTCCTACAAACACCTGAACAAAAGTGACTATTTGAAAATATGTAATCTTTTGAAATGCCATAAATTGAAAAAAGGAAACTGAGTGGCTCCAAAACCTATAGAAATGTGTTTATGCATTTGTTCAGCTGATTTTAGAAGAATTGTTAATTATTTCCAAAATCTAAAGAAAAGTTTGAAAACATGGTGGGTTTTATATGAAATGTGTGCTTAAGTTATAGCTGTTTATGGCAGTTTCTGGAGACTCTCAACGGGCAAAATATTTCCTGGAGGAAGTGTTGAGATGCTGCAGTTCCGAACAGCAAATCCATGTGGTGGCCAGACAGTTCCTGGAAGCGTTCAAGGTTTTAATCAGAGGTAAACACTACTTAGCTCCTCTGATAAAAACTCTTCCCAGGAACTAAGCGGTTCATGATTCAGATTTCTGTCTGCCACTGTAAAGTCAAATGCTAATGGGGGAAAGAGGAAGAAGAGGAAAGGAAGGATTGCTAAGCATACAAGTTCACACTTGTCCTTTGGACAAGCCTGTTCTTGCTTCCCTAAGAAGACCGTTTGCACAGTAGTTGAAGCAGGAATGCTAAGCTAAACTTTCAAGGAGGAGAACTGATGCAGCAGAAATAATTGCTGATATGACTGGCCAGGAGACCATCAGAATGATGTGAAAAGCTCTTCAGGGTGATTGTGATTTTGATCAAGCACAAGGGTGAGAAGGAAGCAATGCATTTGCCTATGTGCCTTGCTTAACAGTTAGCAGAATAGATGGAAATCAAAAGCCAGAAGCTGTGGAATCTCCTCGGAGCAAATTTGTTGCCTTTAAGACTTATGGAAATTAAAATCTTAGCTCAAAATTCACATTCACTGCTTATTTAGGTGCTGTGGTAGAAAGACAGACTGGCCAAAGTTTTAAAGCTATTGCTAGTCAATTGATAACTCACACCTATCCCTCTGCTCCTACAGTACTTTAAAATGACAGTGGATATTTACGTTTTTGGTAGAGAAAAATATAGGCTTGCCTTTTAAGTGGGCATCTCTTTCTGTTACCAGACGGCCTTATTATCTCTTATTGAAGAGGGTGAAAATCACTGGCATGTAAATAAGGTGCTTGGTGAGGTGGCAGACGAGGAAGAGGCTGTGGATTGACATGCACAGCCACCAAGGGGAAGCCAGTGTCGGACACCTTGTCTTTGCTTGGAAGGGTCAAAGTCATAGAATCATAGAATCATGTAGGTCAAAAAAGATCTTTAAGATCATTGAGTCCTGTTGTAAACCTCACAGGCAAGTCCACAACTAAATCCTGTCCCTAATTTCCACATCTATACATCTTTTAAGCGCCTCTAGGGATGATGCCCCAACCACTTCCCTGGGCAGTCCGTTCCAATGCTTGACAAACTCTTCTGTGAAGAAATTTTTCCTAATATCCAACCTAAACCTCCCCTGGTACAACTTGAGTCCATTTCCTCTTGTCCTGTCGCGTGTTATGCGGGAAAAGAGACTGACATTCACCTCTCTACAACCTCCTTTCAGGTAGTTGTAATGATCATAGTTCATCACCCCCAGCCCAGCCTCCTTTTCTCCAGGCTGAACAACCCTGGCTCCCTCAGCCTCTCTGCATCAGACTTTTGTTGCAAACTCGTCATGACTTCATTTAAAGGGGCTTGTTTCTCTTTGGGCTCTGGCCACCTCTTTTTCCAAGTCTAGGAGATTATTCTTGAAAATTAGAGCGTCTTTCCTGCTAAATACTCACATATCTTAAATGCCATTTTTATCTCTTTGTAGGAAGAATACCATTTAATCTAGTTTAGGATGAGGCTAAGTGCTAATGTCTGTTTATTTTTAGAGACTAAGTTAGCTACATTACAATTCGTCTTTTGTTTGCTTTGTTTACACAGTGTTTTCAGACTTGGTTTCTTAAAGGTTAAGAAGGAGAGCTACTGAGGCTTTGAGCATAAATCTCAGCCTCTCTCTGTGCAGGGCTTTACCAGCTTCGTGGTACCTTCTCACAGGGATGCCTTTATTATCACTACACCCATCTTTACCTTCCAGTCTCCTGGTGCAAACTGGAAAAGGGAGCCAGAACTCACTGTGCCTGGATTTTACAATGCTTTCACCCTGCACTGGATATTAAAGGCAAATGGAAAAAAAAGTCTGCTTGGACTATTAGAGCACAAGTTCACATAAACAGCAATTTATCAGAGATCTGTGTTGTAAAAGAATCACTTGGTAGTACTGGCAAATATCACTAGAGACACATATTTCATATGCTTTATGATTTATAATTTTTCAACAATCATATTTGAAATTAAACCTTAAGTGTTTTGAATAATTTCTTCGCAAAAACTAAAAAAGCTTTGGGGAATTCTTGGTCTGAAAGACCTGATATAGGTGTGTGTTATTTCTAAGTGATAGTTGAGTAATATTCTCATACACTGAAGTAAATAAGATTGGCTGATTCTTGGCTATATCTCACAGTCTTGTGTTAATTACCTCACACCTCTTTGGAAAGTAAAGGCAGTTCTCCTGTATCAGTTAAGGTAGCTGCTATGTACAGGCATTATAGGGAAACCTGTCCATGGTCGCACAAGGTGTCTGTGGTGGATCAGAAACCCCAGTGTCAGTCACTTAGGTTCTTGATTATCCCTCTAATCAAGAACATTTCTTAACAGTGAAATGCAGGCTTTCCAGACTAAATTCTCACTTATGTTGTATAATCACACACCCCCACCTCTCTGATTGGTGCATATCTGTGTGTAACTGCTTGAATATCCTGCTCCTGCACCTCCAGCCTCTCTTGTACACAGCACTGCCTTCCACTGCCAAAAAATCCAAGTGCATCCAGCTCTAGAAACTTTGCACTCTCTTCCCAAAGCACCACAGTGTAGCATGGTGGGGACATGCAGGCTTAAGTGATAACCAGTTCTATGTCTCCCTGAGGGCCAGGTCAGCTCAGAGCCCCCAGCCTGCCTGCCTGCCTGCCTCCCCTGGTGCCAGCAACCACAGCAGAATCAGGGCTGCCAGAGTTGGCACCAAGCACCTCTGGTCACTGAGTGCCTTGCTTATGCCAAAAATATTAAAAGGACTCAGCCTTCCCACAGAAACCTGACCTGTGAGCATGTGTCTTGTTGTTCTGACTGTCCTGACCAAGCCTGAGCATTCCTTGGGCAAATTGCTGACCCCATGGGACTGGGGCAGCTGCTGTCCTACAGTTTCCCAACACCCAGAAAGCAGAGGTGGGGAGAGGGAAGAGAGAGGTGAAGGGAAGAACAAATCTGCCGCTGCCAAACCCATGCAGTGAAGCATCCTCAGACCTAACTCACCCAGTACCCATGGTACACCATGCTGCATCAACATTGTGTGACGAGAATGTGGCTGCAGAGCCAGAAAAGAGGAGAGCACTGAGGGGCCAGAAAGGAGGGCAAGGACACTAAAAGTGGAAATGAGTGGAGAGGCATTTCAAGGTGGAAATGTTCAGTTTCACTGTTGCAGTCCATGGACTTATTCAGTCCTCCTCATAACAAACTGCACCACAATTTGGGATCTTCTTCTACATTGGGGAATGAAGACCAAGACTGGCAACACTAGGAGAAGGGCCAGGGCAGGCAGATACAACCGGGTTCTTGTTAGTATTGTGAGTCACTGTTGTATGGGCAAGGCCAGCATTTTGTCTGGGGAAAGTTTTCCTTCAGGGTAGGGGGCAAAGCAGAGCTGGCTTATTGTTGGATCTTGCAAAACCTGCAGGGGGAAAGGGTTAGAGAGACCAGCATTAATTACTCCATAATTAGTTCTGTAACTGCTGGAAATCCTGTGGCACAATGAAAGTATTGGAGTGAGGGGTAGGCCCCAGGGTGCTACAAGTAAGATAATCACCCTAATACTAGTTTTTAAATTTTTGTTTTGGTTGGTGTGGGTTTGTTTTGGTTTGGTTTTGGTTTTCTGAATCCTCTACAGCATTTCTAATTACAAGTTCAGACAATGAATTGTGGAAATCTGTGTGGGTCACTAGGGAAATCTGCTGCCTCAGCCCCGACAGTAAACATACTCTGTGTAATTTTATATTTGTATATAGCTACTTTGTAATTGTCATAAACCAGAAACTCAAACCATCTTTGCATTTAGTCACTGCTTTAAGGTGATCATAACCTGTCCCTGCAGGACCCTGCAACCTCTTCAACTTTTTAGTTTCTACTGTGCTAAATTCAGAGTCCCTCTTCAATGCTATGCTTAATTTAGACTTGTGGCATGATTGACACACTTCACATTAAGATATTTGAAGTCTTTTGCTACTGCTTTCAGCCTGTGCTGGGCTTTGCATGCCGCCTTCTGCTTCAGCCAATTCTAGTTCCACTTTTATAGCCCATTAAGCCCAACCCTGTCAGTGCTGGTTGTTTCAGCACCAGTCTGCATCTTATCCACCTCAGGCATCTCTCTGGGTGCCTGCCCTCATCATAGACCTTCAGGTATTGTAAAATTCAGTGATAAAGCAATCTTTTCATCTCCCGTTATGCTCAACTCTAACTGTAGGTAAGGTACAGCACAACAAACTGGTGTTTGTGCCAGAACTTAGCATTCATTCACCTTTTTTGGCTTAATCTTCATCCTACTGTAACTCTGCATGTCCAGTAATAAAATCAGCTCTCTCCTGGACACAAACTCTAACCCCAAGGTGCAACTATAGCCTGGTTATAAAGATAATGGCAGAGTCAGCAGAGCTATATGCTTTGAAGTATGTTTTTTGTATAATTTTTTATGCTGCAGGCAACACAGAGGCACTCAGCTATGATTGTTTTAGCCCTGAGTGTCACAAAGGTGAAGACAGTTCACTGCTGGATCCCCCAAGTCCTGTAGTGTCAGGATGAAGGTTCAGTCTGACAAATGAGAATATTTTAAGGCAAGTTTTAAAATATAAAATTTTTAAATCTTGGGTTCAGGCTAGGGCTAGGTAAAGTTTCTCACAAAGGCAGAGGGGTGTGTTTGTGCTAGGTCCTGCTAAGAGTCACAGTTTGTCTAGGTACTGGCAGAGGAAATTTACTTGTTGTGGATAGATGTTGTAGAGCTATCATTAAATTATGATTAGTTTAAACTGTCTGTAAAAGAAGAATTAAGAATTGAGTTTGTTGCTAGGTACTGTATCGTTGGTCTTGCAAGAACTGGGGTGGACAACAAATTGAAGAATTTTGTGATAGCCATCAGTTACATGGGCTTTGGGTTGGGTTTCAGCTTAGGTTTAGGATAACTCCAGCAGTGGTAGCTTTGTAGTTAGATGAAGTTTTTAGAGATAAAGTAGAGACCAGAACTATTGTCATATTTAAAGAACAAATATATCTAGTTTTTATTTCTGTCATAAGATGGATTTCTGAGCTTCAATGAAGCTATAGTGGGGATTAGGGTAAGGATTTTGGACAACCAGAGCTAGATGTATTTCTGAATCATTCAAATCAATGCAAGGATGTGGGCTTTTGCTAGTAATGAGAAAAGTCTTCTGATTAGTGTTGGGGCAGGTACAAGTCACTGGGATAAGGTTTAAGGTTAGTATATGCCTAAACATGGCTTTATTCTCCCTCCATTTGCCTGTGGACAACAACACACTTCCTGTTTGTGACTTTTCTAAAAATGAGTCTTGACGGAAACAGTTTGGATCTGAAGGGTCTTCAGGTTTTGAGAAAACTGAGGTCTCTCAACTATGTGGTTGTGCTTCAGCTCATCTGGAATTTGGAGATTTTATATGTTAAATGGGAAAATATCTAGAATGCAGTGCCCTGCTTAAATGTTTGGTTTTGGCTTTTCAAGAGTAAGCATGGCAGCAGAGTTGTAGGTGTTTTTCCTGGTGCCTGTTTAAGCTGTGCTTATTTTGCTAGAAAACAGCCTAATTGCTCAGGGTGAAGAGTTAAAGTTTATTTTTATGCTGCTCTGTTTTTAGCTGCAGATTGACATAGCTGGCTAGTAGTGGAAGCCCCTTTGTATGAAACATCCCTTATCGTATTTGTCCCTGGAGCATATTGTGTGCCAAATTATCATTCCTAATAGGCTGGTTGACTTTCTGGACAGAGGAAACATCTTGATAAGTTTGCTAAATATGTTATGTCAGAGAAAGTGTATTGCGGATCTTTTATCATCCGCAAAAGGACACACTTGGTTCAACTCTGGAGTGCCAAATTCCCTAAGCTCACCTGTTGAGCAACATGTTATTCACAGCATCTGATTATCCAACTGTGTACACTTGGCTACCATTTTTTTCAGAGACACTTACGCAGTGGCGTTTTGCAATGACGTCAATTCTTTTCCTGTCTGACCTAGAAGACTACAGTGACTCAATGTTGGCTAGGCAGCCTTAAAGATTAAATCGAGGACACTAGCTTAATTACTTTAACAGTTCCTTTAAAGGATTTCCCAAGAATGAGATTCATGACAAATTGTAGCTTAGGGGATTTTAGTAATTCCTGAAACTGAAGGTAATGATGCAACCCAAGATATGCTCTACGTTCCTGTTGATATGCTGAGGGTTTTTAAAAAGAATAAACAGCATTGTGAAGACTTTTGTGCTACAAATCCCAAATGCATTTGTAGTCTAATTCTGAAGTGTTGAATTTGTGAAATGAATCCTATTAGCCAACTGGAATACCTTACCCAAGTAAGAGCTTCAGGATTTGGTCATAGTGGAGTGTTTGCAAAGTTTCTTGTATCTCGTTATAGCAACTTGTGGAAAATTAAAAATAATTAGGACTGCTAAATGTTCACACTTTTCATATAAAACTATCTTAGATCTTATTTTCATCTGCAGAACTTTGCCATGAAATTTGGAGAAGCTGTATTTGTAGTTTTTACTAAAGTGAGTGCCTCTGCTTACTCCTTTGTTAATAAGCACAACAAACTAGATTGTGATTTCTGCTACCCCTGCATAAATGAGAAATAAAGTCTGTGACTTTCACCCTAGTGCTCAAGCAGTACTTTAAGTGTTTTTTAAAAAGTACTTTGCATTTACTATATCTGAACAGGAATACAGTGGGTTTTCTAGATTTTTCATTCTAAGACATTCTCTTTTGATGCTATGCCATCAAGAAATCTTTGCCTCAGCTACAGTGATATACTTACAAAAAACTTTACTACAGTTAGTGAATTTACTCTACATTTATATTAAAGCAAATAAGAGGGATTAACAACTGATTTATCATTATGATTAGAAAAGACAATCCCTCACAAGCTTGATATTTGCTAATTCTGCATAGATTCTTACTTTTTACCACTTATAAAGGAGGAAGAAGAGAATCTACTCTTAGAGAGCTGCAAAGAAAGAAGTCTGACTAAGTCTGAGGACATTTTTGGTACTTCTGTGCATTGCTCAAGACTTGCCCATCACCTCAGAAAAAACTTTACGGCTTCCATCGTGAAGTTCTCCTAGTTGAACCAAATTGTCCTTCCTCTGGTCTGTAGAACAGTTGGGGGGGGGGTAAACTAAGGTAATTTCCCTAAAAATACTTTACTAAAGGTAACTTAGGGTTGAGAATAATTAATGGTGATTAAAACATAATATTGCTCATAAGAAAGATGCAGGTAGTAAGTCCTCAAATCCAGGGAACTCAGGATAAGATGCGCCGAAAGGCAATACCACATGCTTGAAGCTGAGGTAGGGAGATCCTCATCCACAAGTCAGAAGTGGAGGGGATATCTTTGAAGGTTTTTTAGATTTCTGTAGTTACTTTTTAACTAAAACTTTTAAGGTGTTTGGCATTTTATTCCATGGTAGGCATTATCTGTGCTATTTAAATCATAGCTTTCTAAGGCACATAGTGACAAACTGAAAGCAGGACACTGGGTGGGAATGCCTGGCCATCAGCTGCATGGCATGCCCATAAAAAGGCAAAGGAAAACCAGTAGTTCCATATCATAAGTCAAATGTGCCTTTTTTCACATCTTTCCTTATATTTACTAATTTGTAAGTATTCGTTATTGAATTTATGATAACAAATCAGATACTGAAATTATTTATAATGGTTGTAAAACCCAGATACATATTTTTCACATATAAATACGTATTTGGTATTGATCTACCTCTGAAAACTCTCTGAAGAAAAGATACCTTTCACAATGTTAGCTTGAAAAGTAGCCTCCCTAACCAATAAAGAGAACAACCTCTTCTCCCTGGGATGGGGTCCTCTGGCTTAACCAGGTATTTTAAGAACATCCTCAAAAAACCCTAGAGTACTGCGAAATACCCAGCCTATTTACCTTTGATAAGAGCAACAAGAAATGCAAAGAGAATTGTTTGCTCTAGGGGAGAAGCAGAGCTGGATGATCTGAAGAGTTTTATAGCCAGCTGTGTGTACGGTGTATCCTGAATTCCACAGCAGCCCCATTTAGCAAGGATGGAGATTACTTCTTTCCCAGCACTGAATACTTACTCCTGCTGCCTGCAACTTCTTTCATCCAGAGCAACCATGTTTGGCCCCCTCAGTAATCATTTTAGAAAGTATACATTAAAACAATTTGGTGGTCCCATTAATCCCATTATAGAGGTGTCTTGGATTTTTTTTATTTTCTGGCTGGATTTTTTTTAATTAAATAAATTATTTTGAAAGAAATAAGTATGTGAAGGTATAAAATAACTGCTAATCTAGGGTTTAACCTGCTTATGTTCAAAGTGATAGGGGGAGAAAAATTTCAAAGATGTTCTCCTGAGATTCAAAGGAGTTGCCCTGGACTTCTGCGGGAACAGACGCAAAGGAAAAGAGCACTTTTGAATAGTTTAGTATCCCGGGAGCACACTAAAATATAAAAACTAGCTTTGAGGAAATTGCTATGTCCTGAAACACAGTCATTATTTCAAAGTAAGTAACATGAAAGAGTCACAAGGAGAAGGCCAAGCTCTAAGTCAAAAAGGCAGCATGCACATGTCATCTTGGGGAAAACCAGATTTTGTTTGAAAAGATTTTTGCTTTTCTTTCTAACTTGTCATAGAGATGTGAAATATAAACAAAGAGTAATCAAAAGGGACTTAAATCAGGAATAAACTGCTATATGACTCTTCATGAAATATTCCTATCTTCACGGCTATTGTGCTCTTTATCTAATTTCCTTGGCTATCTGATCAGAGCTGTTTATTTCACTGTTGAATTATTGCTGAAGTCTGAGACGGTGCTGCTCTAAACAATGGAGCTGGTTAACAGTGGTAGCAATTCATTTCCATAGTATCTAGCCCAGTATGGGTCTGCAAAGGCTGGATTTGCTCTCGGAGCTTTCTCTCATACTGGATAGCTTCTGTAGATATGACCAGAACAGTGCCAGAGCTTAATGAGAGCAAGACGCATACAGTAGTGGGCTTTTGTGTGATGAATACACTTGATAGTGCATTAGGATATGTATTTACTGCTGGTGATTGGTAGTTGTTACATTTGTAGTATAAGGTGCTTGGGTCCTGATCTAGTTGGGCAGAGGGGTTGGACTAGTTGGCATCTGAAGGTCCCTTCTAACCCAAACTATTCTGTGAATAAAGGAGAAACTTTCAACATCAGAGCGCCTCATGTGATTTTCTAGGCATTTCATGGAATGGTTATCTCCTGGTTTAAGCAGCAAGGAGTTGGCAATAGGGAGTTCTTATATGAAGCATTGTTTGTTACTGCATTGGCTTCCCTAACTCAATCTCCAAAGCCTGCATTTACTAGGCTTGCTAAAGCAGTATTGCCATGGCGACTGTGGAAGAGAGGTACAGACAGACTCCTCTTGACTTTGTATACATATGACTAAGCAAGGTTGCTCTCACATAATTTAAATCCTGGACTGTCTGATGGTTAGAAAATTATTTGGAACATAGCTGTATTTCCACTTGCAACATGTCTCCAGGGACCTAGCCTTTGCAGTGAGCCATCGACCCTGACCCTGCACTCAGTCCGTGCTGAAACCCAGGTCACCGAGGTGGGACTTCCCTTGGCCTGGCAGCTCTGCATGGGCCAGTGCACCTTCTGACAGTGAGGTGCCTGCATGCCAAATGCATGGAGAACTGTGATAGAGTTGAGGCTGCACCTCCATTTTTTTTTTTTTATGTGACTGCAGTTATTACATGGCATGATGCTCAGGCTATTTTTTTAAAACCTGACAGGTCTGGACAATATTTTTAGTAATAACCAGCTGGTGACCCAACATTATTATTCAGAAAAAATACAGGCACTACCAATATGTGATCTGAGGCTTTAACCTGCTGCAGATGTGGCTGCTAGTCGACAACACCAGGAGTCGTACAACCATAGAATGGATTGGGGAAGGGACCTTAAAGTTCCAATCTGCCTGCCATGGACAGGGACATCTTCCACTAGACCACAACATATTCCAGGTTGTTCTTAGTGCTGATAAGTCAGGCCAGGAGGTATTATGTGTCAGCAGTTTTCCAGTTTTCTGTGAGTTTGAAACTGGCTATAACAGAGTAGCAGACCCTTGAAAGTGCCTCCGTGTATGTAGGGTACCATGGTACTACTAAATTTGTACGTAATTTTATCAAAGACAAGCCCACTGTGGTTTTCTTGAGAACTTTAAAATTCAGATGGGCCAAGGTAGTAACTGAATGCGCCGTCTCTGCATACAGTGGAGCAAGTGTCTGCTGCTCCAGTCTCTGGAAGCACAGGAAAGCTCTTGGCCTTAGGTTGCATTCCTGAACCTCAGAGCAGGCTCTCAAACTGCTGTCCCGGGCGAGGGGATGTGTGACAGCAGCAGGGAGGTTTGCTCCAAAGGGAGCAGCAAACAAACTCCCCGAGAGAGGCTGAGCCCTGCCGGCAAGCTCAGCTCCTGCCTGCGGTGCCTGGGGAGACCCACTGGGATCTCGTTTGTTGTTTTATCTCTGCTGATCTGACACCAGAGACGGGCTGGGAGGTCCTGTTTCTCAGCTATTCTTAGGGATTTTGACACCTGCTATAATTATCCCAGTAGTCATTTGCAGCATGTCTAAACGCTGTGTCCTTGCTCATTGTTCTGGAAGGCAGTTTCAGCTGTTTCCCTGGACACTTCCAGACCTAGGGAAAATAAAGGGGAATTTCCATTAATGCAATGAGCCTGAATCCTAGTTAAGCTTGGTCTGGCTTGACACTAGTTCTTTCCTGAGGACACTGTCAGTGATAATCAGTGCTGATCTGTAATCAACCTCACACGCTGCCTACCGTGTGCAGTGCCTGCACCTTCTCTGGTTTTGGACAAAAATAAGGCTTTAAATACTATCAGTAAAGGAGGTTTAACTGGGTTTACTTTCCATATGAAGAGCTCTAAGTGGGTTTATAATAGCTTAATTTGTAAATATGATTCTTCAAACAAACAAAAATTCCTGAAATTTGCATGAAGGAGATGACTACACTACCTATAAAATGGCATCTTTGGAAATTACCAAGCAATATCACTTGTTTTCCATCCTGAACATTATACAGTACAAATAGGAAATAAAGTATTATTATTGGCAGTGAAAAATGACAAACTGTGGTTTTTGCTTGTACACAAATTGTTTCCATGTTGCATCAGCTTCTGGAGGTATTCTATTTCTTTCCTCTCCTTGGGGACAAAAAGAGGAACTTGAATACAAAGTGTAATCCCTTTCACACCATCGTCTCAATGGCTGCAAAAATCCTTTCAGAAATTTAAAGAACTATCATGATTTATCTGACTGTAGCTTTACTTTATATTCATGCAGGATTTAGAAAAGCATCAGGCAGGATGGAGATAATTGCAAGTGAATAATTACAAAGAATAGAAGGGGATAGATGGGAAATTACAGAGCTTCTCTTAGGGACAATATTACTTGTCATTAAATTTGATGGACTGATTTTCTTTAACATAAACAGGCAAATGTGCCTTCCTAAATACTTGAAGTTACTTCCTAAAAAGCATACATTTTGTTTAGGCATAATTAACCCCTCCTGAAAGAAATAAACTGCTTATTGAAGTAAAACCCTTTCCTTAATTGCTGAGAGTTACATGTGGATTACAGAAAGTCAATAAAATAAATTTTCAATCTCTCTGATCAAGAAATAGGACAAAAATGAACTTATTTGTTATTTTGATTTCATGGGAGCATGTTAATTTCCTTGTGTTTTAGTAATGTTACTTGTTTTTTGATGATTCCTAAGATGATCTGGCCCCAGACTCTTGCATATGAGCAGTCAAAAACATTTGAGGAATTTGAACCCAGGTGTAGATCAGTATTTTAAATTTGTCTCTTTTTGGACTGAAACCAAACCCAAACATTTCTCTGAACTTCAAAGAAATTCACTTTCAAGATATTTCAGCAGCAGTGAGCACAACATAACAGCAGAGAAAGATAAAACTTCCAAGGTGCTTATACTTGTTATTCTATCAATTCTCTCTTCTCTGCCTCTGAAACTGATAAAAATTCTGTACTACACAGTTTGGGTAGTACCTGTCCCTGAGAGAAGATTTGGTTGGATTGTTTGATCCCTGTTTTAAATCTGGGCTTCTTGCTGTATCACTGCTGGGGTTTCCCACACAGTCACACTGGGGCACGGGACACCGATTGCATTGCAGCACAGCTCATCTGGGTTGTTGGGCCATGCTGCTACCCCCAAGGGTCTGGGGGCTGTGGGACATCTCACATTTGAGACCCTCACAAGGCCCACACAAAACAGACTCACTGTGGATCAGGACCCTGGGGAAGTCATTTCAATAGTGATGTCCTGAAGCAAAAGGACTTTCCTATTTTCTTGATGCTAGAATCATGATGCTGTGTATCAGTCACATACATGCATAGACCTTGCAAATTCTGGTAATAGGAAAAGGCAGCATCCTATAAGTGTCCTTCACAATGATAACCAAAGAAAGAGGTTGAAAAAAACCCCAATAAGATAAAAATATGCCACAGGGAAAATCTGTTGTCATGCTGCCATTGGGTGAAGGAGTTTCCACTGACATTCCCTTGGCAGTGCTGACTTCTGAATAATGTTCACATCCCCAATGCCTGGCAACACCACTGCAAGGGCATGTGTATGTGCATGCACCGCCCCACACTACTGCAGTCTGTGCACAAAGATAATTTTTTCCCCCTTCAGGGTCGCAAAGAGCAACTGTACAAAAGACTTTTTTTAATAGAATATGTTCTTATCTTTTGTAAAACATGGACCCACCCGACACTTGGACTGGTCTGTGGGCCCCACCCTTGCCCTTTTGTTTGGAGCCTGGGATCATATGATGAACTGGGTTAGTATGTTGCTGTTTATGTTCTTCAAACCTCATCTATTTTGTTTTGCAAGAATATATCATGCTGCTCGCGACTTACTTGTGCCATAGTAAGGGAGTATTAGGGGGTAGCATGGAGTGGGATCCAGAAAGGGGAAGGAGGATGTGACACATCTGTCATGATCTGCCAGTGTTTCCAGGCTTGGGGTTGGTGACAGCACAAAGTTGGCATTTTGAAAATTGAAAGGAAGGAGCCTGAGCTCACAGTTTAAAAATCAGGAGCAATTGCACTGAAATCAGTGGTTCCTCAGAAGTGCAAAAATCATGTATGTGAAATCAGAATCATGCCTTTGAACTCCCAGGTTTTCAAAGAGTCTGAATGTATTATTATCAGATGGTTTACGACATTTCAGCAGGCACCTGGGGCAGGCAAAACAGGTGTCCTTGGCCTCCTTCTGATGCTTCCTGCCTTGATCTATTCACTTCACCAACCCAGTGCCCAGTTCACAGTGGTGTTACCACAGGGTTTCTGGAGCCCAAGGCCTGGCATTGGAGCTCTAGCACAGACTCTGGAGGTGGTGCACTGTTGATCGTGTTCTGGTATTTAGCACTAAGCACTTTTCCCACAGGACAATAGACTACTAAATCAATAGAGTCCGACTCAGTGCTAGACACATGGAGGCTGATGGCAGGGGATCTATGGAGCCAGCTGTCACAGAGGAAGACCTGGGAGGAACTTTGTCTCCAGAGATATAACCCCATCTGTCACAGAGAACAAATCAGCCAACCCCACCACCCTGAAGGAGAAGGGCTTTGTGCTCTGGCTTGGACAACAGAGGAAAGTAATGAAGTAAAGGATGGCCTTTCTTGCCCTCTGCTCTCTCCTGGGTGGAGTAAAGACGAATGAGGAAGGACAGACTTTTGCCCAGCTCTGAGAACAGGGTACAGCATTACCCCTCACATTGCTGTGTAAGGGCACAAAAGTTACAGCAGGTCCTCAGTTGTGCAAAGGAGTCCAGGTGTGGGACAGATTGCAATGGAAAGTAAGCTGTTGAGTTAGCACTGACATTCATTTTGGGCTGATTTTTTCTACTGGTTTATGAGTCTTCTTTGATGTGGTTTCCATCTGAATCATATTTCAAATGCCACAGCACAGTGTGTTGACTGGGATGGCGGCTTGGCATGAAAACCCTCCTCACTTTCTGCCACCCCTCTCCTACCACTCAGCCATGACACTGATCATCATGCAGCTTTCCTGAGAACGTATGGGAACCTGGGAGAAGAGAGTGGCTTTTAGCAAGGTGGGGCACCTAGAAACTATTGGCCTGACTGCAGATCCATGAGTCCAACAGCAGTTGATGTTGCAACCTGTAATCTCGGCCTCTTCACTCCATGGTACAGGACCAAAAAGCCTTGAAACAGTGGTTTTGGAGCCAAGGATTTTGGAGGTGCCTCTGGCATAAATGAGGTGTACTACTGGAGATGTCATATCCAAAGCTTAGACCTCAGAAGTACAGAGTCCTCCACTGCAGCACATTGCAGCTAGAGCCAAGGACCCAAGTGAGCACTAGCACCTCTGGCTCTAAATTAGCAAGTAGAAGTGGCTGGGGAGTTCCACTGTGTGCCTGCCCTGGGACTGGTAACATCTTTCTGAAGTAGAAACAATACACGTGAAGCATTTTATGTTCTACAAAATCCTCAGTCAATTCTAACACTGACACGAAAAGAAAACCACTTTATATTGCTTAGCCAGATCCTTGGCAGCATAGCTGATAATAGATAGACCTGCAAAATGTTACCTCCTACACTTGACCAATTCCTGTGTTTTACCAAAATATCACATTGGCTTTTAAAATAACAAGATAAAACACACTGAAAACAGACAACAATAAGACTTGCTTGCAACATGTCTGATCCTACCACAAAAGGATTTGTAGTGTAAAATGAAATTATTTATCAGAGAGGTATAAAACTGTAAGCAAAGTATTGCTGTGTCAGTCCTATGGTTACCTGTTTCAGAGGGCATCCTTTCAGCATTTGTTACAGTTGAGGCCACACTTGATTTTGGTCTGGCAGGATAGCCATTTTAACGGTGTGCTTCCAGGTATTCATCTGGGTGGGATGAAGAGCTGGACACCTTCCAAAATTCTGCTTCATACTTTACTAACACCCTGAAGCCTAACTTGCAAGTCCTACAAAATGTGAGAAAATGTGGATTGGAAGAGTGGGGAGAGAGAATAAAATAAAATAAACTCAAAACCAACCCTTTAATATTTGAATCTTTTTACCATAATAAAATTCCAGGTGAGGTTTTTGTAAACCAAGATTTCATATAATCTTATGATTTAGAGTTTGCTGCAGTTCAAGTGAAGAGGGCTCATGAAAGTAGATTTGATGCTGTTAAACGGTAAAAACTGGGAGGTTTCTGGTATGAGTAAAATAAAAGATGAAACTTAAAACTGAGAATACAGAGCCTGCCATACATACTTCTCAGTAATTTTTTAAACAATTATTTATTTATTTATCCCCTTTTGATTCTTTCATGTTATCATACAAAAAACATCTGCTTATGTTAGAGATACAGCCCTTGCATCCTGGTACCTCTACATTCAACGCGCACTGTGGCCAGAGCAAAGAGACTGAGATTTATTTTACTAAGGACAAATTCCTGTATATGTCTCCTTATTCACATTCTCTTTCTTGCAAAGAATGGCAGTGAGAAACAGGAAGCTTGCCAAAAGAGAAACCATCTATTTAGAAAAGCACTAGCTATTTACAGAGTTGAGGTACCAAAAGCCAAACTCTGCCTATTTAGTCACACGTGGGCCAGTGGAACAGTTTCTATACACTGTTAGGTGTGAATAAAACCCCAAACCCACAGCTGAGATACCATCCACTTGTCAGGGCAGATGTACTTAAGAGGGATGGTAGTTACTGCTACCTTGGTTGACACATTAGGGATTATGCTGGATATTTGAAATATGACCTCTAGAACTTGAACTAAAGATAAAAGACATATATACTGCAACAAGTGCATGCCCTTGGCACAGTACACATAAGCATATTTGCAATACCTGTTATTTGCAAAGTGTCTAGATATCTTCTTTTTCAGTCCAGGGAACTGGGATTGTTGGACTACCTGGCAAGAAACACACAGCACACTGGAGCACAGAGGAGAAGAGAGGGTAATGTAAATGGATGAAATTCAGGGAATTTGTGAGTAGCTATGGGGTAGATTGCACTGGTCTGCTGTTAGTAGTTAATAAATTAGCACTCTACTTAGGATCTGTCCAAATATTCTGAAGAGTAATTTAATTATTTAATAACTTTACTGCAGAGATTTCATTCTTTCATAGACAGGTTTGTATGTGTCAAAGCACTCAGAAATGAGTGTGACAGGAAGAAGGTCCAAACTTGCTCATGAGCAACACATATATGTCTTACATAAAAGTTTGCTTCTGCAATTTATTTTCTTAAATTTCTGTTCATGTGTTTATAGTGCTGTGTGAAGTTACAAGTGGAATATACTTTAGAAAGAAAAAAAAAATAAGGAAGGCAGAGTATTTTTGTGGGTACAGCACCTGGTCATCTTCTCATTTTGATGCTGCAATGTTTGTCTCACAGAGCTGTTCTTTTTGGCAATACTAACCCAGTCCTGCTACAAGGCCATATACGGATTATGTGTATCACTAGTCACATACTTAATGCTGGTTTATGTTTTGTCTCTAAACAATATGTGGACAAACTATAGGTGTTTAGAAACTGCCTCAAGAGCAGCTTAGCTGTCTCTTAGCAGAGGCAACTGCCCCTCTAGATGGAGAGCAGTCCCATCCACCAGGAGCATGAACCAAGGAACCGAACCAAGAGAAAGACGGGTAAGACTGCGGGGGAGCAGAGCTAGGTATATACCAGTGCTCTACAGACAGCACTTTCTGGTGAGTCACAAAGAGACAAATTGAAAGTGAATGAGTTAACACATTTAGAGGAGTTACTATCCCTCAGCAGGAAGTTATTATCCTTCAGCTGAGAAACAGTAGTTGTGTGTGTTCTGCCCTATTGTGGTATTAAGGACAATGGGTTAATTTAAATCGTCTTAAAGCAAGCTGTTTTGATAACTAGCTTCTGTAGGAGCAAGACCAGATTTTGCATCAGTTTTTCAAGGAAATCTAAATTATTATAAAGTTTTACCAGGCCATTTTTGAGTGAATGTATTCCACTGATTATCACCAGTACTTTGTCTGGTTGGTCTTATTTGGGGACTACGCCCCAAATTTGAGGCTTTCAAATGCGGAGGGTTTTGAATGAAGCTCATAGGCCTAGATAGACAGATTTGTTTCTTTTAATGGGAATTTTTGTTCTTGCATGACTCTAACACTGTTGAAGTGATTTCATAGTAACTTAGCAAAAATGTCAAGGAAGAAGTTCAATTTTGAATAGAATGAAAAAAACTACCCTCAAAATGGTAATGCTTTCTAGAGAAAAGCATATGAAAACAGAGATTTAGAATAGAAAGTTTTGCAGAATTATCACTAACCAGAGCAATTAGCATAACTGTGTGTAGTATGAAGTATTTGTTTGTTTCACATTCTGAATTATTGTAGTTTTAAAATGGGGTTCGTTTGCTTCTTTATCTCATATAAATTAATTAATTTACCTGTGGTAAATCATATCCCAATTCCTTTCTCATCCATTGACCAGTACAGTGACTTAGTGTTTGGATCTCCTAATCACGAATTCAATAGTATTCTGATGTGCTTATATTGCAGAAAGCCTAACTATATAACCAAAACAGTCTTTTCCAGGATGGCTCTAATGAATCTACTATCTGCAAGTATGAAGGGAAGAGAAACAAGGTCCTTGAAGTGCAAAAAGAGACTATGAGATCACCAAAAGAACCACATCCATTCATCTATCTACTGAGTATGCTTCTCTTTGTGTTGTCCACAGAAAGAGGTTACAAATCTATCACAGACTGCAGTAGATGAAGATTAGAAGTGTATTCTCTGTGGCTCCTACTGAGAATTACAGAATAAAAGCTTTATGTAAAAATTAGAGAAAAGGCACTTTTCTGGGTAGAAATGAGGTCTTCTTTGGAGTTATAGGTTTCCCTTCAGGGAATGGGATCTCTGGTCATGATTTTGAGAGATGAAATAAGACAACATATTACAAAGGCCAGCAGGTAACATTTTCAGGATAGATTTGTACAAACCATTAAGACCAGTCATGTAATATGCAGTGGAATTTTAGAATTTGATCTTCCCATGTTGAAGTGAAGAGCTTGATGCTTGAAAAAGACTTGTAGAAATCTTTACTGGGAGGGGGGAAGGGAGCATGTGCATGACATGAGTTTATTAGTCTTTAAAAGATGGCAGAGTGAGCCACAGAACTGAAGTTAAAAGGAGAGGAGGGAACTGACCAATACTGTTCTTTTGTTTCCCAGTAAATCAAATACAAGCAGTGCTGTGTCTGTCCCAGTTATTGCTATGCACAGTGACTTCTGTATTGCTGCCTTCTCCCTGTTCTTGTGTGGCACTGAGCTTTAACGAAAAGAGATATGCTGACCTTTGGAAAGAACCATTCTCTCATCCTGCCTTCATTCTTTCCTTTCCTTGCTGACATGATGGAGGGTGAGGGTAGTAGTAGTTCTCTCCAGGCTGCAGCTGAAGGAGCAGCACATTTCCAGTATCAGTCCCATACAAGTATTGTTATTTTTCCTGTCATGTTTGTTGGGGTACAGCTTTTCATTTATTTTTCTTGCAGAAAGGCAGGAAAGCCAATCTGGAAAAATACTGCTCACATGTCATCAGTAATTACTTGGCCGTTGTGCCAGGCTTTGGCTTGCTGACAGTTTCAAGACGGAGAGTGGGTGAGACCCAGCTGCAGCCAACAAGAGGGAAAAAGATCTTAATCTGACATGGGCTTCACTTGCCCTCCCTTCTTTTCCCCTGCATCTTTCTCTCTCCTTGGGGAGCCATAGCTATTCCTTCTCAAAATTAGCTCTCCCCATTCTTCACAGGACTGCTGGTCTCTGGCCTGTTCAGCTTTCTGTCCAGTTTCTTCCACTCATTAAAAGTAACATCTAAGGAAATTAGTTAGCCTTAAGAGGGAAATGCCTTTTGGGAATAGATGCCTTGCCCCACCTCCAGGAGAAAAGATAAGTAGTTTAATCTATAGAGTGTGTGAGAGTAACAACAAGGCCCATGATTCTGCAGGCAGTTTTCAATGTCTATTTTTAAACTTGCGCAGTTTCTGAAATTACATCTATAACTTGCTCGGTATCATACAAATCGTTTAGGTTACGACCTGGAAGGGACGAACAATGTTCATACAACAGCTCAATATGTCTAATATTGCTCAGGTGGGAGATATGTGGTGACAGAGTGTGATGTACGGAAAGTTGCCCGACAGGACTCCTCTCCCTGGCAGCACTGGAGAAATCCTGAACCAAGGTTTGCAAAGTGATAACAAGATGGTGAAAAGAGGCCTGGTGCTGGTACAGGACAGGCTTGCAAACTGACCTTGTGCCACTGGCTCAGGTAATTGGTGGCCCTTAACACAGCCAAGCTCTGAGATTTTTGACATTTTCAATAATTTTGGAATTTTTTTATGGTCACACTCATTTAGAGTTAAGCCAGAACCTGAATGTCTTTACCTGTAGTGTTGATCTTCTTTACTGGCCCTCGTAAGCCGTTACACTCTGAATGCTGCTGACAAAAAAGTGAAAATGAAGGTGCTGGGGTAAACTTGCATGTGGCAGAAACTAATGTCATACCTATGGTCTCAAAAATGTGACAAGGGCAGCAACACCGACACAATCAGCACATCTAAGCAGTGACTTCAGTCTGTAAGGCTGCAAATTCCGACTCTTTTTATTCTTGTCAACAAATCATCCAGCAAACTTCCTCCAGAAAGCTGTACAGTACATCAACAGAAGCAGTTTCCCCCCATATGCCCTTTATGAATGCAGGCTAAGGCCTGGGACAAATTTTTATTCATCTTTCCCTCCTTGCCTCAGCTGGCACAGCTGTGAAAATATACACTGATGTACTGTTGAATTTCCATAATTTTCCTCCTCTTCACTCAAATTCTTTACTACTTCAGACTTGTGCACACAGAAATATTCTCTCATAACTGAAATTGATGACAACATCCCTACTGGCAATTAGAGATCATGCAGAAAAGAACTTGAAAAGAGTTTGCTAAAAGCCTGATTTTAACACACAGATTGCAACTTCATTTCTTCAGTCAGCTGGATGACACCTGAATTAAAGCACCAACGTCCAGCTGGATGACAACTAGATTAAGGCATCAACTGGACTAAGGCATCAGCATCTTGCTGATTGGACTCCTCCTGCAAATTAAGAGATTATATTCAAACTGTGTCCTCTGAAATCTGTCTTGATATTTTCCTCTTTATCATACACAGAAATTTTCCTGAAATTCATGATTTATTGACGGAAACTGTGTTGATGTTGTTATTGTTTTCAAATTAGAAATCAATAGTTTCTGTTTTGAGAAAAAAATCGAAATAATTCAGGTGAATTTACAAGATCTGAGAGCATCAGACAGCATTTAGTTTATTGGTGCCCTTCTAGGTGACAGAAAGAAGAGCATGTTTTTTTGTGGTCTGTGCTGAAAACTGAGCTCAGACTGAGAAACCTTTTTCTCTTTGGCTAAACCAGCACCAAACAGTCTAGCACTTGCCAAAAGGGATTTAGAATGTGTTAATTAGCTAAAAGAATAAGAGTGTGATAGGAAGGTACTCTCCACTCTGTGCAAGCTATGTCTAAGTTCCACAAAGAGTATATCTGGGGAGCCAGCACAGCTGACCTGTGAATTAAGTCTGTGTAGACATAATCAATAAAGCTAAGAGTTAGGTACTTCACTATTGATCAGCAGTGTTTTGATTTAAGAATTCTGTATTAACCAGTGATAAAATGTGCTTCACTGTCTGTTATTTTAATCACTGGATTTTTAAATGTACTTTAAAAAAAACCCAAGTACTTTTTGTGGATGGACAGATCTTCATGTGTTCTCTGCAGTGTTATGCTTTAGCCATGCATGAAAAATTACAAGGCTGATTGAATATTAATATAGTAAAGATTTTTTTAGGCTTAGAGAAAGGGAGATGCAGATTTGCAGCTGATATTTAGCAGCAAGGAGGACCCAGCAAAACTCTGTTAGCTTTTAGGCAAGTGATTCAGCTGATAATGTATATCTGTTGCTATCAAACTGCAATCAGCATCATGTCAGTACCTATCTATTTCAGTATTTATAACCTCCTAACAACAGGGAAGTGATGTGGGCTAATGACCTGAGGACAGGACTAGGAGCCAAGAGGAAGTGGGGAGAGGAAGCTGCACAGAAGAACAACTCTCTGAACAGGATGTCTGGTCCTGCTGCAGCCCAAATTTTGTCATATTTTCCTTTGGATTTCAGTACATCTTGGAGGGTCATTCTCCTGATTCATTAGGCATGTTTGCAAAATACAAAATTACATGGCTGACCATGGTATTAATTGGTCAGAACTGATACGTTCATTATGTCACCAGGAGTAATGCTATGTGCGTCACTTGGCAGAGCACTCAGGTCACAAAGTCACTTTCATTGCAACTCTTCAACGTCTCAGTGTTTGAGATGCTTGATGAGTTCCTGGCCTCAATATGCACAGAACTTTCATGAAGCAATGTTGTTAAAAAGGTTCCTTTGGTCAGTGTGTGTGTCAGGTAAAGGCAAAACTGAACAAAAAATTATGAAAGGTCATTCCTATCTACTAGAAAGAGCAGCATGAAAGAAGGTGTGGATATGTTTGTGAGATAAGAATGAGAAGAGAGTATTATGTGATGGAACAATGGATATCACAATGAAAACATTTGCAGTGAAGTTGTTAACAAATGTAGGGAGATGAGAATAACTTTTTGGTTGTACTTTAATTTAAATTCCTGTTGTTTTACTTACACTGCCAGTAATGTCTTAGTCTTCCTTGTTCTTGTATTGCATGGGATTCTCACAGAAGAGATGCTTTGTGCTACGTCTGTTTTATGCTGCAATACCTATGCTTGTTACCTTCTGGAATGTGTCTCTGGCAACTTGCCAGGCCATGGGTGGAAGGCTGTAAAGAAACTTCTTTTGGAGGGATAAGGATTAGGATGAGGACTGGGGCTGGTAAGCATGGTCATGAAACACGCTCTGCTACCATTTTTTGTGAGTTTGTAAACAAAACGGGGTTCCTAATTAAAGCAACCACTAAACCGTTTAACTTGCCTAACTAGAACTGACTCAATAGATTGGCCCAGGTCTCACTGACCCTGGCTGAGTGACAGAGCTTGTATTTTGTGTGGAAGAAATGTTCAATAATTTCTCCAGAGCATTATGTGCAAATAGGCTTTTCTTTAACTGCAGGCATGCATGTCTTTTCCTTCCACCTTCCTGCTTATTTTATCAGTCAGCAGATCTTAGTTAGACAATGTGAGAAATCATTACTTTTTCTTCATCTTTTTTGTTCCTACATGTCAAAAAATGGATCAGATTTTTATACAAAAAAAAAAATTGTATTTTCCTACAAGGGATGCAAACTTTGTCATATGCTACCTCTAATTTAGAAGTCTAGGTGGAAACTCTTTCATGTATATACACTGTGAGCACTTAAGAGTTCTTTAATTATTGTTTAAAGTATTTGTTGTTCATTCCCTTTCAGAGGCAGGATTCTGGGTGGCATGTTTAAGAGACATCTCAGCCCCTAATAGTATGAATCAAATATTAGTAACCTTAAAACACAGAAAGGGCAAGCAAAAGTGAAAACAAATAAACACCAGGTTGCTGCTGAGCTTGGCAACCCATCCTTATCCTCTGTGTGTACTATAGTAATAGTTTGTGGAGTTCACATAGCATTTCCATGCAAGCATCTCAAAAGTATACTGCAAGCATGACAAGGAGTAGCTTTAGAACAGCAAGAATTTCTATGTCCTTTCTTCATTGATGGAGATTCAAGGATCTTATGGAAGTTCTCCAGAGCACTGCATATTCAAGTTAGTCTGCATATTCCTTAGACCTATAATTTTCTCGGTATGAGTAGGGAAAGGATGAAAGAAAAAGAGAGAGAGGACAGAAACAACAGAGCAAGTTTTTACTTCACTAGCAGGTGAAGGTCAAAGATGGAAGAAAAGGAGAGAGATATCAATTAAGGGAAGTGATGAAGTACTTGTAATAGGAAGCAATTAACAATGTTTTGATTTGTTCATTCATTGTGGTTTTATCTGTTATCTTTCTACTGTGAATTCTTAGGTTCTCTCTGTTTTGCAGAAGAAATGAGTGCCAGGTACTTCAGGTACACATGCATTAAACTTCGTGACTGAAAACAACAGAATTCCATATGGTGTTTAAGGTTAAGCATGAGCGCATCCTCTTTTGAGGGTAGCATAGGAAGGAAAGCTGGCTGAGGGACGCACCTTCTCCTATAAGTCTCAGACTTGTGGTTTAAATTGAGAGGAAGATTCACAGACTGAAGAATCTCCTATTCGGTCCTCATGACATAATATAAGAAATACCTTGCAGGGTCAGACTGTGGTCTGTGTCCACAGTCTGACTCCATTGGGACAACAGGAGATGCTGTTTGGGGAAAGGCCTGCAGGCCCAACCACATCCTTTGGTGCTTTCCCCTCAAGCTTCCCAACAACCATGTTTGTTGCATGAAGGGTGTCTAGAGGCATGTCTCTGCCTGTTCCCTTCAGAACCTGTTTGTGCTGTGAATCTGACTAACCCCTTTTCGAAGCTGCTGCCGCTGTCCGCATCCGCTCAAATTCCCCAAGTTTACTGCCTGCTGTGCAAAGAAATATTTTACATTTTTCAACCCATTTCTAATAATTTCAATGTTTCCTCTCATTCTGCTGCTGCAGAGCTGTTGTCTTTTTCAGCTTCATCACATGCCCTTTATCCACTGTCTTTATGATAACATCGATCACATTCCCCTTAGCCCTCTCCAGCCTAAAGAGAACCAATTCTTTCTTTCAGTCCCTCTCTGTAGGACAATCCAGCTTTTTATCTAATCTGCTTGCACTGCAGCAGAAGCTAGGTCTAGCAGAATATCTAGTCTCAAGGTGAAGTTTGTAACAGTATAGATAGTGGATATTAATAATTATTGTGACAGTGAAGATATTGCTTAAGTGTCTTGTCCCAAGCCTGGAGTTCTTTGTCTTCTGAAGGTAGTAACTGGAGGTTGGTGGACTGAGTCAACTGATTTCTGTTGTGTTTCACAATAGCTACCAGTTCCTAAATAGGAATTATTCTCACAGTTGTTTTCTACTGATTTTTGCAGGAAGAACACAGTCAGTGCAAAGACATCTATTTTTTTTTGCTTTGAGCATGGCTTCACATTTAAAAGAAAAAGTCACCTTGAAATTCTAGTTGAGAAAGTAGATAGTTCAAAAGGAGAAGGTGATGAAGGTTTCATGCCAGGCCCATGGCTTATATCACTGACCATAGCTCTCATCCTAGTTTCTCCAGTTTGCAGTAATTGAAGGCCTTCAATGTATTTGTCAGGTAGCACTGTACTTGCACGGAGTTATAAGGCAATCATTAAATAGCTTATGCTCTCAACTACCCTAAAATACAGATCAAACAGATCCTGCACTAAAATTCTGTTGGCATTATCAAGTCCCACCTTAATAAACAGAGGTTACTCTCTCTCTCTCTCTCTTCAACTGCAGGCCCCTCAAAAGGTCCTGTTTTCTGCAAACAAGACAAAACAAGGAAATGAGCTATCATCCCTGCCTTTCAGTGCAGCACATCCGCTGTCCTCTTGACAGGTAAATCTTGTGAATGTGTTCACCAGGGCTGTGATGTTATTGTTTCACATTCCTCTTGTAACAGTGTGTGAGCACAAGCGAATATGAGATACTTCGGAGCAGTACAATAAGGACCCTGTTTGTTTGCTGCTCTACTGTCAGAGAGAATATTTTAGCACCTGATAGCCCTGCATAGATTAGGCTTGAGAGGATGTCCATTCCCAACTAAAACAATAGTAATCTACATATTTTCTATTCATGTCTTCTCCTTGCCCTCTGCACCTGATTCACTTCTAATCAAGAAGGCATTGTATTGGTGCTGCACGTATAACCAGCATGGTGAGTGGATTGTGGATTAGCTTTGCTTTCATCTCCTAAACTTTTTAGAGAAACAGCAAGCTAAATTAAGGTGAGAATGCATTCTAATGGCTTTGAAGTACTTGTTAGTAAACAGAATGTATCAGTGCCTCCCTAGAAAATATCATGCCTTTCAGTAATGTATCTCCTGAATTAAATATATTACTTTTTGTTACTTAGGCATTGAACAAAAAGTAACTTATTTCAAAGAATGAAGAATTATCAATGTTATATGCATGCAGAGACAAACAGCTCTCTGAAATGTCATCTGGAAAATGTTTTTCAACTGTAAAATATGTGCCTTTAAAAAAGAATACAAAATCAAACAAACACCACTCCCCTCAAAAAAAACCAAAATCAAAACAAAAAGCAAACAAACAAAACAAACAAAAAATAAACAAACAAAACAAACCCCCAAACTATATGTATGGTTTATTTCTTAAAAAACAAATATGTCCTTAACAGCATCTGTCCTAGGTCAGATCAGGGTCTGCTTAACATGGTGTCCCAGTTCTGGCAGTGGCCAAAAGCAAATGCCTAAGGGAAACTACAAGAACAGGGCAAACATATATCTTGCTTTCCTGAATGCTCTCCCAGTCTTCAAACATTTGAAGCTCTGGGATTTCCTGAGCAAGATATGGTTTCTATGTAGGTAGTAACCCTTTATAAATTTTGTTTCCTCTGCCTTTCTCAGGTTCCCCTTGAACTGGTGTAAGTGGCTTCCATCCAGAGAAACTTTTCAATTTCAACACATTTAAAGAGTTTGTTGACTCAAAAATTAGCCTGCTTTTTTTCCCCACTTATGGCTTAATAGTAAACGCTTTTGCAAACCTTGTCTGTCTCATAGCCTTACTGATCTGATGACAGCATTGCCACTAAAAATTACACAATATAATGAAATGTTTTTTCTACTGAAGCTTAAAGCTGTTCATACCATCTATTTAACAGCAGGAAGAATATCCATACTTCCCAGTTTTAGGCACCCAAATAAGGTTTCTTGCTTACTCCCCCATCTGCTTAGACTCACATTTTATTCAGGAAGAGAAGTTCTGATACAAAAATGTGTAAATTAGAAATGCAATGCAGTACTTTAAATTGTCCTTTGGAGAGGACACTCTACTTCTGCAATGGAAATTTTTGGAGAGCAGCTGAAAGACTTTAGGGTGCTTGGTGTGAATACTTCCGCACATGACAAGAAGATACAATGGCTTGACTCAAAATGTCTTTTCTTACCATAAATGGAGAGACAATTTTAGATAAGCAGAAAAGTCTGGAAAGATCTAAACAAGTGTTACCAAGATTAATATTATTGCACTTATAAAACAAAACAAAATTTCTGAAGACCTTAAGAGATCAAAAGCTTGTCTTGAAAACTGTTATATTGAAAGCTATTACACAAAAGAGGAAAAAGCAGAAAAACAAACACAAAAAAACCAAAAACCCAAACAAAAACTAACATAAAAAATTATATATTTTCACTATCTTCTCCACAGCATTCTCAGATTAAGAATGTAAGAGGAAAACTTTAGAGAGGAAATATTTTTATTTTTTTTAGCACAACTAAAGAAGCTGAAAAATCAGGCAATCTCTTAGACACATGAAATTCCTAAGAGAAATCACTTATATGCCTGGTGTCTTGTTTGCTTTCTGGCTATATCAAATGTCCTGTTTATTAGCCTAGTTTTAGTAGACACTATTTTTTCCTGCAGAGTTGTAGGATAATGTTTCTCTTTCTCCAGCCCTTTCTGTCTCTTCTGCCTGGTGTTTAATTACCATGCTTTGGTTAGTTAGGCTCACTCTTTCCAGTGTGGTGAACCAAAACTTGTCCCTAATGCCCTGTCTGTGTCATGGGCTAGGCACTAAGAAAGGCCCTAGGAATGTGCTGTAAAGAAAAAAAGGAAACGTACTTTATCAGAAACTTCTGAAGCTTAATAGTTCTATAGTCAGAGATGATTTGTGTCTCAGCCTGAGATTAAGGTACATGTTTAAATCAGATGAGTGAATCTTCCTCTGCACCAAGGACCCTTGGAATAGATAACTACCCTTAGATGACTGAATTTCGATGACTCCTGCTCTTTAAGTGGAGGCACTTAGTGACTTAGCCTGAGTGACCCTGGGGGTCTGTACTGGTTCAGTATTTCTTTGTTCTTAGTAAAAAATATAGAATCACAGAGTCACATAATGGCCTAGGTTGGAAGGGACCTTAAAGATCATCTAGTTCCAACCTACCTGCCATAGGTAGGAACACCTTCCACTAGACCAGCTTGCTCAGAGCCCCATCCACCCTGGCCTTAAACATTTTCAGGGTTGGAGCATCCACAGCTTATCTGGGCAACCTGTTCCAGTGTCTCAGTATCCTCACAGTAAAGAATTTCTTCCGAATATCAAATCTAAACCTGCTCTCTTTCATTTTCCAGACATTGTCCCTTGTCCTGTCACTACATGATCTTGTAAATAGTCTCTGTCCATCCTCCTTGTATGTTCCCTTCAGGTACTGGAGGGTGAAAACTAGGTCACCCCAAAGCCTTCTCTTTCTCCAGCCTGAATAATCCCAACTGTCTCAGCCTTTCCTCATAGGAGAGGTGTTTCATCCTGCTAATCAACTTAGTGGTCCTCCTCAGGATTGATCCAACAGGTCAGTGTCCTTCCTGTGCTGAGGACCCCAGACCTGGATGCAGCACTCTTCATGGGGGCTCAGAAAAGTGGGGTAGAAAGAATCACCTCCCTCACCCTGGTGGCCATGATGCTTTTGATGCAGCCCAGGATACAATTGGCTTTCTGGACTGCAAGCACACCTTGTCAGCTCATGCCCAGTCTCTCATCCCCCAGCACACCCAAGTCCTTTTCAGCAGGGCTGCTCTAGATCCGTTCATCCCCAAGCTTGTGTTGATACTAGGGATTGCCTCAACCCAGGTGCAGCACCTTGCACTTGACGTTGTTACACCACATGATATTCCCATGGCCCCACTTCTTGAGCTTGTGAAACTAAATTCCTAGTTAGCCCAAGCAGAACTAGGTAACCAAGCCAGAACTTTAAAGTTTCATGCATTCAAACTAATATGTTGCTCTGGGCTTGGACAATGGAACATTTTTCCTCAAAATACTTAAATTTCATTAGTAACTTCTGGTATATTCTGATAGTTACATTAATTTTTGTTAAAAGGAAGCAGTATACTGACCACTATTGCTATCATTGTTAACACAGGAAAAAAGCCTCAGGAGGTTAAAGATATAATTTTATACAAAGGGAGTGAAATTTTTTGGGCATCTTCTGAGTCTTTTGATTTTAAAACTGAAGTGCAGAACTCCACTTCAGGTTAGGCTTCTTGCTGAAGCATGATTGTCGTAAGTTTTATACTCTTTTGGCAACAAAAGTTCATTTTCCTGTTATTCCGTGGCTGGATTGCCACCTGAATCAGGAAAGAAATTATTTCTAGGATGGAAATACAGCTGAGGTTGTTGATAATCAAGATGTTCAGCTGTTTTACTGTGGCTGGCAGCCAAGGACTAAAAGACCTCCGCAGGGGAAAAAAAAAAGTAGCAAACTTACACAGCTACAGAGAAGAAAGAAGGAAGTATCCAAAGACCTTATAATATACTAAGATTTTACTATTTCTACAGAATATACTGTCCAGTACTTCCTTCCATATATTTTAGGACTTTTTATGGGGTGGAGGCCAGAACAGTTTCTTTTGGAGACATTCACGGAGTCTACTTTCAAGTACCTGCTCTGAGTCACTCTCAGAAGAAATCATTATACAGGGAGCCTAGGGAGGCTGCCATCAAAAACCTAATTCAAGACCTGAAGTAGGTTATATATATGTATATATATATATATATACATACGCATATATATATATACATATATATTTATATGTATATGCAGGTCCCTGTAAATTTGGGCTGGCCTGTAGGTCTAACTGTAAAACAAATAATAGCAAAAAACCATATCAGGCCTGAAGAAAAAATTCTGATTTTGTGCAAGAGAGGAAATATGGACATTTCTTATCACATTAAGAAAAACAAAAGAAATATTGTTTAGTCCTCAGTTTTATCTGTACTGTATAATATTGTTATAATAAAATATAAAACTACTTGATGATTCTGAGCAGAAAGATATAAAAAACCTCATGAGGTCAAAATGCTTGACTTTTTAAAAATACATTTTAGATACTTTCTAAAAGTAGTGATATTCATGTGAAATGCTTTAGCATTCACAAATCTGTGTGTTTTGTCAGAAGTGATAGAAAATTTCTGAACAGCTGTTGATTAAAATTAGTGGCACATATCATTTTTACTGAGCCACAGAACACAGTGTAACTCATTAAACAGTCATTCCTTCTTTATAGATAAATTAAATAAAGTGTGATAGTTGAATGAATCTCAGGGGCTTGAAAGATTTCTGAGTTCTGCTGCCTCCAAACAGAAGGCAACTTTACACTGAAAGCAGTTAGAAAGGGACTTTTCCTTGGGTATTATTCTATAAATGGACTTTTCAGGGTTTTTTGATCTTGTTTTACACCATACCTGCCTTTTATGAATACTACCACACTGATGTAGATAGACTGATGATTTGCTTCAGTTTGCCTCTACTGCAAATTTAAAAATGCGTTATATGATTATCCAACTTGATTTTTTTATACTTTGCATGTTAGGAAAATAGGGAGGACGTCCTTGTTTCCCTTTTATTAATGAAATCCCTCTATGCCAGACATTAGTCACTGAAGTACAACCTGCTTATCTTGGGAACTGTTCATGAAGTATTTGGAAATGGTATCATCAGTCTTACATTTTCATAATTCTAGTGAGTTCACTTAATTTACATAGACAACCCCCACATTTGTGAGTTTTAAGACTGTGTGAAGTAAGATTCTTCAGAATACAGAAGTAAAATCCTTGTCAATCTTATCTGAGAGTTATCTAAAAGAAATTGTAGGGGGCCAGATATTTAGTCTTCATGATTTGCAGACAAACATACTAAAGTGATTTTATCACATTCTTATTATTTTAATCATTGGATATTATGACCTGTAAGGGACCCACAGGGATCATGGAAGTCCAACTCCTGACCCGGTGCAGGACAACCCCAAGAATCACACCATAAGCCTGAGATCATTGTCTGACCACTTCCCGGGGGGGCCTGTTCCAGTGTCGAACCACCCTCTGAGTGAAGAACCTTTTCCTGATATCCAACCTAAATCTCCCTTGACACAACTTCAGACCATACTTTTGGGTCTTGTCACTGGTCACCACAGAGAAGAGATTGGTGCTTACCCCTTCATTTCCCCTCACGAGGAAGTTGTAGACTGTGGTGAGATCTCTCCTCAGTCTCCTCGAGGCTAAACAAAGCCAAGTGACCTCAGCCGGTCCTCATATTGCTTCCCCTCAAGGCCCTTCACTGTGTTCCTTCCTTTGGATGTTTTCTAATAGCTCTATATCTTTCTTATATTGTGTATATATGTTTAATCCTTTTTTGTTAAGCAAAGTTTCTAGTGTGCTCCTTAACTTTTCCTGATAGTGTGACTGGACTCTTCCAGTATAGTATTCTGAACAGTTTCACAATTCCTGTGTTGAAACAATTTCATGCAGAAAAACTAAGTCAGAACTAAAGCTTGACCAAAGTAAGGCATTGACATAGACATACCAGTCAATTAAGCTGAAGCATTCCTGGTCCTACATTACCCATTCTGACTCTGCAGAGTGTTGCCAGTTCCCCAGTGTTAAATGGTGTATATTGAGTATATTATAAGATCAGTACAAAGTCAGCTAATTTGTTTCGAGCCATATTTTCTAACAGTTTAGGCTGGATCTTCTATTGAAATATCTGAGGCATCTACTTATATTTTGCTTCATTGATCCTATAGAACCACTCTGTCACGATGGCATGAGTGAAGAGCAATAATATCTTGCATCAACAGTGACTTTTATTAATGCAATAGTGCTATGAGAGCAGCAGAAATGGTTGCTGATGTTCAAAACACAGCCTTCAGGTATCAAGTAGTAGCACTGATTTGATTACAACTGCTCCAATAACAAAGTTAATCTAATGAAAATCATACAATTTAGTGACCTTGGTTGTAGTTTCTGGGCTTGGCTTTTGTGTTTTAACAACTGGATTTACACTGCTGATATCCAGCAAAAAAAAAGTAGGTGAATAAATTCTATCTGTGAGCACTGTTAATAGAGATAAATAAGGCAGTCCTGTGATATTTGTGTGTTAGTGGTATATTCACAAAGTTTCTGATTTTGAGCAGTTCAGCTCATAAATAGGGCCTTTAAAAGTATACACATGTTAGCAGAGAAAAGAATAGAGGAAGTCCCAGGAGTGGTTTCCCATCAGAGCCATGGAGTCTGGAGCCCTGATTCCCATTCCCACTGCTTACTGCAGCATGTGTCACTAATCATACGTTGGTGGAGGATGCAGGGCTGTGCAAACTCATCACCAATGCAGCTTCTGGCACCCCCAAAAAACCTCACAGCTCTCTAAATACAGCTTTCCTACTCTTAATGGTGTGAAGACATTAGCTTTCAGTTACCTTTCTTTTTTTCTTTTTTTTTTTTTCTTTTTTTTCTTTAACTAAAACATGTAGTGGTCTATTAAGATGGGCTTTTTTAATGTGCTTTTTAGGAAGGAAATATTTTTCTTCATATATTTTCACTCAAACTTCTATATAATATTTTCATTCAATACTTTCAAATGAATAAAAATGTGTTAGTAGAGTAAACCTTTTTGTTTTATGGCAGGGGATAAGAAAAGAAGAGGGTGGAAATCAATCTTTCCTGAAAACATAATACAGTAATAAAGGATACCCACGCTTGAGCACTGTTGGCTGCTTTATGATTTTTTTCTCAGTTCAAACAAAGCTGTATTCAAAACAAGGATAAACATATCAATGCTAATTTTATATAAGACTCTTCCTTGTATAGTAATTTCACCTATTCTATTCATATAGCAAAGAGCAGTATTTCTTTGATCTCTTCCTGCCATCGATGTTTTGCCATTTAGGCTTCTACTTAATGTCTTTTGTTCTGGTATATATTTTCTAAAAGTGATAGATCACTCTGTTTATAATCTACATAACTGTCTATATTTCTGCCAGATGTCAGCTACTGTTCTTTCCTGTTAAAGTTCTCATGAATATATCACAGTAAATAGCTCAGGAGCGAAAAACAACAAAAAAAGTGATGGTATCTTGTGTTCCCACGTGAAAATCGCAGTATGAATGGAGAATATTGAAACTTCACTCATAATTATTTACTCAGAAAATAACTAAAAGAAGGTGGCTTCCATGGAGTAGGACTTCTCTCAAGATGGTCCCACTGGTACCATTATGTAGATGAGATGTGGCCCACATGCCTAGTTTTGCTGGTTGGAGTGAGGGATGATACTTGCTGGCTTGGTTACTGCTTACTTCCTTACCTGCTTAAACATCCCAGGACAGGGTGATTGACAGTTACTTTTCTGCCAAAAGATTGCAGCTGCAACATTCACCAGTCTTCAACACTCAGTACTACCTTATGGTACAAAAATCTCTGGTTTTGCCTTATCAAGCATAAGAAAGGCAGTAAACTGCCTTCCTTCTGTTAGGGTGACACCAGGGTACAAGTGACAAAAAGGTATCAGTGACTTCATCAAAAGGATCAGAAAGAATTTTCCAAATTAAACTGTCTGCTGTTTATTTGGCATTTGTTACTGCTTATCACAATATCATTCAGTCCTTTTCAGGTTTTGTATGAAAAAAAAAAAAACCCTAGGGAAAAGGAATCCCTTTTTCTATTACCTGTCTGCCCAACTGGTGGATCATTTCAGATGGACAGTGGTTCTGTGGATCATAGCCATTGATGGACGTGAGACCATCAAATATGGGGGGACAGGTGTACGTGTGTGTGTGCGGGGGTGTGTTTTCAACATTTACCTAAAATGAAGTCTGGTGTGAACATTAATCTCATGCAGAATATTATGACCAGTTAGTGGCTACCTGTGGTCTGTACCAGACATGTAGTAACTTTTAATTGAAATTTTAGGGTATTAAGTTGAACAGCCTTACATGACATACCACCCTAATCCTCCTGTTATGTGACCACAGCACAGTTCAGTGGGAAACCCCATATGCTCAGAAAGTGAGCAGTTTATGATGGCCTTTATTGTAAGAACCTCTCAGCTCAGTGTGTCCTTTTCATACCTATATTGGTTTGCAATATTCAAATATGAAGATCATTGATATGTTGTGAAAACAAATTTTTTGAAGCAGTGTGAAAAGTAAGTTTGTGTGCAGACAGGAGGAGTGACCCACAGGGTGTATAAGAGGCTGAGAGGATTTGGTAACTCTGTAGGGATGCAGTTTCTTCTCCTTTTTTTTTTTTTCAGAAAATAAGGTAGCCAAGCATCCTTGCAGAAAGAGAGATTTTTCATTGGATACCTCACACTCCCCTGTGCAACCTTGGTCTTCATTTGAGTGGGGAGGGTATGTAACATGACTGATGCTGGAATGAAACCTAACAATTTCATTTTCAGTTCCTCATGGAAAGTTTGTGAATGTTGTTATTTATTTTGTTGCTAGGCTTAGTTTCCAGTATATCAACATCCTTGCACTTTTCTCAAGCACTGAATTTCACTTTGTTTAAAAGCACAAAACAGTCTGGTGACAAAAGCATCTGAGAGCAGAATAAGGAGTCCTTTTGCTTAGAAGTAACCAGCAGGTGCAAAAGATGGTGTTACACAAAGTGGGATGGAGAAATACCTGGAGGAATTTTGAGGCTTCAGATTATTATCTGGTAAGTCTCCTGAAAGCTCCTTAGAATTCCAAACCAAATTCTAATGCCAAACAACATACCCACTAAATCTTTCACCATACAATTTTATACCCCTCATTAAGCCGACTCCAGTTTTAAGCAGGAGAAAAAGGGGTTTAATCTTCGTCAGTAAGCTAGTGTAGAAGCAGCACTGGGAGCAAATCATTCAGTATTTTCTTCTTTCTGGAGGAGCTCAGATTTATGAGCTGTGGTAGATTTAGCTTTGGTAGATTTACATGCCCAGAGGTGAAGACCTGCAGCAGGGTAGCAGAAGGGGGGTGTGTCTGCACCTCAGCCTTTCTAGTTCATAGTGGAACACAGTGGTATGCAACAGCCTTGTCAGCTGTTTCAAGTAAGGTGCTATAAACTGGAATTGCTAAAGAGTGAGTATGTGCCTCAGGGATAGTTATCTCGGGCAGACAGAGAGGAGATACAAACTTACCATATCTTAAATTGCCACCAGCATATTCACAAGAGCATCTCTAGCTGAGTCTTTAACAGGAGAATGATAATGTTTAATCCATCTATTCAGATTTTTAGTTGAGATTTCTTCTTGTTCGATAAGTTAAATAAGGCATATTTTTCAAACCATTTCTGTAACAGCACACAAGAGGAAGTAGATAAATAGCTGTACCTGGTCTAAAAGTGTATTTTACAAAAGAAATCCAATAGCTATGATTCAAAGCAAGAAAATCAGCTTATGTTTGACTTTTAGGAAGACAACAGACAGGAATGAGAAGATCAGGAAAGATCCCATAGAACTTAGACTTCGGACGAAAGAAGTTATACAATGAAATCTATTTCCATGTACATGAACTTCTTTTTAAAAGATATTTCTAAAGTATCTTCCGAACAACATAGTATTGTTACTTTTTAACACGGTCAGTGCTCCAGCTTGGTCACCTCAATTTCATTTTGCTGTATCATTTTTCATCAGGTATTGCAGTGAATATTCTAGAATACCTGTTGCTGGCTCTAACCTTGTGAAAAATGCCTTTTAGCTGTCTACTTGGAAAGGAAAAGAGATGTGTTTGCGAACCACAATGCTGAGAAAACTGACTGCTGGGCAATTTAGAAACAGATTAGATTTGCATAGCATATGTCTGTCTCTAGCCTAGGACTCTGCTACCTGTACATGGGGAAAAGTACCTGTAGAAGGCAAGTGAAGCAGTCAGATCTAATTTATGGGGAAAAAAAGTAGGCTAAACTTGATGCCTTCGAACGTAGTACTTATTCTAAACAATTTTTTTTTTTCATGATATATTAGTACTAACTTTATATAGCTACTACGTATAGAGAGAGTTGTATGCATAACAAATGATAGCTGGCAGAGTTTTTAAAGGCCTTGTTAGCTCTGACTTCCAGGATTTTTGGATACACTTTCAGTTCATTTATTTTGGCTTGCTATTAAACTGTACTTTGATGTTCAAGTAAGTGTAAAAATTCATTTTGAGCTTTAGGTGGACCAACCCAATTTTGCATCAGTTCCGATTTAATAAAAATCTCTGGATCGTGCCAGAAATTGTCCTAGTTTTGCTCAAAACCTCATCTAAAACTGGGCCAGATTTTGTCAGGCTCCACTAACTCTCCCATTATGGAAGCAGTACACAATCGTGTTGCACAAGTTTGTTGTTAATGGCAGAAAAAAGAATTACTTTTAGACAAGCATCGTGCCATGAATCAAATTCTTCTCTCTGTTATTCTGTACAAAAATGGTTAATCACATGATTATAAAACTTGTGGAATTTAGCTCTATATTTTCTCTTCCCTACTGAGTTTAGTAACTAAATAGTAGTTCATAAGTTAAAGCTGCTTCCCAGTCTGCTTTTTTTTTTTCCCCAGTAGTACTTCAACACAGTAGAGGTCTCACTGACCTTGGCAGCACAGGTGGGTAATACGGTTTTTACAAAAGTGAACTTCTTTTTACCTTTCTCCATCAAGAATAAGCTTTGACTCTTAAAAGGGATGAAATGATTCAGTGTTTGAGATGTATTTTTAATCTTCTTGAGTACTGATTTTTTCTTTGTGTTCCTATTGAACTGATCACTTTTGCTGTACATTTGGATAAGCTTCTTGGTTATTCTTCCATAATTCAAGGAAGTACAGTTGAACAATCCTACCAGTTAACTGGAATGAATTCCTGTGCACCTAGCTAGGCACAAATTTACTACTGTGAGTAACTGTAATTTTAGACAGTTTTTTGGAGCCAGTACTAGGTTTGATATCCTGCTTTCATTAAACACACTGGGCAATGGCTTGCTTCATTTATGTTTTGGATGGCCTAGTACATTAGTAAATTTTTTGTCTTCCTTTTAAATATATAAGCAAAAAAGCAGCAACAAAACTAAAGTCTCTCTATGACTGAAAGTCATAGCACTGCTGGGAGGTGGTCATGTATTTTTACATTAACTGACTTTAAGAGCTAGTGAGGAATATTTGGACAGAACACATTTTTGTTTTGTTTTGGTTTGCTTTGGTTTGTTTTTTTTTGTTGTTTTTTTTTTTTTGTTTGGTTGGTTGGTTTTTGTTTGTTCGGTTGGTTTTTTTCCTGAAGATTATAATGTTTCTAATCAGAGAATGCAAAATCCTATAAAATTCACAGTGAGACCAAGAAAGACACTAACGGTCTCCAGGCTGCTTGATGTTGCCTGAGCAAGACAATAAGATGAATAAATAAGATCTAGGACAAATATTAAGCATTGCTCATTCATCATTGTGATTCTTGGCTCTGGTCTGAATCTGTCCTCTCTGTCATGGTTGTTCTACCAGGTATCAGCTATTCTAAGATGCTCCCTTTCAGCATCAGGGTTTTTTTTAGAGAAAGCATCTCAAAGCTTCCAGAAGTCATGTTGCCAAGTTTCCTTAAACACCTTCCCCTCCCTGATACAGGTGAACAGCACAGCAAGATCTTCAGTGTCAGTAAGTAAAATAGGAAATGAATGAACACCCTAGTAGGAAAGTGGCTCTCCTGCTGGTTTTTTCTCTCTCATTTTGAAAGGAAAAATAATCACAACATGGAATAGCAGAAAAATATAGAATCCCTCATTTCACAGGATGGGAAAAAACTTCTCAGCCCAGTTCAGCTGGACTCACGTTGAAAAAACCTTTTGTGCTGTAATACAGAGCAACAACCCTGCACTTTTTTTGTGTAGGTGGCTGTTTTACAAGCCATATTTGGTTAGAGCTTTCCCTTTCTCCTTAAGTTGCTCCCTGATCTATTTCCCATTGGGCAGTATATCGGGAAGCAGGTGATGTTGGTGATATTTGGAAACATACCAGTGCAAACTAAATGCCTTGAATTGAGCTCTGGCATGAAGGAGCAAAACCAGTATTAAAGCCATTTCCTTTGGTGTGCCCAGGGTCAAACTAAATTGCTATAAACAAACCAGTCTGCATCCCAGAAGAAATGTTTATATGAAATAGTACTTTCCCTGTTGCCTTACTCTCCTTCCCCCTTCCCCTTACAAAGCTGCTAGAAGCAAAATACAAACACAGTAAATGAGGAAATTTTTGTCCCTGGTAAGTGTAAAGGGACGGTAGGTGGGATTATACACTTGTAGCAGTTCGTCTTTGGAAAACAGCACAGTTGTTAATAGCCTAAATACAAGAGGCTCTGCTGCTCCCTTTTCTGTTCTGTCCTCTCTCAGGCCTGATAGTGTTTCCTTCCTGACCTCTCATGGCTTCCTGCCTCTAGCCTTATCACAGCAAAAAGCTTGACACTGTACTGACTGTGCCACTTGGAATGCATTTAAATTCAGAAAATGGAAATATCCTTACCTTTACATTTACAAACAGCTTTCAGCTGCAGATCACTCAGTAATTTCTCACTGATACCTTTTTTTCCTTTTTGATATGGTATTTGAAATTGAAAATAAGAATGAAATAAAAGGAAAAGGGAAAAGGATCTAAATGCTTGAAAGGGAGAGTATTGCAGTTCAGTATATAACAGAAGGTGGTGCGTCAAAATCTACTGCACCGCCAGTGCAGCAATAGAATTCTCCACTTACACTACTGATTTTGCCCTGATGTTTTCATAGGAACTAAAAAATGCAATACCATGAGCTTTTATACCTCATATGACTGGAGGGATGTCAAAAGAATGATTCTACTAATTTTAGTTAACCAGACCCAGATGTGCAGACTGGAATAACTATTTTATATTAAAATACTCAATTTTCTAAAGAGAAGAGTGCAGTCCCGCTCATACTCTGCCCAAGTACCCTCAAAGCCACGTGGAACAAGTTAGGAACATCTAAATGTAAGAATAATCTGCTGTTCAGATACTTTTGAGGACAAAAATGGTTTTTACAGAACTTCTCATGTGTATAGACACCATTTTATTATCATATTTTAGGGTCAGAGGAGACTATTAATAAAGACTAATCTAAACTCTGGCATTCACAAACCCTGAACATCATCAATTTCCAGTATGATGCGAGTCATAAAGATCTCAGAGTATCACAATACCACATATTCCAATGGAGAAATTAGGGAAGCATTCCGATTATGTTGAGATCCATCAGTTTCCAGTAATTTCAACATTTTATGGTTTTCCTGGTACACTAAAGCACTGTCTACTCTCAAAAGCATATTCTTTTTGTATAAATTTGTAGCCCAAATACTTCACCGTCTTTTTGAAAAATTCAATAGATTTTTTTAGTCCCTTTCTTCAAGGCTTATTTTCCAATTTCAAATTATTCCTCTACTTTTAAATATTGTGTCCAGCTCTTTAATGTATTTTTCTGAAATCAGAACTGGACATAATATTTGAATGGTTGTTTCTTTAATACCATATACAAGAGGTGATATTACCTTTCCTTCTTACTCAATATTTCCTGCTACCTGTAGATTTCTGTTTTGCCTTAGAAGCCTATATTTCAAATTAAATAGGTTCAGTTTAAAATCCTAAATGGGGAATTAATATTTGGTACAATTTAGACCTGTAGCACTATTTTATTCATTAAATCTAGGATTTTCAATGTCAAAGAACTAATTTTGTGTTTAGTTCTGTTAGGAAATAATGGGATTGACTCCACTAAAGTCAAATGTGGCAGTCTATGAGTGTATTAGGTAAAAATGAAAGAAAAAATTTTTCCCTTAAAATTCCTCATCAAATTCCCTAAGATACTGTATTTTTAGATTATATGTACCTCATACCATACTCCTCCCTTTACAAATTCTTTATAACCCATATTCAGTTGAATAATCTGGGTTAATTAAGACAGTTCAGTAAATTATTCTACATGGGAATCCTCCTATTGCATAATTTTTTGGTCTTGCTGATTTTGAAAGCCTAAGTTTTGTCTTGTTGATTTTAATAAAGTATGTATGTCTGCACACATACACAAACACATGTACATGAATGTAAATGCAATTACACCCCTCTCTGCCTTTTTTTTCCATATCACCTCTTGGATAACATTAGTTAATAAATATCTCTAGGGAAAAACAGTATTTTCACAAACTTCTAAATGTGCTATGAGACTTGTGAATGCTTTTGAAATAGAAATATTTTGTAGGAATAAACAACAATGAGTGGATTTATTTCACAGCCGAAGCATGGGTGCAATCTACAAATGTACCTCAATGTACCTCAACCTCCCTTCAGCTGGCAAAAGAAAGGATTCCTCAGTGGGAGTTCCCTAACCAATATTTCCTTAGCAGAAGAAGATAACAGTACTTTAGAGTCATAACCTCATCCAGTTTAGGCATAGTCTCCTTCCTGATTAGTCAGTTGGAATATTGTAATCAGTGACATCATGGTAATGAGGAGAGAAGAGCATCTTTATTAAAATACCCAGAGAAATGGTCAATCCAGAGGTTGGACTCTCTAAAACCAAACCTTTGACTGAACAGTGTTGTTTCTCTTCAACTAATTTTGCAAATAAACTACTGAGATCCTTTAAAAAAAGGAATGTGCCTCACATATCTAAGAAAAATGGTATTGAGTGGCTTAAAATCTTCCATGCTCTCTTAAATGAGCCTATCTGTAAAATGTCAAAGCTTGAAGTTTTCCAGGAACTCTTGCATCAGCTCGAGGGATAAGGTTAGACAGAACCAGCACCACTTAAATAGATCCCATTTATTTTCACACTTGGTAAGCATAATTCCTAAGTGATCCTTATTAATGCCACACAGACTTGCTGATCAAGTTTTGATTTTGGTAATATGAATATCTTGCTACATTTGATCCAAAAAAGGAGATATGATAATATTTTATAATAATCTAAAGAGTAATATAAAGGGAAAACATATGCACTCTCTGCTCAGGCTAAGTATTGAGCACATCTGTCCCATCACTGTGCCCTTCTCTGGGTTCCAGTTGTGACTTCTAGCTTACAGCTGTATTCTGACTGGATCTGAAGGTTGGGTACAGTATAAGAGGAAAGACTGTGTGCTTGGTCCTCATCCTGGTTTGTCCCAGGTGGATGGATGGAAAGGGACGTAAAATGAGGAATTTAAGACTATCCATGCACTGGCCAAGGAAGATGAATTTGCATCTGCGCAAATACGTTGTTCTTCACCAAAAAAGACCTCAATAAAACCAAATTAAAAAAAAAACCAAACAAACAACACACCAAAAAAAACCCATCAAAAAACCAAACAGAAAAATCCAACAAATGCAACACAATTCCACGTAGATTTGAATCATATTGCCTCTGTATTTTGCGTGTTATGGCCCTGAATAATTTGTGTGCAGTTTTCAATGAATAGTATCAATGCATCTTTTTGATACGATTTGTTTAATTAGCAAAAAGTCACCATACTCTTCAGAAGTTATGCTGACAAAAGAACCATGCAATTAGATTCTCTGTTCTTATCCATCCAAGTAGTTACCTAGTAGCCATCACTAAAGTATTTGATAGTTGCATAGTCATTCCTGGATTTTATTTTCATTAAATTCTCATGAGGCAGGGAAATCCCAATTTTAGAGTAAAGAGACAGTGATTCACTGACTTTCTATTGAAAGTTAGTACAATGAATTTCCATTTTTTACAAGGCAACATTATAAGAGATTGTCAACCAAAACTACATCATGAACCATAGTGGTTGCTGATAGTTGCTGGAATTAGACCACTTTTACATACTTTACTATATGGAAGTGGTTTTAAAAATCTGGCTCCTGTTACAGATACTGAAGAATTCTGAAATTTTATACATTTATCCTGTAATACATGCTAGTATGGTATCTGCTGAAGGAAGAGACCTTTATTCCAAAGCCAGAATAATGGTTATAATGGACTGTTTTTGTACAAATGTCCGTGTTTTAACTCATTAGACACAATAGAAAACTGTAAAACAAGGCAATCATCACGTTTGTAAAAACTAAATAAGGCAAAAGGATTTCGAACCGTTCTAAAGAGACCACTTCATGTGACAGTAGATATTTAGAACAGTTTATGTCATTGGTAATAGGACTGAAATTAATGTGGATTTTTATCATGTCTTACTGTACTTCCCTCCAAATACTTATTAGTAGTCTTATTCTGTGCCAGAAATCTGTGAGTTTATTAATATTCTCTACACATTGTGTTTGTTTCTGTTTTTTAAAGTTATTGCCAGATTATAGCCTGTGTGTGCCTGATAGTGGTTGTGTTTGTATATGAGCACAGGGTCATCTGATAACAAATTGTAGCACTGTGCGATAAGCAGTGTTTAAAATGGGTACAAGCCAGAAACCTATGGCTCCCAGTACACTTTTAGAAAGTCCCATCAACAAAAGAAAGAGTTCAAGGTATTTCGGAAAAGGTCATTGATTACAACCAACTTCATGATCATTCTGGATGTGTTCCTTCCTGCAGAGACATAATTACGTTTGTTTTACAGTCAAACTTATTTTCAGCTTTGGGCAAGGACAATTGCTCTCAAATCTGATTTTTGACTCACATCTACCAGTTTAAGCAAGCTGTTAGCTCTGAGTCAGTGAAGTAAAAGTAATGGCCATGAAATCTTGTTTGGACCTCTTGAATTTAAATTTATAGCATAGCATTGTGGGTAGATGAAAAGCATTTACCTTGCAGAATGCTGACCCTGGTTTCTTTCAGGAACTATTTGTTATACTGGAGTATCTTCCAACACAGGGACTTTTCCCTGTCTTTTGCTGCAGGAGTTCTTGCGTTTGTGTCATTTCCCTTTTATACTTTCAGCTGAAGTACAGAGTTTTCTGTGGAAATTGTTGCAGTTGTAACCCAAGTAAGCCTGTGATCTCCTTGTGATCCTATGACAAGTGAACAACTTCTATCCCCTGCCTTTTTTTGAACTGTTTTACATATAGTGGCAATAAATATATTGAACCTGACCCAAAAAGACACGTGTTGTCACATTTCCTGGGTATTACAAGTTGATGCAAAATACAAAGCTTTTCTTAAGTGTGTCTTTTATCTAAAATGTGTGTTTGTCTGTAAGGCTGTGGTCTTAGAAGCAGGTAATGGGGCCTCAGGCTTGTAGTATTTGGGGTTACATCCTTGTTTGTGATCAATCTGCTGTTAGTGTTGTATCATCACTGCTGTCCTAGATAGCAGTGGAAGCAGTATCCAGTGGGAACTGGACCAATACAAACAATATTTCAAATGCTTTCAGAGACTGTAAGAATGAACTTATGTTCACTTTCTTATGTAAGGTAAGTATTTATCTACTCTGATACCGTCCCTGTGCACAGTCTAGGCGGATTGAGGCAACCATATGCCCCAATTCCTCTTCATGTTGTTCTGTTATGGGTTTTTGTTTTGTTTGCATTTTTTTTTTTTTTAAATCTTGTACATTAGAAATCAACCCGTTTATTAAAAACTTTACTACTACATTGGTTGAAAAAAAGTGTTGACCAATATTTTTGATAGTGGGGAAATCCTGTCAAGGTCTGGAAAGTTAGATCCAGAAAGAGGATATGTTATAAGACAGAGTTCTTTGCTTTTCTTTTAAAATGACAGCAGTTTCCTATGATGCAAATTTTTTGTCTTCCTTTTAGTTAAATTTTGCTATGATTACGTGAAAAAAGAATTGTGATTTTATCTGTTTTCTCAGTTCCTTAATGTATGAAACGTGGGTAGAAGCATTAATGAGATTCTATTTATTTAAATAACTCAGAGACACCAAAACATGTCCAGGTTTTCATTTGTTTGCTTGTTAATTGGTTTTGGGGCTTTTTTAATTATACTTGTTTCAAGGTATTGAGATGATAAAAGTACCAACAGATTCTTTTCTGACACAGTTATGTATCTCACTGTTTGGAAACAGACCCTTCCCTGTCCTGAGTGCCATGCAGTGTCACAAAAGCTCCAATGCTGTTTTTACTGCTCCAGTTGAGTGATGACCAAAGGAATTGCCCAAACCACAAGAAATACAGGCAGCACAATAGATACGTTCTTTAAACAACACAACTGGAAAGAGAAAGGAAATGCCAGTAGAGGTAATACTCACATCTGTGTCTACAATGGCGAGTGGACCTGGCCTCTGCTCTGAAAGGAATAATCTGTTCTCCTTACAAAGAAAAGCAAATTTCATCCTTCCAAAACAACCAGAAAGATCTACACTTAGAGTGTAACTGGGGTCTATTAGAGCCAAGGGTAAGACTCACACTACCTTCAGGATAATAATAATACGCTATTTACTTTGAAAGCATTAAACAACTAATATTGCATATTGTTTTTGTTTAATCATTTGACTTGTGCATTTTACTTCTGTGTTTCAGTGTTAAACTACTCCATATCAGGACTAGTTGCTACAGTTTCCTCTGCAAATGCCTTTTTTTCTTCATTTCTTTCAAAATAACATGCCATCCTTCCAACATAAACAGCGAAGGGAAATAGATGAGTGAGTACGTCATCACAAAACTATCTCAGGCAGCAGCCTTCTGAAATGTGTTAAAACCCCAATCACAACATGCTTGTGCTCCTGCCAGTGTCTGATGAATATCCTTGCCATTTATGCTCTCTTCTGGCCACTTCTCTTGGAATACTTGAAATATAATTAGCTTTTCTAAACAGTTTCCTATAAAACAGCTGCAGTCATTGTGCAACTGTCCAAAAATAAGGTAATACATTGCACATGATATCCAAAAGGATTGATGCTAAGTTGTGTCTTTGTTAACTGAAAGACAAGTGTGAAATAAAATAAGCTTTATATATATATATATATATATATTTAATTGAAGGAAAAATCTAGGGAATTTCTATTGCTGTTTTTTTCCTCTATTTATGACACAAAAAGGGGTACTGGGTGCCAGATTTTCAAGTACCTATCTTGACATGATTTTTTAATAACAAAATTAACTTAGAAACTTTATACATAAGCAATTTTGTATTCATATAGTACATTTGAGGGAATGTGTGCAAAAAAGAAAAAGAAAAGAGGTTAAATATTAGATTTAATGCAAGAATTATGCACCTTTGAGACCTCAATATATTGGTGTTACTTTTACTTTTTATGGCAGCACCACGTTTAATCTGCCTGCACACTTGTAACACACTGGATAGGGCAGGGAACTGCTTCTAGTCTGCCCAGTGACCTGGCAGAAGCTGCTGGGCCTCTGGTGAGGATGGCAGCACACAGCTTCAGCCTCTCAGACTTTATTTCCTAGAAAGGAGATTTTTCGGTTGGGTTTTTAATGGCCGAGATGCCCAAGGTTAGAAAGTGCAGCCAGTTAGACCTGCCTGTTTTCCACGTGGGTGGTATTTCAGCACTGACAGAAGGCAGCAGGGCCCACCTGATGCTCAGCAGAACCTCAGCTGGCATGGCTGAGTCCTCCTTCCACCCTGGGCACTCACTGGCAACTGGGCTGCTCAGAGTCTCCGAGTCACTGCTCTCTGTGTCTATTAATTGGTATAGGATCAGACTCTTTGTGGTGCAGGTGCAGAATGCTTTAAAAGACACCAAAGCACTTGGCAACTCAGTGTGTGTTCTACTTCTGCTCTTAGGAAAACCTCGATAGCAGATTTCATAAAAAGGATAGTTTCATAGCCTAAATTTTCTCATAGTTTATAAAGCTAGAAAGCAGGGTAATCAGGTTTAAACACCTATACAACACATTGTGCATTTTGCTGATTTGGGTGTTCTTTTTTAAAACTGATGCACATCTAGATAAAAATATTCATGAAAAATTAAATGTGTGCAATTTATGCGTAACAAGGGATGAAAAGAAATTACCAGGATGGTAAAATTGTACGAAAAGTTTTAGAAGGTGCAGAATATGCACAACCATCAGATTTTTTTTCTTTTACTCTCCACTGTCACATTCCCCTTTCTGTTGCAAACTCCTTTTTCCTCCTGACTTTTAAGTTGTCTTTGCAGTTGACACATAAAAATTTGAGAAAAATCTTTTTTATTTCTTTCAAAAGCTGAAATTGTAGTCACTGGAATCTAAAGATAGGCATAGACACCCTTTAATTTTTCTTATTATACCATTTCTTTTTTTATAAGGTTGCAAATTGTCATTTGCCATAGTTTCACAGCTGGTTTGTAACACACATATATCTCTAAGGTATATAGAAGGGAGTACTTTAAGGCTGCAAGCTAATAAGTTCCTTGAATTTCTTCTCAGAAAGACTTTTATCTCTGTCATTTGTGGCACGTACATTCTGTAAATAAACTGGAGTTTTCACTTCCCTGCTTTGTTATTGAAAGCTATGATTTGGAACTGGAGCCATTCTGTCCCTCTGTAAAAAGACACTTGTTTATGTGTTGTCTAGAATATTGGGGCCTGCTTGCCAAAGGATGTACAGTAGATGTGTCATCTCAGCATAGCCTATTTTGTCTGCTGTTGCCCTGATTTAAACAGTTGAGAAATATTTTTTTTTCCCACAGCAGGTTTCTGCCAGTAAAATAGATAACATGACTTTATGCTTTTACTCCGATCTAATGCAATAAACCTTTTGGTTTCAGCTATGGATTTTCTGCATAACACTCATAGCCTCATCTGGCATTGTGTCTTTCAAGAATAAAATCTTTATTCAATTGAAATTTCTACCTATAAAGTTCACTTGATCCAAATTTTGTAATATACGGTGCATCCAAAATGCATAACATCTTACTAACTGCTGGAAGCTGATAATAGCTTGGAAGTAGTTTGTTTTGGTGGGAGCATTCATTGCTTGTCAGGTGGCATTTTAATCCTGCAGGAATATGATCTCTATCTCCGTCCTACTTGAGGCTGCTTACCATTTTGAGCCTGTTCATGAAATGCTGTGCTAACACAGACCTATCCTCTAAAACAACACTGCTAAAGCAACGAAAGAAGTGGACAGCTGTTTCAGGTGTAATAATTGTGAGCATTTTGCCCTCTTCTCTAGGCCTAACATTCAAAGCATAATTAAGGTGAAAATGGAGGTTAGGAAACTTCTTCCACTCAGGTCAGTCTGATCCATTAGTGAAGCCAGTGTACAGTTCTTCACAAGTGGTCTTAGAAAATGACGTATTAACCAACTGTAGTTGCAAGAATGCAAATTCTGTGTTAGATAAGACATGTTTTTCACAGCACATAAGAATCTGAACTTTGAAAACAACTGTATATTTTCTGTAAACAGTGAAAAATATAGAGAGGGATTTAAAGATATATTCATCTGTCCCCAGTGTTCTTCAATACTGTTTGCATCGCAAAAGTAAAAATATTCATGAATCTTCAAATCATTAGAAGTGATGAGCAAAACAGCTACATCACAGGGTTCACAAAAGAGTCACAGGTGAAAACAAAAGGTGAATTAAAATTATCTTTTTATGAAGTGATTATGACCTACTAAACTGTAAACGTTTTGGAATAAAAACTCTGGTTTGTATTTGTGTTAATTGTCTCACCTGCCATCTCACCAGCTCTAGTAAGTCCTACTACCTTATGACTAGAGACAATTATTTAATAAAATACCCCATGATTTCACCAGTCTTCAGATTTTTTTCTGCCTTACTGGAAAGTGATTTTCACATGAAGTATTTTTCCTTCATTGGAGAAAAAATACGTTTTAAGAGCTTTGTTCTCTCTTTAACAATAGATATGTAAAATCAACAAGTTTTGATTATGATTACAAGTAACCATATTTCACTAAATTCACTCAGGTTCTGTTGACCTGTCATTTAAAAAGCACTGTTTTCATTTTGACATAATCTTGAAGCTGGGTCTTGTGCCATGAATCAGTGTTAAATGAGGAGGAGGCATATTTTAAAGTGACAAGTATAATTTCCATACACAACCTCATTGTTCTGAATTAAATTATTATCTGAGGACATAACCTAGCACTCTTTAGTGTGATCTTGTTTGATAAACACTCCCAAGTTGTCTTTTTTTACGGACTTAAAATGTGTTTCACCAGGAATAAGTATTGAGGAACGCATTTAAAAAAAAAATTAATTCTAACATTTTCTCAGAGAAACTGTTGCTGATAACATTCTAAAACCAGAAGTGGAACGGGTTTTGCTTTCCTGTAGTTAAGAGTCAAACAGTTATGAGAGAAGTGATGGCTTACTTTTCCTTTTCACAGGTACTCTGGTCTTCATATGAGGAGCATCAGAGATTATTTGTTCAAATAAGTGTTTTTTAAGGTACAAAATCATATACTTTAGTACATTAATCTTTCTATTTTTACTGCTTGCAAGTATTGTCCCTGTATTTCTAAATCAGCTGTGATATATTTCTTTTATGAAACACCGGTCACTGTGACATCTGCAGTCATTGCTGCTCTTGTGGTTAGCCAGGACACTGGTTGTCCTTAATCAGTTTTGTAGAGCAGGGAGAGATTTCCTTTGCAGAACAGATTTACTTTCTCATAACTTTGTTCTCATAACTTTGCTTGAAGTTAATTCCTATGATATCAGTTCAAGTTACTGTTTATTGAAACTTGACATGAGAATGATTAGCAGAAAAACAAACAAACAAAAAAAAACCCACTCAAAAAGAAAGAAATAGTTCAATATGGGAATGGCTACTAAATGGGCACATTTAGTATTCAAAACTCAAAGAACCTTGGTGTGTTGTAAAGTTTCCTCATTTGCACTGTGTGGGGTAATGTATCCTGTCCTACAGCAGGTAATTTGTATTCATCTAGGTTAGGAGACTTTTTAATATTTTTAGTTGCCTGACTTGTCTAAGTTAACCTGGGAAATATGGGAACACTATAGAAACAAGCACTTTATTCTAGCTGATTAATAGAAGATATGGTTGCAATTCCAACATCACAAAGTTCAGTGTGAATTTTTTAAGTCTCTACCTTATCCACTTTGCTTTCTTAATATTCATTATGTTTGGGACTTATCTGAAAAAGGAGTGTTAATAGCTGAACTACTACTTGAAGGCAGTTGCTAAATGAGGAAAGAGACTTGTTTTCTAACCCTAAAGGTGTTGGTCTGGAAAAGATCAGACTCATCCTTTGCTAAATATGTGCAACAGTAAGTAGACATAATTTCTTGATGTGAGTTAATGTCACAAAAATAAGTAAGTGGTAAGGCTTGTATTTTCTAGCTATAAAGAAGAGATTTTTCCTGCCACTCTGCAGTAACCACGGTATGTAATGGAAGTCTTATATTTGTACGTATAAGATATCCTACAAAAGGATGACAGAGTTCTAGAGCAATGTCTTCTCTTCAAAGTCATCCAAAGAGGAATACGTCTCACTTTTTTTAGTGCCTAAATGACTTACTAATTTACATATCTAGATTTTTAGCATAGAGTCTTGATGGTACATATTACACTTCAAATTTGTACAGGGCTATGAAAAATGTTATTAAACATTTTGACTCCTCTGATGGCTGGAAGCTGCAGCATTAAAAAAAAAACCACACAAAAAACACAACAACAAAAAATCCCCATCCAAATATGATTACACCTTTAACGTTCTAGTGACCAGCAGCTGATTGTTTCATTGAGAGCCCAGACCCCTGACAGAAGCTTGTCATCACTAGACATAACCTGCCAAAATTGACTTTTTACTGAAGCAATGTCTGAATACCCTAGAAAATAAACAAATCATGGTTGTTAGACCTGACTGAAAAATCTAGCTATTTTTTGTTTTATCTTTTTGGGGTTTGGATATTTTTTTTGCCTTTTTTTTTGTTGTTGTTGTTGTTGTTGGGTTTTTTTTGGTTTTTTTGTTTGTTTGGGGTTTTTAGGGTAATATTTAGGATTTAACACAGTATGCACTCTAAGTCACACTGACTTTCAATGAAGTGTGTTTTTTTTTCTTCAGTGCCTAGGACACACCTGAAGATGTAAGTCAGGTTGCAAAATAACTCAGATAGTTTTGAAAGTAGGATGACCTAACATATCAAAAGTGAAATTCTAGTATTTTCCCTATTGTCAGTGTTGTCAGGGGCTCAAGAATTAAATTCTGAAACCAGAATACTATCTGGTCAGTGTAAAATACTTGCAAAGCAATTAGTTGAACATGGGGCGACCATTTTTATTCATGTAATACAGGAAGATAAAACACACTTGTGTTGCTCTGTGTTTTGAATGTGTTGCTCATGTTTGTTTGTTTTTTTTTAATATTGGAAAGGCTTCTGTGTGACTTCAGGTTAATTATAAAAAGAAAATATTATATCACAAATGAAAAGAAAGGCTTGAGATTCTCCTTATTGTTTCTTAGTAAACAGGAAACTAAGGAGGTATGGACCTCTTCATGCTTGCTGCACCAAGTGGAAAAGTTTACATCCCCTTTTAGGAAGTGTTGCATTTAAGATACTTTTCCAAATTGTCAAGTGACTGAAAGATTAATGCTATTTTTTTTTGTTTGTTTAAACTGCTATGCATTTAACATTTGGCTAAGGACTGAAGTTATTCTAAGTCTTTAGAAAGTCTTTTAGAACCTCTGTTTAAATTGAGAAACTTTTTCTTGATCAAGCAAGCAGAATCAATATATGAGATGTTTCTAAGATCCTGGAATGTGACTTTAAGAAATTACAACAGTTACAAATCAAGTGCCAAATCCCTGCCTTACACAAAATGTACCAGTGATAAATGAAGGTCTTACTGACCTAATAAAATGCTACAGATTGATATTCCTTTTGTTGAGCAGCCTGTAATTTCATTAATTTTATTGACAGTAATTATAACAAGTTGAATTTATGGTAGCCATAAAGAAAAGTTAGTCAACCACATGAAAATGTCAGCATGCTCACTTTGGTATGAGCAGACTGAAGAGTTGTTTGGTTTTGGATTTTTTTGGGGTGGTGGCTGTTGATTTGCTGTCTTCATCTGGCAATTGAGTTTGATGAAAATTTGTAAAATCTAGAGAATGGTGCATTCAGTGTCCCCCTTAGAGTTTTGTTTGTAAAATTGAAAATATGTTCTTGTAGCCTTCTGAGTTTGGACCTGTGCTGGCATTTCTTTCTTAAAATTGTTGAGGGAGTAGCTGAGAGCTATGTGGCACATCAAGCTACCTATTCAACTGGATTGTAAGAACTAAACTTTGAGTGAGGATTTTCTGTTCTTTTGTGTGTGTTAAAGTAAGAATTTAATGAAACCAGGCATTTTTTGAGCCAAGCAAATTGCTGCTTCAATGATTTGTTGGAGTCTTGCCTGTGCTAAGAATGCATGACTAGGACTGTTTATATTAAACACGTGCCAAAATTTCTGTATATACCTGTGCAACTGTAGCAACCTCCAACAGGTTGCCACTGTTGGAGGACTGTACAAACAAGCAGGGGTAATGCTACGAGAAGATTCCTTCTCTAGACAGAGCAGCACCTCCTGTAAAGAATACCTATGAATATGAAAATAGCACATAGGATCATGTGCCAACTTCTGGAAAATGAACATTTTTTCTAAATAATTTATGTCCTTACTTAGCATAAACTGTGAAGGAAGACTGTGGACTATAGGCTAAAATTAAGAAATTAAAGGTTTGTGCCTATTAACTAGAAATAAACCGGAGATAACATATAAAAAATAAAAAAGCCCTTACATTCCATAAATGTTCTATTAGAAGATTGACTCTGAACTACAGATGCTACTGGGTAGTAAAATATTTCGAAATTTCACCAGACCTCAGAGACTAATGAACATGCCCTGAAAAAGATGTAGGCAGATAGACGAAAGTTTTAAATGAACTCCAACAGGTCAGCAAAGTTAATAAAACATTTTTGGTGAGAAAATTTTAAAACAAAATTTCTGGAAGAATAAAAGAATGCAACATTTATGTTGCCATATCTTAAATGTAGAAGAAAAGGATGATTACCCACTACAGCTGTGCCAAAGAGCTGGTTGTGCTGATGCTCAGTGATAGGACAAGAGACATGAAAATAGTAAGAGTATGTGCAGGATCCCAAATTTTGAGAAGCTTAAAAATCACAAAGTCTTTGTTTAATTTTAATTCTTATACCTCCAGTACAAAACAAGTCTTTTTTACTAAATATGTTGGACGACTTCAATCACTCATTTCTTCTGTCATTAAAACTTCCATAGTGAAGTACATTTTGTTATTTCAATGTAAATATTGGAGATGCACAAAAAGTCTCCAAGCTTATGGCTGAATTTTAGTGTGTGAGATCCTTTCCAAGCAAGAGTCTCTTTCCTGCGAAGACTTAGAATTTAATGCAATCTAGTATATTCCACCAGTAAAATAATTGTTTCAGAAATGCTCTTAAAGATTTTACAGATATGCCATAAATATATATAAACCATAAATGAAAATTCAAGGGAGGATTGACCTGAAGAACACTCTTTGTTATGGTGGTGAAAGTTTGAACCTGGCAGTGCTTGAGCTTGTTTGTCCTCTTTCCTAATCTCTCATCTTGGAGGACTTTACTTTGGAGGAGAATTCAGGTAAAAATTTTAGGTTTAAGAAATTTAAATTAAATCAGTAATAATAATAATTGTCATTAAGTGACAGGTTATCTGTATTCAGGCAGATCAATGCTATGATGTAGCATGTTTGGAAACTATGAAGATGTAAGCAGGAGAGAAAATTGGCTTTGTACATGTGTTCAAAAATTTTCTGGAGTTCTGAGATGGCTCTATCTATTCAAATATTACTACTAATCTAATACTTGCTATGGAGAGAATTTCTAACATTTTAGAAAATGTGTGAGTCACCAATAAGTTCCATCCTGCCCAAGCCAATCCTTTGGACTGTGAAAAATATCTTCAAAGGAAAAATTAATTGCTATAACTTGTTTCATCCAGTGAAACAAAACATTATCCACAGCCAAAACATTAAATGTCATGGTTTAGCCATGGCTTAACCATGATCAAGGTCATGGTCTCCATGGGGCAAATGTCACTGGAAATACCATTTCTAGCTGTGAACTGCCTTAAGCTGTGACTTGTCCACAGACTGTGCAAAATGAGTGCTAATTCATATCTATCTGCTATCTATTAATTTTTTGTTGCCTAAGGAGCTATCCCCAGTGCAACTGAAAGCAATTTTTAAGGATAGTATTAAGTTTGTATCTTCTAAGTTAACCAATGCAATACAATTCTAAATGTGAATGCCACTGCAAAAAAAGAAATAGTCACTCCTGGACATTCAGGGCACAAGAAGAGTCAATTGGCACCGCCACATTATAGGTGCTGTTTAGAGCAATAGAAAACTTGGAGTAGTGCCTCTAAAACTGTTTCACTTAAACCTGCATTACTTTATTTCCTTACATTGTCATGCTGCAATGTCTGTCAGCAAGTATGTGAGTCAGCCTCCCCCTCGCCTGATTTCTTTGTGCAGATAAGGGATTTGAAGGCGGGTAACTATGCAGTAGAATGTGCCTGTGGTAGGGCTCCTATAGGTAGACACACAACAGATATAAAAATATAGAGTGCACATAGAATGAAATCATAATCTGTTATGAGTTTTATACTGTTTATTTCAGTTTGCTCTAAGCAAGGATATGGTCTGTATAGAGGATTGTCTTGAATCATAGGAATAATGCTGAAAAAAAGAAAATATGCATCTTCTAAGTGGTTCATTTTGCATTTAGACATGCAAATATTTTTTCATCACCTAAATTTGCTTTCTTGCTACTCTGCTTCATTTTAAAAAAAGTTAATTTTCCTTGTTTCACTTCTCTTGCTAAGCTTTTCTTTTGATTTTTATCAGACAGGACAACTTTTCACTAAAAAACATCATCCTTCCCAAAAGAGACAGGGGTGAATTTCTGTTTACATATGCTTTCATAATTTTAGAATGTCCTCTATATTAGTGAATAAACGCAGCTGCATCTTTCATTATCCTGTGGGTTCCTTTTTTCCAGGTACAGACTTCCTGGGATGCAATCACCCTGCAAGCCCCACTCCATGCACTGGCACTCAGAATTTACCTGTTCCTAGAGTAGCAGCATCCTCTCTGGAACTGCTCAGTACCAGGTACCTGTCAAAGGGACTCAAAGATGACCAAGTGCAAGACAGAACTGTATGCTTTTCACCTTTGCCATCCTATTACAAACCAACATGTTTTTCAGTTTCTTTCTCTCATGCCCTCTCTTATGTGAGGTCAAAAAGGAGAGGGTAGGCAGTGTAGTGATGCAGGGCTCCAGGATAGCTTTTGCTGTTATTCAGTCACCTCAAGGCTGTGCCACTCCTTAAATATCTTTGATCTTGTCTTATGCAGCTGTTAAGATTGGTAATATTTCATGTTTATTTCTGACAAGCAAGATACTGAGTTTTGAACCAAAATATTCAAAAACATTTGGATTTTCAATGTGGACTGAAGTGTTAAGAGAAAAAATTGCCCTGCAGAACACATCTTTGAAAGGGCAGAGAACCTGAAATTTTATTTTTCTGCTGGAATTTTAAAAATTGATCACACTTTACACTTTCTCAGGCCTTCTCCCACTTAAAGGAATGAAAAAATTACTTCTGAGTTTCTCAGTCATGATGGGTTGTTTTTGTTTGTTTGTTTGTTAAATTTTATTTTTTAATTTAGTAAAACTATAATGAATCTTCTGAAGCTGAGATTTTTCCAAATCTCATCCACAACATTTCTTAGTCATGTTATAATGTCTTAGTATCTAATTAATAATAAATTGTGATGATCTAGTAACTATATTATTTGGCAAAGGGACTGGAAATTTCAGTTATTTGGAGGGAGGCAGAGAATTTCTATGGCTTTATACCTCTTGTACTTTTCATACATAGAAAATAAGGAATTTCAGATGTATATAATTTTCACCAGATTTTAAGTTAGTGTAGTCAGAGTCTCTGCTGCTACTGAGTGTGCCACAAAATGCAGTGACAAAGATTAAGGAAGGCCTTTTCTGCCACTAGTTCTGAGCTACGTAAGTTGGACAGAGATAGTTCTCATGTTTTTCTTTTCCTCTTTCTGGCATCCTGGAGAAAGGGAGGCAAGTCAAAATGCAAAGAGTTGGTGGAAAAAAGAGATGGCATACAATGAGGAAAACCATAATGCTAAAGGAGGGGCAAAGGAGAGTTAATAGGGGAAGAGAATAAAAATTGTATTAAACTATTTAGAATTAGAAAGCACATTTGTAGGAATTGTATGCTATGTAAGTGAAAAGTCTATAGAGTAATCAGAAAAGTCTACAGGTTGCTTTTCAAAACGTGGAAAAAAACCTGGTGCTCTCAAGGTTACACATTTTGCCCACATACTGAAGGTTAATAACTTTTCTGTTCACTCTTCTCTTCTTGCTTCCATCAAGACAGTCCACAAGGGGGCTTAGTAGCTTGGGCTTTCTGCTGGTGTTGCTGGATCTACTAGTGGGCAGATGTGGAAGAGGCAATGGTGTAAGAGGAAAGTATGGGTCACAGACCACTACCGGAGTGTTTGTGGATGAGCATGGAGACAGCAGAAAGACTGGGGTGATGGAGGAGCAGAGAGGAATACTGATAAGAAAAGCAAACTCATGAAAACTTTGGTAAGACACGAAGCAAGATGCAGTTATGATGCTGGTGTCCAGCTAAAAACTGTTTGAGAAACATTTTTAAAATTCATTTGATAAACTGCCTCTTTTTTTGTAATTGCAAAACATATTGAAGCTCTGGCTCCCTAGCTGTGTTCTGTTCCTACTCTGCCATCTGCTCTCTGGGGCTTTTTTTTCTGGATGAAGTGGCATGAGGTCTTTGTTACTTGTAGATCTGAATATTGATTTCTGCTTTGTAGTGTGTTACTTCCTGACAGTCTCGAATCCACCAACCATTGCAAGACATTGATCACAAAATTCCTTGCCAACCACCTTGGTTTAAAATTATCACTCAGGCTGTCACACTTGAACTCTGTGATGCTCTAACTCAGACTTCTATGGGTTAAAGGGCAGAGATGAAAGAATTCCAACTAACTTACTGTTCTAATCCTTCTTGAGCACATGACAAACATTTATTTTTACACCTGTTCTGTGCCTTGACTATAACTCCTTTTCTTTTTTTAAGGAACCTTCCTTCTTTCACCATTCCAGGCACCATCTTTTGGAAAACTACCAATTTTGCTCAGGATTTTTTATTTTCTTTCTGCAAGTTTTGGCAAGATGCTCTGAATAAACTACGTAGAAGACAATAGAACAGCACCTTCTGTATTTTAATTTATATACAAATGTAGTCTGCATCATCACTGGTGCTGTGCGATGTATTGTAATAAAACCGGTTTTTTGAGTTGTTTCAGAAGAGATTAAAAAATTTTTAAAAATTAGAAAGGTTTCACTGAAGTTACAAAACCCTATACTGTGTTCTCACTTTGCCTGGGCTAAGCTGTGATTTTGTTAAAAGATGAAAATCTTCATTTAACATCAATGAAATAGAGTGTGAAAGGAAAAAGATAACATTTTATGACCTCTTCATTTTATTTTAACTTCTATTTCAAATCAAGGCTAGCGATTTTCAAACACTGATATTAAGATATTTAGCAATGTGGATTCTTGGTGAAAAGTAGTATATGAGTAGATCAACATGAAACTGCAGTCCAAAGTTCTTTCTGCAGAAAAGTAATGACCTTATTAGTTCCTTATTAAGGTAATTCCTTAATTAAAATCTTAGTTAAGGATCTGAAAGATCTGAGTTAAATTCAGTTTGGTCTCAGATTAGTTAGAAATGTTCTTGACTCTACGAAGCCCATATTTTACTACAAGTTCTTGTGCAGAGCCAGTTCACTTCAGCAAAGTATTTCTTACTATTTGAGTAACGTATAATTTATTGAAACACAGGTTATACTACATTTGTTCAGAAGGGATGTAGAGCTGTAAGGAAAACCAGGAGCCTGATATGTTAAAGAAAGCACTGCTGCTATTTTTTTAAATAGGATTCTTCCTGAACAGAAATATAGGTACATGTGGTAAAATGCTGTATTCAGGCAACTCATTAAATTTGACTGCATTTTAATCTACTCACTGCCTAAGATTACAGTGCCTCTTGCTGCCTAATTCCTTGGACTCCTCCCACTAATAATAGTATGTGGGCAACTGCCAAGTTTGCCCTTGGATTGCAGGCTGAATTTTAGAGTTTGCATATGTTTTTGAGATGAACAGTTACGTAGGTATATCTATACATAGATATATCATGTTCCATCATGTGGTTTTTATCCAGTCTGCATAAAGGAAGACACAGAGAGCAGGGGATCAACAAGATTCCTTTAGGACAAGCAAGCCCACAAGGCTACCCCATGGACAGCCACCACTGTAGTCTCTGCTTTCACAGTGCAGATCGAAGTGTGATAAAGTGTGTAGGTCACGGTCATGAGTACCTGAGTGCTGACTGTTGCATGAAAGCTGACGCTCTCCACTAGCAGCCACTGTTTGTTTTTCGCTGTTGACTCAGAGCTGAGATGTTGTGCCTTGTTACAGGCTCTACACGGAAAGGGCCACTACCTTACTCTGTGCATGCAAATATTTACTGGATCTTTGGACAACCAGGTGGATCAGTGCAAAGGAGACAATCAGAGAAGTGCATACAGCAGGGTTACTACAGGGTCATGTCTAGACTGCTACCAGGTTTTATATATTGTCACTGCATAGAAACAATAGGTGTCACAAGCAAGAGGTTAACCCTTTGGGACTACTGCAACTTTTATAGCAATGAAGAGAAACCTGTACATGGGTTTCTTTTTCACAATTGTCCAAAATAAAAGATGACTTTATTTTTACTAATTGGCCAATCACCTCCAAAAGCTACTTTTAAGAAGTGTCAAGTTGTCCTCCTGAATTATTCTTTTTTGTGTGTTGGTACATCAGTTTGAGTATTTTGACATGTTGATACATGCAATAAAATAATTTTTTTTTAATTTTATCTCTTTTGCAATGGGTCACGTTTTGATGATTCTATTTGTTTGGCTGAGAAACTTGAGATAATTTGATTGCTATTATATTCTTCTAGAATATATCTAAACTGTTTTATTCAAGCCAAACTTTAAATAAGTTGTTATTCTGTATTCTTTTGAAGCCTTTCCCTTCTGAATGTCTCGTGACTTAAAAAATGTGGTGTGACACTACTGTATTCTTCACACTTTCTTGATTAGGGAGCATCATAAAAATGCTAATCTTAAATGTTCAAAATGCCAAAGACAGGTAACATCCCTATTTTTTAAACATTGCATTTAAAACTAGCAACATTGCTTATCTTTGAGATCTGTCTCGGAATGCAAACTGTCATTAAGCTCAGGCATAACAGCTTGACTTTGGGGGCTTTTGTTTTTTCACAGTATATGGATTATAGCTCTTGTGGACAAGGTCTACACAGCCCTTGTCTACACAGCCCCACTCTACACAGCCGTTCTGTAGATCCAGGCTAATTGTAGTGCCTTAAACACAAAACCACCTTTGCATATGCTGTTTAGGAACTGCAGTCTTGCTGCTATAGTTATTTTAGTTACTAAAAGCATAAAAATAGTGTTACAAAAACAAAGTGAACTCCAGGTAGCCAAAATTAGTACTGTATCAAATACTATTGCTATACTGATTAAATTCTTATTATTTAATAATAGACTTCTCTAAAATATTTGTATAAAATGAATACAGGAAGGTAATTCACCTGTGAAACACTCATTTTTATTACAAAATGAAGCTATGAAGAAGTACTGCATACTGTTTAACAAGTTATTTAATGCTAATGTAAAAACAGCAATAGATATATTTAATGCTGGTATAGAAATCTGGTCCCAGTTTCCTCACATTAATTTCCATTGATTTTAATAAATAACTCACATTTTTGAAAATGCAAATATTGGCATTCTTAGTTGTACCTTCTGTTGTTCCATTTGCTGTCTTTTCAAAAGAATGCTCAAGGACATCCTTAAATCCAGCATGATGAGCACGTGTAATATATCCTAGAAGGTATAAGAGATGTGGTCTTGGGGAAGGTGTCTGGGCTGTAAAATATTGCTTCTCTGGAGCAAAGGTGGCAGATGCTGGCTGTGCTGTATTATATTTTCTAATTGGTGGGAGTTTTTCCACATAGTTTTGTAAAGGGAAATGTTTTATTAAGCTTTTAATATCAAGAAAACAAAGGTTTTACTACTACTGAAACACATAATTTAAAAATATACTCTGCACAATACGTGCTCTGGGACTTGCATGTTTTTTTCAGAGAATCTAGCACCATCAGAGCAAATGGTGGGTGGGAACACACTGATGCCACATCCTTGAACTCCTTTGTGTGTTAAGAACAATGTCTGTTTTAAACAGAACATATATCTTAAATAAACCTGGTAGAACTAGAGGGGATAAAAATTAAAAAGGTTGTAGAACTTGCCTGTTAAAATTAACCTTTTATTTTGTATGACTGGTGGCAGTAGCAGTATTTTGCCACTATTTAAAAAATGAGATGAATGCAATGTGCATTTTGGGGTATCAAAGTATGACTTTCCCAATAATCCTGTCATCAGTTCATTTATTACTTGTGACTTTAAATAGTTCCCTGAGAGTCCAGTGTGAATACCAGTACCAGAGCAAAGTGGAAAAAAAAAAAAAAAAAAAAAAAAAAAAAAAAAAAGAGGGGCCTCGTAAAGAAGAAGTCATAAAGTCTGGAGCTCTTGCCAGATTTCCTTTGGAAGGTGAGGTGTGGCCCGGGCTGTGCGCGGAGCTGCTGGAGGACCAGCCGCCCTCCCCGCAGAGCCCAGGGCCGGGCTGGCTGGGGGCCAGGCAGCCAGACGCCAGGCTCTGGGCTCCCAGCGCTGGGAGAGGCCGCTCAGCCTCCTCATACAATGGTATTATCTCAGGCCAACCACCGCTGCAGAAACTCTCAATGCTTCCTGTCCTTAGAGCAGAGGCACAAACTGTCCGCTTTCCAACCGCTTGCTGACACACTCACCAGCACTTGGTCGCCAGACTAGCTGTATAAATGTCTAAAGCTACCTCTTTCCTGGGATTTACAGACACTGCATGCAGTAATGCATTGTATTTTTAGTCCCTTCTGTCATGATCGACAAGATCATGAGTCACGCAGGGAAAGAGAAAAAACTTCTATTTCAGGTTTTATAAGAGCAGCAGAGTCTTATAGGAAAAAGAATATAAATTCTTTATCAATCTGACACTTCTTTGCAATAAATGTCGATTTCAATGTCTAAAGGGAACAGGATATTTAAAATCAATTCTTCTGTTGCTTAGCTTCATTTTAATACTAGTAAAGATTTGAGAAGTTGTAAGAGTCATTTAATGTGAACTATCATAGAATCATACAATATGGTGAGTTTGAAGTGACCCACAGGGATCATTGAGTCCAACCCCTGGCACTGCACAAGACACCCCAAGAACAGCACCATGTGCCAGACAGCATTCTCCAAACGCTTCTTGAACTCTGCCAGGCTTGGTGCTGGGACCACTTCCCTGGAGACATTGCTGGAAAAGTAGTTTCTGTACTTTAAACATTTAAGTGATGCTAGTTTAATGACTGTATGTCTAACCGTTTGAAAAGATAATGTCAGGAATGGACAGGTACTTAATATATTCATAGATTTATACCTTCCTGTCATAGTAGTGACATCACAAGTTGGTCTGATGTCAAGCTTCATGCAGATGTGTCTGCAATGCTCACATGTACAAGCCTGGTGACAGTGAAACGGCTTAGCTATTTGCTGAAGTGTATTAACTGCCAGGTCTGTTTGGATGAGTGAGAAATTATAGCTATCACTTTCTAGCTTCACTGTCTAAATGAAAGACAGAGCTTATCTCATGGGAAACCACAAGCACTCCTCAGGAGACAAGTTAGACCCAAACTTAATGACATCAGGAAAGCAGTTCAGCATAATTTTGTTTTGATTTTTTTTTTTCAACAGTATGAAGACTTATAATGCTTCTTTTCTTAATGAAGATTTAAAGAGAACTTTTTTGCTGATCCATGAAATTCTTCCCTCTTGAATTTCTGTCACTGTACCAGTCTTATCTATGCATGTAGTTCTTTAGATTTTTGGCCACTGTCTGATCATATGAATGACAATCTGTAAGACTAAATACATACATGACAGATAGCCCCCTTAGAATGTATGTTAAAATCAAACCCATATTTACAAATTCTATAGCAAAATATTTGAGTGACATAAAGGGGAAATTACACATATCATCTGAATAATTAATCTACATTGGTTACAAAAACTTGAATTTTAATTAAGGACAACAAGGTTTATTTGTTCTGCCTGCAGAGCCATTTTAATATATGAATAGTATTTGTGACTATCTCTCTTTTTCCTGTCCATATATGCCTATAGACATTTCTGAAGATGGCATGTTTTTTCATTCAAATCTACTGAAGCTTATTTTTATGTTGCCAGTTTGGGAACTGATAACACAGGATTCAACACTGCTTACCTGAAAGCTTAGTTAGTCTTAGCAAGTGATGTTGAACTTTATGTTATTAGGCTGTACTGATACATGGCTTATGCTGTTTAAAACTCACTCTTGTTTGTCAAGACAAGCTACAGTTACATTTTGACTGTCATGCAGTTATATGTTGTGACTGCTTTTATCCCTTTATAAATTTGCATACAATATTTTCTAATGCACTGCTGTGCATTTTTAGCTATTGTTCTAAATGTTTAGCTAGGAATAAAAAGCTATCAGATCCATTAGAACTGACAACTCCATATGATATGCTAGAGCTGACCTAAGGCCTTTCAGTGGTGTACACAAGCTTAGTTTTTGCAGCACTGGGTAAAGAGACATGGGGAAAAAGGAAGGGGAGAAAAAGATATGGAGGCATCAGTAACAACTTTGAAGCTCTACACGGGAAAAATCAGAATTTCTGATGAAAAGGGTAAGTAATCAGCTCATATTTCAGAGAATGAGTATGAAAAGGTGCATAGGAAGGCAGGTTTCAGAGGGCTATCAAAGATTTGGGGACACTACAGACAGGTATAGGGCTCTCTTGGTGTCATTCTGTTGATATACAGGATCTTTACATGTTTGAACAATTCCTGACCTTTTCTTCCAGCCGTCCATTGGCCCTGACTTCCTGGGCTGCTGGGAAGAAGGAAAAGAATGAATTACCACTGTTAGGAAAAAGGTACCACCCAAGGGAGAAGGATGGAAGAGGTGGAAGCATGGACTGCAGGTGCCTATAAAGCCCGTTTTCTCTCTTGCTTACACCATCAGACAGCAAAAGACAACAGTAGGTGTTTGATTAGGGAAGCCATCTCTTTTGGAACAGGTGAAATATTCCACCCCTGCTGCACAGGCAGCTTAAAGTTGTCCCTGGTTCAGATAGTGGCTTCTGTTGTAGCTGTATTTTCAAGTGCCACATTTTAACCTTCAATAAATTAAGGTCACAATCTTGATAAGGTCACAATCTTGAAATGAGGATTTCTTTTACTCATACAGGTTCATGTTCATTGTGGTTCCCAGCTGCTGTACTAATATTTTTGAATTATTACTTATATCTGCACAGCACACACTTTAATAGCTGTTATAAAAGTGATCAGACTTTCTCTCCCACCTTTGTGCTGTCCTGGTGCTACTGCATGCAGCATTGTGATGTGCATTTTCATAAAGACTTCCAAAGATGTGTTGAAATCATTGCTCATTAGGATCATAACTTCTGGTTTTAAAAGAAGAGCTTGTATGACACTGCTTAACTTAGAGACCCTCCCTTGGAACAGAATATTTTTTCCAAAGGGGAAATAATAATTTCTACTCAGTTTGTGTGTTTGTCAAAACCTTTATAGACCTGAGTATTACCTCTAAAATCAAGTCAAAAAGGGGAGTGATCAGACATTATTATTTTCAGTCAGTTAAGAGTTGAAAGATTTTAATAAGGAATTGCAGGAATTCAGGGATTTAATTTTTTAAGTTTTGGGTTAAATTTAAATTTTTTAGTAAAATAATAAATCAAAAGAAGAATATACAGCTCTTGTGAAATCTCATAGTTGCAGATAATTTAGGCTGTCAATTTTATGGGTGGTATGATGTTTCTGTTTTTGAAGTTTCCTGCTTTCATGCTACCTTCCATACACAAGTCAAGGACAAGTGCAAAAGGCGGTCTTCATGTGACTGATGAAGTCACTTTCAAATGATTCCTGCTGCTTAACCAGTGTTTGTATCACTGAGTTATTATTATAAACACCTCACTATAAATTAAGATAAGAAAGAATGAGGGAATAAAAGGAAGAGGAAATGACTGAGAACTCATATTTCTGAAAAAGCTCCAATAAACCAATTCTCAGTGTATGATGATGGAATGCTTGAAACTATTCTAAAATTCCTACTCCAAATTTATTTCTAGTGAAAATCTAAACTTAGTAGTGTCAAGTGATACGTGAATTTGGCTACTAGCTTTAAACAAATCCATTCCATACCTCCACCCTTTCCTCTTAAATGTCCTTCCTTAAAATACTCCACTTGAAAAAGACTCATGTCTAGTTGCCTTGAAGAGATTTGTTTGTCAGTTTATTAACTGATTATCTAAATGCAGTACATGATAAGTTTAAAAATAAAACAACATAGTACTTAGACATTGCCTATAATACTTAGTAATTTCTGAACAACTTCTCCATATCCATGTTTATTTTATGCTTTACTTCTTGGACTGTACATGTAAATACAATATGTGTTGCAAAATTATTCTTAGATGAATACTTAGATTATAAATTTGGGGGGCAGCAGTCTTGCTTTCATCTATTGCTTTATGAAGCATTAAATTGAAATTAATATTTATTGAAATTATTTGAAAGAATGGTAAAAAGCTGTTTAAAAACTATACAAAAATTTTACAAAGGTTTATTTTTAAATGGTTTATTTTTTATTTTTTATTTTTTTTTTTTTACTTTGAAGGAAATCTTAGGCATCCTGAGAGATTCAGCTAAATGTGATACATTTGGGTACAACAGTCCTATGCCTATGCAAAGGACAGAATTGAGGTTGCTTAGTGAAGGAACAGAGCTTTTCTATCTGTCTAATGCTGTGCAGATGTGCAGATAACATTAAAGCAAGGGTAGCTGGCTTATATGTATGGCGTTATAGCACTGAAATACAACATGCTGGCAATTATTCATGCTAAGGTCATATAATTATTGCATAGTTATATAACCTAGGATATTTAAAGGTATGGGAGAAGTTGTGGATGTCCCATTTCCCTATAAATGTTCAGGTATAGGTTGCAGAAAGCTTTGAGCAACCCATTCTAATGGAAAGTGTCCCTGCCCATGACATGAGCATTGGAACTAGATGAGCTTTACGGTTCCTTCCAACCCAAACTTTTCTATGATTCTATAATTCTTGATATTTCCTAACTATGACTCCAAGCTTGTCTATAGAATTTTGACAAAAGTGTTATTTAGCTAGGTACTAAATGCAAATTCATCTCCTTTACTTTGTCTGAATGTATTCTGTAATTTAAAAAATAACCTTCCAGTTGTAATTGTTAAGCGTAGAATTTGAACTATTAAAGCTTGCTTTGTCTGTCTAGGTCTACAAACCTGTAGAAGCGCAAGCTACTAGCTGTTTTTTATATTGCTAGTTGATACAGTTTTAAACAGATTGAATCAATTGCCATTTTAGAAGGTGATTGCTTTAGATACTCTTCGGTTTTGTGACCAAAAGCACTTAACAAACAATTGCAGATAGTAAGAAAGCGAATCATAGCCCAACTGCATGTTTCCATAGAAAAATAGGTACTTGGGACTCTGCTGTACAAGGAATCAGTCAAATGTTGAGAGGCACTACATAATTTACCTTTGCTTTAGTTCGATAATGAACACCTAGTTTTGGTCCAGATTAATACAGAGGTAAGCCCAGATAATGCAATTGCACTGGATATAATTGGGGCTGCTCAGACAGGAGAAGAGCAGGTTCTGTGGATACCTCACAGAAACCTTCCAGTATCCAAAGAGAGCCTACATGGAAGCCAGAGAGGGACTGTTCATCAGCAGCTGTAGTGATAGGACAAGGAGCAATGGATACAAACTGAAAGAGGGGAAATTTGGCTTAGATATTGTCTTTACTGTGAGGGTGGTGAGATACTGAAACAGTTTGCCCAGGCAGGTTGTGGATGCCTCAAAGAAACATGGTGGTGCTCAAGGCCAAGTTGGATCAGGGCTTGAGCAACCTGTCTAGCAGGAGGTGTCCCTGCCTCTGGCAGGGTGGGTTGTGACTAAATGATTTTTAAGGTCCATTCCAACTACTTACCATTCTGTCATTCTATGATTAAGTCTCCAATCTTCCAGATATTTTCAGAACTTGAAATGGAGAGGAGCAGATGAGGAAAGGGACTGAGGTTTCTAGGCCTCTGTTTTACAAAGCATTTTAAATATTTTATTTAATTTCTATGGGAAGGTATCTAAAAAGGGAGGGACAGAGGGTCATTTTATTCCTTTAGACATTCCCATTTTCCAGCCTTGTAAAATCTGTCAGATCTTGTTCAACTTTAATGGAGTTTTTTTGGTCATTCTAAGGTAGTATTTTTCAATCAGTATCAATAAGTGCTTGTCTTGTAGTAGTTTTAGTGGAATCAAGCTACCAATGTTTACATTAAAATTGAGCCTGCCAGGTGCCTTTAGATTTTTAAAAGAACAAACCTTTATAAACATATTCAGCTGCGACTTTAAATTGGTAACACCATTTGTATATTTAAACCACACAGACATATTTTTCAGGTTTATCGTGTATGTTATAACTGAAACTCAAAAGACTATGTTTGGATAATACGTATTATGCAATTGTTATAATAGATTTTATTTTTCAAAATCAAGAAAATAATAATAAGCTCAAAAAGATGAGTGCAAAACAGAACAATCTGGTAGAATAAAATGCATGAATCTTCTTTTAAAGGTTTAGATGGAAAAATATAATTTACATAGTAAAGTAAAATGTCTCTTATTTCATGCATAGTGTTATGAATACTTAAAACCTGGAAAGAAAGTAGCATTTCAATAAAGCTTTTGTTATTAATAGCAAGTTTATCTCTTCTTACATTTCATTTTTAAATAAGAATGTAGTAATAGGAAGTAATGAAAAATCTAACCAGCCACTTTGAAGAGCTTGTAGAATTGAGGTGATGATGAGGCTCAGACAGATAAGAGAATTCAACACAAGAAGGAGAGGGAGAGATGGACAAATGCCAAGATAAACCAGTAATATTATACAGAGATAATATATCACTTTTTTTCATAGATATACACTTAGTCACCTTGGGATACTCCCAATTATTTTTAGGACCTTACTCATTTCCTAGATGACAGATTAGAGACATTATATTGTCAAGTCCTTGTGATTAGTGAAAGAAAATTATGGAAAACCCCTGTATCCTTTTGCTTTCTTTAATGTCTTACAATATAACTGTCATGTCTCCAGACTTCTAGTCTGAGGTCAAAATTTGTCCAGCATTTGGAATAGTATTAAATAGGTTTGTCCATCCAAGAGGTCATACTTAAAATATTAAAGACCTTGAATTAAAATATGATCTGGAAAAGGTCATGCAGATACTGTTTGCCATTCTTAATAAGCAAGGTGATTGTAAGTTTCAACTTCAACTTCCACCTTTAAATCAGAAATATTAATAGCTGACCTCAAGTAAAATAACGTCGCCACTAAGAATATGCTACTGTAACAGCGCCTTTATCTTCCATGTTGCTGTTTATGGCTAGATTAAAAGATGCAATTTCACGTTCTAAACCAATTGCATCATCCGCACATCAACTTGTGCTCTGGAGCTAAAGGAAGTTTGACATAGGAGTTGAAATTACTTTGTTTATATTTGGAGAGTAGATTTCCGCAAAAATATGAATAAGAATCCAAAAAAAAAAAAAAAAAAATCTTATTTTATTGGGTTGATGTTCAGTTTAAAACAATGATTTTTCATAGGAGAGTAGTGCTAATTAAGGGACGTCTACTGAAAACATCAGTGCATTCTCAAAACAAAATCTCAGTCTGCACAAAAAGCTTGCAGTTTAGGCTTTTTATATAGAGACTCAGTTGCCTGCAGCACTGAACTGTCGCTAATTTTGATATCATTCATGCAAGAAACTCGACAACTTTTAAGGAAGATTTTGCTCAGTATCTCAAAGCAGCCTTCAGCAAATTTATCCTGCACAAGACAGACATTGTTAATTTCTGTGGTTTGTAAAGTGCAAGGCATTTTACAGAAACAGACAGAGCTGGGAGTCTCACTTCAGATGTGATAAAAAAGAAAGCAGAAAACAAAAATTGTTGTGGGGAAGGAAAGTCAGACAATGTGATTATAAGATGTGGTAATCCAAGAACGCTTGATCTTGGCACGAAAGTAACCAAAATGCAAATCAAAACTCATATGTACATGAAGACAAATTTATTTTTAAATTAGAAAGCATCTCTAGATAAAGTCACAGTGACCCTTTAGGGATTTTTTAAAATAAAAATCCTCAGTTTGACCTTTTAATTGATTACTCTACTGTAATCAAAAACCCTAAAAACCCTAAAAAATTTCAAAATCTGCTTGAGAAATGGGATTTACATTATGCTCTTTGTGAAATAGCAGTCTGTTAAGGGGAGTGACAAACAGAGACGTGTAATACAAGAAGGGAAAAGGAGATACTCCTACTTCACCTTCCCAGTAGCCTACTGTAATTTGTCACATGAGAAGCAGATCTTACAGGACCTTTCTGCCCAGGAGTCACATTGTCATCATGAAAGCTATTTGCAACAACTTTCAACACTTTCTCCCAGGGAAGTCTTCTGTTCTCCCCTGTGAATAGATAGTGGGAAGAGAAGATTTCTACTCACTATTCAACCCCATCAAAAAAATTACCTGCATCAAAAATGATGCAGATAAAAGATATTAACATTTTAGTATTTTAGTGCTTATAGATAGCCTTTCTTTCATATGAGGCAGTGAAAATTGTCAAATTAATTTGCATTTTTCTGTTTCATGTTCCTGTCAAGACATTGCATACTGTCGGAACGTTGCAGGCAATTCAGGGGAAGTGTCTTGACTACTACTGCAGAAATAATTTGCCTTGTTTTTGTGAAAATTTTCTTTTACAACATGTGCATTTTAGACTAACTTGTGGTTGTTAAAGGTTAAGAAAAGTGCAGTTCCTAAAAGTATTATTTTTCCCTTTTATGGATGAGCACCAGGCTTTAAGACATCAGTGTAAATAGAGTTTCCTGTTCCAGGGAAGTTTGGCTACTGCAGGAGCCCAAAGGTCCTTTGGGAAAAGCTTGATAGGAACTATGAGTTGAATGTGACCTGAGGCTCCAGGAACCGAAGAGCCAGAACTGAGGGAAACACATTTCACAGCCCTTTTGTGCAATCTTAAGTCCCATAAGCACTTCTGGGAAAGTAAACCCTTCAACATACACACAGTATTTCTTGCTAAATGAGTACTTATGCTAATGGGTTTCAGAAATCGTTCTGTTATCTGTAGATCTGTGGCTTTTTTCCTTGAAGCTTGCTGCAACTTCAAAAATATCGGCAGATTTGCTGAAATGCTGAGCAGGAATAGGAATGCTAAACTCTTCTCCATGGGTGGTAGGCATCGAGCAGGATCCAGTCCAAACTGCAGCTTTGCATTCAACATTTTTAGTAACTTTCTGAAGAAAGTAGACTTGAATTACTGCATGAATTCTATTTCATTACCAATGCGAATTTATCAGAGCTATGTGTTTGTTTATTCAGAAATTTCTCCTCCTTTGCTCGCCCTCTCATGTTTGCAGCCAGGCAGAATTTGTCCATGTGAAGAAGGAAGGAGCGAAACAAGCTGGGTGGGTGACATGACTTACTGTGATGCAGAACAACCATCACACATCTATGCTAAGAAGGCTGCTTGTGTGAATATGGCTTGACTGCATTTGTCTTCATCTGATCAAGTTTTAATTGGACCTCTGCCACAGGTTTTCCAATGTGACATGAAATGAATCATACGACCTCTAACTCAGTTCTTTATAATTTTAAAAAGAGTAGTAATACTTAGTGTGTGTGTATATATATATATATATATATATACATTTTTTTTTTTTTTTTACTGGATGAGCTTTGGAAAACAAAGGCATGATGCCCTGTCTCTGAAAGTACTACTGTAATGCAAATACTTTAAACATTAAAGTAATTTGGAAGAATTAAGGAACAAAACTCAATTGTTTATTGAGCAAATATTCCCCTTTGCTTTCATAGTTCAAGTTTTGGGGTTTGAAGGAGAGCTGTTTGTTTATTTGTTTGTTTTTATTTATTTAGCATTGCAAAAATAACTATTCAAAAAAGTGAAAAACTCAAAATATATTTAAAAAAATAAAAGCAGATAAATTACATTAATTGAAGGGATTGGAATCAAGTAATGTATTCCACCTTTTCTTCATAACTATTCTTTCTATGTGATGCAAGAAACTGTCTTTTGAAAGTCTGGAGGATAACTCTTGTAACTAGAAACTTATACTGTTAGATTACCTAAATTTGATGATGCTGAAATTAAACAATTATCCTATCTAATGACCTAAACTTTAAAAAATAATGTTCTCTCTCACTCTCTGAACCTTGGGTATGTTAGGCAGTTTGTCTATAAGGGTTATTCATGTGTAGAAAAACACTGGGTGTGTGCTTTCTAAAGACCTCTGTAAATCAACAAAGCTATACATAGCACAGTCTGATGTAGTTACCAGCTGATATTTCTGCAAAGACACTCCAAATGAGAGAGGAAATTCCAAACTTCCTTATTATTCCAACATGCTGAGGTTGATAGTCAATAAAAGTTTTCCAAGTTTTATTTAGTATATTGGTGCCATTTGGCTGGTTCCAGTGGCAGGTATCCTTTGTTTCCTACTCTTTTTTAGCTACTAACTTTTCATTAGTGTTGCATTTCTGAAACGCTCCATTTTGATTATATGAGGTGTAGCAATCAACCCATTTCCACTTTTGCCTAACTGTTACTAAAAGGCAATGTTACTGTTAATGGTTTCACAGAGAGTGTGTTGCTTTTGTGTATGGAATTTGGAAAATTATCCTTTCAGGATCTTGTTTTATAAAAGAATAGTGCATGTAGAAGGGGGAGTTAAGCCTAAATATTGCATAGCTTTGGATTTCTCTTTTCAAACTTTGGTGCCATTCTTCTTGTCATGTCAGCTAGTTTCTGCAAGCCCAGGCAATCCAAGCTGAAGAATAATAATTAAAAAAAAAAAAAAAAAGGAAACAAGCTAGATTGATGGGAAATAAATGTGGTTGGTACATTAAAACAAAAACAAAAAAAAACCAAAACTAAACTCTGATGTTGGTATAACAGGGAATAAAACAAAAGCAAAATCAAAATAGTCATGTTAGTGGCTAGAACAAGTATATGCTTAAATATATCCTCTTTGATGAGAATAGACCTATATTTAAACAAAATAAGAAATGCATAATCCTTTTTCTAACACACATGAAGTACACAATTGAGGAAAAATGCTACATAATTCACATGGACATGGTTAAGTTATCTTAGGAAAGCAATGGCCAAAGTGTGATTAATAAATACTGGAAAGAGACAGATCTAGTGGAAGGTTGTCTTTTACCTGAAAAGAAGCTGATTGTTCTAAATTTGGTATTTAGCTCCTACCTCTGTTGTCTGAGGTGCAATTTTCAGCTCTGTGCTGGGGCAGGTTATCAGCCCCTTGCCAGCTGTGTAACTGCCAGCCAAGCAGATGTACCTTCTGGCATTTTTTTTTCTTCTTTAGGAGATGCGACTCCATTTTAAAATTTACCTGTTTTTTTCAGTGCATAAAGGTGTTAACATCACCATGAAGTCACATTGAGATGTTGAGATGACAGGATTAGGATTTATGAGAAGACATGGAATGGTATTGAAAGAAATTACCTTTCAAAAATGCAGATGCCATTTCATTTTTCAAAAGTGAAAACATCCAGGAATTGTGGTGGTGGCAAAAATTAAAAGCTCCCTAAGTCAGCTGCTAAATTCTTTTTGTTAACTTATTGTGTGGATCTGCATATGACAGTTCATCTTCATTTCCTTTTATTTTATTCCTTCTCAGATTTAAAAGCAAAACATTCCTTTTCAATTTTGTCAGGCAGATGATCAGTTAGTACCTCTGTGGTATGTTTTGCTGTTATTGATATAGGTGCTCCAAAATAAACAGTAAATTTCTGAAGTTGGAAGTTTGTCAGGATTCTGTGTATGCATTGCAATCCCGGATAAAGGCATGTTTGGCTAAACCTGCCTATCTTTTACGCAGATAGTCTAGTTGGAATTGCTATACAGCAGTGTTGCCAGGTATTTCTGAAACAAGAATGTACATCTATTGTTCATAAATACATTGGAATAAAATTCTGTCATCTCTCTCCCAAAGAACCTTAGAATAAGTTTTTTATCAGAAAATCATACCAAACAATAAAACTTGTCAGAGTTCAAGAAGGCAGATTTGAACATGGGGGTCCAATTTGTAAGCAGATTTACATAAGAACATGTGTGCTAATGTATAGTATTTATTGAAGCAGGACTAAAAAATTTCTGCAGAGAGCCTTGACTTGTCAGATTACATGATACTTGCAGAAAATATATTCTGTTTGCATAACCGTGCAACTTCTGCTCCTTAAATGCAATTTTCTATAAACTTCTGCTTTATCAATACCTATTAGAAAATAAATCCCATGGATTTTTTACCATTCCATTTTCACACTATTTTTTATAAATCTGTTACCAAGCATTTAATGTTGTCCCTGGTCATAGACACAGCTTCTCCAGGGAAGGGGTGTTTGAGCATGACAGTCTATAGAATGCAACTCACTATCTGTACCCTATTCCTGGCCACCATGGAACTCCCAAGTCCTGCAGCTTGAGAGAAATTAGCCATGTCTTTTAAGAACTCTCACTGGCAATTAACCTACATTTCATCATCTGGGATATTGAGCTCCCTTCACGCCTTCAAAGATGCAGTGTGCCTTTTCTTATTCCAGTGCTATATAGAATAAATAAAATTCCAGAAATGTACTGCTTTAATGTCAAATCAATTAATTTCAACAATTGTTGTGTATTTCACATATTCTTTGCAGTTAAACTCATCACTGACTTGATTCCAAATACCTGAAGGCAGTAGTCTGAAATAAAATTCAAACCTAGAACCAGAGGATTCTGCCAAAGCCATGCTTTTATGTGGAGTTTGACAATAGTCTCTTTATCAAGTGGAAAAAGCAACGGTTGATGCTGTGAATGTAACTAAATATAGCAGTGAGCTATTAAAACTGTGATTATCACCAGAACTCTTTTTTTTTCCTTAAATCACTGTACGCACAAGTTCTTGGAAACATTCTTGGTATGTTCTGGGTGAGAAAAAAACAAGTCACTTATTTTTAAGAGAACTAAAAATTCTCCCTAGAAATCTCTATACAGTAAAATGAGTCGGTATACTTTCTAAATAGTCATCAACATCCTGAATAGCAACATATTCTTCCATCATATTTATTCCTATACATCCATCTTTGAAAAATATGACTTTTGCTAATTTACAGTTACATCATCAGAGGCCGCTTCTTTTTCTTTGACACCTCTAATTATGGGAAGCGTGAGAAAACCGACCTTCCCGTTCCTCACCCTCCTCATTGTGCATCAGAAGCTGGTATTCTTGTCTGCTGCAGTCCAAACAATGACAAAGTGGAGGGGGGAAAAAAAAAAGAGAAAAAGAAAAACAATAACTAAGGCTGTCTGCCCATCCTTTCACTCTGTGAACAGGGAGGGTTTGAGACAGTCTTTCTCATGGGATAGGATTGCACCAAGACTTATTAAAAAATATTGTTTAGATACCTCAGTAAGTGGAGTGAATTGGAGTGGAGGGGAAGACTTTTAGAAGCACTTCTTGATTATGCATTTCTATGCAAAGAGCTGGTACCAATGAAAGAAATGTTTTTGTTGTAAATAGAGATACAAACGCAAACCAGGCTTTGCCTACTAATCCTTGGATTCACAAGAACAGCTTTAGATTCCTACTTTAAAAGGTTGGCCAATAAACCTGGGCATGTTTTTTTTAGTACTGTGAATTTCTCATTAATTGAGTTTCTGTAGTGGTATTTATTTTGTTAGATGGAGTTCTCTATTTAATGTTTGTGGGCGTTCATCTTGGGAATACAGATGCACTACTTGAGTAGAAAAATTATACCTATTTCCCAAAATTCTTTATAAAAAGGAAAACAATTTTACTGTTATTTTACTGCTTTATGGTAACTAGGTTTCTTGGGGGAAGTTGTGACTGAGACTCAATATGATTGCATCTTTTCCCTGCTGAGAATTTTTTTTAACCATTTTGAAATGTGTGTCTAAAATGGTAGTTACACATTAAGGTATAAGGTAACTTCAAAGACAGCTTTAAGAAAGAAATACAGGTTTAAATTCTCTTATCTTTGTCACAAAGTTTATTTGTTGATTCTGAAGGAATTAAATTGATAAACGCAGTGCTCAGGTAGCACCCTGTGACACTTTAACCTGGGTTCAAAGCTTCTCTTGTGGTTCAGCTCCCTCAGAGAACCTTTGATGTTCTTACATTCATTCACCCCTCATTTGCTATTGTCTTAAGTATTTACCTTCTGGGGTTTATTTAGGAAAGGTATTCTAGGATGTAGCAGCGTATCTTAAAGCAGAACTGTGGTAGAGTGGAGAAGCTTACTGAGATGTTAATCACATGTGATCTGTCATGTACCTACATATAAATTGCAAGGTCATTACTAAACATAATTGGTTCTGGATTGTTCAAGTGAGGAAGAAACTGAATGCTTCCTTGAAAGATATCTCAGTTTCTTTTTGAGGTGGTTGTCAGGTTTGAGTATTGATTTTATTTTTTTTAACTCCAGCATTTGAGTTAGAAAAAATCCTTGAAACTAGTGAAAAATAAGCTTTTCAACGTATAGTTACTTTTTGCAATCCTTATAATTTTCAATACTAATTTTTCACAGCTTTGTGTGAGCAAAGTAATATGTGTGGGCAGAAGATTTCAACTGTTCTGTTGACTGGAAAAATTAAACTGCTTATGAGGCATTTGATATCAAAACTGACTAGAACACCTGCCTTCTCTTTATTGCAAGGCTGACCAATGGGACTATTGCAATTCATGCAGAAGGTTGAAAATTAAACTAGGAAGAAGTAGCATAATCTAAGTGTGCCATGTGAAGACAGAATTGCACAGTTACAGTGTTTTCTAGAGGGGACCACTGTTGAATGATTATTTGCATAATTTCTGGTTATAAGATTTATTTCTTTTCTTTTAGAATTCTTTTTTTTTCAATTGCTAAATGAACAATGCTGTATTATAAAATTGAAATGGTAATATAAGGATTGAAGCATAAAATGAAAAATTAACAAGTTAGTTTTAAAATCAAAGATAAATATTAACATAATTTGTCATTAAAGTTCAGAAAACTTAAGGATATTTCAGGGGCTCACATTTTTTTTTATTTGTTCATCATAAGAGCACCAACCTATGCTCTGAAACCTTCCAATTTTGGTGAAAACAGAATTTCTCAATATCAGCTCTACTCCCTGGACACTTCCATTGTTTCCTAATACTCTTCTTCCATCGAATCACAGGTTTCTGTTCACAACATGTGGGTTTGTTTTCATGTTCTAGAATAGTCAAGTTCATTGTTAAGATTTCTCATGGAATGGACTCCCTTATTGCTGTTGGTATTGGTAGACAAACAGTAATTTATGACACATTTTGCAAACTGGCAAACTCTTTGATTAATCCTAAAATCAAATTTCCTTCTCGGGTTTTTCTTGGGAGGTGTATTAATTGTTCTATCTCTGTCTTTTAATCCTTTCTTTCTTAGTCTGCACTGGGGCAACGTCTTCCGGATCACCAAATTGGCTAATCAAATTTCCTTGCTCTTTTTCTAATTGTAAATAACATCCTTGTTTTGAAGTTTGGTGTTTCCTACAAATCAATTCTTGTTTTGGACTTTTTAACACTAAGTGATATTTAGGGCCTTTTTGTTCCTTACTCTCAAGTGGTTGACCACAAAAGTCATCTTTACTCAACAAATAATGACATTGACCTCCATCCTTCAAGGTGATAGAATGTACTACTGTGTCATTTACCTCTGCCTCTAATTTTAGCTGCAATTCTTTCCTATCTTTTTCCCAGTTTACTTGCGATTTATCAGGATTAAAATCTGGAATCTGAGTAAAATCACATCTCAACTGCAGTGGATCTCCATATCTTATTGATGCTTCTTGTTGTTCAGTTTTTGCCTCAACCCAGGTTCCCAATAACAATAATCTCCAAATAAATATCCATTCTCCCCAGAGTTCAAGGTGATGTATAAGATTAGATGACATATCTAAAAGTCAGTTTTGAAGTCTTAGTATCCCTATTAACAATCCTTCATGCTGGTGAGGCTTTCTTCAATCTCATATATCTGTGCTTCTGATCCAGCTATCTTAATGGTGGTAAAGGTAGTTAGCAGTTCTTGAAAGGGTCCTTGCCAACATTCCTGGAGAGATTCAGAAGTCCATGCCTTCACATAGACATAATCTGGTTTGAAATCATGAACTGTATTTTCCTAAGTTAGCTGTTGTTTCCACACTAGGAAGCTTCTTAAACCGGTCAAAGTTTTTCCTAAAGAAAGCAAATATTGATATAAATCATACTTCCCTTTTACATGCATTTCCATGGTAGGATTTGGAGATTCATATAGTTTCCCATAAAATATTTCGTAAAGACTAACACTAGTCCTTGTCTTTGACTTCAACCTTATTCTTAAAAGTCAAGGGAAACACCTACAGCCTTTTCAGACTGATCTCTTGTGATATTTTACCAATTTGCCTTTTTGTATTCTGATTCGTCCATTATACTTTTCCACTGGATTGTGATTTCCATCAAGTATGTAAGCCCCACTGAATTCCCAATCTTGCTTATATCTTGGACTATTTCTGTCACAAAATGTAGTCCTCTATCTGAAGACATCCCTATCGGGATCTTGGAGTTGTTTCTTGTGATAATCTCCTTACCTCTTCTCTCGCTCGATTGGTGCAACATGAGAAGGCTTCAGGCCATCCAGAAAAAGAATCAACTTATACCAATAAATACCAATGTCCTCCTGATCTAGATAATTCTGAAAGATCAATTTGTCAATAGTTTCGTAGTTCGACTCCTAATTTCAAACTCCCTAATGGTAGTCTTCGTCAATTAATTAGATTAGTTTTTGGAGATAATTCACATTTCATGGTTATAGATTTGATAATTCCAACCATTCTTGCAGAGACCACATTTTGTTTTAGTAATGCTGTCAATGCCTCTGCTCCCCAATGATATTTCTCATTTAAAATCTGTCTTCAGCTTGCCATTGTGCTTTTTGTAGTAAAAATAATGAAAAAAAATTAGGTGCACTAATATTGGTTATGTAGTCATATGTAGTATGCAGTGAGTACTGCTTTGTATCCTATAGATTGTACATATAGTGTATATATATAGTATATTGCCATTTTTGCTCCACATACACTCTTTGCCACTTGGCAGTTTTCTAGGATCAATATGGAAAAAGGTAATTAATCTTAAAAGAAAGGAGAGTTAAGCTGCAGCTCCAGAATAGCTCACAGAATGCGTAGTAGCAGTGAAGATTTGGGATCCTCACTACTAAGTTTCTTTTGGACTATTGATTTACCCTTTTCCCAATTGACTGTAATCTACCTGCTATTGCTAATCCCTGAGTAGACACCCTAACAAAGGCAGATATGCTAAAGAGTCCTAAAGATGTTCTGATTCTCCTAGAGTTTTAACAGAACTGTGGGACAAAGGGAATATAAGACCCATCTCTATAAGTTCAGAGTGGAATTCTGCTTAAAATTCAAGAGGGAAAAGGGAGAAGCACATGCTCCATAGCCTTTTTCTTCTCTGTTATGACTTTGGACAAGTTAGTTGGAACATTTGTTTGTCCTGAATTTCCAAAGGTCCAGAACAGTGTGAGTAATATTGACATATCTTTGTAAAGCATTTGTTGGGTGGAAAATAATATACAAATGTCCTTCGAAGTGAGGTCGTATAAGAAAAGATAGGTTTTGAAAAAGAAGTATGAATTTTACTTTTTTTTCCAGAATGGCCTCGATTACAATGTAAGAGCAGTAGGCAGAGATCTGATAAACATGACTTTTAGTTGTCCACCTAGCATTTCAGAAACACAGGAACTTTCAAGGAGTATCTCCTTAGTGTCTTGCTTTAGTTGTTAAGACAACGACCCTTTAAAATCATGCCCAGTTTAGCTTGTGACAAAGGGATGAAGCTGAAGGTACTTCTGTGATCTTGGTCTGCTCAGTCATAGATCCTTGAAAACAGTCTGAAGCAGGAGTCATCAGCCTTTTCCTTCCTGGACCATTCCTTTCTTTAAACATACAGGTATTCCATGGAACTTGAGTCTGGTCAGAGTTCCTACTCTTACATTTACTGAAAAAAAAGAATGGATAAACACTTGAGATTGAGAACTTTCAGGTTTTAATATTTTGTTGTTGTGGAACTTACAGAGTTGATTTTGAGTGGTCTTAATGCTATTAACCTCACATCCAACACTTCTTCTAAGATTGAAGGTGATTAGCCATGTTTTAATTACTTTTAACAAAGTAGTGCATAATAACTGGTTCCTGAAAGAAAGTTTTCCCTAGTGAATATATTACACTTGTAAGGCAACTCAGATAGATTTATTGATTCTGGCTGGAAATTCTAGTTGTAACCTTGAACACTTTGTGATCTTCCCAGCGATATGTCCAAATTACTGCTTGTGCCAAGTATTGCATTTAATTCACATTATTATTTAAATTATTTTTGTAAAAATATATTTAATTAAATATTTACTAAGATATATCACTGATATTTGAAGAACAATTTTTTCACAGTATCTGCTATCAAATTTTGTCACAGATGCCTTTCTAATGACCTCTTATTTCAGTAGTATACATTCTGACCTACAACTATAAATAATGATCCTAATGTATGACTATGCGCATGAAATCACATTAAATATATGTAAACCTATAAACTCTTCTTATGCGGGTAAAGATGAATAATAATCTGTCAACCAGTATCAGCCAATAATCAGCAATCTGTATCCTTGTCTTTATAATAAAGGGATGCTTTTTAATCCTAATTAGGCATACATCTTGGTCAACAGTATACTTCAGTATTACAAGTGAAGTTTCTTAAGCTGTGATATTGTAGCTACCTAATCACTGGCTGCTGCAGCCCAGTTTGTTGCTATAGTACTCTCAGAAAAAAATACATGCAGTTCTTATCATCACTATAGTTTTAATCCAATAAATTCAACATATGAAAGTACACACACAGTAAGCTGGAAAAATATTTCTGCAAGGACCATGCAAGCAATCTACTTCTGTTTGAGACAGAATCTGAATATATATCACAATCTACTAGTTTTCAAATATAGATTTTTTTTACATTTCCATTTTATTGAAAATCTCTAGCAAAGGAAAAACAGTTCTGAGTAATTCTTCTCTTTGAATAATAACACAGGTTTACTAGCCACTTACAGGTAACTAAGACCAGTAGTAGTTGCTTTTATTTAAGGAAATTTTTTAATTTGAAATTTCACACTGAGCCAGTGATGCAAAAGGCTATGTTTTATAAACAGGTGCATAAAATCAGTAATCATACTACCTAAAGTTCTGTAATTTAATCTTTAATGTAAAAAATACTTGTTGAACATTTTACCATTTTGTGTGTTTTTTACAGTAAGAGCTCTTTTGAGACATAAACCTTGTATGGACCTGTCAAAGGGATTCCCCAGATTCCATACTCATGCCTGTATGTAATTTAGTAACTGAATAACTTTATCTTATCTTTTTGTTTCAATTTTAGATAAATTTGGTGCTGCTGTAAAGTGAAGTTCTGGTAGGCTAGTGTCTAGCCAGTGCTGTGTTAAGGTTCAATATGGACTAGTGAGTACCCATTGATATGGAATCCTTCCAAAGACAGTTGATAGAGTCAGCCTTAGTTCTGTAGTCACACCTTTAAATAAAAATCAGTTGATTGTCTTTCAGAAAGTAGTTTCTGAAACTACAAGATGCAAAGAAAATCATAAGAATTAGTTTGAAATAATTATTTTGAAATACAACTATTTATTATCAACTTTTGTACAACTATTACTTACCAAGATCAAATTTTTGTTGCTCAGATTTTGTTATTGATTTAGTTTGACAAGTGGCAAAAAAAATGTGTGGTTGCACTGTTGCGAACCTGAAAGGGAAATTTTAAAAGTTGAATTTGCTTTCTGTGGAAAGGAAATAATCAGTGGGACTTGATTTTTACTTATCAGTAGTTCAGGTGTGTGCTGTGGCATCTACTGACTCCTGACTAGCAGTATCTGTGAAAAGTGCCGAGGAAATGTACTAATCAGTAATTAAGAAACATGAAGAACAAAGAAGACACTAGAAGTAAAAGTAGCAACTTAATTATATTTCATTATATTGAAGGGAAAAAAAGGACAGATACTGGGAGGTATGAAACTGTAGGTAATCTCTAGTGCCAGAAACACATACTTGCTCATGTAACTTCACTAGCAAGGTTTTCCTCTTTAGATAGGCAGCAGTGCAGTTTTGCTGCTAAACAGATCTTGTGTTTACCTGGCCAAAGATTTAAAAAGAAAAACAAATCAGGAAAAGAAAAAAACAACTTTTGCAGCTCTGTCAAGTTCTGAAAACTGCCAAGGGAGCTCTGTATCATGTCCTGTTCCAAACATTGCGTGTACATGCATAGTCTGGCCTTGGAAGGAGCTGCAGGTCCTTCCTGAACAGGACACATTCTGGTGTTAGCTATGATCTCAGACTTAATTCTCTGTTTAGTTGAAATGCAAATTGTATTGCTCAGGTTTTTCAGTTGGACTTTAAAGAATGTGTGAGAGTTACTAATACATTAAAAAGATGGTTCTTCTCCTTGAGGTCAGGTAAAGTGAGAAGTAGTATTCTTTGAAAAAAATGTATTTTTTCTATTGAAAAGACAAGACTTTTGCTTGCAAGAACCTAGGCTAAAGTATTCAATGGCTATATATCAAAAATACAGTCTAGCAAACAGTAATTACAAGGCTACCTAGGATGGTATAAAATATTTACACCTGTCAGTGATGTGCTGTAGATATATGACTGGTTTCCCTCAGAAATGTTCCATTTGAAAGGCAAATACAGCAACTTCTTCAATCAAGAACTTTTTGTGCTGCAGAAAATACTAATCAAGCAGCTACACTGTCCTTTCTTGTTCACAGTATGTCTGTGTGGCTCCCTTAGCAGGCAGCTACTCCTTCTGGCATCTGTAGAGTTTTTAGCAGGTTAGTTCTGAGGCCCCAGCAAGGTAGGAAGGGAAAATGGGCTCCCTCTGGTGAGTGGTTGAGTGGTTGTCAACTGAACTGCCTATGTGTTTTTTCCTGCCTTAGTTCATATTTTATTTTCAAATGGACTACCACAGTACTTAAGCACCTGCATGTAGTGGCATATAATGTGTTCCTAGCAACTGTCGACACTCATCATCTTTATTTCCTGAAGTAGCAAAGGGCTTGCAATATAAATCTTGCAATTTTTCGCCAGCTGGGAGGGCGGGCTAGGAGACTGCTGGAAACAGATGCCAATGGAAATCTAGGTATTATAGTTGTGTAAAATAACTTTGATGTGCTTCAGTTCCAAGTCTGTCCTTTATATACGGCCAGTGTAGGTGGTTAATATTTCTTAGGCATTTTTCAGTTTATCCTGTGCTGAGTGACTTATTACCTTTACTTTTTGCAGGATGCTGGTCTGAATCAAAGAAGCATGAATACGCTGTCCTTTTATAGCAGGAGTATTTATACACATGTAAGCCCAGAAATTAAAGCTCCCTAGTAATCCACCTTGCTTTATTAATTCAAACCTCTCCAGGTTTTAATGGTAGAGGTCTGTCAATGCTGTACATCTGTTTTGATGGTAGAGATCTGTCAATGCTGTACATCTAGGTACTACATAGACCATCTCCTAAAGAAGATTTGACTGAATTTTTAAAAGCTGAAAAGGTCATTAAATTTGTCATGGAAACAAGGTTTCTAAATTGAATGTTCATGAAACATATATATCTAGAACCCTGTTAAACAGCCATCCTATCTTAATGAAACTGGTAAACTGGAGATAGCTGAGTAGAAACTGTCTCAGATCTTGCAGGTTGTTTGCTGTAGGAGTGAGGATCTCTAGTCCTTGATCTAACTACACAGTAAGTTTATTGAAATTCTTGGGTCTTCTTTTTTAAGTTTTCAGTTCTGTGTGATAACCTCTTTCTCATCCTTTCAGTAAATACTCTTCAAAGGGAGTTGTGAAGATAAAAAGGTGATATTAAGGGGACAAAGCAGGAAGAAAGGGAACTTTCAGACTTGGGTTTTACTCACACAGAAACAAGCCATGTATGTGAAATAGGCATGACTGCTGAACTACAGTTAGATAAGTCTAAATATATCTCAAGCCCAGGTAATAATGACTGAATTAAAAACCACACCAACCTGCATTGTTCAACTTAGACTGGAGGTTTGTGAAGCTTAGTTGTCTTTTTTATGTTGTTGCTAGCTGTGCCAGGCATGATCCCATGAGGGGCTGTTTCCTTCTCTTTCATGGCTCACTGGTAGTCAAAGGTGTTCAGAAGATTCAATATTAATGGATTCTAGGCAGAAAAAATGTAGACTTCACTGTGCCTAGTAGAGGAAGTAGATATGTGTCACTGAAAGTCCTGTGAGTGCAGTAAATAGTGTTAGAAACATGATCAGGTTGACTGCTTTGGATTTGGAAGGTGCAGAACGTATTTCTGTTATAATCTACAGCTTTAACTTATATTTAAAAGGAACATATTTGAGTTTTTAATTAATAACAATAAATCACTGTGAAAATAATGAATGTGCAAATTAAAATTTATGCATTAAGAGTACTCAAGGAAAATAGATATAAAACTGAACAGCTGCAGCTATCAAGAAATGAAACCAAATGAACTTCTCAAACCTCTGTGTGATGAAATTCAAGAGAATTTCTACTGGGCACTTTTCAAAATTACAACCTTAAACAATTTGGTATTTTATTTTGAAAAACAACATCAAATTTTGTATTCCTATGTCTTGGTTATGAAGAATGCCCTTTTTGGTGAGGTAATTGAACAGATATTTTTAAACAACATTACAATGACTTCTAATTTCAGGGATTATGAATTTATTTTTTTTAAATGTATCATAATTTCTATCTTGGAAAAAAGGATTTATTCATCTTTAGTGTTGCTAGGTGTTTAAATCCATTCTTAATTTCTCTCTGATCTTACCAGTTCATCACAGCTGATTCATCAGAATTGCAGATGGCAAGCTGTTAACATCTGGATTTAATCATCATTTAGTAATTATTTTAGTACTACTAACATGCTTCTGCTAAACAGCTAGCACAGGGTTAATTCCATGTGTTAAAATACCTGGTCATCTCTTCTGCGACCATAAATAATTGGCATGTTGGCAGTTCCAAGGCCAGCTACTTTCTCTTTTGAATAATGTAAAAATTTTACTCTGGCTAAGGACAAAGAACTTGAAACTTTCCAATTGCTATGAAATATTGATGTCCATTAAAAAAATATTGAGAGATATACAAGACTGCAGTAGCATTATGTATAGTAGCATAGCATACCTTCTAAAGAATATCCATGACATTGATTCTTCTGGCCTTGTTAAGCATATTCTGGGAGCCGTGTGGTGCCAAAGAAGAAATTTATTTCACTTCAGTGCAACTGGGATCAGCTTTGTAATTGTACAGTTACATGACTTTTCCTTTGCTAAGCTATCACCTTAGCATCTAGCATATCAGAATAAATCTTACTGTAGTACAAGTTAGCAGTAGCTCTGCTGACAAAAAGCCAGCATAAATACAAACAGAGGCTAAGCCAAATTGTTTAGTTCAGTTCAGATCCTGATCTCTTGGAGTGACTCCAGCATTGTATAAAGCATTCTTTTTTCTTTTCATTCTTTCTTTTTCTTCTCTCTCTTTCTCTCTTTCTTTTCTCTTCTTTTCTTTTCTCTTCTTTTCTTTTTTCTTTTCTTTTCTTTTCTTTTCTTTTCTTTTCTTTTCTTTTCTTTTCTTTTCTTTTCTTTTCTTTTCTTTTCTTTAACTTTTATGCATGCACATGAAAACTAACAGGGTTTCTGTTCTTGGAAATTCAAGTGTAGGAGGTTCTACCTGGTCCCAGCTATCACAGTGCTTCGTGGTCCTATGCAACTCATGCTCAAACAGAACAGCTCCAAATCTGCAAAGAAGTTGGAAACTCATGTAATCAAACTGTTGAAATTTTATTTTACAGAAGAAAATACAACAGCTCTGTGATCTCAGTCTCAGCAATTGATCTTTATACTAAAGAAGTAGATAAATTTATTAATATAATAGGTAATGAGCCTTGGATCTATATTACATTGTTAGCAGTTTGAGAAAAATGTCATTTCTAGGCTTCCTTTGTGAAAATAATGTAATTTCAATATCATTTAAACTCAGAAGCATTCGCCATTGACTTCATTGCTCTCTGTTTGGGTCCACATATTATCTGTCTGAAAGAGGTGCTACAGAAATACCTAGCACTCCTGTCAGTTAAAATTGTTATTTCCCATTTATTCCCATACATTTGATTTATGCCTTCAGACAGGGGCAGGGAAGGCGTTACAGGCTCGCTAAAGCCAACCCCAAGCAGTCCCGTCGGCGGCAGAGTTAACTCCTTCCTAGCAGGAGGCATGGTGGAGGCTCTTCCTTCCGCCGCAGGTCCTCCAGAATGGGTACGGTCGGAATTCAGCGTTAATGCAAACGTTCAATAACTTAATTGAAAAGCCATTGCCTTCAGATAAGGACATTTTCTGATCGTCCTTCCGTGAAGTGACGCGGTCATAGTAAATGGCACTGTGTAGCTGAAAGAGTGACAGATGTCAAGCTGTATATAGATATGTATAAAGGATGCATTTCCTTGCACCGCGAAGAAAGGATCAGGGAAATGGGAAGGTCGTCCAGGGCTCTCCCTCCTTATGTGAGCTCCCCCGGCCCAGGACTGAACCTGGCCAAAGGCACTCGCCGCAATCCCTGCACTGGCCCCGGGCGGGGATTGACTGAGGCTGAGCCCGTGGCCCCCGTGCAGAGAAATGCACGGCACTTCTCGCTGGCCTCTTTCAGACTTCCCGTCTGATCGGTGCCGGGGCTCGCCCTGCTGCAGCTCGACGTGGCGGGGGCTGCGGGAAAGGGGGCCGCCCGGAGGGAAGCCGGAGGAAGCGCCGGCAGAAAGGGCCGAGCGGGGAGCAGAGGGGCCGGGCGCGGGATGACTGCCCGCCTCACCCCCAACCTGTCGGACGGGGAGGGAAATTTGGGAGGGGGGACCCCGCTCGTGTCCGCCGGGTGGTGAAAGGGCTCTTACCTCGGAGTGGGAGTCGCGTACGTCCCGCTCTCCCCGCCGGACGCCCTTCAGTCTTAAAATGCGGGTACAGAGCTGCTTACCACCCCTCAAAGAGGCCGCGCAGAGGTGCCGGCAGAGCTCAGTGTGCGGGGCCGTGCCCTGGAGACGGGAAGTGTTTCCACCGAAGCGGTCCCGCTCCGGGTGCTGCGGGCAGTGTGAGCCGCAGGCTTTCCGCGAGTTTGTGTGCCTTTGCTCGAAAGCAATTTGCAGGTTAAAGTGAGACGGGCGAAGCAGTGATTTTTTAAATGTCAGGGACTCTTGCTTTGCTGTACAGTAATTAGTGCTGTTTCGATAGACTTTATGAAAAGGACATTTTTGAGATTTGGGGGGTTTGATTTTTTTCCATTCAATAGTGGGTCATTCCTGAGCAGGGCCTTTGCAATCCACACGCTTTCCTAACACAAAGTCCCGAAAAGTCTTCATTCGGGGAGATTTCTTACACCGTGCAACGCTGTTGGGATGGGCTGTTTTCATTTAGTGGTTTTGAACTGCTTTAAAGAGGCAAAGCGTGTTGCCTTTAAATACACGTTTAAAAAAAAAAAAAAAAAAAAAAGGCTCTTGTCTTGAGAAACTGCTCTATTTGCAGGAAACCCTCCGGATGTTTGCTGCTTTTCATGTGGCATTTGTGGTAGGCTCTGATAACGCTGGGAGCACCACTTCCAACACCGCATTCTGTAATGGACCTGAAATAGAAACACATCTCTCGCCGGAGGATCCCCGCTCCGCGCCCTTGCGCTCTGTACCGGCGAGTTTAAAAGGTCAATAAATCAGAAGGATGAACTCTCGGCGGCATTGTTAGGTTTGGAAAGTTAACGAATGACCCCAGGAGTCGTGCGACCACGAAGGTTTCAGGAGTGCCAGAAGAAGCTCTCTGTGAAATGCTATGGGGAAGTGAGCTCTAAGCACAGAGCGCTACTGGAGTCGGAGGCAGTGCTGTGCGGTGTGTTTTAAAGTTATAATTAGAAAAACCCCTAAACAGTCAAAACAAAAAGTTAGAAAAGAGGTGAGATAATCTATCTATGACACCAGGGTTACTGAAAGGGTCACAAACTGCCAACATTTTTTGTACAAATCAGGGAGCTTTTACTTTCTCGGCTTAGATTCAAAACACACCTTTCTTTCTTTGATCCCAGATCAATGAGCTGTAGAAACAGTTTCAACAAATCTCCCAAACAAAGTCAGCGACAGTTTGCTTAGTTTATTACCTCATGTTCATTATATAGAAAAACATTTTCTTTTCTTCTGAAAGTGACAGCCCCAAAAATTGCTGTAAACTTTATTTGCGGGCAATCCCTCTACTCTCTGAACTTTTTCAGTACAAGTCCTTGCAGAATTGGTCCCCTTGGCTCACGAAAATGTTTCTGCTAGTTAGAGTGCAAGGGGAAATTTGACGTTTTAACAAGATCAGCTGGTTAAAAAAGGTAATACTGTCTCCTCCGCTTTAAACTCCTAGTCTGTCAGTCTTGTCCGATTCAGTAATGCCTCGTCAGCAGGTTGCTGCTCTTGGAATCAATGGAAAAGGACCTGCTCCCTTAGATTGGCGCGTTGTTGCCTTCCTGGGTTTTGGTTTGCTTTGAGTCATGTTGCTTATCCCCTCAGCTAAATATTCTGCTGTCTGCAGGGAAAGCTGCACACGCTTTCCTTCTGCAGGAGTTTTCTTCAAACACGATTCGGATACTGTCTAATTCAGAATTTTCTCTGGGTATCGGCCATATTTCAGTGTTTAACCTCTCCTGGGGCAGCCAGCCTGCGATTGAGGACTCTGAGTCCCGGCACGTCGGGTTGGGAAATGTCACAACCTCAGCCATAAAACTAAAGCCACTAAACCACCAGCCTTAACCAGATACGCCCTAGGGTAGTGTTCCAAAGGCGCTGTAATAAAAAAGAGGGGAAAAGCACTCTATTCCTAGGAGCTTTCCAGGTTGTTGCCGGTTCTGTGCTGATGGCAGGTTTTGCAAGCGCAGTATGTCCCAAATAATTTATTTTACAGTCAGTTTTAAATGCAAAATACTTTTGCAAGAATGATGTTATTATATGCTAGTATGAAATCAATTTATGGACACGTATATGTAAGATCACTGTTTTTGCCTCCACTGCTTTTTACAGCATCTGATACAAGGAAAAAAAGTGGGACAGTTTGAGTTGCTGCCTCTCGTTGTATTGGACTAGAGTGTGTGTTTTAATGGGGAAAAAAAATTAAGACTTTTTCTTTGGTCTGGGTTTTGATTTGGTTTAGATACTAGTCTTTTGGCAATGGTTTCAACTCCTTGCAACAGGTTACCATTAGGCTGGAAACATCGCTTGTTTATAATCTCTAAAAACCAGCGTGGAGCAGAAAGCATGAAGGCAGAAATGCCTCGAGAATTGTTTTCCCCGATGTCAGTTCCAGGCAGCTCCCGTTCCCCCCTGCTTTCTTCTTCATTTTAGAATATCTGCTACCTGTCAAGTGTAAAGAAGGAGGCTTTACGTTGTGAGAAACAGGAAATTCAGTGTTAGAATAAGTTAATGGTGAGTCTGGCTTCATTCATTTAATTTCAGCTAGAATTCTTACAATATTGGTTTATTTGATCGAAGTGGCTACCCAAACAAAGGTGTCCTTAACCAAATAAACCTCTTTGATCTTCAGTTTAAAGCTCAGCGCTTTCTCAAATAAGCATTGATGCATTTAATAGCACCACATAACAATGCAAATATTAACCTGAGGTCCCGTTAAAACGCCGTATTTTACATTACTTTGTATGCCAAAGAAGGACATAAATGGTATTGAGATAGAATTTCTGTTTATTCTGAAGTGATGGACTTTTTACAAACAACTGTTTGTACCACACTTTATTTATTCAGGCAAATTAGAGAAAACGTGATAAGGCAATGCAACAAACAATACGTACTTCAAAGTTCAACTTATTAATAATAACCATATACAATAAATATTTTTGCTTTTGACAGACACTGTTTGTCAGTGTCTTTATTAAGAAGTATGAAAAACTCGAATAGAATACATTTCATAGCTTTACTTTGGGTTCACTATCCTACCGTCCCTCTCAGGTTAAATGTTTCATGGGTTACGAGGTGAAATACAGTAAGGCAGCACTAAAACGTAAGAAGTGTGAGACACAGATTATAACTTGGTTTATTATTCCGAAGCTACATTCCAAATCTGCCTACAGAAGAAGTTATGTCTCTCAGTGTATCTCGGCACGAATGGAAATTATCTGTCCCTTTCACTCCGTTCGTCACTGCCCTGCAACGAACCATTTCTGGTGTTGTCCAGACGGGTGGGTGTTTCCCTAGGGGTCAGCACGGTAGCGCATGGCCTCAGTGGGCCGGTCTCTTCTGCCATTGAGAGCAGGGCTGAAGCCGAGCGCCCCTTATAATGCATTGTCGGTCCCCCAAAGGACACCCCCATCGGTCCCACGAGGGCGGGGGCAGCATTGCCCGCGCCTAACCCAGCGACGAGCCCAGGTGCCGGGTCCCGTCGCGCCGGGAGGAGCCCCGGGGGCCGCCCCTCAGCGCAGCGGGAGCCACCGCCGCCGTCCGACTCCGCGCCCGCCCCCGCAGCCCCATTGGCCGCGCCGGAG
>JAWWEW010000078.1:111287964-111436355 GCA_035583185.1 Anabacerthia variegaticeps
GTCTACTACTGCGGCTACCCCGACGTGTGAGGGACTCGCCGGGGCACGGCACGGACCGGCAAGGAGGCGCGAGGCCCCGCTCCTATTTATGTAATTTATTTGACTCTTCTCGGGACTATTTTGCAAACCCTGTCTGGGCGGAAATATGCTGCTATCATGCGGGTTAAAATCATGGTTCAAACTCTTGAAGTGGTGTGACAGAATGTTTACATCTTTTTTTTCTTACGTCCATGCGTAAGTTTATCGTTTTTCTTTCAACATCAGCACTGTTACTTGTTTGCTCAGAACTTGTTTATAGTGGTCTTTTTAACTATATCTTGTTTTTTTGGTTTTGATTTTCTTTTTTTTTTTGTATTTCAGAAAAATAAACTTATGTATAGCTCTTTTTCTCATTCTTCTTGACCATGTGACCCTTGACTGAGGCTTATCTAACGTTAAATCTGTCATGCCCTGAGGCAATGTATAGAGATACGATTTGACTCTTTCGCCATGACAATGGCTCTAAAATGGTCTCCAGGAGGAAAGCTTTGTTCCCAGCCGTGGCCGTATTCCTGTTACATAGCTCAGTGGCTAGATCTGTGCTGTTCTATGTCTCTTGGAGTACAGAACATGTGACTGTACTTGTGTGGGTTTTGTAGTTTTTTTTTTCTGAATAGCAACTGAACTTGCATTAATTCATTGGGGAAAAGCTTTAGTCTTTACAATAAAAGAAGCTAGGTAAGATTGAGATACAAATTTTCAAGTGCACCTGGAAATCCATTGAATTTGGATAGTTGTAGATCTGAAAGTTATTGTCTTGTACTCTGTGACTTCCGTTTCAACCAAATATTTCGCAAATAGAATTGGAACTGTATTTATGAATTACGATACTTTCTTCCGCCTACCTTTAGGTCTGTTTGTGCCACTTAGTGTTGTGGGGGTTCAGGCTCAGGTTTATACTATTGAGGAGAAAAAACTGCAGTCCAAATGCTCCTCCTACTTACTCATTTAACTGCCAGTATCAATTGGCCATTAAGAGCAGGGATTTTTAGCATGTTCAGCTATACTGCACTGTTGTGACATTTCTGCCAGTGCAAGAGTACAACTACATCTTGTTCTCATCACAACACTGCCAGGTAAGCATGAAACTATCGACATTTCTGACGTCTCTTCCATTTGAAAGATGTTGGCTGGAGTTAACCTACAATAATTGTAGCAAAGAATTTCAGATATTAATTTGCAAGTAAAAGTTCAAAAGTGGTATCAGTAACAAATATTTTGGGTAAGTGTACTTTATCTTGCATTATATTATTAGACTAACTTGTGGGTGGAGAAATCCTGCGATCACTGAAGTTGTGCAATTCATGCTTGGTTTTATAAAAATGGTATGACTGACTGTTTTCTAAGCACATTAGGTACACAGAGCCTACTGTATTTTCAAACAAATGTAGTCAAAACATCCTTGATCACATAATGGTTTATTAATTTTGAAAATATAATTTTATTTAGGTCACAATAAACCCTGATTATGTGTACTGCCTTCAGTGACGCTTTTTAACAGCATGTGAGTGTAATATCGAAAAAAGTCACTTGAAATTGTTGCCTCAGTGTTGCAACATCTTTCCCTTCAACTTGACCATGGGAAAAGTGTGAAGACCAATGTCAAGTTCCTGGTATTAGGGAGTTGGGTGCAAGGTGGGAAATAAGACTGCTTATATATCCGTGTTTTATAAACAACAGACACTTTAATGTGGAAAGGAATATTGAGCATATTAGAGGCTAGTAGAAGTCTTAACAAAAATGAGGACTCTGTAGTTGATCAGATTGGATTGTTCTAGTTGTGGTTCCTAGATGACCAGTCTTGGAGATAATCATTGTGGCAATCATGTCTCTTCAGTTATGGACTAGTAAAACTGCCCATAAGGGGCTTTTGCTTATATCATGACAGAAATGTTCTAAAAAATCCCTCAGAATAATAACAAAATCAAACTAGGTACTTAACACTGAATAGATGTTTAGGTGTATTGAAATAATATTAATTTTGTTTGTATTGCTTTTTTTTTCTTATATTGATTCACTACATGTGTCCTAAGATTTTTTGTCTTTTTTTCCTTCTCCTATAGTACAGTAGTATAGCCTAGTACCTAGCTGAATTATGTTATAAAATAAAAAAAAAACCAAAAACAAACAAACCAAAAACAACAAACTAAAAAACAACCTTCAGTAAAAGAAAAGTAAGAAAGAGAAGTAAGCTTAATTTAGTCAGTCCCAGGGTATGGTTAAACAAAGTCCAAAATTAAGGTTACTAGTGCAGCTGTAACTAATCTCTAGTAAATAATGTTGTTATATGAGTATTAATTGTGATAGATACATTTTTTAAATGGAACTCCAGTGCATTTAATCCATATCTTACACAGACATGATGAAGATTGAAACCAAAATGCTCCCTCATTATAGCACTTGGAGCACTTTTTCCTTCCCATGTTGAATTTCCCTTGCATTCAAGTTGCAAGGGAGAGCTCAATGCTTCTGCACATCATCCCACACTTATTGCTTGGTGAAATGAGAGAGACTGGTGCAATGGAATAAATCTAAAATGAAATCTGTTGTTGCATAGAGCTGTAGTTTTTATTGGATGCACCTCTTTAAAGTATCATTAAATTGCCTTAACCTTGCAGTGACACTTTTCCTACCTCATTTCATCTCTTGTTGATTCCATCTACTCTTGCTGTTCACCTTCTAATACTGATTTCTACCCAAAAGGTTGTCCATCAGCTGCATGAAATGAAGCAGCAACTGAGGAATCCCTCATCAAATAACAACCTCTATCCTCCTCTGCTATGTGAGCCTATATTTTAACCTGCCACAAGATGAAGGAACTAACATTGTCGGTGGGTTTCTGAGGTAATATTGTAGGACAATAAAATTATGTTGGGGCTGTGTAATTAGTTCAATTCCCATTTGGGGATGGGAACTGCTACTTTGTATTTTCTGTATGGTCCCTTTTGCTATGATCTTCTACTGTCCTCTACCTAGTTTATGTTCCTTTTTTTTTTGCTCACGTAAGCATTTTCCATTTGCTGTAACATGCTAACAACTTCCACCTAGTTTGCCTATTCTTTCCTTTGTCTGAAGTCTCGCTGTATTGTCCCTTTCCTTGATGGCTTTTTTTGTTTGTTTTTAACACCTATTTCTTTCCTATTCGTGGCTGTCCACTCTCTATCCTTACCTCTGCTCCTTAGGATCCTGTGCGTCCATTTCAGTCCCAACCGTGCCCTCTTTTCTACCTCCTTCCAACCCCTTATCTCTTATTTTATTTTCTCTCTCTCTCACTGCTGGTTTCTGCTGTTAGCCCATGAAGTAGCTCCATGGTAGCTGTTTCTTCTGACTTCTTAATGTGTCATGGTCCAGTGCTCCTCATGGTTTTGAGTTTATAGCTTTTACTGTAGAGTTTTAACTGTACACCTTGGGCAGCTTTTCGTGGAGGACAATGGTAATCATACCTCTGACATGGAGGGAATGCCTATCCCAGGCTAGATATTAAAACTACAGCAAAAATATCTGAAGATTAATTTATTATGATTGAAAAACATATTTTCTCTATCCTTATTTTCAGAAATACCTGATCAGTTTTAGCTGAAACTTCTGTACTCTGCTGGAGCCAGCTATTGGGGATGAAAACCTTGTGTTCCAAATATGTCACTAAAGCTATAGAAAGCTGACTTCATATTCTTCAAATGGAAAGTCTGAGATTACTTTAGTTGAAGGCACCTGTACCATGGCCAAAATCATCTGAGCAAAATAATCAAATGCATTTGGGCACTAATTTAGGAATGGTAACATCCCATGGAATGGGAACATTTAACTGATGTAGTGGTTCAAACATAAATCAAGTATTTCTTAAAAAATCATGTGCAGAGTTATTTTAATTTGTCTTATATTCAAAATCCACACTGAGCGTTTTCTCATTTAAGTGAAATATGGTTTACAACTTCCATTATGTGTCTTGGGTACCAAGGTGTTTTTTGTGGCTGCCTGCCTCCTTATTGGGTGCCTGGGGCTTGCCTGTGCAGTGCCTGCTTTGACACTGATGTCGGAGGGTGGGTGGTGCAGACCGAGGTATTCCTCACTCCAGTTCATTGTTGTTTTCCTGGAGCTGGTGCATCAGGAGCTTATGGGCTGATTAATGACTCTGATGGGTCTTGTATATCCCAATCCACTCAGGTTATCAGAGCATGTTTCTGGAATTCTCAAAAGGGAGTTTTTTTACTGTTTTGTTCTGTCATGATAAATCAAGGGTCATCATATGGCCAAGGCCACCAGTCTGCTAAGCTGGAAATCAAGGTGTGGAGGCTCTTAGATATTTTAATCATACATATAGACCAATCTTATTAGATTTTATTGCTTATTTTATTCAATTCCTTAGAGCTGTTCTATGGAGACCACATTGCTTGAATTAGTTTCCATATTAATATAGTGACAGCAATAATGTTCCCTCTGCAGATATTACTAAAACTATTGATTTGTTTATTGAAATTCTTAGTCTTTCTTAAATGAATATGAATTTACAAGCCAAGAGGATTTTAGTAAGTATTTTATCAACCAATATATTTATGTCTGTATATGCAATGATTACTACATTAATATAAATTGATTTTAAATTCTGGTTACAGATTACAATGTGAAATGGAGAAGGCTAGGATAGTACAGTAGAAACAATTTAACTGTGGCAGCATAGTCCTAAATAATGCCTAATTTATACTTCTTGTCAGGTAAATTACAAATAAGCACTTTGTCTTAAGCCAGTGATTTAAAATGTGTTTAATTAAATGGGCACGTGGTAATGTGGAGGCAGTGGATTTCTCTCTGTGTGTCTTACTGTCCTGGTAGTAAGTTGTAGAATACTCTTTCATATTTTGGTGTTGTTTTTTTTTTTTCTTTTTTTTGAGATTAAATGCAGTTCTAAGTTGTCTGTGTAAGATTTAATTAAATAATGAAAATAACTTATATGTATCTTTACACCTTGGAATTGCCACAGATCTTAGAATATTAATGATATAAGTTTTGAACTTTTGAGATGAAGAAACTGAAACTCTCAAAGGTCATGGTATGTGTCTCCTGACATTAAAATGAAACACTAATCATGATGTCATGAATCCTTCAGTAAAAAGAATCTCAAAATGAAAGGCTTGAGGACAAATACAGAACATCTTAAAAGCATATGTAGAAATGCTATCTGAGATACTAATAAATATCTAAAACTTGATGCAGTCTCAGGAAATTTCATAGTTAAATAAATTACAATTCATACTCTTTCAGAGCACTTGTTTTAGGAATGTTTTTCACCTATAATGAGACAGTGACAAACAAAGTAAAAATGTTTGAGCTCCTGAGGCTCTTTTTTGATGGCTATGCCCTTTCATTATTATATAATTCATCTTTATATCATAGCTGTATTGTGATACAAACTAATTCCAGGCATCTGACACTGAAAAATGTTGAAGCAAGGTTTTAGAAAAGTTCTTCATCAAAATAAATTTTTACCATGTAGTAAAATGTAGGATTCCAGCATCTTCTGCATTTTAATAAGCAGCAGTTCAGAGAAAATAAATTTTCATCCTTTTCCTTATCAGAAAGAAAACTCTATGGAATACTCCCCGAAACACATTATCAGGGGAATATAGTTATTGTTCATGTTGAGAGTGGCTGGTCCATTTACCCATAGAGAATATATTTAGGTACCAGCAAGTCTTGGTCTCTTTCCAAGGCATTGTGGAATTGCTTTGCAGTGTCTGATTTACATTAAAGCTTCTTGTTATTGCCATTTAGAAACAAAATTTATCCTGCACACATCCTGTTTAAAACACAAATTTGTTCCCTGTTGAAGAAAGATAAAGAATATTAGACTGTTTTCATGGCTAAAGGTTATGTTAAAATTAACTGAAAAGGTAAACCAATATTTATGAATTCATGGACCTGAATTGTTTGATGCAATAGAAATTCTGGTTTCAAATGCACAGATTAGTCTTACTGGAGAACAGCTAAGGAAGAGTCAGATAAGGTAGTCTTGATTTTTGTTTTATGCTTTTATTATTTTAATGAAAAGTGTCACTCCTACAAGTTACCGTGAGCTAGGCTACATATGTTTCCTTGATTGCATGCATATTCTTTCCATAGGTCAATGTATGGTAATTTTGCTTTTGCAAAAATCAACAGTGAAGACATTGGGTGGTTTCCATGAGCAAGGTGAAGCAGATTTGGCATCAGAAGTATGCAATATCTATGAATTTTTGGTACGTTTGAATTGTGCATGATGACTGAAAGTGTAATATTACAGAAGTACTCACTAGTATCAACATAAGAGCCTTGAGTCACTGTGCCCTGGTGTTCCAGTTACAGGGGCTGGGACCAGTTTATCACTATGTGGGTATAACCAAAACTGTGTATTCTACCTCTTCCATGTAACTTCTGATAAACTGTTAATAATGAATCGTTTTCAGCAGCTGTCCAGGGCACACCTGTCTCAGCCTGTTTCAGGCTACAAGCTGGGTGTTAAAGAACTCTGTGAGACAGGGGAGTGTTCTTGTCTTCACACCAATGAATCAGCCATGATAACATCTCTCTGGAAAGGCATCAGCACCTTCACACCCAGCCTGAGGGGTCATGTCTGCTAATGGACCGTTAGGGACTGGCACAATAGGCAGTTGCAATGACCTAGACCACCAAAGATTCCAAAAATATCCCATGACTCACAGAGTTAAATCACCCATTGTGAAACTCCTCATCCTGGAGGAGGTACTGAGCATTCCCACCTGAACCTGAGCAGATATAATCTTTGGGGTTTGGGACTTTGGGTACCACTCATCAGATCCAGAGGAGGACCACAATCTCAAAAGGACTCAACTGCCACTCTCAACAAGACTGCAACCATCATCCTCACCAACAGGTTTCTTTTCCTTTTATTTTGTACTCAGTGGACCACGTGGTGCTCAGCAGAGAGGCTAATGAACACTGTTCTGTTTGTGTCCCAGGGTGCTGAGTTACACATCTGTTTGGGGCTTTTTTGCAGGTTAAAAACAGTTTTCTCTGTATCATTGTCTTTATTGTAATCTTTTTAGTAAATTGTAACTCTGATTTGTAACCTCTCTTGAGCTGGGTTCATTTTTCCTGCTGGTTTGCCTTTAAACTAGCACACCTGGGCTTGCTCTAAAAAGAAGGGACTTAATTTATCACTGATTTGGAATTACAGGTTAAACCCACAGAGAGCTCTTTAATGCAGAATTTGTCAATATACAAGTGCTGTTGCTTCTATTGTCAGACAGAGTTATCTAAGTTATTTCACTACAAATATTATTGAAGAGCAGAATGAGAAGCTCACATACAAACCTGAGGCCAAAAAAAAAAAAAAGGGTTAAGATCTATTTTGCTGTTTCTGAATAGGTCAGGGTCATATCTTGAGGAATAACCCACTGTTTTGTGCCTACTCATATATAGTCTGGAAATCCCCACAGGAGATGTGAAAAAAACCAAGGCTGTTATTTTGTTGCCATACATTTAAATGCTTGAAAAAGATCATCTCCTTCAACTATTTCTTAGCAAGGAAGTCTCAGAGACAGGTGTGTTTCATCCATGAAAAGAGTCTGATTTCCAATTACAGCACATGCTTTACTAACTTCCCAGTAAGTGTAGCATTGCCTATGCTCTGAATCATTAGTGTGTGGGATAGGTACCTCAGTCCAAATTGGTTTGTTGTATTAAGTAGGCTGGCATATTTACATAAGTAAGCTTATGTAATCACTTCTTGTCTGTTCTGTAGTAATTTACAGTCTGTTCTGGTTGGAAGAGGCAGAAAGCTAGATTTTTTTTTTCTTTTGTTTCCCCCCCCCAAAAAAAAACAAACATACAGAAAACCTCATCCAGAGGTATCTATTCTCAGGGAAGACAATTTTCTGAAACAACCTGTCACTCAGTGACACTTTCTTTAGAAACTTGAGAGCCTTGTCAAGATGGCAAGTAGAAGATCGAAATAAAAATTTGCTTCAAGGAAATCAAACTCAGAGCACCACTTCTAAAAGAAGAAAACACTTGTTTTGAAAATCCTGTGTCCTTGCTTTACCCTTAGTGACAAATCTGAGGTTGTTATTCCACCATTTTTCTTGGTGACATAACCAGTAACACTGATCCAAGTTAAATTATTATTTTTCTGTTTTATTCCAGTTTTGCTTTGACAATAGTGTTCATGGAGCTGTAGCTGGAGTTGTCTGCCTTGGGTTTGTATCAGTAATAGGAGCTTTATGTGACTCATGGTAGACATGCAAATGCCTAACACTTCAAGTGGCATCTGAGGGGTAGCTTTCAGCCTATTGGTGTTGACTAAATTGTCAGAGAAGCAGCTAAGTAATGTTGAGGGTTTGGGTCTATGCAACACTTCCCTTGGTGATTGTACCAGTGTAGCAAAAGGCAGCTCCTTGTAACTTTTCTGGAGTTAAAATTGCTGTTACTACTTTGGCTTCATACTTTGCTCATCTCGAGCATGTGGAAGAGGACTCACAAGTCATCTATTGTATTTTTCAGAACAAGAAAAAAATTAAATATGCACAATGAAGCCTGAATGACTACTTCCCCTCAGTAAGCTTCATGCTGAAAATATTAAGTTGATGTGAACTGCTTTCAGGGGAAGTCTCGCTAGGGAACATGACCACTAGATGACTGAGAAAGCATAAATAACACTTGACAACAATTTGTAGTATACTCTTAATTTCTACAATTATGCTTTAAATTAGATTTTATGATTATGATTCATTATTAGATTTCTTTGGGAAAAATTGCAACATGTTCTATGTAATCTATGTTCAGAAGCAGAGAGTATTCATTCATAGGTAATTCTCAAGTTTTAGTAGAATTCGAAAAATCTGATGTGACAGACACCTGAAACTTTTCTAGGGGTAAATGGTACGTGAATATTCTTCCATTCCTAACAACCTTACTGCTTCTGCCAGTCAGGATGAGGTATCTTAGAGGGACTTGGAATATGTAAAGTAATTCAGAATGACTAGTTATTGCTGTCAAAATATATGATCTCTGAATAGTTCAGTCAATATGGACTTACTGCTGTAGAGAAGCCGCCTACAACAGTAACAGAACTTAACATGATCAGGCTTGTTCTGTTGCCTGACAACCTTGACATAATTGTGCTATTTCCTCTATTCGTCTAACAGTCCCTGGCTACAACACGCATCCTTGGGCAAGATTTTTCACTTTAGTGTTCCTCAACAGCCTTCATGTAATTTGCTGTGCACAGATGACTGGAGCATTGTAGAAATAACTACACAAATCCCAAACTTTAGCAGGGCAATTACCTGCCCTTCATCAGCCAGAATCCGTTTATGGATTATTATTTGTATTATATTTTAGTTTGAACTTATGTTAATACCATAGGCTTTTCACTTTACACTGCTAAGAATTTGTTTTTCATAGGGGAAGTATTAGCTGCTTTCAGTCTCCTTTGTTTGTGACCTGCTAATGACAAGTGTGGCTGGAAGTGCACATAGGATTAGAATTTTCCCTTAACTGAAATACTAGAAATTCACAGGATTCCTTCTGCAGTGTAACCTGCATTGTTCCTCACCCCTGTAACCTGGAAACCAAGCAGTCTCCTCTTCCTCAGGGAACGATTTATATTCTTCTTTGCTGTGTTTCCTGTATTACTCACTTTTCAATTCAATACCTTCAGAACGTGTTGCCAGCTGTACTTGGTAGTGACAAGTGCATAGATTTTGCTTTTAAACAAGTTTATTGCTCATCACTGTAATAGCGGTACTGCCATTATGGACACTGCTTTTTGTGTTAAAGTGTGAAGCGTGATGTAGATGATCTGTAGCAGTAATATATACGTTTCATAAAGTTATCTAATAACATTTTTAGCATTCTAGGCTTTTTTTCTGTCAACATGAATGTTTTTGGATTTTACTGAGGTTAAAGATCTGAAAGAAAAGCCACAGACTTTTCTTATGATCTCCTATCATATGTAAAATTCTACTCCTGTTTCATAGAGAGAAGCTTAGCAAGCAGTCTTTATAGGCAAATATGTGTTGTGTTAGTACTAGCCTTTTCAGATGCTTTTTAAGACTTTCTATAGATTTTTATTCATTATTTAGAGAATATTTACTTCTGCTAGGGATAAAATAGGTGTACATCGCAAAAAGTAGCAGAATTTTAGAATATTTTGTAGCTAGGTGACAGCAAGATTGCATTTAACCTTGAACTGACGTTAGCAATAAGGCCATAGAACATCCTGAGTTTTGGAAAAGTTTGTAATCGTTCTGGTGTGCTGTGTTCTCATCTGCAGCCTAGAAATATTCACTCAAGGTTTACAATAAATTTTAATTGATACATTTTGCACCCCAAATACCTTCCAAATAATGTTATACTTCTCTAAACTTGAGGGTGTGACACCGTTTGAGGTGGGAGTATTCAAAATAATACAAGCCTGGCAGATATCACATAGGACCTTGCTGAAGACCATCATCCTTGTGGAGAACCATGTTGGCTGGAGTATGCAATTGCTCATGCATCATAAGTAGCTCCTTTTGGATCTAAATTTATCATAAATTTGAAGTGTTACTAAGTTAAAACCTGGGAGTGAGTCTCAGTGTCTGAGCTAGATAAAGCTCAGTTTCTAATGTTGCCTCTTCATCTGTTTCAAGTGTTATGTGAAATTACTCCAGTTTGTAGATTTCCTGGAAACACTCCAAGCTCCCTTTTGTGCCAAGTGATGAATAACAATAAGTGTTGTGATGTCCCATATAAACAAACCACCTTAACTGACTCTTCATACTTCCTAAGTTAGAACTAGAGTAATATCCAGGAATTACAGATATTTTCCAGTATCTGTAACCTCCATGAGTTCTCATGACTTACTTTAAAGCAAGAGAAACTAACTGATTTCTAAAGTTTACCCCTCTTATCCTTGATAACAGGAAGGCAAACAGTGTCGGTGACTCAGCCTGGAAAGCTCCTTTGTCAAACAAGTTTTCTTTCCTCTTACTGCAGGAGTAAGGAGACCATCCTCTGAAGCATTGCACTGTTATTATAGCATCTTAAATAAAAAGCAATGAGGAAGGACAACTAATGGAAAAAATACCAGTAGTCAAGAACTGAGGGGATAAATTATTTGAGTGGGCGGGTAATTAGGCAATTAGGTTTGTCTGCATTAGGCCTTTAAATCAGTAGCTTTATATTGCTATGTTTAGTAAAATTTTCAGATGTAATAGTTATGTGATCTCCAATTTTCTAAAAATAATGATTTTGGAACTGGTGGAAACCAATGGTGGAAAAACAAATCTAAAAATCTGAGGTGACTTAGTGAGAATAATTGTGGCATTCTATTTCACAACCCTGAGGATGATTCCCTGGAATGAAAAACGACAAACATCCTTTTCTCAAGGAAAGCCTGACCTGGATGGTTGCAAATAATTTGGCTTAATTTTGATAATCAGAAAGATATTAAACTAAAAAATTATCCTTACAATTAGGGTGAGGATAAACAAACTAATGAAAACAACCGGATTTTTCAAAAACAAATTTTGTCAATTCAACATGATTTCCCATTTTAACAGAGTAAGTCCTTGAGTGTTTAAGGGAGAAACAGTATATATAGCTTGATGATACTTTCAATGTTATATGTTACTTTCTCTTAAATTGAGGAGGCATGGTCCAGATTAAATCACAGTTAAGACTAATTGTCAGTGCCTTCACCTATAAATGGAAAAGTTCTTTCAGATTGAAACCTTATACAGGCCCATTTACTTTTTGTGTTTCATGATGAGTCAGATGCACAGACTACAGAGTCTATTTAAAATAAAATCTGGATTTTGTTAACCAGGAAAGGGCTGCAAACATTATAAATTATAAGATTAGAAGCTAAAATTATCCTGGTAATTTGGAGAAATAGCCTGATATCAACAAGAAGAAATTCAATTAAGAAAAGCACAAATATGTATAAAAGAATAATTGACTTTATGAATGTTTTTTAAAAAAGAGAAGGGAGAGAATCTTAAGGCAACAGTGGCATATGGACACAGCCACTTATCCAACAGAATACTCTGAGTGATGAATGGTTCAGTCAGAACAGTTTGAGTAGTTGCTGTTCCTTAGTGGGGAATTACTGCACCTCACCTGAGACTGACTGCAGTTATGTTCCCAGTCCTGTGCAGTGTGAAATAAAATGCATTACCCTAATCTTTCTTTTTCCATCACATTGCTGATGATCTGAGTCAACAAAGCTGCTGTGAAAAAAAGAAGAGGTCATCTTGGCAGGCATGAAGAAGAACATCTGTCACAATTATTTCACAATAAGAAGTAGCTATGAGACCTCAGGTAAGTATTGCATCTATATTTGCACACCACACTGAAGAAAGACAGAGATAAGCTAAGGGTGGGGGCAGAAGTTTGAAAACACGGTGTGTGAGTAGAGAGCGATGGCTCAATTTCTGTTCACAAATGAAAGGATGGTGATCAGCTGTTCTCTTTGGTCACAAAGCAAAATTATTTATCTCAACTTATTTACCTCTAACATAAATAAAGTACCATTAGTGTTTCCAAAACAAAAAGAGTTGTTCTAGATGTAAGCAATTGCTTTCACAATATAAGATATGGTAAGCATGATCAAATAATATTTCAGAGATTGTCATAACATGCATTTTGGTACTTTGCTTTATCAACAAAACAGCATGTTCTCAAAATGTGTTAACAGGATATGGCAATAAGGCTGCTCCCTTGTTTCTTGAGTTGGATCCCAGCCGTGAGAGAATTATGTGCAACAGACTGCAGGGAAAGAACTGAACTAGGTACAACAACTAAATACCAGATGGAATTCCTATCTGTTGGCTCCTCAAGGCACATCCCTTTTCACTTCCTCCTCTAAATTAATCCAAGGTACTAAGCCCCCTCAGACATCTTCCTCGTTTCATCCATCAGTACCCTCACATTCTCTCACCCATGCTGAGAACATCTATACAGGATTAGGCATCTACTCTTGGCAGGGTAGGAGAATATGCTGTGATTCATGAGATAATGTAGATTTTACAGAAATTAGTTTATTAAATAGGTCACATAGTATTTCACAGGGAGTGCCACATGCTCCTGAATAGCCATTCATTGCTTCCTGCTATATATGCTCTACATGACTTCATTTTACAATTTGGATAAATATTTTTATATTAATATTTTCATTAAGATGAAGAGTCTTGCATTCAGGGCCACATCTTGTCCTTAGAGTGAACCTGAACTGGTTAATCTCTGTAATGTGTGGCCAGAAAGTTAGAATAATTTACATTATAGTTGTTTCTGCAAATTTAAGGTGAATTTTTTTTCTAAAGTAAAGATCAGACTCTGAATTTAGATTTGATCTCATACAGTGTGGGAAATTGTCAGAAGCAAATTGGCTTGGATTTTTTATTTTTACTTATATAACATGACTAATTGTTTTAAAATGATCGTCTGCATTTTGGAAGAGAGCAACTGGAAGACAGCCCCACATTAGATACTGTATAATTAAGTACAATATTAAAGCCCACAATTCAGAAAGATTGCAATTAAGAGACCAGCCATAACAGGTGACTGGAAAAAAGCCTGTAGATGGAAGTAAGAGGTTTAATTGAAGAGAGAATAATATTCAATTCATACCTACTTCAGAAAAGTTATGATATCTGGAAGCATTTAGGGAGCAAAAGTATGACAAGAGTAGTTTTCTGTGTGCATTACAGTGGAAAGAAGTGTGTATATATGTATGTAAAAATATTTTTAAAAAATCACCTTTTTTGTTCTTTTTCTCCCCCCCTTCCTCCCCCCACTGCAGCTTAACTGGAAAACTTACTGCGTAATTATTTTTCACAAATTGGTGCCTATTAAGTGAATACTTGATACCTCTGTCAGCTGTCAGTCTCCTGTAGAGAGTTCCTTAACATCAAAGTGCTAGCTGTTGAACAGAGAAGGGCGTGTCCTTATAATCATAGGATCATTTAGGCTGGAAAAAACCTATATTGAGTCCAAACATTAAGCCAGCACTGCCAAGTCCACCACTAAACCACGTCCCTGAATGCCACATCTACAAGTCTTTTAAATACCTCCAATGATGGTGACTCAACTGCTGCCCTGGGCAGCCTGGTCCAATTCTTGTCAATCCCTTCTGTGAAGAATGTTTTCCCTAATACCCAGTCCAAACCTCCCCTAGCATAACTTGAGGCCACTTCCATCATTTGGGAGGAGAGACTCTCCAACTCTCACCTTGCTACAAGCGCCTTTCAATAAGGTGCCTCCTGAGACTCCTTTTCTCCAGACCAGACACCCCCAGCTCCCTCAGCCCCTCCTCATCAGATTTATGCTCCAGACCCTTCACCAGCTTTGTTGCCCTTCTCTGGACATGCTTCATCACCTCAGTGTCTTTCCTGTAGCGAATCACTCAAAACTGAACACAGAATTTGAGGTGCGGCCTCAGCAGTGCTGAATATAAGACCATTGCAGCAGCACTCCTTTTCAAGAAAAGTAGTAAGTGAATTGCAGGGAAAGCCATCATAGCCCTAGAACTCTTTTCTACTGCTGATAAAGCCTGCTCATTGTGGATGTTTTTCTTGACTCTACCTTTATTTGTCTGTGAATTTTTCCATAGTCATACTTTCTGAGTAGATTGGGAAATAGAGGTGAATTTTGGTAAGTCATTCAATTCAATATTTATTAGAAACAGAGACAATGACCTTGTCTGATACACTCTAGCCATTAATCATAATTATTGCTGTATTGTTGAATGCTCAGGCAGCAATCAGTGGAAATGAAATGGCTGTGTGGTATTTTGTGACCTGAGAAATGAATTATGGAAAAGCTGGACTTGGACTGTGTAAACTCTTCCCAGGTCCTCAAGCTAATCGTATTGCCATGAACATGGCTAATCCTAAAAGCACATACACACCTGATAACCTGCATGCACCTCAGACTAGGAAAGAGGATCTCACTTAATTAGTGAGAAAATAGAAGAAAATGTTGTTGGCTTGCCTCAAGGTTTACTGGTTGTTTTCCCAACTAAAAGCTTTGTAATTGTTGATTTTAACCTTTCACACGGTCAGGTTATTGTGCTATGCTCCTAGTTGCCAGTTTTACTTAAGTACAGTGCAGTAGGGAGAAAATCTCTAAATCAAACATGGTAGTTGAATCATATTAGAAGAAACCCAACAATATAAACAAGTATCTGACATAGCCAATCACAATGGAATATTTAACTCTGTGGGCAATGTAAATGAGGAGTAAATTTTCTTAAGAGTAATTCAAACATTTTTGACTGGATTAATTTAATTGTTCTCATCATAAATGCATTTGCAGAAAAGGTAATTATATAATGCAAAGTTTTACTTAATGCAGATTTCTTTAGTTGGAAACTTGACTTTGTAATAGTTGGCTACTTCTTTCTTAATCTTTTTTCTTTAATGTTTTATTTTTTTTTTCAAAGAAAACATCATTAAAATATTTTGTGGAAATTACATTTTAATTTTTTTTTTTTTTTTCACAATTCATGAACAACAGACTTCTAGATGTTTCCTGTTAAAAAGATGCACTGAAAACCAACCTTCAGGTTAAAGCTTATTAACAAGAAACCTGAAAATAAAGTTCCTATTAATTTTAAAATACTCCAAGCTACATTTATGCCGTATGTTATGGAAATGATTTTGTCTGATTTGTGTTTCTCAAAAAATGACTACTTGGACCCTTGAAAGTAAGACATTAAATTGATACAATTAAGCTAAGAACTGCTAGTGAGTTTTGAAAGCTTAGGTCTCTGTGTAACTGTTCTCACATAGACAGACACATCACTACAATGCCTTATCTTTAAAGACCTTCATAATGCCTGTGGAAGTGCAACCCCGAATTTAACAAAATCAGTGTTGTACTGTTTGAAATACAGTAAATGCAAATGCTTATCTTGTAGTAAACCTTCATTTATTTTCTTTTATCTGTACAGCCAACTTTCTGTAATGTTTTTCATTTGGAGAGTGGCCACCTATGGTGGCTGTTTATCCCGATGTGTATGCCCGTGGGTAGGCAGCTTCAGTCTGTAATCCAAACAGAAATTTTCACTTAAACAAACCCAAGTCTGCTGATCCTATCTCAGCAGGTGTAAATTAAGAAACTTGTGAAATTGATGATACCTTAGGGGCTTGCAAACTCTAGAGCTAAAATACTTGGCAAGATTGCATTAGGGGACTATTCTAATTAACAAAGAACATGCTAATCCAAAATAAGAGTGCAATTGCTGACAAATTATATTTAACTGGTGTAAGAACATGTTTCAAGGCAACATATAAAATAGCATACCCTGAGTACAGCAAATAGAAAATCTATAATTATCATAGAACCTTTTAATTAGTAGAACTGTTACTTTTATCTTAAACAAGGGATGAGGAAGTTTGTGCAGAAAATGAGTATAGGGCCACTGGGAGGAGGGACAATCAAAAAACTTATTAGTTTGGCATTTATGGATCAAGTATCATGGTTTGTAAGCTCCTAAATTTCAACTTCCATCTGCGTCAGACATGATAATCTTGTATTCAAAGGCCTCCCAATTTAAAATCAGAAGTTAAATTAGTGTTGAACAGCTGTTAGCAAGATACACTTTCAGAGTGCTGCAGCATTTTTTTTTTTTTAGATAGGTATACAAATTAATTGGTGTAACTAGAGAGCGCTCAAAATGGAAAGTTAAATAATGTAATCATTCTACAAATAAAATATCCTTCTGTGAGAAGCTGTTAACAAGTGGGATAGTGTAGAAAAATGCAGAGGGGAAACCCATTTTTTTTGGTTTCATTTTTGATATCTTGTCTCTGTACATGCAGATTTTGGGACTGAGGGCTAAAAACCATAAAATGCTGAGGTCAGCCTAGCTATGTTTATCTTACATGTCTGGGAAGACAGGGAAATTGCCAGGAACAGAAAGCCAGGAATTTTCTCAAAATGTACATCCTATCTTGCTTTTCTGTACTGTGTCTGCAATGTATATCCTTTTTGGTAAAATAGTTTATATGTTGTAGATAATAAATGGAAATGCTGTAATGCAGATGAACAGTTATTTTGTATAGTGGCAATTATTTTCACTGACACACTTACTTGCACCCCATTTGCAGACATACACATAAACACAGACATTTATGTTTTCTTTCTATGTTTTGTAAGCCCCTTCCCCAAATGCTAGATTGGTGCCTGCCTTTAATAAGATAACAGTATAAAATAGTGTTACTGTGTTCAAAATGGGAATTTCTTCAGTAAGTTAACTACTTCGGGTTGTATCTTTAGCTGGATGTCTGCCTTTGCGTTCAGCAGAGTTGTTAAGCAAGTTTTGAGCCTGTTGCTTTTCTGTGAAGCGCTGCCTTCAGGAGGAATTTTTCTGAAGACTTGCTAACTGAGTCCTACAAAGTCAAATTCCACTTACTAAATGATGCCTTCAAAGTCAAATTGTGTTGCCAAATAAAGACATTCAGTATAATGGAAGGGTGATATGAAAGACAAGCAGCAAATGTGCTAATGGAGCATATTTTGGTGCTTCATACTGTTCTGAGGCATTGAGGGGAAACCCACCTCCTAGCTGAACTGGTTTTTGAGGCCATAGGTGAAAGGTGGAATCCTGAACAAACCCAGATTCTTCATTTCCTGGAGTAACTTCTTGGGAAAAGATCTGTGGGAAACAGAGAATTTGCTGTCCACCTTTACTTGGGGGGAAGAACTGTTCTGCAAGAAAGTTTTTCTTCTTGATTTTTGCCTATTCTGCTACAGAGCTGAGTTTTTTTAATGTTAATAAAACATGATACAGTGAGAAAACACTCAGATTCCCTGAAATTTAGTTTAGCACAAAATGCTGAAAAAGTTTAGGTTTCAGGCTGCTGTTGGGCCACCTGTCTTGGTTTCCTAACCTTCTGGCCTCTGTCTGCCCTGTAGATGACAGATTAGCTGTGAACATCCTCTATAAAAGGAAATAGTGTTCTATAAAATTCACACCAGGGTTTCCAATTTAGTATCAGAGTCAGGACATCCTAAAATAAAATTTGTTTCAAAAATAGTTCGGGGAGGGGGGGTTCCCAGCAAACAATCTACTGATGTCAGTTTATTCTGTGAGAAAACACGTATGGAAAAGGGGGTTTAGAGTCTTGTTCAGGTGCAGTAGTTTTTTGCTGATGGGGATTAAAGCAAAACAATAATAGCATGTTCCGTGAATCGAGTGTGATAAAGAAGAGTTCCTATATAGCAAAACAGGAAGTTTAAAAATGGCTAAACAATTGATCTTTGAGGACAGGAATGATATTTTAATTTTAACCTTTTTGTTTTGGCTTTAATTTAGAATTCACAAAATGATGCAAATTATTGTCAGTAAATAGTGCTTTAGTACATTCAATGCACACATGTTCATACATGAAGAGATATGAAAATATTTTAGATATTTAATGTTCTTTCTGCAAATGAAATACTGTGAGTTTTATCTACTTGAGGTGCGTGAATCAGGATGTTTATCTGCTTACACTACTCGTTATCTTCATAGTATTTTTTTCTTTTTTTTTCTCTGAGTCATACTGTAAAACCTTTGTCTTAGCTTCCCCAAGAATTTTATTCTAAGGACTTCTTTCCCTTCCATTATTAAAGTTTATTCCTTGGAAGTATTATTTTGCAGATCTCATCTATAGCTGAGAATGGTTTGTTTCAGAAGACTATGCAAAAACAATCAACTGTTTGACATTGTTAGTCTTTGGTCAAAAATTGAACTGTACCTTGACAAACAGCTTATCTAGGCATTTGCATCTTGAGTCCATTTATTTTTACAATATTATTACCATTTGTCTATTTTAATAAAACAGGACACCTTTATATAGCTCATAATTAGATGAATCTGATACTGGTAATATAATTGTAATTTTAAAACTGTGTCCTGTGTTGAAAATTACAGTAATATACAATTGAAAAATACATGATATGATGTATTATATAAGTGCCCCAATTTAAAAATATATATTACTTCAATATTCAATAATCAGAATAAACCTGGAGTCTTAGATGTTTACACTTCAATATTGGAAAAAATGGGTTTAACCAACAGGTAAGTACTGACATTTTTAACATTTATCTTCTCTTTCTTCTGAATATTTGGCCTAAACGATCAGCCATTGGGTCTTGCTATATCTTTGCTGCTAGCTTGAAAAATGTTGTAGTGTTACTGTTCTCCATCTGGGTACTTAAAGACATGATCAAATGATTGCTTTAGTTTTTCCTCTGTTAAGCTGTAAAGGTTGAGTCTTTTGAGTCCTGCACCATCAAAGCTCCGAATCATTCCTCTACACATTTTTGATGTAATTGTAGTTGATCAATGTTCTTTTCAACATATTAGCTTGAAAACAGGTTACGTTTTGTTTAAAAAAAGAGATGCAGCACTGCCAAACGCAGAGAGAATGAAACTACTGTACTCTTATTTTCTGTTCCTGCTTCATGTTTCTCTTTTTAAACATCCCAGAATCACAGTAGCCCCCCTGGGCACAGAATTCTCTAAGACTCCATGTTAATTTGATGATTCTTTTCAGTGTTTCCAATTAGCAGACCAGAAGTCATTGTCTTTGTTGCTATGCATGACTTTCATTTGCTTATCTTAAAATGTGTTGGGACTGCTTGTGTTCATGTTACCATGTGATCTTGATGGCCTCGTATCAGCGAAAACTACTCTTTCTGTTATTTGCCTTTTCCCTAGACTTCACATCACCCTTAATTATGTTGTTTTCTTCCAGAAGTCTTACGCTGGAGAAAGTAAGAACCGATCCTATGAATTCCCATTAAAATCACAATTTATGTCGCGATACTATATGGCTATGTCAGTCTAATGCTGAGAATAACCTGCTTATAAGCACATGCCAGTGCTTTTGGATGGAAATTACACGGCCAACCTGGCCTTTGGCTGGCCATCATAATATGAATGATGAGAGTACGGGTGGAGCAACTATGAAAATGCCTTAGTTTGATGGTCTGGTTATGCTGCACTGACACTATTTGTTACTATCAGCTGGACTTGTAATGACATCAAAAAATCCATCAAACTAGTTCTTGTAATCTAATGTAAACACACGTAAGTTAGCATGTAATTACCATTATTAGCTTGCTTATTGACTCAGTGGTGCTGCAGGCACTGTTTAAGAGCTTGGGAAGCCTTATATTATTGAAGATATCTCAATTATATTTGCTATTAATGACACAGACTGGCATTCTTTCAGTATCCTGAATATTTCATGGTATTGTCTGACCTGAAAATTGGGAAACATTTTTCAGAGCTCTTCTACCACTTGTTTTTCTAACTCACAATTCCAGCTGTTGACTAAATAATATCCACCCTGTAAGCTTCACATACAAGCCTCCTTCAATACCACTGAGTTTCATCAGCCTTATGGTACAACTGTGTCTTATTAACCATGCATAAAACTGGTTAGTGAACTATTTGTACATTTCTGCTGTGCCCACAATGTCACTGAGAATTTATATTAATATAATTATTGTCTTTATTCTTAGGTTACTTAAAAATATTTCTCCACCTTTTCTCATGACATTTCTTCTGTGATTCTTTATGATTTTTTGTGACGTTTTTATGATTTAATTAGTTTTCTTCTATGTAATTTTATTTACTTTTGAAATAATTTATCTCTCAGGTTGTGGCTTCTGGAGGAACTGTCTCCTTTCCAAATTATTATGCTTTTTCAAAAGTGTTTTCTTGCAACTAGTGTTACTAAACTATGTTTAGCTTTGTGAAACTGGTCCTTTAAGATAGTTGATACAGGTATGAATCTCCATATGCATATGCATGCATATGTGTACATACATGTGTGGAGGACTCTTCTGTGGTGCCTTTGTCAACATAAAACATGAGGTTTCCAACACTTCATCTACACCTTTTGTTTGGTCTTTACTTTCTGAACATAAATTTAAAAACACTGAGCCCTATTTGTGCTTGTTATCACTCATGGCAGTAATAAGTATAATTTTTTATTGCAAAAATGATCAAATTTTTGTTATCAAGGTCTAGAAACTATAAAGCTCACATTACGGCTCAGCTCTCGTTATTGGTAATACCTGCTAATCCCATTTAAGATTTCTGAATGCTGCTTACAAAATTTTATAACCCATCTTTTCCTAACATTGGTTAGAAATGTCACAACCTTTTCCCCTCTTGATGATGTGTAAGTTTTAGAGGAGACTGAATACACCTCTGGGGGTCTCAAAGAAAGATACATAATAAAAAAAGTAGTTGAGCTTTGAAGGAAGCAAGTGAACTTCACTAAAGACCGTGTTCCTGTTTCTTTGAATGAGTAGATAACACCTTGTAGCTTGATACAGGGCTATACGTTGCTGAAAGCTTTTTCCATGTCCTATTGAGATGCAGGTTCAGCAGCAAGCAGTACCGCGCCCTTCCCCAGCCCCAGGGACAGCACCATCCCTCCCGTCCCCGGGAGCGCAGCTGAGCAGCCTTCCCTCCGGCCGGATCTGGGGGTGAAAAGCCTTCAGCGCTTAGCCTGGCATCCAGGCTGAGTTTGCTCGAGGGCGCGGGGATCTGCCAATTGCCCAGCTGGTTTAGGATCACAGAATACATGATATTCTGATTTAGCTAGCTACCTGAGCCAAGCAAAGAACACAGAGAGGCAAAGTTCTCTACTTGGTTGGTTAGGGCAGTTTACCAACTCAGAGCTGCACAAAAGACAGAAGATCCATAATATTTCCATTTCAAGTAATGCAGGTCCTTTGTAAAAGCACAAATATAGAGACCTCGTAGAAACAGTTTGTAAAATGAGGAATATTGGGAAAGTAGAACTGCTCCTCCCCGGCTACAAATGCTTGACCTCTTTGTGTCACTTTAATCTGATGGCTGCATTTTCACCTTTATTTACTTACTATTAGTCGAGGGCACCTTGATGTTGCTTGCTTTTATTTTTCCTCCCCCCCCACCCCCCCCTTTTTTTTTTTGTGTCATTGTGTCCTTTTCAGACATTTGTTGCATCTGTTTCCTGTTAAGGAAGCTTAATGCTGCCTTTTGTCCAGCAGGTGGAAGACTTGCTGCAGTATGTCTAGCTCAGCTGCCAGGCTATATAAAACCATTTTTAAAAGAATACAGGGGGTTTAAGCCATCGTGGCAAGATTATGTTATTAAATAGACACTTTTCAATTAATATGGTTTTTTTGCAATTACTTTGTTAGTCAAGGAAATATGATGGTAGAGTAAAATAAATAGCAATCTATACATAAAAGTTTAAAAACCTGAATTCAGTAACTGAACCCAGGAGATGTCACTAGGGTAAATCCCAGCACTATAAATAGCTGTGCAAGGCCTGCTGGGTTTTGTTCTATATTCGTACTGTCATCACAGCTGTAGAATGTAACTGTTTGAGTTCAAGAAATACACTTCCCCAAAGCACTTGCATCATTTGGCAGAATTAGAAAGACTTCTTAAAGTTCAGTGGGACCGTGCTATTTACATTTACTGTTTTGTTTTTGTTTTTGTTTGGTTTTGGTTTTTTTTTTTTTTGTTTTTTTTTTTTTTTTGTTTTTTTTTTGCCAGGGAAAATACTTTGAAAAACACTGGAGTTATCTCTGCCTGGGGCATGTAGAGAAGGTTGCAGGACTTACTGTGACTTACATGCAGCAGAACAGACAAGATACTGCTTCTGAATCTGTGAATATTACCCTGCTGTGTTGTGTTGATCATCTTGGAAATACTCTAGAATGTGTCTAGAGATGTCTGATACAAGCAGAAAGAAATGTTTAAAGTTACTTTTATGAAATAATTGTGCTACATGAAGAAATTTATTTGTGTGAAGTGACAAAGTCTTACTTTAAATAATTTGTGTTATATATTGTATATATGAAAATGAAGAATGTATGAAGAGATGAAATAAGATTTCCAGTGATTTTTTTGGCTATGAACCTGTTAAATGTCTTTATCTGATTTTTATTAACTGAAGGAAAATATAGTAATGGGTTGTTTAATGGATATAATGATGTTAAAACTCTCTGTTTTAGCTGTATGGCTATATGGCTAAGGCTTAATTTTGACAAATTAAGCCTTAGCAGTTATACAAACTAGACTAACAGAACAGTTTAGTTTTCACCATGTGTAATCAATGAAAAAAAAAGAAATTTAGTACATTTATGTACTGAGGGAAAGAAACAATTGTTAGTGTTATTGTTCTATGGCTTCAAAGAGCATGAACAGGCTGATTTAGTTCTGGGACAGTTGCACAGTGTTCTTTTCAACTTCCACAGTAGAGAACTAAAGAGTCCTCTAGTCATTGTAGGACTTGAGAGTTTTTTGTCCTCCTGCCTCCATTAGTCTCCTATTTATAAACACAATTATTTTTCATTCTTTAATCCCAGAACCCTAAGTACCCATTTACTTGATGCCTCTGGCTGTTGAAAAGCAGATCTTCTTTGCTATCTTTCATTTACCATTGGAGTGGTCAAGCACCAAGCTTGGTCATCTCAGAGAAGCCCTTGATGTTGTGCAGAGTACTAGAATGAGAACCAATAAAGGATGGAGTTAACAGACTTAATAATGTACATATCCTTTTGAGTACTGGAAGTATGCTAAAAGGTGCGATCTTTGGTTTCAGAGCTCAATGACTTTCAGTATTTCAATGACTCAGTGACTTAGAATTAATAGCTAGAGACTAACATCTTGTTCATATGACAAAGTTTTGTTATTTGGAGATGAGAATGGTTGCACTGATTTCTAGTGGATTAACAAATACTACAGAAGAACTGTATCTGAGGTAATGATATGCTGAGTTTTTTGAAAAGCCATTTTTGAGAAAGGGGATGACAAAGTTGATGTATTTATGTTAGAATGATGAGCTTGATTGAAGTTGTAGGATTAGGTCTGGCAAAGGGTAGGGTGAAAAATTCTGTTACAGCTCAAGCAAATATACTTGTTTGCCAAGCCTGACCTGTCTGCAGACATTACTCCTGAGGAAATTCAATGTTAAGATGAATGAGTTTCCCTACGGAATGCCATGGCTGCAAGTTAGGTGTTTTTTAAGCTTTTTCTCATTGTACAGATGAGTGATCTAACTTTTCAGTTGTTTTGTGCATAAAACTATTATTACTGTTATGCTACTGTTTGCTCACCAAAAAATATTTTGATCCTTTAGAATTTGTTGTCCTGGGGTAGCAAAAATTCTGAAACTGTATGTGTAACAGGAAAGAAAGTATGTTAAGAGTAGACTACTAAAGACATATTTTTAGCATTTAATTACAATTCATGATGTAAATGTTTGGTCTGCAATAAATACATAATGTTCTTAATGCAGGTAAATTAGTGCTTATATTACACATAGCCTCTCTTTGACTTGAAAAGCTAGTTCTTTGTCAGTCACTGTTTGCAATGTGATGATATAATATGTCTGAACAGGCTATTGTGCTTGAGCAGTCTCACGGCTACCTGGGTCTTACAGCCATAAGATCAAATGCACAAGAAGGCTTACTCAGGATTAGAGTAGTATCTCTGCAAGTTTTATTATAATGAAAGAGAATTTTAAAAGCCTAATGAAAAGCATTAATAGATTAAATTCTCTGCTTGCTACATCTGATGGAAGCAAGTCAAATGTGAGTTGCATGATTTATAATGTTTGTATACAGACAGAAGTGTACAACCATTGCAGGCAACTGTGCTGAACTGACAGGTAGGCTTTTCTTCTTTTAATAACAAAATATTGCAAAACTCTTAGCAATTTCATCTCACTTATCACAGAAGAACTGTTCTGTGGGGTGGAAAACACTGTACAGGCAAAATCCAAGGCCCTTGTGGTACTTGCTTGTGGGAGTACTGTGGCCATGCACTTCAGGCATGGGAGCCACAGAAGATGATGTTTGTTTCAGAAAAATGTTTTTCTTCAGAGGCAGTGAGCTGGGGTCCCAGCTCTGCCCTTTCTTAGATGATTAATCCTAGCCTTGTGGCAGACTCATGAAAGTCTCTTAGTAGAAGTCTAAAATGGAAACATATTTTTGCCTTTTCTTGCCTTCTAATAAAGCTTTAAGGATGTGTGATTAATATATGTGATACAGATTTCAGCTAAAGATGAAGAAGAAAGCATTCAGATCAGCATTTTTGTCCAGCTATATATTTTATCTGAAGAAAAAATGATTTATGGAGGAGGAGCACTTATTATGACACCATGGATGTCCTCTCAAAACACTGGTAATATAGTAGTGTCTTGTTCCCCCAGCAATTAAGTCAGATGGTTCCTCTTTGCCCGGTCTATGCACCTGCTGTTGGTTGGATTGAAGGGTAGCATCAACAGAGCCGTAAGGAATTTTGTGTTGTTTTAAGCACTGTATTCCACTGTGGCACCAAGTCAAGCTTCCTGATGGAGCCTAGTGTCTTCCAGACTATTTGACCTGTTTTAAAAATTGAGGTAGGAACATACAAAAACCCTACTTCAGAGAGGAGTGAAGTGTTTAGCAGCAGAATCATCTGAGTTCAGTGTTCTGCCTTCTCTCTTAGTTGTTCTTCAACTACTCCAGTACACTCTGCTGCTCATATCGTCAATATGTCATCAATAAGGAGGCAGAATAGGAATATTTGGGATTCATTGTTTCAATATGTGTTGCTTATGCTTGTTTTGCTGCTGTATGTATACCTGTAAGTGGAAGTTCATATGGCATCTTACTGATCTGAGTACTTGCTCAAAGAAAAGGTGATATGTAGGATCTTAATTACTTGGAGCACAGAAACTCAGTATATCATAGGGACAAGGCTGATATTAATTTTAAAGTCTTTATACATCTTCTCATAACTTTTTAGTGACAAAGGAGAGACATTCTAAAGCCATATAAAACATGTCTGGTTTTATGTAACTTGAAGTTATGGATCTAAAAATTTTTGATTTGGATGTAATTCTCTTTTAGAAATAGATTTTCTTTGCTGTTCTAGGAGTCTGTGCCGTATGGGCCTGTCTTAGTTTTTCTCTTCTTTATACTTTCATTGTGGTGTAGCAGAACCTTCGGAGCATAATTAACACATTTATTTTTGGTAGCGTACTTTTACAGGACTGAAGAAAACAGTCTGTCCTGTATAGCTGCCTGCACTGCAGAGTGAGCCAGAAAACTTTTTAAATAAACAAAAAACAACTGTACAGTTTAATAGGGTCTATGTAAAGATTAACCATCATTGTAATCAAATAGCCTTCCTTCTCACATTATTCTGCCTCCATCGTTCTCACATTTGAAATACTTGCAGTGGCAGAGATTTGAGGTATAGCATCTGACAAGCAATAATGTCACTGTGCATGTGTACTTCTGTGTTGGCTTTTACAGGAGTTACACAGCCGAGACTATTATGCCATTCATTGATTTTAAGTAGAAAAACAGTGCCATATCTGTCTCAGCAGATTGAACAGATTGTCTGTTTAATTTCTTATGAATATCAGAGTGTGGCCCAGGCAGGTGGTTTTCTGAGGCCCTGACATCTGGAGCCTCATGATGTTCCCATTCAACCTCTGTCCCACCACCCTGGCCAGGAGTGGGGCACCTGGGGGGCACCAAGACAGACCCAGCCTCAGGCATCAAGCACCTCCCTGGGGATGGAGACCAGCCCTGCTGCAGCCTCACTGGGGCAGGGACTGACAGACCCAGCAAACTGAGATGGGGCCCTGAGACCTGGGCAGAGTGTGGGTCCTGATTAAAGCTGGTCAGGGCCAGTGAGCCCTGTTAGTGCCATGAAATTATGCCCTTGCACTGAATGGCTTGGCAGCACTTGATTCTTCGTATTTTTTGAGTTTTCTGCTTTTGCAATTCTCAGGATAGATCCAGCTAAAAAGACATGGGAAGAATTCAAAACCATCTGTCAGTTTGGGAATATGGAAAAACATAGAGCAGTTCACTACATTTTTGGTAAAAAGCACAGGATTCTCCTGGAGGAAAAGAGCTGCTGTATGAGACTTGCATCCTGATTGCAAGAGATAATTTGAAAGGTGTTGCAAGTTTTTTATCTTCTGCCATTTTATAATTCACTTCTGTAAACAGGTATGACTTCATACAGTATTTACTAGAGTGCAGGGTGTAATAGGGATGTTTTCTGCAGCAATTGCTAAATGGAAGTGCTTGAGGGCTGAAGCCTAACAAGGAATGAGAAACTCCATTTATGTAAATCCTTGAATTTTAGCTGTTAAACTGGTGCAACTGTGCTTGAAAATCTCTTTGCTTGAAATGAATAATTACAAAGCCAGTGTATTTGTTTCCAGTATCAGTTGACTCTAATTTGAGCCAGCAGACATTAATGCTTTAAGAATATGCTTTTTGCAGGGTTTAACTAGAAGTTCTTACCAAAATAGCTGAAGGAATGTTTTTGTTAATTTTGTTTATTGAAATAGAAACATTCTCTACAATAATGGAATTTCAGTGAAAGTCTGGCAAAAAAAGTATTTGTGTCAAATGTTTGCCCATATGTACATTCACACCGGACATAATCTGCTTACAGATTTTGAGCCCAGTTCCTCTTGCCACCACAGTACTTGGGGTTTGAACACACGTTTTCCTCTGTAATTAAAGAGAAATATGCACAGCACAGTTCCTCTCGTTTCTTCTTTGGCTGAGTAGGAGTTGTCTCTTGTCAGATTGTATTCACTTGATGCATCAGACTTTCAAATAGCTCTTGTTTTACCTTAGCACCAAATTTCCCATTTTCATTTTATCTTTATTTTACTTTCACTCTTGTTTTTTTTTTTTTTTTTTTCATTGCACTGTGTTGGTAATGGGAAGGAATAATTTATTTTCTGGCAACACAAAACATTTTCTTCCATTTGTTGTTTCGGTTATATTTTACTTCTTTGTTTGCTTATGACTTTTTCTATGGATTATTTTAGTAATCCCAGTTGTGCTTGTTACATGATAAGTCCATATAGGGAGGCCATAAGGGATATTTTTAGAAACAAATCACGACACCTTACTGTGCTGTATGGTACAGGTGACAATACAAAAATTGCTGCTGTTTTGGGTTTTAATTGGAAATAGGCTTTGATGGGGTGGTTAGTGCAGGTACCTTGTTACAGGTGCTGTACGCAGTACTTTGGTGATGGAGTCCCACATAGAGGTAGAACACCCCAGAATTCACTGGTTTTAGGACATGTATAATTACTCATAATGTACATCAGTCTGTGTCAACAGATGGAACAGGATCTCAAAGGGTTCTGCAGTTCCCTCACAAGAATGCAGGGTCATTCTGGTAGAGTTTATCTGGCCTGCAGCTAGAATATTATGTTCATCTTTAGGACCTTAGCACAAAAAAGACAACAACAAACTGGGGTGTGTTTAGTGAAGGACTGCCAAGGCAGCCAGGGAGCTCATTTCATGTGACTTCATTTGTACAACAGGTTTAAGGAGGAAAGGTCTGAATACTGATTTTCCTACAGCACAAAAGAAAAGCACAGCCCTCTGACAGGGCAGAGAATCTTGTTTCCTGGGGCAATAAAATGAACTATGAGATTCTGCCCTTACTGTAGCTCTGGGATTCAAGAATGAGAAACTGCACTCTAAATTTCGGATAGGCTCAGACAGTGAAGAACGCACTCCTCCCCTCTTCCACTGATGATCACCCTGCAGGACCGTTTCCTTCACAAGACTCTGAGACCATTAAGAGCTTTTTGCACTTATGGAATCATTATAGCTGTTGCAAAAGGTAGGAGTTACATGGATGAGCCCCGATGCCAGAGGAGATGAGAAGCTCTCTTTCACCTCTGGGTGGCACTGCTTAAAAACACTTCTGTTTGTTTAAGGCTCTTTGTAGGAACTGTCCATCACGCATTTCACAACTACAGTAGTTTACATCATCATGCACAACAGATAAACTGGTAAGGAAAGCAGAACCTTCTTGTGAAACTTCTGATCACAAACCACGGATACAGAGAAACCTCCGTGGTTTTGTCACTTTGAGCCCATTTTCCATATCCTACAGTTTCAGATTGCTGTTTTTCTGAACACATTTTATTAGTATTCTGATTGTTTTTCTGCATGTTACTTGATGAAGATTTTACTGCAGTTTTCACATGCCCTGTTTGCATGAAGTTATGCTTGTCTAGTGATAAATGATAGGGGAAATCAGAACAGGACATACCATTTTGATAATTTACCTATTCCAGAGAGATATTGTGATATATGACCTTACATATATCAAATACTACACCCTTCCACTATCAGAGAAAGTCTAGAGTTGCCATCTCTGAACTTCTTAAAAGTGATAACTCAGCATCTGAAAACTGTGATATTAGAAAGAGGCATTTCTCGTTTTCAATTTGTTTGCATCTGGGTTGTCAGTTGTCAGGGCACTTCTGAGTTAGGCTCTTCTGAACTGTCCCTGTGATGATGATGAGTGCAGATGTAGTTACTCCTGATGAAAGCTGAAACTGTCACTTGTTGTGGGATTTTAAGGACAACACAGGCTCTGAAAGCCACAAGAAAACTGAGCTGGCTGTGTTGCCTAGACACAGGTGTACACACACTGGCCCCTGTTATATCTTGCCTTCCATAATCCTATGTCAATAGCAGGTCCTCTCTTTAAGTGGGAGAAAAGTTTAGGGTAGAGGCAGAGCTATGGTGTTAGAGCTATTAGACCTTGGGCTGGGGAGAGGCGACCTTATTTCTGCATTTGAAATATTCAGTTACTGAGCCATTGATGGAATACAGAGGTAGGATGTGGGAGGACTTTGAAGAGAATCACACACACTGTGGGGAAAGGAGGAATTTCTGTTCCATTTAAAAATAAAATCTTGTGAGCTGAGCCTACTAGCTATAATACTATTTATTTATTTTAATGATAGATCACTGTTAATTTTATGGCTTAAAAAATTAATATAGTTTTAATTTACTTTATGCTTCTCTGAATATTTCCTTTTCTTCTGGTGCTGGGAAAAAACCTACAAAGAATATTGAAAAGGGAAGAAAAAATACCTCAGAATTTGGCCAGGATATATGCTTTGGTATTTTGCTCTTCAAAACCAGTTCTATTTCAGAGCAGAAGTTGTACATCTACACACTGAAATATGAATATGTTGTGTGGTGTATTTTAGGCATTATATTATACCCTGATTCACCAGTGAGTTCCTCTGTTTTCATGTAACTGCAGCAATTTAAATGAAACAATATTCTAAAATAGAGTGCTTCTCAGTAATACATTATCACATCTGTCATGTAATTCAAAATGAGTAATATATCTTATTTGTTACATAATTTGGTAATTTGCATAGATTATTTGGCCAGAGTGTAGGATTTGGAACTGCTCCTAAGCTCTTCTAAATCTGATCTTGGATTTCAGCAGTTCCTGAACCTTCAGCAAGTCATATATTCTTGAAACAGCAAAACCCTTTACCTGATATCTAACTTAAGCAAATAAAATCTGTACCACTGTGGGCAGGGGAATATGATTTTTCAGTCAGCACTTCACCCTCGAGTACTTTATTTCTCTGGTGCCTTAATCTGTGCCTTTTTCCATATTTAATACATTTGTAAAATAGTATCTAATACAGTTTCACCTGAAAATGTTATAAAGATTCATTAACAAATGTTTGTGCAATGTTTTGGATGCTGTCTCTGCTACTGTAACTGATCCATCTCATTAAGAGGTAAAATCAGGTTCCAAGAGATACTAAACTCTTTATGATACCCATAAGCTGCTATGAGTATTGGAGGTGTAGAATAAGGTCTTAAATAAATCATGTTTTTAAAAGCTTGAATCAGATATTTCTCTACAGTGTTGAAATATATTGCAAAAGAAAATATTTGTACAAGGCAAAGTTTCCAGCGCAGAAGACACGTTACAGAATATCAGTCATTTGCACACCATTCAAAGATTCACAACTGAAACTATGACAAGGGAGTAATCAGTCTGTTGCTTAAGTATTCAATATGTGTTTGCTGTTGCTATAGGTAGTATAGAAAATGATACTAAACCAACATCAACATTTGTTTTCTCTAGGGAAATAGCATTTGAAACACAATGTAGCTGAACTATGTGTGACCAGAAAGAAGAATTGTCCACCACTTAAATACCATTTATGTGACTTTAATTTTTCTCTCACATGCTATAACACTTCAAAGACCTTAGTGACTAGCAGCTTGCTTTCCAGAGCACCAGGTAATACCTTGTTCATGTTTTTCCTGATTATCCTTTCTATAAAGTAATAATATATCAAGATGAATTTATATTCTGATTACACTGAAGCATATTATATTTATGGTTGCTTGGCTTTTATTTTTTTTTAAGATTGTGCCAAAATATTTGTTTTTAACATTTTCACAAATGTTAATTTTTTAGGACATTCATTGTTCTACCTGACATTTTGTCTGTCAGCCTTAGGAAAGATGTGTACTAAGACTTTTACATTTGGCTAGGAAAATTGATCACATTACCTCAAATATAGTTTTCTTACTGCTTAATTCCATCTTCACAGGATCAGAGGCCCGACAACTTCCTTTGACTTCAGTCACAGCCTCTTTTTTTTTCAAGAAGAGACTATTCTTATTTAGATGCTTAAATGTAGGTGCTTATATTTGTATGATTTTGTGTCAGTTATTATGAATACACCATCAAAATAGATCAGACTAAGAGAAGCCACATAAAAAAGTTACAGGGCATGTTTCAGACTAACACATTTTGTTAGAGCATAAGGTAGAGAAAAAGATGTAAATGAGAAAGAACAGTTCATATTTTCCTTTGTAACTGTCAGTCACAGTCTTACCTACTCTTCCTTTGCATTTTCAGTCAAGATGAAATACTTTGCCTGTTCGAAAACTATTTTTTTCAGAGTTGTTACAATTTCACCACTTGTACAGCTCAAATGAAATTAAAAGAGTTTAATTTGTAAAAATTTTGACTTAAAATGCTATCAATATTTACATATAGACAAATCAAAGCCATTGGCTTAGTAGTTTATGTGGAAAATTTTCTCCCATGTTTTACTGAGTTTATGAAAAAGAGAGTTTCTTACAGTTATGGGTGCCAGCAGTGAGCCTGAGCATAGTAATTGCCTATTTTGTCCTCTTTTATCCTACCACGTAGTGTTATTGCCTCTTGACTGAATGTGAGATTTATGTTACCAAGAAGTGGTAGCTACCTGTCGGTGCTGTTATACATTTATAGTACTATAAATTCAATTCAAGCTCATGGATTTTTCCAGCTTGGCAAAATATATTAAGAGTATTCTGTCCAAAATCCATGGGAACAACATTGCTGAGTGGCCAGATACATCTTAAAAGTATTGCTTGCAGCATCAGTTAAAAAGAGACACCAAAGCCTCTGCTTTCTCTCTGGAAAAAAACCACCAGCTGAAAGATTTGCAACAAAATGCTCCGTCTTTGTGTGTCCTGAGCTCTGACTCTGGGAGATTGCACCTATGGCTATGTACCTACTCTAGGAATAGGAGTGACAAAATACACATGCCATGGCTGTGTGTGATTATTGGAGGAAAAACCTTGAAAAACCTACTGAGATGCCAGATATTTGTTTTAGAAGCTTCTTATTTCATGATGTGCTCGCTGGCTTAGTTGGCCTTTGCTACTGATTTCCAGTGGTCTGCTTGAAGTGTTCTGTACTGGGCAGCAGCACTTATATTCTTTCCACTGGAATTTATTTATAATTCCAAAAAAATTATACAATTCTTGCTTTACCAAGCTTTTAAATGGCATGTGCTGTTGAAGACCATTCTTGTCTACACAGAAAAACTATAATGATATAAACAGTGTAAAGAGTAACATGCAACTGCAGTTGTACAGCAAAGCCTACCTACTACTATGAGATCAGGGTCTTACCATGCTAGGCACTGGATGAACAACTTTTGTCTCAGCACCCACGGTCTAAATATGGAGAGACAAAGTGTGATGAGGGGATAGAAACTTTTTACCTGCCATACCTTCTAGACCCATTTTTTCAGTACAAGTGACATGGTTTAGAAATGTCAAAACATGATGAACCGCAAAGTTTAAGGTTGTAAGGCAGACTAGGAGATCATATAATTGGTTAGGCAAAACCTCTTCAGTCAGGTTCGTTATTTTTTTTTTGTCATGCATGAAGTCTCTTTACCCTAAATCCATAAGGTATCAATTTATGGCTAACACATACAGTGATTTCATAAGATGAAAGGCATGTTTGACTGAAGGAATTGCTCTGTGTAAAGAAATCCATGTGTTGATTTTAGTATGACTGAATTGCCCCAATAAGTTCTTGTATACAAGCTACAAAGTGCTAGGTTGGGGAAACCATGCCTTTCCTTACATTTGGATTTGTGTCCTGATAATTCTTATGAAGAGATAGTTGTATTTTGTTGTCCTGTTGCTAGAGAACAAAGATGAAAGAGCACCTTGGGATGACACTGTCACTGAACTCACTTTCTGAGCCAATAAATAAAAAGGGAAACTAAGACATGAATGATTGTAACTTTTTATATTGCTTTTGAGTGACAGAAAGCTGACTTGAGGTTTATTTGAAAATCAAACTCAAATTTTGTTTTTAGAAAATATGACATTATTTGTGCCAAGTAGGACAAAATCCAGCAGGAAAAGCCGTGAGTCACTCCAGAATAGGCAGTAGTGAAGACATTTTCCTGGGATATGTGATGGTATGGACCAGTCTTATTGCAGAAATGAATTCAGCATTGCAAATTTATTTTGATTTTGCTCCAGTTATGCTATACAGAGATAGATTTGGAGCTGACATACATCTCAAAGCTGAGCGTATAAACACAGCAAGTTTGTGTTTGTGTTTGTCTTTAAAGACAAACAATTTTGGAGACTCCAAATTCTCCCATGAGGTTCCAAGATACCTGCCTTGGGACTGCAGATGAAGTGGCTACATGGATTTAATTCTTAGTGATATGCTTAAGAGGAAAATGTATTTTACTTTTGTTGGTTGTGCCTAGGGATGATTGCTAATACTAAGGGGAATGACAGACATATTCATGTTTAAAGTGCTGAGCTTGTCTTAACTAACCTAATGGTAGTAAAACACACACTCTCAGCTTTTATTATCTTTTTTCTTTTCCTGTGATATAAGCAATTTTATTTGCACATTAAAAAGCAAGTAACTTATTTGTCCAGTTATAACCATTTAGAAATGTCTCAATGAGCCCCTCCTTCTTGAAGTGTGTGCTCTGTTTGTGGCAACGTGTGCTTGTGGTTTCTTTGTACATATTCTACTGCCCTGGTATCACTTGTGTCAGCACCACATGCAAAATAAATAGTATCTTTAGAAACTGCAAACTAAACATTGGAGCACCGTTGGTGCCATACAGCTTGTGATTGCATTTTGTGTTCTGATATGTGATAAAGATCACCTGGGAATGACTTGTCAAGTCAGATGTAGAATATTCAGTGACACAAATTGCCATCCATGAGTTTTTACCTGAATGACAGCACAGAAAAGTATTCGTTGCTGTGCGAGCAACAAGTTATGTTGTTACAATAGAACTATGACTAAAAATAGATTATATAAAAACTGTAAGACCAAGCTCTGTTTACTTAATGAAATGCTTCAAACAAGTAAATAGTTGTAGAATTTCATCCTGTTTCTAACATGCACATGTTGTGTGTACAGCTCAAACAGATAGTGCAAAACAAAGAAGACAAAACTTAAGAACACATGGAAGTAATACCTGCTGATAGTTTAAAAACAGTTGGTAAAATACAGCATATTTCCCAAAAAACTGAAGGTGTGAATGCAGCTTTATTGTAGACACTTGGATCAGAGTATAACATTTAAAAAAGTTTAATCCTCATAATACCCTTTCTGTGTCTGTCCTGCTCTCCTGAGTTATGCTGGCCATAATTCTCTAGGTTTCATGAAAGGCACTGCATTCAGTGGCATATTTCAGGCATTCTGCTCTGGTCCATTTAATCTCTCCCTGGTCTTACTGAGCAACCAGCTCACTTGGTTGCTGGCTGGGGTTAAATTGTGGTGGTGGTACATTCTTCACTGTATTGAGAGTAATAGGTGGTCTGTTCAGCTCTTAAATCTCACTTAGTCTATGTTGTGCTGGTTTAGTAGAGGAAAAGGAATAGCTAAAAGGAATGAGTGAGAAAAATAAAAAGTCAATCAGAAATTATATTAAGAATTAATTACTATGTCTAATAACTAGGCCAATGTAGCTTTCAGGCAGCAAATTTGAAAGAAAGGGTTGGGGGTTTTTCCCACAAACTTGAAATTGTGAAAGTTTTTGCTGTCATGGATGTTCAAAAGTGTAAAACAGACAAGGGAAGGGAAAAGGAAAAGCTAATGGAGAATATGTTCATCAACCACTGTTAAACTTTATGGACAGTAAGGAACCTGGACTTAGGATGCCACTCAGAATTTGGAATTTGGCAATTTAAATGGGCCAGAGAAAGTATCTGTAGGTGCTATGTTTATGGCCTTCCTCCCTAAGACTCTGTTGGCAATGGTCAGAGTCTTGCTTTTTGCTCTGGCTTAACCCCAGAGGTTTTAAGTTCAAAGATTTTTTCTTCATTGAGATGAAAACCTTGGTTTTGTCATCCTGGTATAGGATAGCACATAAACGGGGTGTCGTTGCTGTGAATGTCCTTGGTATTTTATCACAATGACTTAAAGCCAACCTTCTTTCATCCACCCCCATGTTTCCTTGCTGACAGCTGACCCAACAGGCTTCTTTTATTCTGTCCACAGACCCAGCATCTCTGCTGCTGAAGGATTTCTGAAAACTACATGTCAAGGTAGAGCTATCTAAAAGATCCCTTCTACCACACACTGTTAGGATGAGATCTTTGAAACATGACACATCAGCTGCAGCCCTTCAGAGTAACATTCCACTAAAACAGAACGTTCCACACAGTTTCTGTTCTGTATGTGCCTCCTCTGCCCCTTTGACAAAGCACACTCTGCTGTGTTTCATGTCATCATTGCTCATTGTGATACATTAATTTAGTAGATGATAGGTAATTCACTGTTTGGCCTTATCTTTTAAATGCCATAAAAATAGCATGAATATCTTCTGTGCCTCAATAAGAACAGTCATCAGGAGTACAAAAAACAGAAAACAATCAAACTGAGAAGACCAGAGACAATACAACAACATAATAAGATATTTCCGTCCCACAACTTCTATACCTACCACTTGCGGTTGAAAAACAGCAAGTCTGTGATACAGATTTTTTTTCCCAGTGATTTACATTTGCCAAGCAGTAAAAATGTTGTACTTTTCCTAACTGTTTCGATATGCAGGCCCACTCATCATAAAAATAATTCAGCTTTGAGTTTGTCTTTTAGTCCTTTTGATGACTCTTACAAAGCAGTGATCTTCTCAATGTGAGAATGCTTTGGTCCTGATCTAAATGAGTATCTACTGTTGCATCTTTTGTTAGTCTCTTCTGTCAGTAAAGGTGCTATTTTGATGTATCATCTAGGTCCCCAGATTCACAGAGTACATTTTGACAAATTCAGAACAAAATTGTGTTTTGTTCTAATAGAAGAGCCAGTGAAATATGTTCAACATTATATTTACACTTCATTCTAAAATATATTTTGACCTCAGGTCTCTGCAGGAAAGTACTGAGGGTTTTATTCAAACAATATACTTCACTGTTCAAACCAGGTACCTAAATTTCTTTTAAAAGTCAGTATTTAGAGAAAGGAAAGGTTAAAGCAAAAACTAAGAGTTAAAACCCCATAATTTTATGAAGCTTTAGAAATTAATTTTCTCATTCTGATCAGGCTAAATTGCAATTATTTTCTAAAGAACAGTTCTATCAACCTCTATGAATCTCTTGAACAGGGGATTCTCTTGTGCATTGAACAACTCTAGATTAAAGCATTTTATAGTTTTTGCATTGTTTAAGATATTGTACTTTTAGAGCCACACTCCATGTGCTACTTTAGTAAACAGAATATGCTGTCTGCTAACTGTGTAATTTTCTCCCACTTAACAACTTCATTCAGCTGGTTTAAGAAACTTGCTTAGTCAGTTTGTTATATACAATTAGATCAGAAATGTAAATATTTCTCCTTTTGTCTTTCTTCATAATATTAACTCTGGTTGTTCACCATTTACTTAATTTTGGTTTTGAATTTTGAAAATGTTTATGAATTTGCATTTTGGTATTTTTATAAAAAGACTTAAGCCAGACATGGTGTAGATCTTCATTTATTTCCTAAAGATGTCAATTTGTTTTTTAAAAAAATTACTTTTAAAATTTTTCTACGATTAAAAATTATTCAAACACTACTATGGATAAACAGATGAAGGAATTTTTTGCAGGAAGTCTGAACAGTGTAACAGGTCTAAAAGTTTGGACAGGGGACAAAAAATGTTGTGGAGAGCTGCTACATTAGATAGCTCATGCTAACTTTTATAGTAGCTGAAGCTGAAGATTGAATGTTATCTCCCTGACTTAAATTTAGGCTTTAATCACTTAAGTGTTTGCCACCCTTTAATTTTTACTTTAGGTAGGCCAGGCTCCAAACATCCTTCTCTTGATGAATGAGAAATGCAACATGTATTTCCATGCTTGCTTTTAGGTAGACATAAGGTTTTGTTAGAAGCATGCCTTATCAAATAATAGGTCATCTGTAGACAAATGAAAATATACGCTGTGGTTTAGGTTGTGACGTTAAACTACTGGCCTCTCTACCATGGTAAAATGCAAACAAATAAGACTGTGACTGTTTCATAACCGGTGAGGGTGCCCACTAAGCCAGATGGCTTATTCATGTTCAGATAAATAATTCTTTTTTTTTAAAGTAGCACACACATAGCAGCCTAGATGATGCATATTCTTCACCGTCTGATTAGTCTTTCCAAAACTAACAGATCCAGGATTTGAATGTTCATTAACCTTGTTACGTGACCAGCTCAGACACCAGCCTTTAAGAGCTGGCATTGCCGTTATTTCAGTGAGAAATGGCCATCAAAGTGTTGTGACAGTTGCCTGCAGACTGTTTAATAATGGCTTCAAAATAACAAGGGTAGAGGAAAAATAATGAACTAATTTACTCATTCTGACACAGCTTTTGTGGTCACAGGTTTGCTGCTCTTCTCAGACTGTGCTCTGTGGTCCTTAAATTCCAACAGCTGTTACACAAATTTATATTCCGTGACAAAGCCTATCTTTGTATTTGTTTTGCACAGTTAAAAATTGTGAATGGGCATAAGTTAGATATCTAATGATCTAAATTGATGATTTAGTGTGCTAAAACCTCCAGCCAATAAAACTCAGAACAAATGCTGCTGCCATTTGTACCTTGGTTTACTTGCTGTGTGATTAAGGATTATAATGAATTTTAGAAAGAATTATCTGTATTTCTGGAAATTGACTAGTCAGTACACAAGTTTCTTTCTCTCATGCCAATGTCTGTCTTTGCATTCAAATCCTCTGTCCAGTGTCACCCTGTGCAAAGTTGTTTATGGGTGAGTCCAGCAGCTACGGAGAGGAAGAATCTCTCCTCCTTCCTTTCCTAGAGGCAGCTTTTGCTTTTTGACTATTTCTGTGGCCCTAACACCTTGACCCTCATCTGATACAATTGTGAAGAAAAGGGCATGTGAAAATATGATTTTACCTCTAGAGTGTTACCTGGATGTGGATGAACAAGTGAATGCCTTAAAGCAGGGGACTCTGCTGTGCTGGTGGGATTACTTAATTTTTTTCCCCTCCCAGGTACTCTTTGCAATAGAGTTGTACTGGTCGGCTATTCTATAGTTTAAGAGGATAAAAATCCTCAGAACAAAGTTTACTCTGCTGTAGTAGATATTTAGTATGTGAAAATATATATTTCCAAATTTAAAGATAGAAGTAAAAATAAAACCAATTCCCACCACAAGAAAGACTTGGACATTCTGGAGTGAGTCCGGCAAAGGGTCACTAAGATGATTAAAGGATTGGTGGAGTATCTAATATTTAAAGAGAGGCTGAGAGAGCTAGGTTTGTTTAGCTTTGAGAAAAGTCAGGGGGATGTTATTGGTGCATATAAATAGCTGATGGGTGGGGAGTGAAGAAAATGGAGCCAAACTCATCTCAGTGGTATTTAGTATTGAAAATAGGAGCAACGGCCACCAATTGAAATACAGGAAATTCCACTGGAACATAAGTAAAAATTTTCTTACTCTGAGGGTGGTGAAGCACTGGCACAGGTTGCTCAGAGACAGTGGTGTTTCATCCTTGGAAATATTCAAAAGCCATCTGGACATGGTTCTAGGCAACCTGCTCTGCTTTGAGCTGTGGGTTGGATTAGATGATCTCCAGAGGCATTTTCTAACATCAGCTGCTCTGTGATTCCAAGTCAAAATCTTTGCAAACTGTGCCTTAATGGTCTGTTTATAATGATCTGAATGGACACTAATATCTGCTTGTTTATGCGTTTCAAGAGGCAGCTGTAACAAATAATTGAGGTTTTGATGTACAGGTAATTTAGTCTGGATATTAAAGAATTAACTGGTACTTGTTTTTTTTGTTGTAAGGAAAAGCTATATTCTTTATTTCATATTTGTAATTCAGTACATTTGACTTTATGCTCTAACCTAATTTTACATCTATTTTGAAGTAATGAAATAAGTAATGAAAAGTAGCTAAAGTTAATTTTAGTTAGTTACTTTTTTAGTTAGTAATCTAAAGTTTAACTATCAACTTAATCTGAACACATGCGAAAAGTCTATTTTTCTACCTCTATTACCTGGCTCCAAAACAGTGTGATCATTCATGTGAAATAAGTAAATAAGTCTTTGCATTTATATGTAGTTAAAGAATAACGCTACCAATCACTTCTGAAAATTGAGCTGCAGCTCTATGTGTGTCACAGAAGTATTAATTCTCTTAAAGCTAACATGCCTTTACAGACTGAGTCAGAGTGAAAACCACATGAAAAATGTTGAAGTTTGCAAGTGAATGCACTGGGAAATGATTTATCTCAGCAGGGAGGTAGCTAATCTTTTTCCAGTTTTTGTCTGGAAATTAATGGGTTTGTTTCATAGATAAGGCTCTGGCATCAAAGACAAACTGAAAAGAGGTGCTGCAAAAGGCCTGTGGGTGGGGACAGTATTAGTCAGTTGTAGCAGAGGAGCAAATTTTGTCATCAGTTATAAATATCTTGATGGAGCTAAGTGATACAAATAATTTTGTCTATTTCAAAGGTACCCCTTTTTTAGTATTCTGTCAGTTTGATATAAAAAATAGGAGCAAATACAGAGTAACAAACGACTATGATTCTTTATTAAATTTATATGTTTTATATGATTTATATGTTTTTATATGTTTTGAAGTTTGCCTTTGCCAGAGGTGGGGGCTGAGAAAGAAAATATGTCTGAGCATTGTACAACCTAGAGCATTTTACAATAGAAAGCATTCCACAAATATTGCAAACTTTATGCTTTAACAAGTCAGCCTCAGTTGTTAACAGAGGGCTCTTGAAAGCACTAGGCCAAATTCATTGTTGGTATAATTTATTTTACTCAAATCTCTCCTTTTAGAAAGAAACAGCAGAAGATTGGAGGAGAAGCCAAATGAGCTTCTTTTCCTTAGAAGGATTTTGCATCAGCTTTTCTGTTTGTTGAAATTAACTCACTTTGTCTCTGCCTCCCTAGAATGGACAGTGGTTGATCTCTCATTTTGCAGATCTCTTAGGGTTTTTCTCCTGTCCCTATGAGGGAGCTGGTTTTGATATAACCCTTTCTTTTGTGCATATTTAATTACGCTACAGGAGTTTCTACTTTAGGATACTAATAACAAAAAACCAAAAGCCTTAGGTAATGCAATGCTACTAACTTCATCATAAACTTTGGGGCAAAGATTTTTCTCTCTGTATTTGTCCATTGACTTTGCATTAGAATACTGAACTGAGCAGAATGCAATGTCAAAACGTGATTTTTGATGGATACATATTTGCTCTGCAGTGACTTCATGTGAATTTAAACTTGATTTTCTTCAAATAGAAAAAGTTGCCTTTTTAATTGAAATGTATTGGCTAATTACTGACATGTGAAGAGAAAAAGATTGAAGGGGTGATTTGACATGTACTGTGTATTGAGACATTGCTGTTTATCAGCATAAAAATATTAATCTTTCTTTTGACAATGTGCTGTAATAGTTTTGAAGTACATTTAATACTGAGTAATGTTTGATTTCTTTCTTTTGAACATTTCTGTTACTATACATATAAGTCCCTGGGTATTAGGGTAGTAATGCCAACTTATGTCAGCTGCCATACGACACACTCCCAGTTATGTAATTTTTATTTTCTAATTTTAAATGTTAGGAAAAACAACATTTACTTTTTAAGATGTGACCATAATGCAAGTGGTACTTTTACATTCTAATTATGACCACTTCCTATAATGCAAGCATTTTTGAGATTTGTTTTGTTTTGCTTTTTTTCTCATTTTCAGTGAAGCCAGGGTTAAAATCTCAAAAGAGGACAAAAAAATTGGCACCAAACAAGAAGAAAGAAACTCTGATCAGTTCAAAATATTTCATTTAAATTATTTGATATGTTATTTTGATTGTGATCTGTTCTTATATTACCATTTTTAACTTATGGTAAATTTCGAAAATAAAAGTGTCTTCAAACAAAAGAACCGAAATTTCACTTAGAAAATAGCAGAATAAAGTATTTGACAGCTTAATTTAAGAAAAACCAAAACATTTCAAGTCTTGAAATGCATTGAACTGAATTTCTTCTGAGTCCAAAACTCTAAGTTACAGTATTAGTTTAACTCACTTGAATGAGATTACTTGGCCAAAGGACACAGTTTGTGTCAGTTTGTGGATTGGTTGTACAAATTCCACTTCTACCAAGGAAAATACTGCTGTGACTAAAGACTTAGTATTATAAGGGTGAGGATTTTAGCTCTGAATCCTTTGAAGATAACTAAAGCAAAAAGTATTTTCAGCCGCATTTGTCTCTTATCTACATCTGCTGCTAGCAGGCATTGTGTTCAAAAAAGGAACATTTATGAGGCAGTAATTTGCACCAAACACCTCGATTTTCAGCTAGATGACTTGCACAAGTGAGGAGATGCAGTTCTGAATTCAGGGTTCTGTGTTTCTCCTGGGAGCGGCAGTGGGTTAGCCACTGCTAAGGGCCAAATGCCCACCCAGCCTCTCATCCAGTCCTCCTCAGGGGAAGAAAATAGGATGAGAAAACTGGTGGGTTGTGATAAAGTCTGAGAAATTGAATACCAGTTACTGTTGTGGGTAAAACAACCCTGACTTGGGGAAAAAGAATATAGTGTATTGCCAATGAAAATAGATTCACATAGCGAGAAACAAATACAAACAATAAAACAGCCTCTTTCCTCTCCCTCTTCAAGGCTCATTTTCACTCCTCTCCAGATTCTGCCACCCACCCCCAAAGCAATACAGTGAGGGATGGTGGGGGATACAGTCAGTCCCTAGCAGATCCTCTCAGTCTTTCCTTCTATTTGTTACTTTTCCTCTGCTCCACTCTGGCTCCTTCCAAGAGCTGCAGTCCTACAGGAAAAAAACTGCTCTGGCCTGAGGTCTTCCCAGGCCACATTTCAGGTCTCTGCTCTAATTCTATGCTGTTCTAGGAGTTACAGGGGAGTTTCTGCTCCTGAACCTGTAGCATCTTCTCTCCTGCTTCTTCTCTTGCATTGATGCTTACACTGCTCTTTCTCACTCTCTTTTTTCTTCCGTCCCTGCCTGTCCAGCATTTTTGTCCTTACTTAAATATGTTATCATAGATGTGCCACGTGGTGAGTTCAGCTCTCTCTTGTCTTAGGTCTGTTGGAGCCAGCTGGAATCAGCTGTGTCCAGCACAGGGCAGCCTCAGTCTCTCCCCATTCCTCCCTGTATCCCCTCTGCTACAAAAATCTTGACACAGACAAGCAGTGCATGAGATTGTCTGTCTGCAAGCCTGACAATAGTGCTTTTAAAAATAAACCAAGGGGTATACCTTTGTTATATGACATGAAAGATAACATGGTCTAAGACTGCTGTGGAAGTAATGAAACTTTGAACTTGACAGCACAAAAAAGCCCTTCCATTATCCAGTAAGATTGATCTGTCTGTCTATCTATCTATCTATCTATCTATCTATCTATTCTGAGTGCACATATATAAAAAATTTGGTCCCTGTAAAAGATGAGTTATTATTATTAGCTATTAAACATGCTTTTGGAGGACAGTCAATTATGACACATTACTATCCCTTCCCTGATCCTGTTCTCCAACTTTGAGATTCACACTTCTGTTCTCACTTAAATCAATCACAGTAACATTTGTATATGACTTGCATATTTGTATAGTGTATGTAGTGTGGTTTGGAGCACAGGCAATAGAGAATGAAAATGAATTATTGATGATAGGTAAAAGGTAACTAAAAATGTACCAGTTCAACAAAGCTCTGATGTATTTAAAATTAACAAAATGCACAACTGCACTGGGAAAGGGTAAATAACAGTGGTAAAATTCAAGCAAAACAATGGGAATTAAGGGCCAGGACAAAGCTAAGGAAATTTTAAAAATTAAACCATGACTCTATTCGAAAAACGGGGTGGTGGTGGTGGAGGGATGGTAAGTGGGGAGGGCAGGAGGCAGGAGAGGTGGGGAGTCTCCCTTTTTCCCTTCCAAATAAATATTTAGAATTTCTCTCTTGATCTTCGAAGTTTATAAACATTGATTCAAAAATAGGGTCATTTTGCAGATCCTCAGTTTTCGGAAAGCATATGCTAAGTAAAGGAATAAATCCTGGCATCTGGTTAGCATATAAATACCCCATCGCTACAGGTATTTCTGACCCCTTCAGGTAGCATGAAGATCTATATTTCTGTAGCATTTATGATAAACCTATGTGTAATTGTTCTGCTGAATAAGGAAAGAGTAATTTATTTGATGAAAATTCTAAATCGGTAGTACACAGGTAAACTTTGGAAAGGCAACAAAGAGAAATTTCAGATGACTGTGAGAAGAACTTTGTAGCTGAGCTGCATTCACATTAACTTGGTCTCCCAGAGAAATCCATCATGAGGTTCACTTAAAAAGAGTCTGAGGAAAATTATCTGTATTCTGCTGTGAGGGATAATTGTAATGTGACCAAAAGATGCATCAGTCTCAAGAATAATGCTTTTTACTTCTACCTTGCAGCAATATATTTCCCACTGTACCTTTTTGTACTCCAAGATGTGTGCATGTGTGTGCGCGTATATGCATACATGTGTGGAGGGTACTTCGGTATGGTTCTTGCTTAGCAAGAAGATGGAAATGGTTCTCACAAATAAAAATGAGCCTATTTTGAATCAGATCCCTTGGTAGTCTACAAACATTTTGTTATTACTTATCACTTTCTCATCTTACCCGTTTGCTTCTTCAGCTATTTTAGGTTATGTCTTGATAGGGAGCTTTTATTGAGTTGCAAACAAGTATATCGTTATTTATTGCAGTATAAACAACTCCAGGTATGTTAGGAATTACCTCTCAATTTATATTTTTACTCAGAAAATTCAAGAAAAATTTGTAGTTTAGGGAATATCAATGCAATAAAAAGAAAGAAGTCTCTAAATGAATGTTTTTTAGCCCTGAAATGGAGTCACACAAAAATTACTTTTCACCTTCATTGCTTCCAGTGTTTCCGAAGGGAGATAATCCAGAGTATCCAGAATACAGTCCAAACAAAGTCTATTACATTTTCTTTTTTTGCCATAGTTTGAAAAGGTGAAAGAATAGCTCAGTTCAGGTTAAAGTTATACATCTTACAAAAATGATGTAATGGTTACAATAGCCTCTGATATAACCATAAGTGCATGTACGATGTGGCATAGCATGTACTGTGTTTTTCAAGGAGCAAGTCTTATTTCCAAAAGCAAAATAAGCCTGAAATAACATTAAAGCAATAAGACAGTCTAATTGCTTAGAGACAGTTCGCGTGACCAGATTATGGTATGTCACTTCTTTTTAGATCAGTCTCTTCTAAGTAAACAGGCATCCTTCAGCATCTGAGTATTTCCCTGTGGCAGTCTGCTAAGAAAAACATGAGAAGAGACCTATCCGACATCACTCTTTCCACTAGCTGTTCCCTGTGATTTATTTGAAGCCTCAAGGATTGTTTATCTGCTGAGATAGAGCTTCAGAGCCCATGCCTGCCTGAGTGCTCCGTGTGGAGGGTCTGTTGTTCTGTCACTGCACTGGAGAGATTGCTGTGGGTTGACCTTGGTTAGTGACCTTAGCAGAGGTGATTTTGCAAATACTGGTTTATTTCAGTAACATTCAAATAACTTTTTTGCAAGCTGCTTTTTTTCTTTACACATTCCAAGTGAAAGCCAAGAGGATTATGATTCCAAGTAGAGGTTGCTTTGGAGATAGTTTTGTATTTCTGCAGATTTTTTTTTTTAATGCTCTAAGGCCTTGTGCTGTCTTCTGACTCTCTGAAGACAAAGATGACTGTGCCTGCAAAAAGTGTCAGCGTCTTCTCTTCTGAAGAAAAGTATAACTACATAGATATGCCTTTAAAATCTTATGGAAACATGGCCAATATTTGATCATAAATCATACCTTCTTTGTCACTATAATACGAGCCTGCATGTCATCACTACCAAAATGTTTCAGGAGTTTGTCTATCTCTTCAATTTAGCATCCCTTTAGACAGTATTAGATGTACATAAAACCACTATTTTCCTTCACTATGGTCTGAAAATCGGAGCATTTTTTTCTTAATTAGTGTTTGAAATGGTCAAGAAGTTAAGGGACAATAACACAAAAATTAAATAATTAAAAATTGTCATTTTTTAATTTAGAAAATAGGTTGCAAATAGATACTGTTCAATATTCAGTATAGTGAAGATAAGAGCATGAATGCACTTCACAGAATAACACAATGTAATGCAGTTGTATCCTGAAGGGGTGTGGAGCATCTGTACATACCCCCTTTCCACACAGTCACATTCACAGAATCACAGAATGGGTCAGGTTGGAGGGTACCACAGTGGGTTGTGTGGTCCAGCCTCCCTGCTCAAGCAGAGTCATCCTAGAGAATGTTGCATGGGATTGCATCCGGATGGTTCTTGAATATCTCAGTTGTGGGAGACTCCACAACTTCTCTGGACAATCTATTCTAGTGCTTGGTCACCTGCACAGTAAAGTTCTTCCTTATATTCAGGTGGAAATTCCTGTGCCTCAGTTTCTGTGTGTTGCCTCTTGCCCTAGCTTGGCACAACTGAGAAGAAGAAGAAGAATCTAACAGTTTATGGGAGAGAAAGAATTTTTTTGTTTGCCTTAAGTGAAAGATAATAGTAGTAAGAGGGAGGAAGCTTGAAAATGCATCAACTTTCTGCTGCAGTGGAGCAGCAGAAGCAGAAACATTATAAATCTTTATTGACAGCCAGGCCTATTCATCACTGGCCTCTCCTTAGTTTTTAATGGTAGGTGATATGTTGTCTTCTGAATTAACTCATCTGCTCTTTCTTGACTTTGTGTTTTTATTTCACTGAAGAATGACCACAGGAGCCAATGTGGGGTTCAGTCTGATCAAGTGGGGAAATGAACAGATCCTTTCCATAACAAATTATATGTACTTGATTTTATTGGTGTCAAGCACAAAGTAAATGATTTGGCTAAATGTGCTGAAGAGATAGAAAAACACGTTAGTGGGTCACTTATTCTTTAGCTCTGCCAATGTATACTCTTAATATTTTAAAAATCATAAAAAATTTAATATTTTACCTAGTCTAATTTCAGTGCCTCACACAACAAAACTTTGAAATACTTTCTTTTATTTTACTAAAAGAACTTCTTGAAAACAGCAGTGGTACTTTTTACCATTTGTCTGGTCATGTATTCATCTCACAGACTTCCAACTTGCAAATATTTTTATGGCTTTTTGCAATTTAATTATAACTTAATTAAAAATTAATAAAATATACAGAAAAGTATTTTATTAAATTAAAAAACCATAGTTTTACTATTGAACATTTAATTAAAACGAAGTAGTAAGTACTATTTTGTTTATGTATAACTTTTAGTCAATATTATATCTGAGTCTTCATTTAGATTGATGAAAAGACTGATATATGGAAATTTTTTGTGATAACAGCTAACATAGTTTGATTAATTTTGGAGGAGGTGGATATTTGGTACTATTTGAGATTAGAAATTGGTTCTATGACAAAAATACAGTGCAGAAATAAAGACTCGATGACTTCATTAAAAAAAAAAGCAATTCATGCATCTAATTGGCTCAAAATTAAATGTGAGTATAATGCTCTTTGATAAAACACTAGTTCTGCATGTGAGGGAATTTAGAGGAACATACTTCCAAACAAAAATGAAATGAAAGGGAAACAAGAAGCCTGGGAATATGTCAGTGAGAGACTGGAAAAAGACAATTTAATCCAAGGGATATAAAAGTAACTGAAGATATTTGAGTAGAATTTTGTGTGTGTGTGTGTGTGTATCTATGTATACTTAGATATAAATATGTATATGCAGAAATATCTACTTATATGTATATAACTGTGAGTAAATGCAGAAAAGGCAAAGCCAAGCATCCTGGAGAACTACAGTACCAGAAGTGGTGACTTGTCTTCAGGTTTAAAACTCACTGTGGGAACCCAGGGTTGACTGTAGGAACACACGTTAAGGTCCATTCTTCACATCCGTATTCCAAGTGGAACAGTCAAATTTAATTCAGTAGTATCTGTATTTTCTCAGATCTTCTTGCTTTGTACCTACAGTTAACACAACTGAGTGGGCTGGACTTGCACTGGGGATACAGGCACAACATTACAGCACTGGAAGTGGTCAGGTTATGTCCTCCAGGCACCCTCAGATTAGAGTTAGATATTTTGTCTCTTGAATCCTGGGAAGATACAGAGTCTTTAGGCTGGGGTCTGTATTTAATATTATTTCCATGTCTGTCAAATAAACTGATATCTAACCCCAGGCTTAAAATTAGGTGTGTCTGGCCGCTGGGCATTCTGAAGTCTGTTGTGGAATTAAATGTTCTACACTACTCAGTATTTTCTTACACCGAACCTAGACAGGAGGAGGAGCATTGAGCTAGTTCACCGTCTTGAGGGCTAAGATATATGGACTCAAATTCTTGCTGTAAATCAGGCAGTGAACTGGATCTCTGGAGTGCTAAGAGAGCTCTTTAACTATCAGACAGAGGAATGGAGGGCAGAAACAGCTGACTTGCCTGGGCTGTAAGAGGGGATGGTCTGGTTTCTTCAGGCAAGATCGGCAAAGCAGTGATGAGCTGTGCATTGCACCAAAGCTAAGACAGTAAGCAGCTTAGTGTGGTCAGAGCTGGAATAGTTGTACACGTGCCCAGCAGCAAAGCTGTACTATTAGCAATTTGGGAGCCTCAGGAGCCTGGGCATGTACAGGAGTAGGCAGCAGATCAGAACAGGGCTTTGAAGATGTAAATTTTTACTTTAAATTGTTTGTAGAAAGCAAAACTGTACAATGCGTTTAAATCTAGTCTGTTTCCCTTTTTGGCCTCAATTTATGAACTCACTCACTCACTCACTCTAAAAACAATCTTTAAACTCCATCAAGGAAATAAGACCAGATCCAGCAAAAGTTTTTATGATGTCCTCCAGAAGGAACCAAAAGATCTGTCCCTCACAGTCACTTATGCTGCTGGAGCTTCAGGAGGTTTTTTAGCTCATGCTTCACAGTGTCTCTACAAAATAGGAAATTGCATGCAAGGCCATTGCCCCAGCTGAGGCACATGGGGTTAAATTTCAAGGTAAGCTGATAACATCTTGACCAGGGAACTCCTGTGCTGCTTGCTTAGTCCTTTTCTTTGACCATGCACTTTGGGAGGTGCAATGAATAATGGTTATAAATTAACTGATTGGTAAGAAATACAAGGAAGTTAAAACATTAAAAAATCATGGATGTTTTGATGAGTGAAATTTTCAGTAAATCATTAAGGTTCACGTAGGAATTTTCTAACCAATACAGGAAGAAGTCAATCTTTAATAAGCTGAGAGAACCAATTAGATCTGCCATTAGTTGTAACATAATGTTTTTACAAATTGTATGTGTTGAGGTCAGTACACAGTTGGCTGCATTATTGATTTGGTGAAAGGGTTGGGAGGGTCAGGAAGATAAATTCAAAGGAGAATAGAAATTTTTGAAATGTAGAAGAAGAAAACCAGAGATATGGAAAAATTTCTAGTTAGTCTTTTTCCAGTTTAAATAATTTGAGGTGCTGTGTAAACATTCCTATATCACTGCAGTCAATTCTTTAGATGTAATACAAGTAAAAATGTGCTCTTGGATGGCTCTTTTTTCAGACGCCCATACTCAGAAAAACTGAGAATGTGTCTGATCCTTCCCTTCAGTTAGTATATATTACAGAACAGAAGGTAAGTGTAGATGTCTAAATTCATCTGAGGCAAGAAAATAAGAAACACTATTCTGAGAATGATTATGTATTTGACTATGAGATAGGCTATACACTCCAGAATTAAATTCTAACCCAATGACAGATGATGGGTCAATTTATACTCTTGCAAGACCGGAGATTTCCCATAGGAATCTGTCTTCTGAACACAAATTAGTGTTCAGATTTGATTAAATGGTGGTAGTAAAAAACAAACAGGAGTTTTGCAGTACAGCTAACCATCCAGGCAGAACTCTTTTAAAAGCACAACTCTGGATTTGTTTTGCCTCTCTTCCCAGAGGCATACTTTTTTTCTCTCTTTCTGCATCCTCAGCTGTTGGTTATCAAATCTCTGTTGGAGAATTTAATGAATAAAAGTCTGCGGGGATTAACTTGATAAGAAGTTCATGTATATCAAACAGTAAAATGCTGTTGCAGTGCAATGGTCCAAAATCTTATCAGTAGTAACATATTAATAGTGGCACATTTTCTGGAAGGCTTTGCTGGAAAGGATGTAAACAGGCTGGACACACTGAAGGGAACTTGACCCAGGGCCCTGCTTCTAATGTGATAATTTCCTTTTTAGCTTGATAGCAGTTTCCTAGTTCTGTACCTTACTGAGCAGTTTAATTAAAAAACCCCAGAAGTATAAGAGGTTGAAGGGACTTGGAACTATAAGGCATGCTATCAGCATTTTCTTGGGGCATAAGATCAACAGTAATAGTTTTAACTGGTGCAGCAACTGCCCTTTCTAAAGAACTGACTCATGCTTGAATGATAAAAATACTCAAGTGTCAACTGCAGCTCGATATGGCTCTGACTTAAACAAAGAGTGTCATTCAAGGGCCATAGGATTGCCAGGCAGGGAAGGCAACATGACACAGGGCTCTGGTTCTGCTCCAACTCGGTTTAACACTGCAGAAAAGGCTGCTTATGTAATCTCAACTTGAGATGTTTGCTATCTTCTAAGGAAAAGGAATATATAAGCAAACATGCTAATGTAGTTGCTAACAAATTTTTTTAGTTTCCTTGATATGATGCCGGTCTTGAGAAACACTGAAGACTTTTAGAAGAAGGTAGAAAATGTTAGGTTATGTTTAGGTACTTGTAGCATTTAATCAGTTCAGTTACTAAAGCAAAGTCTGTAGAAAAGACAAAATCAAATCAGATTGAGTAGTGATACTCACCACCCAAAATCAGAAAGAGTAGTGATAAAAATATTTTTTTACAGTTATTTTGATGCTGTACTGTTCTGGTCTGTTATAAAAAATTTTGGAGTCAGTTAGAAAATTTTGACTTTGAAAACTTCCACTTGAGTTTTGGTTCAGCCCGGGGGCTGCAGGCCAAGTGTTTGCTCGAGTTACTGGACTTAGCATTTCTGCCTCAAAGAATGGTGTTGCAGGATAACTTCAGGCACTGGACCTTCAACCAGCCATCTCTGTGCCACTGTCTTTCTAGAGGACACCGTTTGGAATCAAAAGGAAAACTTCCACTGATGCCTTTGATGATTAGAGTAGATCCTTTACACTTACCTGTCACTGCATTCACAAAGAGCCAGATGTGAGCTTTCCTCTTTTCTTTTCATTGAGACATAAGAACTAAGGTTAGTGACAGCCTCACTATATGGTCATCATTTCATTTATTGACCAGTCAATAACTCTTACAAAAAATAAGACCAAGAAGGATATTGAGTACAGGTTAAGTGCAATGTTTAGTATCAGAACATAGAACTGAAGATGTAGAAGATAAACAGGCTTGAGAACGACAGCAACTCAGAAAAATTGTAAATCTCCTTGCAGTTACAATTTTAATCACTGATATGTTTCTCATGTGGTCTGATTTTTCTTGCTTAAATTTTCTGAACTAATTTTATATTACCCAATTTATATTTGTGAATGGTTTATATAAAAATAACAACTGTTCTCTAAATATTAAGGTTCAATTCTTATCACATCATTTTAATAATTCCATGGATGTCGGTCAAGCTGCCACATGAATGGATGAGAAGTTTTTTTGTGTGTGTATTGATCGCTATACGACAGGGAAATTTTTCTGTGGCTTGTTAGCTTTAAGCCTGAATTAAGCATAATTCTATGGATGCTATTTTTAGTATAAAGTCAATTTCTTCTATATTTTCAGCATGTATATGGAATGTTTGCAGTACAGGAATGAACACAGTGGAGCTTTTAAGTTACATATATCTGGACAGAAGCTTTGAAAGCCTTTTAAAGTCTTAAAGAAATAAGGGGCATTTACACTGTTAAATGGTGACACTTTATTATCTTCACCAGATCCAAGAAGTATTATCTTTTTGGTCTCAAATTCTAGTGACACATGGAAGTTTCTTTTGGATTAGCGGGTTATTGAAGGTGGCTTTGCGTGCACTGGAAAGCTAATGTGGTAGCAATGATATTTTAAATCCCGCAATATAAATTCATGTTATTAGTTATAAGACATGTGGATATAATTAGCACTTGTTCATGTTCTGAACAAGTGTAAACATCAGAATACTGACTGTACTACAAGTACATTAGGTAAGATAGCTAAAGAACCTAAATAATTATAATAATATATTAGTTTAAAAACATTATAGAAAAATATCTGTGCAAAGTTTTCATTTAATGTTTGTACCTATGCATCTTATGAAAGTGGAACTGAAGTGGTATTTTAATATTTCTATAGATTTTGAATTTTCTGCTAAGGAAACTAGTTAAAAACCCATTATGGCATGTAGTGGTAGTGTCTGCTGAATAGTGTTTTTGTTACTGTTCTACACAGCTAGTTTCGAGAGCTTGATGTAATCCTGATTAAGCAAAGAAGCTCCAAATCTGATTATACATCTGGTAGCAATTAGATGGAACAGTTACCATCTGGGAACATAGTATTTCCACTGGAAAAAGAAAAAAACCAACCAACACACTTCGTGGTATAATTAAGGTGTAATTAAATGTAGTGCTCCTGTCTCTTCATAGACTGTATTCACCCACATTTATAATCTTTGGTCTTTTTCCAACATGTTGAAATGAAGAATGCCTAATGGATGACAAAACTCCTTCAGACTGTCATGTTTTACTGAGTGTTATGAAAGAAACTGTGGAGCTACTTTTACATTGTAATATCTGAATAGAGGAAACATGGGAGAATCTTTAGCACAAAGAGGATCAACCTGATGAAATGAATGCACAAAAGCAAGAATTAATGCTAGGTAATAATTAGATAGTTAATAAATAGTCTCAGAAGGTGAGTGGTAGAAGCTCCATTTTAGCATATTAAAAATTTGTATCACTAAAGAATTTAGTTTCGGAGGATAAACCTATTCTGACAAGAAGATAGATGAAATGACCTACATTCCCCACCCACATTTTTATTTTACATGTTTCAATGAGTTTCTTGAGCAATTTAAGTAAGCAGAAAATTATATAAATTAAATACTTAAAAGGTAAATAGAGTTTTTAAAGTCATATAAGAGGACTTGCTGAATGAGATGCTAGACATTCTGCTCTGAACAATGGCTGCCTGAGGTGAACCTGGTCTGGTGATTCACATTAGCTGAGATTAAGCAAATGGATTATGATGTTTTTTCTAGCTGAGCGTACTTGGAATAAGACTAAGGATGTTGTTTCCTATGGTATAGACAACTACATGTACAATTTATAAATCTCTGAAAACAAGCAATACTCTCCTTTATTTACAAAGGACTCTGGGTGAGTATGATAAAATTATATGCAACTCTTACCAGCTCTACAGCATTAGAGATATTCTTATGTGTTTAGAACAAAGTGTTCCACTTAGTGTCTTTATAAAATTTAGCAGCTTTGTGCATCAACTTTGAATAAGTGGTTTTGTTTAATAAGAACGCAGAGAAAGGAATTCTGATTGCTGTTTGACTTTTTTTTTGGCAATAAATTTCTTAACATTGTATTTGCCAAAATATCTTAATAGACATTCTGTATCATGTAATATCAGCTATTTCTTAATTTTATAATAATATCATTTAATTATGAGAATTGATAGTATGTTTAAGATGAAATGAAGTTATTATGGTGTGATGATCTGTAGTACAAAAAAATAACTTCTACAATAAATTGAAAAACAATTGTTCATTGTTCATACATTGAATAATTGCTCATTGTTGAAATGTTTTCTATTTATAAGATGCAGTTTTAAGGTATCTGAAAGATGCATAAGCAATTTCCTCTATTAAAGTTAATGACAGAAAGTATTCATAAAGGGTGTGCTATACAACTATCAGTTCTCTGCTAAAACTATCTGTTTTATCATTGTTTTGTGTTTTGCTAAAGTTTTTCTTAGTTTGTGAATTCAAATTATTTTTTGCTTACACTGAAAATTCTTTTTTTTTTATGTGTACTCTGTTTTTGTTTGTTTTGGATTTCAGTAGTTCCACAGTGTCAAGACTCAGAACTTTACTACCGTCATTGTTGCTTTCATTGGAGTAGAACATTTGCTCTGCAAAGAGAGCAGGAAAGTTTGTGTTGCAGCTAGCAACAAAAATGCAAAAATGCCCTTAAGGATTTCCTCTAGGAATATCAGTCTAAACCGAATGACGCATGAAGCATAAAATGGCCGGTTCAAATGGTGTCCCCAGTCTTAGCTCACTTGTTAACCTCTCAGCTTAGAAGTGCAATGAAAATTTAGGCAGCTAATGAATAGAAATGTCAAAAAAGATGAACAACTATAGCTTTCAGTAATTTCAGTTAAGTGGAGTTCCTCCCTACTACAGAAAGTAAGCCATTTCACTAGCCATCATGGGCTGGGTTGTATAAGTTGCTGCAGCCAACCTTGAAAATTTCTTCTTCCGTATTTCTTAATTAAATATTTAATAGAAATTTTTAAAAATTTTTAAAAATTTATTTATGTTAAATGGAATTGTGATTATCTAAATCAGTCTTGGAGTACATCATTCTAGTGCAGACCTGTTTGGTTATTTTTTAGTTTTAGCATGTAGAATGAGTACAATTTACAGCATAAATAATGTCTTAAAAGGAGACAGTTCTTCCTGTGTTCTGATTATTGTTCAAAATAACAAATATTTAAAAAGTTATTAACACCTAGTGAAGGCAAAGCACCCATTCTGAAACAATGCATTATGGGAAAAGCTGTAAGAACACAGTAAGATGAAATCTTGTCAAATCTGACTTGGTTTGAACCGGGACTATCTCGAAAAATAACACTTTCCTGTCAGTTTCAGAACAGGATGTATGTAGTAGTAAAATAGTCAAAATACTGTTTTTAGCTTGATTAAGAAAAATATAAAGTAGTCTGAGGAGATTGTTCCATTAGTTGATTTGGCAGCTATATCAAGGTGACATCATCAAACAATTTAATTTATATTGTTTTGCTGACAAATATATTCTCTAAGACTGTTATGTAGCTTTTTAGTAAAAAATTTTCCTTGAGGGTCATTATTTTAGTAGCCATTTCTACCCTTTGTTCCAGTCAAAGCAAGCCAATCATTAAGATGTTATTTTAGTCATTTAAAGGATTGCCATTACATTATCTGTATGTAGATTGGACTTCTACTAAAAATGTCTTCTTTGGTGAGCATTTTTTTCCCCTCAGTATAAATGTAAATATTGTAGCAGATATGTATAATGAATAAAAAAACCAAATGATCTGTAATTTATGATGCAGCTTCACTCTAAGACAAGTTTTGGGCCTTATTATGATAAGCCTGGTAAATCAATACAGTTATTTCTGAATCCAATGGATTTACCTTGGTATGAAACTAGCATATAAGATCAGAATGAATTGCATTGTCTTTCATTTTTGATATTTTTGCTTAAAAAGGCTCATGCCGATGCACAAATTGGTTCCTCCTAACAAGGAATTTTCTAGTATCTGTAATATGAAAAATTGTCACAAGTTGTCTTCATCCTCAAGAAAGGATGGACTGTCAAAGCACTTTCTTCTAAGGACAGGTACCGAAATGATAAGAGATTTGAAATTGCACTGGAGAGTTTTGGGAATATTTGCAAATAGTGCTGTGGTAACTTAATTGAGCAGTATAGGAGACTTTGTGGAATTTAGAGATAACAGCTTGGATTCATTTAAATCCAATGATTTTTGGCACAACTTTCTGTTTTTGGTTTCTTAAAAATCCTCTTTTCTGCACCTTTCAAAATGAAGATCGTATTATTACTATTATAGGAAAAGTTTTACATCCATCTCCTCTTTCTTCCAGCTTGCCGTCAAAATGAGCGAAACACCTTCAACTAGTTACTCAGTGAATCAGCCAAACTCCTCTGAGAGTGAACACAGTTTATCCACGCGCCATTTCAATGTTACCGAACCTGTTGTGGCAAAACGGATTTGTTTCTATAAGAGTGGAGATCCTCAGTTTAATGGGATCAAAATGGTTGTTAATAGCCGGTCTTACAAAACATTTGATTCCTTGCTGGATAGTTTATCCAAACGGGTCCCATTACCTTTTGGAGTAAGGAATATTAGCACACCAAAAGGAAGACACAGCATCACCAATTTGGAGGATCTTGAAGATGGAAAATCTTATATTTGTTCCCATCAGAGGAAAATGAAGCCCATCAATCTGGAACAGGCTAGCAAAAAGCCACTGCCCTGGCAGATCAGCAGGCCTGTCAGCGCTCGTCGTCGAGCTGTACAATTAGCAAGGGAGAATGAAGATGGATTTGGCCACCGAGAAAGAAAAATAACAACTCCCAAAAAGATGATTGTTTTCAAAAATGGAGATGTAAGACTTAGGCGCACAATAGTTTTGGGAAAGAAAAATACACAAACGTTTGAGGCCTTTCTGGATCATATGAGTGAGTTAATGCAATATCCAGTTGCGAAACTATACACCACTGATGGCAGAAAGGTGAGAACAAGGATGAATAGTGACAATTTTTTTTAATGATTTCTTCTAGATTATTTTAAATTTAAAAGGTGATTGTTCCATTATAATCTTGGAACATGGTCCTGGTGTAAGACCTGATGTGCTGGATCTCATGTTTCCTTTCTGTGCCTTTTCCCCCTTCAGGAGGGCTACTAGCTTTGAGGAAATATACTGGAATCTTGCAATCAGAGAGAACAAAGTGAGGACATTTTATTTTAAGCAAAAAGAAAACCCATTTTTTTTTCTTACTTAGACCTCTTTCAGGCATTCTTCCAATTCCATACTTTTACACATTTACACAGAAACTTCCTTTAGGCTTATTGCTATTTATCTGTGATTTTTAATGTTTTAGAAACATGATCAGTAACATCTAAGAGCCACACATTTTTAGCATTGCACAAATGCAGAGTGGTTTGCCATTAATGACTTGGAAGTCTGACAGCTGATTGCCTATTATAGTTTTCAAACCATGGGACAAGTTCTGTACCTCTAAACTCAGATGATCGAGCAGTAATCATACAGATTTTAATCTCATGTGCTGTTTTATGTAATTTTATCTCAGTGGTTTTTTAACCACAGAAAAACATTTATGATTACATTTGGCAGGTGTTTAGGAAGAGAATTACATGCAGAGTTCCAAGAGTTCAAGGGAAGTCTTCTTTTTACTGTTAATTTGGTGAAATTGTGTATTAGGTTGGAAAACTGTCCGTATTACTTAAAAGTTAATGAAATGCAGTTTTTAAGCATTATCTTGCAATATATGTTGGAACATATATTCAAAACTATTAGACAAGGCTCTGAGCACCTTGATCCAGTCAGACCTGCTTTGAGTAGAGGATTAGACTACATGACCTCCAGAGGTCTTTTCCAATGTATATTGTTTGGTGCTTGTGTCCTATTCCTTCGTGGAAGTACAGGTCAGCTGCTTCTGAATTTTTTCTCCAAATCCATATTCATATTTCATGGTTTTGAACAGTCACTGTGTAACAATGAAACAAAATGACATATACAAACACTTAAATTATAAGAAAATTTTGATCTGGATTAAAGTTGCTTGTTGAAGTAATTTTCCAATATATTTATACAACAAGATAAACTGTCACAGAAAAAGGAATTGCCTTGTAGGAGCAAAAAAAGACTAATTTCATGTCATGATACATATTTAATAGTCTGTTGCAAATGTATGTATAGACTAAGAAGTGAAGACATTAAAGCTTGAAAGGGGTAAATCTCTTACGTTATTTTTTTGTTACTGCTCAGGTAGAAAATTTACTGTTAACTTTTTTTTTTCCCCAGGTTCCAAATCTTCAGGCCCTGATATTGTGCTCTGGTGCTGTAGTTGCAGCAGGGAGAGAGCCTTTTAAACCAAGCAATTATGAACCTCTTGAGTACTTACGGCCTGCTAGGTTGCTTGGAATCGGAAATCGCGTGTACCCAAAAGCAAATGCCAAGTCAGAAAGTGAAAAGAGTAAGTTTTTTGAAATAACTTGTATTTTATTAATTTGTTTATCTCTCTCAGCATAAGACATAAACAGGGGCAATCTTATCAGGATCAAGGATATTCAGAAAGCCAGTGGAAACTGTTTGTATCTGCTGTGACTCCTCTATAAGCTTAAGAAAGATAAAAGTGTTAATTTTCTTTTTAAAATATAAGTTTCTGCTATGTACTCAGATAGTATGCATATTTTGTTTGTAACAGACTTAGAACATGGATGCAAATCTATGAGTATATTTTATTTTAATTTACTTGATTGTTGTTATTAAAGTTTTAGTGTCACAGTTAGTAACAACAGTGGTAGAAGAGAAACCACAAGCTGCTTTATTCTCTTAACTGACTCTATTTCTTAAGCAAAACTTTTGTTCACTTTTTAGAACTTACCTTATAAAGTGGAGGTTTGGCTTGTCATGACTTGCACTTCTTCCCTTGTCCTGTGTTCCACATAGACAGGAAAATCAGTCCACTCATAAATTCATCAGGTTTTTGAAGCTGCTTTTGTCTAAACAGAGTGTCATCTGCTCCTATATCCTCATGGCTACGATATATGTTTTTTGGATATGTACTTTCCCTTTGATTACTCACAGAGTTGTGCCACTGATAAGATCCATAAGAGCATGGAGTGGCCAGTGGATGATCAAGGATGAGGAGCTGTTGGAGGGAAGCTAGGCTAGATGAATAGCCTGAGGCTGAGGGAAAAAAAATGCTGTGGTACCAGAGCTTTAGGTCATGTGGAAATTCTCAGCATTAGAGAATCCTGTAGGGCTGAGGTCCTGCCTAGTGGGAAACTTGATTAATCCAGAAGCATCTTGTACTCTTGCAACAGCTTCATGCTGTACTGGAGAACCCAGGAACACTGTAATTGCTACTGTACTTGAACTTTCCACGGTAAACTTGAGCACACTGATATAGAAGACATTTGATTTCCATTTACTTGAAGGAGTTTCTTTCATATTCCTTGCATTTTATTATGTCACCACAAAACTATTAAATATAGTTTTTCTCAGCTCTCCTGTACTTTGATCTACACCGATTGAGACCTGTTTGCAGAGCATAACTAATGAGTCAAGAGAGAAGGAATAAGAATGTTTTGAGAATGAAAGTTCTGCAGAAATAAAAAGTCCTACCCAAATTTTGCTTTGAGACATACTGAACGTTGCAGTGGTAGAAAAAGTGAAGCGTTGAGAATCTGATAAGCTCCCCATTCTAATTCTTAGTTAACCACAATTGCAGAAAGAGGGAGTTAAAAACAACTCTCTTTTTGTCCTTAACCTGAGAACTTCAAAAATAATATATTACAGTGCAAGACTTGACATGAGACCAAACAAACAAACAAACAAACAAATAAACAAAGCTTAAATTCAAGCAATCTAGATGCATTAATATTATATATGTTAAAATATTTTTTTTCTGCAAGTGCAACCTATCTATTAAATGGCTGTTCGTATATTTAGGTATCAGTGGCAGTTTGCAGTGACAGGTACACCCACCTTTGTGTGCACCTGGAGGGCATCTTGGAAGATAGAAAAACTTTATTTTTATCTCATGTTCTTCTATCTCTCATCTCTTCAGCAACAACCGCTAGAGAGAGATGTGAGATATTTTTTTTAAAAAAGACAAGTTATTGCAGAGTAATCAAAACATATTGTGGGAATTTGTAATGTGTATGCCAACATATTTTGGGCCATATTCTGTGAAGTCTGAAGTTATTTTTACTGGCTTTGCTGAGGTTTGCACCATTGTCTACAGTACTTATGCATAAATGTGTTTCAGAAGGTCATGATTTAATTTCAGATTTTATAAGGAGTTCAAGAACTTAAATGTTTACTTCTATATAGAAGGTCAATCCAGGGGGTTGGATCTGAGCCCTTTATTCATGTGGCAATGACACTACACAGGGTAGTTAATCATATATTGTAGATTGTTAGGTTAAGGCCAAGGAAATATATGTTCACCTTGGCTGATGTGTTTTAGTACAACTGTAAGAACTAACAGGAAATGATATATTAATGATCACTAAAGCATGAAGAGGAAGTAAAGCTGGCAGCTTGAAGCCCAAACAAATGAGGGCCTATGAATCTCTTGAAAGGCTTAAGGCAGCCTTAGCTCCCAACTAAGTATAAAATGAGATCCTCTAGTATATTTTAGGCTTTGGAGCTTCAAATTAGACTACAGTTCTGGCATTAGAAAGAACATATTGTAAAGTAAAATTAAGTTGAAAAATATTTAAATGCTTAATTGTTTATTAAAAAACTCATATATTTCTCCTCTAAACAACTTCTTAAATTATAAGCAAGATTAGACATGTTTTTCTCTGTATTTTTTAATGTAAAATAAATAAAAAACAAAGTGTGTAAAATAAACACACTTTATTAGTATCTTTGGTACTAATGTTTCTCCTTTCTTCTTTTATCCTCTTTTGTTCCTTGTCTGCTGTCCCATCATCTGGATCCTTATCCGTGATATTTCTCCTCTCTACTTTCCGCCTACTGAATGAATTTGTGTTCTTTCAATATAATTATTGGCAGTGAGAACCGAAACAGGCTCTAGCTCAAGATCTCAGATATTCTCAGTTTCTTCTGATAAAGGATCCAGCAATGATAACAACTCAAATGATAACAACTCAGATTCTTCATATGTTCTTGACAGTCATAATGGGATAGAAGGAAATCGGTCAGTTACTGGTGAAGACTTATCTGTGGCACAGTATCAAGATGACATTGAGAAATCTGTTCACCTTAATCAAGATGGGAGTATCACAGTGGAAATGAAAGTGCGATTCAAAATTAAAGAGGAAGAAACCATTAAATGGACAACCACTGTGAGTCGTGCTGGCCTTTCTGATGACAAAAATATCTCTATTTGCAATTCTGCAATGAATGTGGAAGACTGCTTGTCCAATGTAAATGCGTCAGAATGTATAAATCCCAAAGATACTCCATTTCTGAAGAGCTACAATAAAGAAGAGGAAGACTCATTACAGCAATCCAATGCAGAAGTGTCAGACAAAGAATCAGAGTCTGATTTAAAAACTGTTGATTGTAATGTCTCTGATCAGAACCATTCTGCAGATCTAGACGTAAGCAACAAACCCGAGGAAAATATCAGGCCTCGCTTTTACAGGCCTCCCACTCCGGGGCCAAGGCGTGTTAGGCAAAAGAAAGCAGTAGTTGAAAGTGTCACCTTGGTGTCTGAGAAAGAGGTTCAAGAGAAGACAATAAGACAGTTTTCCTACAGTGAGGAAATAGAGAATGGAGAAAAAACATCTGAGTACTGCATGGTAGCTCATTCAAGCAGAAAAAAATCAAGTGTCAGTAATCCCAAGTTTAGTGAAATGAGTGGCAATGATTTATTAGAGCTTTCTTCAGAGACTATAAAAGAAGAAATGCTTTTTAAAGTAAGCCACAAAAGCAGTGATTTAATAGAAACCACAAATAGGAAGACATTAGAAGTGCCTGATGAGGAGGAATTGGTACTGAATACATTGGAGAAATCAGCTGTGGAACAAGAAGCATATAATAGTTTAGTATCAACCTCCAAAACTAACATCAGTGGTTTCATACCATCATCAAAAATTTGCCAAACAGCTCGGCCAGGTTCAGCAGATCACATCCAGAAGTCATGTGATATTAAACAAATAAAAAGATCACTGAGTTCTTTCGTTAGATATTCAGAATTATGTCAGTCAAAAGAAGAAATAACATGCAAAGTTGCCGATTTAATAGATATTTCTCAAGATTCAGTGCATTCAGCCTGTACTGGACATAGCCAGATGATGGTATCTCCATGTAGTAAGGGTCCTACTGAGAAAATAAATCCAACAACTGGATTCTTTCCTACTGTTACTGAAAGTGAGAATCAAATCAGTTTCCAAACTGAATCTTTGATGACAACACAGTCCATTGATAACAGCCAATCTGCATCATCTCTCACCAAAAAGAAGAAAAGAAAATCGTCTAGTTTTTTAGAGCAAGGTACATATGAAAATCAAAAAGATCAAGAAATTTCAGGGATAATTCAAAATGAGAGAATGCATATCGCTAGAAAAATCACACAGGATTCCACAACAGAGGCTATGGATAATTATTCTGAAATGCCCCCCAAAAAAGAATCTGAATATTTTGTGAAAACCAATGATGGGTCTGTCAATTCAGACAAAAGCGTATGTCCAGAAGATGAGTTACATCTCCAGAATTCAGTGGAACAAAATGGATCATCATCTAATAATAAAAAAAGAAATAATAACAAGAAGTTGGCCAAAGTAAAATTGAAGTCAGGCAAAAGAAGTAATATTTCATCTGCAAAAAGTGAAGATGGCCTAATGACAGTTAATTCAAACAACGAATCTGAACACAGTCAGGACACACCGAATACTGAGAAAGAATTGCTTACAAGCAATTCTTTCAAACAGACACCTAACTCATCAGTGACTTTAAAGCCATTGTCAGAAGTGCCAAAGAATCTTATCTTTGAAAAAGAAAAGGAAAAGAATAATTCAGAAAATTCACCATCAAAGAAAGAGAAAAAGAAAAAGGCAATGAAGAAAAATCTAAGTAAAAGTGCAAATAAGTTATACATGTCAGAGAGCGCCATTACACTAGAGGCTCTAAACCAGGAGGGTTTTCAAGAGGAGACTGGTGAACATTCACTTGAAAACTATGTCCAGTCTTGGCTGAAAAACTCATTATCAAATTCTGTCTTACCCCCCATAAAGAAAAAAGAAGGGACTGTTGAGAATAGCAATGCTTGTTGTTTTCTTAAAGAAAATTCTGTAGATAAAGAAACAAGATTTTTAACAAATAAAATGCACATGACTGGAAATAACCATCTGGTTGAACATAACCTAACCAAAAAAACTTTAAAGCCTCTTGGTGAATTGAGAACTTCAGAAGAATCAGCCAAGAATTCAGGTGAAAAACAAACTGAGTCTTTAATTCAAGCTAATACAACTATAGTGGAAGCAGCTGAGTATTCAGTAAAGTCAGAATTTCATCAGGATGGTAAGCTACAGTCCATTCATGACACACACAACAGTGACAAAAAGATGGCAGAAGCTGATATTCAAGTTACCAACTTATGTCAAAGAAATAAATCTGAAGTTGCTGTTCAAGTTGATTGCACAATTGTTAATGAGAAAATTGGAATTGCTGTTCAGAATAATTGCATGTCTAGCAGGTTACTCAATGAATTACAATCGGCTTTGCTTGGTGTCCAGAAAGACCATAGTGGATGTATAGGAAAAGCTTGCAACTTTTCAGATCTTTCTCCTTCAGCTTTTGGCTCTTCCTCCAACATCCTCCTAGCTTGGCTACTTGTACTGAATCTGAGAGAGAGTTTGATTGGGTCAATCACAGAAGATATGCAAAAAGCTGCATGTAGCTGTTCTGAAATATTTACACAACTGCAACATCTGAAACAAACTACAGTTCCAGAAAAAGCTGATGAGCTTAAGGCTGCCTTCTCACATTTTCAACAATCAACAGAAAATAAGTTATTACACTTGAAGAGGGAACTTGAAAAGCAGGAGTCCCCACATTATCATGAGAATATGCCCATATCTGAAATTCATAATGGTATACATTTGCATGAACCTGAAGAATTAGCTGAGCCTTGTATACCAAAGGACAGTGTCAATTCTGAAGAAACTCTAAAACTATCTGGGGAATTAGAAAGCTGTTTTGAGATACAGAAGGATCTCTGTAGAGAAACAGAGACCTTAGACTCAATTGTTCCCAAAACACAACTAGATGGTCAATATTCTAATGCTGATTCAAATACCTGTAGCCTTCCATCAGCTATAGAGACTCCTGAAAGAAATGAAGAAATGCCTCATAGCCTATATGAAAAAACACAGGTTAAGTCTGCTGATGCATCATTTACTAATGATGAGTCAGAAACTTCAGTAGAACCTAGCTCAACCACTCACAGTGTAACTTCTAATGACAAAAATTGTATTTTAGATCAGGATACTTCTGAGTTAGAAGATGAAAAAGATATTATACATGTTAATACTGATAAAAGTGAAGATGAAGATGTTGATCTAAAGTCACTGGGTAATGACAAAACCCCTCAAACCCAACTTAATCTATCTGCTGATACCTCTGTAGAATATAATAATGAGGATTATTCTGTTCAGGATGAAAAAGAAGATGCAGAAACTTCTGAGGAAAGCTCTGAGAGGTTATCTACAGTCTCTCCATTATCATTTCGTTATGAATCAAAGCAAATTACAGATTGTGATATGAGTGAAGGAGAACAAAAATTGCAAGTAGAAGAATTGGAGAACAAAATGTCTTCAGACACTTCCCAAATAAAAAAATGCTTAAAAAGTCCTGCTACTTCAGACTGGTCAGAGTACAGACCAGATACTGAAGGGAGTGAATATAACTTCAGAGCATCCAGTGACTTGACCAATGAAAGTGGGGAGGAAGCAGTACTTGAAAAACAATATAATACTGGCTACGTAAAAAGAACTATTGAACGACTTTATGGCAAGACAGAAGCTTCATTTAAGCCTGACTTTCATAAAGGATTTCCTTATATGTCAAAAGCATCTCAAATGGATACTGAAGGATTCCACTCTGCAGTGGGGGAAAAAGTACTTTATTTTTCTCAAGAACCTTTGTCTTGTTCTGCAGAGAAACTGTCACATTCTTCACTACCATTACAAGAATATCCAGTAAACATAAACAAAAATGACAGTATACCAAGAAGAGAAAATACATCTTTACAAACACCACCATCTACTCTTAACAGAGAAGAGATAAATTGTACTGATGACTGTTTAGGGGAATCACCGAAGCAACATTGTCAACCTAGCATACAAGCTAGTGAAGAGGAAGGAGTATTGATAGATAAAGGTAAATGGCTTCTCAAAGAAAATCATTTGATAAGAAGATCACCACCTGAACGGATTGGAATGTATGGTAATTTGGATACAACATCAGCTGATACTAACAGTGAGGAAGTTCCATACTCTCACTTTGGCAATCTGCATCAGTACCCAGTCCTTGATGAACTATCTTCTTCAGAACTTGAAGACATGGTTAAGCCCCCTGAAAATGTTTGCAACTACTTCAATATGCCTCATAATAGTGATTCAGAACCCTTTCAAGATGAGGTAAATACAAAAAGCAAACCTAGCCGGAATGGTAAGGTCCTTCCTGCAGAAAAGATCAAACCATCAGTCATGGTAGGTTCTACTTCCACACAGGCTGATACCAACTTTCCAGCGATTTCATCTGTAGAATTTAGATTACCTGATAACAAAGTGCATCCATTGGAAAAGCCTTTAAATGCTGAACCTATACAGTCTCAGCCAACTGATGTCAGTAATGTTAACAGAAGTGCTTTTCAGGAAGAAGATTCTCTGGACAGACTCCATGCCATATGTGGCCAACATTGTCCAATACTGATGGTAACAGTAATACCAATTAACGAAGAACAGAGAGGATATGCTTACCAAAAAGCATCTGATATTGAGAACCAGCTGGGTCCACATTTGCTGGCCAAAAAGAGCAAACATTTAAAATGGTCAGGTGAAGATTTAACAGGCAAAAAGAATCATGTGACTTTGAAGAATAACTCTATCAATAAAATTGCCAATAATATTTTTAATAGGTTTTATGCTGATAACACCTTAGATTTTATAAGTAGCCTTGGAATACTTGTATCTTCAACTCTGAAAGACACAAATAATTTTGGAAAGTTGCATATTACAGAGAATATGAATGTAAAACCCATGGAAGTCAGAAACTGTCAAAATAATGTATCCAAGCACATACCCAGTGATCTTGTAATAGGCACAAATAGTGAGCTACCCAATGGAAAGACAAAAATACGTCAAACCTTAAGAATAAGTTTAATTCATATTGTTGGAGAAAAAATTTCTCCCATGTTGGCAGATCCAGCAGAAGCCTGTCATTCTGAAACATTTCTGAAGTGTGACACTTCTTTAAATAGCACTGAACAGAAAGCCTCTGAAAATAAGAAAAATGAAAATGCCTTTCCTACAGAAGAAAAAGAAAAGGAAGAAGAGGTCAAGGCAGAAGAAGATGAAGTTTGCTTTTGTACAATGACCAATGGAAACAGTAAAGATGAAAAGGACTGGTAATAGAGATCTTGGAATTTCTATAACATTAGATTTGTGAAAACAACTTCAGAAAAAAAAAATCACATAATAAATTGCTGAATGCCACATCAGTAAGACTCCCAATGTAAATACTTAGAAAAATACAAATCACAATTGTATATAATTGCTGAAATACAAATATTACTTAAATTTTTATGGGAACCAACATAGGAAGAAAAACTGTTCTAAGACAATGATTTCTCAGTTAAATGACACTTCTTTTCCCTGAAATATTATATGTTTAGGGATAGTTACATACTAATCATCTAATTTTACAGAAATAATTACTACTTATAAGAACAGACAACTGAAATTTGAAACACCTGCATGAGTTTTAAGATAAGATTCCTATATTTCATGGCATTTGAGAAGAAGTTTGAAAATTGTCTTTCAGCAGAAATGCTTTTCCTGGAACAAAATCTGCTGATATGTTTAGTTTGACATGAAAAATAGGAATACCTTTCACATGCTGTAATACAATTACAAGTAGGAAACAGAAGTCATGTTAATTTTATATAGATGTACACTATCAAATTCCTATTTAAGTTTTTAAAGTCCAACTACAGAATGCCTTTGTGAATAAAGCGAATTTTCAGTCTGTATGTAGGATCATCCAGACACAAAATGAAATTTTCTTCTTTTATCCAGATGACAGTAGAAAAGTGGCACATTTAGGAATTGAGAAGGGAGACTGTCAATGGACTTCCTGACTTCTCTTGCCATATTTCCTTCTGAGGCAGCAGCACTTAAAATTTTTCTACGTACACTACATATTTTAGTTATGCGCTCCTCTTTAACCTCAGTACTTTAAACACAGTCCACGTGTTTTTAGTTTTTTGTTTGGTTTTGTTTTTTGTAAATATATTATTCTATGAGGTCCAAGGCATATGTAAAATGTTCCAGGATCTTTCAATCTGTTATTAGAATTATTTTGGATACCTGTTTACAGAATTTTTTTAAAATATTACATGTGAGTAGCAAGCACTTATATATGGTTTACAGTTTTCAGTAAATGATTTTAAACATAAAATTGGAAAATATTTAATGTATATTGTGATTAGGTGCAGTGTTTCAATTTTTTAATTAGATTTTATTTCCTAATACTTCAATACCTTGTTTCATTGTCAATGAAGTTAGAGATATACCTGAAGAGTGTTATTTTTCAGCTAGAGAATGAGAATCTAGCCATTCTGTACTCTTGGAGGCTGTGTCTAGAGTAAGCAGCATGTACATGCTGTGATAAGCCGTAGGTCATTATCCTTTGATTATCCAGATTGGGAACCTAATAAAAGGCTGATGCAAATTCCTTTTGGCCCAGAAGCTTTGACTGTCTCCATGTGGGACAGAAAGAATGTGGAGGGGAAGTAGAAGTTGGATCTGAAGCCAAAGGGGTTTGCAGTACAGGTAGGAAATGTAGAAGCACTCTTCAGTTTTTTTAGGAGTCCAATGGCCCGTATATTTCCCCATAAAAAAATTTTAATGTTTTTGTTGTTTGAAGCAGTGTATTCTATGTAATAAACTGATGTTACAACCCTAAAGCAAGATATATTGTCTGATATATTTCACTCCAAATAGTTGTGCGTTATTTCTTATGCTGGTCTTGTTTCTGATGTTCTTCTGTCCATCTCCAGTCCTTTCGGCATCCTTCTGCTCTGAATGAAGAGTCTCAATGTTATTTTTTTATCCTTTTACAGGCTGATACAGAAATGAAACATATATTTAGGAAATGAAGCTCAAAATTAGTGGAATCCAACTGTCATATAGTATTCTGATCACCGAGCTTCTATGCTATAAATAATGTCTAAATGTATAGACAGTCAAAATAACAGCTATGTCTCCATCACTCACACTCTTTCTGATTCACAGCACCTTGTACTGCATTCACAGAACCCTAATTTTTCAGATCAAGGTTCAAGAACCTTTAATCAGATGCTTATTACTGAGTTACTGAGCAAACTAAGCACTCAAAAGGTGAGATGTGAGGTACTCCCTGAGGTTACAATTACCAGAGACTTTCTGCTTTTCACCAGCAAGTGGTGAAAAGATTGTTTTATTAACTGGAAGACTTGGATCTGATTTCAGAATGTTAACTGAAAGAGAGGGAATACAATGGTGACCTCAGAGCAGGACAAAGATTGACAGTGAAATGTACCATACTGTCATAATGTTTATATATTCATTAATGGTTCAGGGAAGATCAGAGAATCATGGAATCATTTAGGTTAGAAAAGACCTCTAAGACTGAGTCCAACCATTAACCCATCACTGCCAAGTCCACCATTAAACCATGTCCCCAAGTGCCATAATACCTCAAGGGATGGTGACTCCACTTCTCTGGGCAGCCTCTTCTGATGCTTGACAACCCTTTCAGTGAAGAAACCTTTTTCTAACATCCAATCTAAACCCTCTCTGATGCAACTGGAAGCCATGTTCTCTAGTCCTATTGCTTGTTTCTTGGTAGAAGAGACCAACCTCCACCCTGCTACAGCCTACACACCTGTGTATGTATATTCTATATACAAAGATAGAGAATATTAAATGTCTGAGATATTCTGATAAAATAAAATTGCTTTCATTAGGTAAGACTGGAGAAGGCTGAAGAGAGAACCTCGCAATGTTGGTGACTAGAGCAACATATTGATTGAGTGAAAAAAACCATGAGGAGTAAAATGAGCTACTTTATATAAGATAGAAAACAATTCAGCAAATATTCAAGAGATTTTTATAGAGTATGCCATTTTTCAAGAAGGAATTCAGTTTTCGTTTTGCATTATTAAAAAAGAAAAATAGATAACATATAGATCAGGAAGTGTCAGTTAATCTAGTTTAGCTCCTTGCTAGAAAGAAACCACACAATTAGGTAAGTAATTCTGTTTAATTATGAAATCTCATTTTAAAACTTTTTCTCTATAGATGTTACAACTTCCCCTAGAGGGATGTTCTAGAGCTTGAGTCCTTCCTCTCATGTCTGCCTTGGCTATTTCCTAGTTTTCATCCTCAACCTAGTCATGGTTAGTTTACATATATCTGTGTCCCAAACCCATCATTGTAATTTACTTGGATAGGTCTTTTTTCCCCTTGGTATCTATCAACAAAATCAGACATTCTCTCAACTTTTTCTACTAAGTAAATATTTTCTCCATTTCTTCTACTCATCATGGTTGTAATTTCTGAAATGCATAAGGCATATTTCTCTTACTTCTAAGGATGTCAGAGGAAAGGAAAACCAATTAATTGTTTAATGTATCCCTATCAGACTGTATCCCTAATTTATAGCACTTTTATAGCACTAATGATATCAAATATCATTAGTCTAATCACTGTAAGAATCATGGTGAATATTTAGTGTAGTTTTCTTACCTTATGTTATGGTTTAACCCCAGTCAGCAACTAAGCCCCATTCGGCTGCTTGCTCACTTCCCCACCAGTGGGGCTGGAACTTGAAGAGTAAAAGTGAGAAAACACATGGGTTGAGATAAAGAGAGTTTAATAGGGAAAACAAAAGCCTCACACACAAGCAAAGCAAAACAAGAAATTCAATCATCATTTCCATTGGGTGGGCAGGCGTTCAGCCATTGCCAGGAAAGGCAGGCTTCATCAAAGATGACAGTGACTTGGGAAATCAAATGCCATCCTTCAAACATCCCCCCATCTTCCTTCTTCCTCCCCTAGCTCTATACGCTGAGTGCGATGTCATATGGTCTGGATGGTCAGTTGGGGTCAGCTGTCCCAGCTGTGTCCCCTCTCAACTCCTTGTGCATTCCCAGCCTCTTTGCTGGCAGGGCGGTATGAGAACCAGAAGATGTCTTGATGCTGTGCAAGTTCTGCTCAGCAGTATCAAAACCATTCCCATCCTATCAATCCTGTTTTCAGAACAAAGCCCCATACTAACTACTATAAAGACATTTGAGTGTACCCCAGCAAAAACCAGCATACTTTAATAAATTAAATAAAGACAAGAGGTTGGGGACACCTCCCTAGAGTAGCTTAAATGTTTTACACTTATGGTTATTTATACTTAAGTTTTTTTTATATTTTATAGTTATGGTTACATTATACTTATTTGTTCAGTTTAATGTGTTCAAGCTACGTCAGTTTCTGTAACAATCAAGGTTAACTCTGTAAGACTACCCCTCAGCCTCTACTGAATGAATAGTTTGGGTTGTAAGGTACCTTAAAGACCATCTAGTTCCAGCCTCTATGCCATACATAGGGACACCTTTCACTAGATCAGACTGCTCAAAGACCCATCCAATCTGGCCTTAAACACTTCCAGGGATGGGGCATCCACAACTTTTCTGGACAACGTGTTCCTGTGCCTCACCACCCTCACAGTGAACAATTTTTCCCTAATATATAATCTAAACCTGTCCTCTTTCAGTATGAAGCCATTCCTCCTTGTCCTGTCACTACGTGCTCTTGTAAATAGTCTCCCTCCACCTTGCTTGTAGGGCTCCCTTCAGGTACTAGAGGGCCACAATCTGGTCACCCTGAAGCCTTCACTTTTCCAGACTGAACAAGCCTGATTCTCTAAGCCTTTCCTCATAGTAGTGATGCTCCATCCCTCTAATTATCTTGCGGGCTCCCCTCTGGACTTGCTCCAACATGTCAATGTCCTTGGTGTGCTGGTAAACTTCAGTGGATTCCAAACAAACTGTTACATCCGGGTAGCCAACCACACTTGTGCAGAAATACAGATCTTTTCTTCAAGAGGTCTTTTCCAGCAGAGCTAATTTGCTTTCAGAGACCCTAATGTTTGATGTGAAGAGTGCCAATGCTGTCATTACACAGCAGTGCATTGAGCAGAGCTGATAGAACCTAAGTAAACAGAAAGCCATATTTAATACAATTTAATACAAAATTTCAAAACTGTGTTTGAAAAGTGATCTACATTCATGCAAATTTGACAGATTCATATGGGACACACAGAGTAAAAGATGTGAATGCAACGTGACATTTCTTGACATGCCCAACACAGCAAACAATATTTGCCTTGTGAAACACATATTTCTGTATTCATTGGCATGGTACGATTTAGAATTTTGATTACTGCAATGCATTTTGTTTAAGAATCTTGAATTTAAGTAATTCAGTGAATCTTTTTATCTTTTGATAGCTAGGAAATGGAATGTGTCAATCCTCACCGGTGATATGCCATCTGCAGGAACAAGCTCAAAGGTTTATATTACATTGTATGGGGATCAAGGCAGTTCGGGCCCTATTTTTCTTGATGGAGAGAAGGGAAAATTATTTCAGAGAGGCAATGAAGACGTTTTCACAGTAAGTAAAATATATTCGTTGTGTTGCCCTCTTGTATTCTGTTAGATCTCATGAAATTTCAAAATCTATGTGATGAAAAGACAGCTTTTTGTGTGGTACACATATCTAGAAAAGAGAAACAAGACCTAAATGTAGAGCTAATTTTAGTAGCCTTTCTCACTCACTCATCCAAAGCTGATTTGATCCAAGGTATTTATTATCTGTTTAATTTACATAGTGCCAAAGAAAATACCAAGAAATACAGGAAAACAGGTATGTCTTTAGTTTGTAAATTTGGAACAGAGCTACAATATTAAAAATTAAGGAAGTGAAGAATTAGGATATGGTGCAAATTTTTAACTTCGTTAAACACCTTCTGCTTTATTGAAATAATGCCAGATTTTATACCTGTAATAAATCTGCTATCTGCAGCTGCTTCTGCTCCCAGTTCCACAAACAATTCCTTCCTCATCAGTCCTGTAGCACGGTGATTTCAGCGAACCAGAATAGGTCCTTTATCACAATTTGCATAGCTTGAGTGTATATATTGGATTGTCAGGGATTGCCTCTAGCAGGTGTCCACTCTCAGGGCATATAACAAACAGGTGCTTCTATTATTGGTATCCAGCATAACAATTTCCCTGCCTGAGAAAAGGTGTTTAATGGCAGCATTGATGAAGAGCTCACCTTTTCCACAACAGCCTCATGGATGTTTGGGATACAGAAATGCAGTTCTTTGCCCTCTTCAGTATGGTGGAGTTTCTCAGAAGCATCCCTGATATAGTATGTTATTCTCCACCAGTGATATCAAAAAACCCCAATTGCAAAGAGTAGATAAAACAAGCAACCAAGTCCCTGACAGATAAAAAGACCCCCTTCACCGTAGATGTTGTTGGCTGTTAATTTCACTGGCAAAGACTTTTAAATGCAAAATATGGAAGCAGTCACATTATTGAGGATCTAGAATTCCTCTCTTAGGCAAGTATATTTTAGGAACTGAATAGAATTAAGGAGAGCCCACTCTGAAATACATAGAAAGAGAAAAGGCTCTCTGAGTGAACTGTATGCTAGATTTCAGTTGACTGAGGTCTGTCCTCGCTGCTCTGTCACTTTACTGTTTATAACAAGATGTTCAGGGAAGTTCATGATACAGGGAACTCAGTTCACACCCATCTCTACACTGTCAATCAAAACACAAAAATGAATTCTACCGAAAACAACAGAAGGACAGAAAAATCAAGCTCACATTATAACAAAACAAATTATACAGTGAGAAAAGAATACAGTCATGGTGTGCTTCCAGTTCCTTGAAGATAAGCTTTCTATTTCTACTCTTAAATTTATACTAGTTGTTTAATAACCTTCACACAAAGTTATTCCCTCATCACCCTGCTATCTGTACTGGACACGCTCATGCAGCCTGCCCAAGAGCTAATCTTTCAAATGCAACTTTTAAAGTTGATTTAATTGAAATTATTTGTAAAAAGAAACATCAAAGCTGAACACAATTGTTTCTAAATTGTGATGTATACAATCCTGGAGGGGTAGGAAGAAACTTACAGGTATGTGGGAGGCAAAAATAATTTTGTAGCAGGTCAGTGGTAAAAAATACTAAACTGAGACAGCTTTTAGGGTCAAGACACTTTTGGTTTTCAGTCATACATACAGAGTGTATTAATCTCTCACTGAGGCCAATATTCAGTGAGGAACTGCTAGAGCAACATCCTGAATCCATTTAAATGGGGTTGGCAGGCCAACAGGGTTTCTGAAGGTCGTCCTTTAAAAGATCCAAGCTTCTAACTATTTTTGAAGCAAAATAATTTGGAAAAGCTTGTTTAAATATCAGAACATTTAATTTGTCCAAACAACAGTCTTACCTCGCAGTTACTAAATAAATTTCTGTTGCATGTCTTTTCTGTGTGACAAATGTTTCGTGTTTCATTAGTGGTATTTCTTTTACAGATTAATACCAGAAACATAGGACATCTCTACAAAATACGCATAGGACATACAAATACAGGAAACTACCCTGCCTGGCACTGTGAAGAGGTAAATGCAGTTAGAAAGAATTTTATCTTTCCAAAGACAGTCACTATAACAATGGAGTCAAAATATGAGTAAGAAAAAAATCCCTGTGATAAGTATAATTAGCATAATCAAATGCTTGCACCTTCATTTAAGGGATTTTTTATGAAGGAGTGTTTTTGTGTGGAATTAAAGGCTTGGTTGGCTGTTTGCAATTTAGTGACAGCTCTACATTGTGTTTAAAAATGTATGGCTGGGCAGAAAGGAACACTGCTTAAGTTAGCTGCTATCGTCTGAGTTTTGTACAGTCTTTGTATGCTACAGAGTGTCTGGAGTTTGTTGAAACACAGAAATTTATTGAATCCATTCTAATCAAGTCCTCCCCAAATATGTGGCTGATGGTGAGTCCTTATGCACAGCATAAATACCTCAGAGCTACATTGCAAATGTTTCTAATTCTGTGTCTCTGAGGAGAAAAATGCAATAACAGGTTCTTTTCCCTCCTTGTGTAAAAAATATCTTGATGCAGGTAAAGCAAATATAATAAAGCAAAGAGAATCAGCTAATTCTGCTTCAAGTCTCAGTTATGAAGCATAGTATACAGGTTTTTGCACTGGAAATTAAAAGATCTGACTTCCATCCTTAACATCCGGGATGCACTATGTATGCCAATTATATGTTATGCATTCCTGAAACATTTCAGTCTTTGTGCCAAGAGTTTCTTATCTTTCAGTTAACAGAGAGCAGTTTATGAAGAGCCTTAGAAACTGCTGGTAAACTCAATGTGAAAATTATATTCCAAGGTATATCTATATCTATGTAATGCAAAGTGTCCACTGGAGTCAAATATTCATTGATCAGTGCTCAAACTCTCTGGCTATTTGATGTTTGTTTTTATCTGGGACTGTGTTTCAGAAAGAAGACTTAAAGTCTAGAGCCAAAATATTAAGATACTTTTTTTCTTCTGTTTCCAGTTATTCTTGTTTTCATAAATATGTGTGTGGAAGAAGTGAAAGGGTGGAAAATACCTCATAGCTTTGTCCCATGAGTCAGAGGGACAGGTTACCTGGAATTTTTAAAGTCTTATCTGAGTCGAGAAGCTAGAAGAGAATAGTGGATTTTCTCTTACATCATTTGTATACATAATCTTGGTATTAGAACTTTTGGTTATCATAAAATCTGACTCAATGAATAGACCTTTTCAGGTTCGTTGTACATCACCCTCTGTGAACAGAGGCTGCACTGCCTGCTTTGTATGAGGTAGACATTTAAACTGAGAGACTGGGGAAGTCTGACAAAACAAAAAGAAAGAGAAAAATGAGAAGTTATTATTCTTCTTCTTTCCATCTGGGATATATTAATAGTAATTAACAATAAAATAAACAAATAAATAAATGAATAAAAAAGACAATTCAACACTTCAGTGTGTTCCATTAGTTATTTGCTAATAAATTTTGTCTCTTTATGGAATCTCAGTCAGTCAGGCACAGTTTTTAGGGTGTGATTCATCAGCCAGGGTTAGATCATTCCCTCTTTGTAATTTTGGGCAGAAAGTCAAAGAAAAGAAATACATTCAACTGAACAAACCCTACAAGTAACCTAGTATTTTGTATAGTAGAGAGGCAAAGGAGTATAGCCATTGATTTTTACACTTCATAGAAGGGAAACAACCTGCAGACACTCAATATTGTAATTACTTGAGAAACCTGCATTTTTTTCCAGGAAGAACTGTAATTAAAAGAGCAAGGTCTGCAACTGCACAGCTTTTCTGGTAGTTAAGCACACTAGTCCTCCACCAGTGTCCTGAAATTTCTATGTCTGTATCTGTACTGTTACGATATTAGGCCAGAAAATGTACATGAAAGTGCTGCTTTGATAACCTAAGCTCCCTTTTCAAGATTCATCAGTGGGTGTTGACAAGCCAAGTTGTGCCAGATTTTTCAGACAAGATAAATCTCCTTCTTAAAAGTTTAATATTCAAGCAGCAAAAGAGATAAAAATGTTTCTAGTAATTCTGAGTTTCTTCAATATTCAAATTAAGGAGACTAGATTCTGCAAAGCACAGAGTGAAACTGCAAGTAGGAGTGTCTTTCCTTCTCTCTGCTGGTCCAAAATCTGGTGTAGATACTGGTATAAATTATCATAATCAGGGACTATTATAATATACAGCAGCCTCTGAAGTGCTTACTAAGAAATACTTTGAAGTACAGAATAACCTCCTTTCGTCCTTCAGCTGGTGTGCATATGGTCCTTTTGCTGCTAAGTGCTTGAAGCTGGGCATGGAAGAAAATTGTGTAGGGCATTGTGCAGGCCTCAGCTGGTGTTGGGGCTAGCACTTCCATGCTATTTGACCACAGTAACAGCTGGAATAACAGCTGTATTTTGTGGGTGTGCACTTGAGCTGATAAGCCCTGTTTCTTAGTTGCACTTGAGTTACTACGCTCTGTGCTTTTGAATCTGACTGAGTGAAAAGTCAGATTGGGGTAGCTGTGTCCAGGGAGCAGAAATGCTCTAAAGTCATGGGTTTGTGATCATGCACAGAGTTCTACCTACACAGATTTCAACAGCATCCCACATGTTTCATGTTCTCTTCCAACTGGCATCAGATCAGGAAGTTAAATTGCAATTCTTGCTGCTACTTAGGTGCAGTTGCTGAACTTTTTCTCCGGGGAGCAGTTCACTTTCCCTGCACATCGATGGCTAGCCCAGGACCGGGCTGATGGGGAAATACCTGTGGAACTTCCTGTTTTACAGCAGGGTCAGCCTATTCTTCCAGGTAAGCACACTGCCACATCAGCTAAGTCAGACCATTAACTGGTTTTGATAGAGATGAGTTAATTGTTTTTCATCAGGTCCTCTGTTACTTTTTGGCTTCTATAACACTTTTCCTGTGCTGTTTTCCTGTGGTTACTGGGCATATTTACACCTGCTACAAGCACACTGGTGGCTAAAAAGGCCAATGTGAGATAGGCAAGTCCAGTTGCAAAAGGCACAGTGGAAAGTCTCCATCAGCACTACTGGCAAGGCACGGTTCTTCCTGCATTGCCTTTTTTCCACCAGACTGATTCTGCATGTGTTCTCAAAGGAAGCAGCAGCGTTATGAATGGTGTGTCTCCATTTCTCCCAATTGGAGGCCAGGGTGGACCATTGATGGTGGTCAATATGGCCAAGGCTGAGCTATTGTTTCAGAGAGTCCTTGTATCTCCTCTTCAGGGGTCTTCTCTTGTGGCAGCCGGTGGCGAGTTCCCCATAGAGCACAATCTTGGGGAGCTGGTGACCCTCCATCCTGGAGACGTGCCCTGCCCAGCGCAACTGCCAATAAACATTAATTAATTATAATTAACATATTATATTAAATTTGCTCAATTTCCCTATTTGCAGCGTCTGTTCTTCCCCAAGCATTCTCTTGTTTAAATATTTTGGGGTGCTGACCTCAACAACCTCCTAGTTTTCAGGCTCTGTCTGAGTAGCTAGTTTCCTTGTTTCTGAGATTAAGATACCGTGAAAGATTTTTAATATTGAGTAATCTTTATGCACAAAGGCACACTTACAACCATCCTCTCAATATGCATTTTATAGTTATCAATTTCTTCCGCACACAAGGGAGGAAGAAAAGAAATTCTTTGTATTTCTACCAGTTTCAGTGTAAGAGGAGTCATGCTAAGGCTTTGGAGAAGGCAGTTTCATCTCTGACTTAGTAATTGAAAGACAGCCTCTGTGTCTTTTTGCCAGTGTTATATTTCTGCATGAGTCAGTGAAGAGGGAACATAGCTTTTAACTTCAGAGAAGATAGTTTGATAACAGAACAGTGAAGGGGCTGGATTCAATGCGAAAGAGAAATGATGAGAGGCACTTTAAAACCAATTTTTGAATAAAAAGAGGCTGAAACACTAAGATTTAACATTCTTTTTTATTCAAAGGAAAAACATGGGAATTAAACTGTTAAGAAGTATTACACAGAGACTTTGTTCCTCTAATGCTGGAGGACTGAGCACCATTCATTTGACTTTTTATCCTCTACCATCCTACTTTTGTCCCCTTCTGTTCATGGCTTATGACACACTATTTAATTATATCCTGGGAATAAATCAGAGTTACACAGTGTTGGCAGCTGATGGACCTTTGCTTTTCTTCTTGCAGAAACTGGAAAGTAGGTAGATATTGAAGGAGGATATTGTAGCAATAGAGAGGATTGTTGTGGTCCTAGACATGGAATTGTTGGTCTGGGGAAACGAATTCTCTGCCTCTGCCATGGTCCCATGGTTCATGGGACATCTGTTCATGTGGGTGCTGCAAAGAAAAAAATGGGCCAGTAAATAGATCATGTGGTGACATGTGAAATGATATAGGTAAAATGCTGTATGAATTAACAGTTCCTAAATGAAAATTGTTTTGGGCATTGAGACAGGCATACTCTGGGAAAAATAGTACCTGATTATGTTGCTAACTAAAGACTGTCAAAAGCTTCTCTGTCTTAAATGTGGCTGACTGTTACCCAAATAGCAATAGCTGATCTGAAAAAATTGTTTTGCCTCCTTGTTCTGTCATTCATAATTCATAGGCATGGGTGAAAGAACTGAATTTTGTACATAATCTTAACCCTTACACTTTCTAATTTCAGAACGATATGTTTACAAATGTAACACTCTATATTCACAGAGAAAATTAGACGTAAAGAACACAGTTCCTTCTCTTAATCTCTGTTCTGCACAATTTTCCATGCAATATCTAAAGGAAAGAATCATAGAATTGCAGAATATCTTAAGTTGGAAGGTACCTATGAGGAGCAACTCCCTGCTCCTCACAGTAGTACCTAAGGCTAAACCGTATGTCTAAAACATCCAGACACTCTTTGAAGTCTGGCAGACTTAATGCTATGACCACTTCCCAGCAAAATATGTTCCAGTGGCCAACCACACATCAGTGAAGAACCTTTGTCCTGTTGTTCAGTCTGAAATTCCCAACACGGCTTTATTCCATTAAAAGAACCATCATTTCCTAGGATAAAACCTGTAAGCATTATAAATACTTATTATAAAGCTGGGATGATCCCCAGGCTTATAAGAAGTAAAGAAAAGTGTAAAAACATTGTGAACATTGCTTGAAGTTTTAAGTTAGCAATTTTAAGCCTCTATGCTGGATTTATTAATAGCATATTTCTACTGCACAATACTTCAGAGGAGCTTATAGATTCTTGTCTCAAAATAAGACAGCTCTTATGACAGAAGCAAACTACCACTAACATTCTGTGTGGGCACATTAGAATGACCTGTGCAGACTGTTTACTGTTTTAGCCAGATTGTTACCATTACCGAAACCAAATTCTTCAAGGATGGCTTGTATAGTAACACGCACAAAAAATTGCCCCGTTAGTAAATGAGAGATAATCACAAGAAAAATAAGGATAAAAGGAAACAGTCACTTAGCATAATTGCAGATATAAACTGATTGTGAATAAATTTTCATTGCTTATTAAAAGAAAGCATTTGGCCATCAGAAGAATGAAATGTGAAAGTAACCTCCTTTAGACGATTACAGTCAAGCTTCATAGCATGTTTCAAGTGGAAACTGACAATTGAATGATGATAATGTTGATGTTGTTTCGGACCCAGTGGTTCAGAAACTATTTGCTGCTTGCAAGACAAAGAAGCACAAGGACACCTACGCCTCGAAGAAGAGCTTGTATGACAGAAATTAGGTTTTTCTTTCCCCCTTTCATTCTCTTTGTACCACTCTTGGTCTAAAAAAATATTGTTACTGTATGTTGGCAGAAATTTTGCCTTTTCTACATTTATTCTGAAGATTGCATGTTTTTATTTTGAGTTTTATGGAGTTCCTACATTTGCCTTTTAATGACCACAGTTTTATATCAATACATATTTTTATGTATCATAGTCACTACTTCAGTTTCAACAGATTTTGACTCAAATCTAGTTTTATTCACATTATGCCTTTCTATTAAATAAATGATTTATTGAATTTAAGTCCTAGCTTTTTCCTCCTGAATTTATATCCCTTAAAGAATTTACATATGGAATGTAGAGAGGTAGTAGTCACCTCATCCCTGGAAACATTCAAGGTCAGGGTGGACAGGACTCTGATCAATCTGACATAATTGAGAGGGACATTGGACTAGATGGTCTTTAAAGGTCCCTTCCAACAAAACTATGATTCTATCCTATTGCATGAATGGCTAAAATAATAAAATAATGCAGCTTTCTGAGTTCTGAGGTCCTGGAAAACTAAAGTTATGGTGCTAGATTTTTGTCTGTTTGGTTAACCAGTGCATTCAAAATGTTAAAGACTTCTGTTGCTTTTAATAGTTTTGATGTCACCACTTATGGTGAAGTTAATCTTGGATTTATGTTATTTATTTCAGCTTTATGATTTTAAAAGATGCTGCAGGACAAAGATATAGTATTGTGTATTTAAACTCTCTTTGCATTCCCCACAGTGATAGCCTGGGATGAAAACCATAAATGGAACATCAAAACAAGGGTTTATATTATTATATTGAATAGGATATTTAAGGTTTTATACCATATCCTTGTTGCAGATTAATTGGGCTCTACAGTCACATTCTCAACTAGATGCTGTTGTAACTATAATAGTGTTTATGATATGAAAAATTGTAATCTTTTATTGTCAGTGACTGTCTATGGAGTGCATGTGACAACAGGAGACCTGTGGAATGCTGGAACTGAGGCTGATGTCTTTATTTCTGTCTATGGAGAAAAAGGTGATACAGGATCAAGACAGCTGCTCAGGTCACAGAAATCCAAGAAATTTTTAAAAGGACAGGTAAGTGAAAGACATTTTTTTTTTTAATATCTTCGACTGACTTTTGTCTCTCGGGTGCATGGTTATTCCAAGAAAGGTGCAATTAGAAAAGAGATAATTACTGTATTCCAATGGCTCCCCAAAAGTCCATTAATAAGCCTAAAATACTTTCTCAAGTTATACCAATGCTTTTGCAGTCAGAATTTTCATTTATAAAATAAGTAAGCTGTGTACTTTTGATTTTCATTCTCCTAAAACTTTGATTTAATAAGCAAAGAGGAAATGAAGCTACAATTTATATCTGCATTTCTAATGTTGAAATCTGTTATACTTTGTAATTGTTTACGCAATGAAGCTTTCAGTGGGTTCCTCTTTTCTGACTCTCATTCCAATAATTTGAAGGGAACTACTCCCATTAACAAAGTGATCAGACTTACTACTTCTATTTCAGGAAATTTGACCTTTGTGGTTTGTTCTCACTTTATCATTTGCTGATATTTCAAATGACTTTGACAAAAGGGTTATAAGGGTTTAGGGGCCTTCAGAATTTCATGGCTGTGGAATGTTCTGCTTTTTAGATTTTACTGAAATTTTATTGATTACAGACTGACATCTTTGCTGTTGAAGCTGTGCACCTTGGACATTTGTACAAGATTGTTATAGGACACAATGGTCTTGGATCAGGTCAGAAATCTCTCTATATAGTCACTGAATACTGTCTGCAAATTGATTAACCTTTTATTTGAAATACAATATGTATTTCTAAAATTGCATGTGTGATAACATTTTAGAAGTGAAAGATGAGGGCTTCTAGAAAACTGTTCAAGTGACATAGATGACATAGTGACATTGTATCATCAGAGATTTCAAATATTTTGAGTTCATTTTGAATGTATTCTCAACCAGTATGTCAAGGGCACCATCTGCTAGTAATTTTTTTCTAAACCTTCTGAAAAAATTGTGAAGAGGACGAATGTCTGAATGATTGTGTCATGTATTAAAGGTAAAATGGGCTATTACAATTTTAGATTGATCAGCATCATCAGTTGAACTTAAAAGATGCAGTTGAAGATTTTTGCTACACTAAACTCATTAGACTTCCAATTAATGGTGAAATTTAAACTGCTTGCAGTCACAACTCCTATTTTTCTAACTCTAGAGTCTAAATATTGTAGACCATAACAACTTATTTTGAGTCATGGTAAGCTGCTATCTAATTTTGTTAGTATTTTTATTGACAAAGCAATAATGTCTCATACAGTGACTTGTTAAAGCAGATAGGGATGTACCCAAGAAGAGGTCTGGCAGCTTGCAGGCCCACAAGCAAATTCTACAGTGATAAAGCAGGTACTGTCTTCTCTACAGCCATCAGGGGAGCTGCGACCCAACAACCTGCCAGTGGAGCTGCAGATATTGCAGTTCCAGTAGAAGAGAGCAAGTTATAGGAAGTCTAACATAATTAAGTTCATCAATCTGTCTCTCACAAACAAACTTTTTCTTTTTCTTTTACTTTATTTATTCCAAGGAAATGGATGGTTTCTGGACAAAGTTGTAATCAAGGATCCTATAAGAGATGTGGATTATACTTTTCTTTGTCACAGGTTGGTGGTGTTTTATTTGGGTTAGATTTTTAATAAATTTGTAGCTACTCTTAGTTCTATTCCTGAAACATCTTGTGAAGGGAAATATGTGTTTTGTAGGAAGTGAGACGAAACGGAATGATCCTTTTTACTGCCCTCTGAGTTGTACCTGTCCCAAACCTCTGGTGAATTTCAGCTAATGAAAAAACAATACAAAAATTCTGCCTGGAAACTTTCCATTCTTGCCCCTTTTGAACTACTTAAGATGTATTTTTTCGCATATTCCCCATATCCAACACCAGCATGTCCATCCATTCTTCCATGTCAAGCGACATAAAGCTTTTCAGAAGAGTGGGTGGCTGTCTCTCTAGCAAACTGTTCCTGGTTTACTGAAAGTAGTATGGAGATTAACTTGGGGTTCAGTGAGCTCAGGATCTGACTTTAAGATCCTGTGAAGTGGCAACCACAAATGCTGCTACCTGACCACATCTATTCTACTATTTACTTTGCAGCCTTTCACTGAGCTGCAACTTAATTTGAAACAATACTAACTTCCCTCTGTTTATCCCTGGAGATGCTGCTGCTCTGATTCTTCTGTTCTATAACTCATTTCCAATTTTATCTATGCCTGATTAATTCTCAACACCTTGTGGAAAAATTTTAATCGATAAAGATCAGTGCAAATATTGGGAATGGTAAAGTCCAGTCACGTAAGAGTCTAGCTGCAGCTTGCCAGTGGCAACCCGATTCTATTTCCTCCTCTCACTTCTCTGAGTGAATAAATAACTGCCTGAGACAGCTCAGAGTGAGCGATGTGCACACTGAAACTGATTTATGTGTGAGTAAGGACTTCCTGCCTATCAGATACAGCACCTCATCCTTGCCTGACCTAATTTTGATTCTGTATTCTAGATGAGATGAACTGCTATGAAGAGATCTATAATGCTAGCTTCATACATAATTTAAGGAGAGTTCAAATCCATTTCAGGCAGAAAAACACAGGCTATATGCTATTTATTGTTAGAGCCTTATGCTGTGCTTGCTATTGTACTCTGAGTGTGTGAATGTTTTTGACTCAAATGGAGTTAGACTTAACTGACTTAAGTAGATGTGTACAATGGCATTGTAAAAGTATAGTTTAGACATGGTAAAAGTGATGCCAGTGTTGGATCTGCCTCCTTATATAGGGATTTTCAGGGCACAGAACAATTTGTATCCTACTGTAGCCTTCTTGCAGACAGGAAAAGCAAATATCATGACCACTGCATATTTCGTTATTGATCTGGGATGAATATGAGTTCTCTGATTTGTAATAATTGGCTTTGGCCCTTGTACCTCAGTCCAGGAAAGCATTTACTTATGTTTCATCAAGAACAAGTAAGCAGAATAATTTTTTGTCAATGTTAATCTCTTTTCACTAAAGCTGGTTTTTGGTATTGCTGTTTGTCACCCTTGAGACTTTAATACATAGAACAGCAAGTGTCATTATGCAGGTGCCATGTATACATTACCATGGAAGCTGCCAATCAAGGTTATTACTGAAAAAGGTTCTGGTTTTTAGGTGGCTGGACCAGGGACAGGATGATGGCAATATTGCTAGAGAACTGGCTGTGACAGCTCCCAGCATGCTTGTGGGAAGTAAGTGAAAACTGGTGAGGAGAACTCAGCCTCAGTATGACTGTGTCAAATGGAATGAAGAAACTCTGTAAATTAATTACACTGTTTTTATCTGCACAGGACAAGAGCTGGAACTCAAGAGAGAAGAAACTGTAAGAATAGCTTTTTATTTCAACTTTAAACACACAAATTATGCTTTGAGTGAAATTGGGTCAGTTGAATGCTTTGTACGATAAATTCCTGTGTCTCATCTTCTCATAAATCATTTCTGTTTATTGTTTACAAAACTAGTGGGCTGCCGAAAAGTGGAAATTTCAGAAAGGCAATACACTTCAATTTTACAACAGGCTTACCCATGGCTTCATTTGCCTCAACCCAGATAGCAGAGTGGATGCTTTTGGTGACAAGAAAAACAAATATGGTAAAGTATTTTTCATAAAGGCTCTATGCCTAGAAGATATAAGACAGGAGGACTTTAATATAGAGGCTTCTATAATGAATAGGAGTAGATAATTATAATAAATATTTTCCTTACTTAAAATATTTATACAAATATCAATCTGTCTATTAATGGATATAAGAACTCAGAAATTACATGCCTATTTTACATAGAGGCCACACACAGAAAAAAAAAATCTCATCTTTTCCTATCAGTGGCTTTCCCTTATCAAACAGAAACTTCTTTGCAATCTGCAGTTTAGTGCTCCCACAGAATTTATATGTCAAGGACAGTTACTGTCCTTTGCAACTAGACCCATCTAAGCTAGCAAGTTCAAACTTCTAGGTATAGTTCATTAATATGGAGTATATAATGTGTGTGTGTTTGTGTGTGTACACATATATATGTAAATTCATTTTATTCCATTCTTGCCATTGACTATAATGGTAGCCTACCAGTTCCTCCCCTTTGTCAGCTTTCATTCTATCATATTACTAACACTTAACTGTATTACCTGTATTAGGCACACATATTTTGTTACCTTTGTAGTGATGGAGCTCCTCAGCCTTCCTGGCACCTTCCCAGGACTTTACACAGATCCTTTTTGAAGGAATAGAGTCTTTCAGGACACACCAAAGAGTGCATGAGGACACCACAGGAGTCCCCCAGAGACAGCTGCATCCCACAAATAGGCAATATAATGTACTGGTAGAACAGTTGCTTAAAAGATCATCTGTTGTTGTTGGGAACAACAAAAATGGCACTACTTTACCTTTCATCAGTATTTTGTAGCTATAAGAGGTAATTGTTTGGAAAATTGGCCAAATTAAAATTTTAAGAAGGCTTGAGTCATGCTGCAGAACTTGCTTTACAAATTCTAATATGGATATTGAGAAATTGAATTCTCTTTTCTTACCTGAGAGCTTTATGTTCCCTACATCTTCTGCTATTTATCATCTAAATTTATTGCTATAACTCAGTTCATTATACTGGAGTTCTCAGCTCCTTTTTATGGATTTTTTAAAAACATATATGCTGATAAAAAGAAACTTGTTCCTTATCCTTAGCTGTCAGGGTTTTTAGACAGGAATCCTCAGCTGCCCTTTCCTGCATGAATGAGAATTTATTGATCAGAGGGGTCAAACTGTTGAGTTAAACACTTAATTAATCCTTTTCCCTTGAAAATGGTAAACCATAAATTGCAATTAAATGCAAATATGAATTAATACATTTCATACTTACATTTTTTTTCATTTAACTCTTAGGCCTTTTTGATGTAAATGTCAAAAAGAGAAATATATATATGTTCAGCAGTCATCGTATGCCATGTCTTGCTCTTGCTCTCGTCAATGGCCGTGTAATTGGAAAGGTAGGGAATGCTTCATAATTACATGCCATTGTCTGATTAAAAATAAAACTTTTTAAAATCTGTCTAATAAATAATTGTGATTCTAAGCAGATAAGGAATGAAAATTTACAGAATTGAACCGAAATTGCCAATGAATAGGTGAATTTAGATATAGGGTTTTGTTTTCTCACAGTCTACTTTTTACTCTTTTGTAGGGTAATTTAACTAAATGATTTGATGCCGGAATACCAGACTATTTCAAGCTGTCATTTATATTGGCTTGCCTCATACTGGCAAGCTACCTGGAATGCTTTCTCTTCTTTTTTGGATAAGCATAAAATCTACAGCCAGGTTTTAATTGTCCATTTTTCCTTTTTGTCTTTTCTGAGTAACATGCCAGTCATAAGGTAGCTGATGTAGCCCAGGGTTTGTTTTGGTCCATTTTGATTCACTTCATCCCATCTTCCAAGTCTACTACTGCCTTTCTTTCTCATCACTTGAAGTATACAAGTAGGTAAATGGAGATGAAGAATTTAGTTCCTTCTGATCATAGAATCACAGAATATCCCAGATTGGAGAGGACCCACAAAGATCCTCGAAGTCCAATTCCTGGCCCTGCACAGGACAGCCCCAAGAATCACACCACATGTCTGAGAGCGTTATCCAAACACTTCTTAAACTCTATCAGGCTTATTTCCCTGGGGAGCCTGTTCCAGTGCTCAGGGACCTCTGCATGAAGAACTTTTTCCCAATATCCAACCTAAACCTTCCCCAGCACAGCTTCATGCTATTCCCTTGGGTTCTGCCACTGGTCAGTGCCTACCCCTCTGCTTCCTCTCATGAACCTGATGAGGTCTCCCCTCAGTCTCTTCTCTAGGCTGAAAAAAATAAGTGACATCAGCTAATCCCCAGCTTTCCCTCTAGACCCTTCACCATCTGGACACTTTCTAATAGCAAACAAAACTCTCCTACCGAAGAGGGAAGAATCTTTTTCCTTTCACGTTTTCAATTTCTTCCCTTTATTTATGCAGTGAATAATTTCATACTTAGAGTTGGTTCCATTCCTCTTTTATGTGATGTACAGTGGCATTAAGGGGAATCAAGTATTCTCAGTAGAGTTAGATTCCTTAGTGGGGAGAGCATCAGGCTGCCTGGCAAACTGTCAAGACCTCCTTGCAGGACTTGTTCATGTCCTTTACTATAATTCTGATACAGAGAGCTCCCGTTCATCAGTGTTGCTGTCCACCACATTGCAGTATATCTTACTACAGAAAGGTCATTAACTGGGTACTTAAATTTGAACTTTTCTACTTTCCTACTGACTTCCTTTATGATTTTGAGCAACCAGTGGAAAATCTGGATCTCCATTTTCTCATTTTTCAGTTTGGCAAAATGTTGCTTTTGCCAGGCAGCATGAAAAACTTTATGAGGTCCTTTAATGAAGATAGATAAATGGAAAACAAAATGGCAACACAAAAATTACAATTTATTTTATAATACATACTTAATTGTACTTTGAGGACATTCTGACTCACTTATTTCACAACCACTTCTAAAATCCATACAATTTCTCCTTTACTTTTAAAGTTATATTGAATCTAATAGACAGTTTTTTGAATATGAAGCACTTTCTTTGGAAGGGGGTACCTTGGAAATGAAAAATTTTCCTAGGAATACTTATTCTTTGAAGTCTTAAAAAATGCTGAAAAAAAGATTATGTAAGTCAGAAGTGCTTTCAGATATTGGAGTGACTATTAGGATTTTATATGGATTAAAATCCGAATTTTATTTAAGTATGAGAATGGTGATGGAGTTGATAAAATACTTAAATATGAATTTGTTTATTATGTATTTTATACAATGGGATCACAGAGCCTTCAAACCTGCACAGACAAGCATGGAGACTACATTGCTTTACTTTTTCATGTAAAACTTCTGACTCTCTAAGGGTTGTCTGTGAGAACACTATAGATGAATGAGGACACAGAAGAGAAAGAAGGTGGGATGGTGGGTGAGAGTTACTGTGGTTCATTTCCTGTCTATGTCAGTTTTATACTATATGCCATGTTTGTAGGCTGTGAATCTAACTCTTTCTAATTGAGGCACCCAGGTATCTTTCATGTTATTATCAGATCTGTGTCATCTCATGATGAACTGTTTCTGTGAAATTCCACAGGGTCCACAGATTAGGCCTTAAGTATTAGGACTGCAAATCTGAGAAATATAAAGATTTGTGTACAAGACTGGTAGTATTGTGGCAACTCAACACAGAAACTACATTGTGATACTCTCTGTTTTGGATTAGTTCATCTAATTTATTATTCCTACTTTGACTATGCTAGAGCAAAGACAAGGCATGCTGTGAGCTCCGTGTTCATCTTCAACCAAATGGTTGTGCCATTCTTGAGTCAGCCAGTTACCCAGGTCACACTGTGGCTTTCAATCTTCAAGGCAAAGTAGCTGATGAAACAACAGGATATGCTGGGCTTTCCAAAGAATTTGTTGTGCACGTCAAGGTAAGGTGGGAGGGGGGAAATTAAGAAGACTCTTTGCAAATTTGCTGTTATAAAGCAGATTGTATGCTAACCAAGTGTCAGAGGTTTGCAAGCTAAAAGAGTGATCCTCTTCCACGAGGTGGAGCTCAACTACAGCTTAATAGGTAGGCAGCACCGGACAAGGTTTACTTTACTGCACTCCTGGGTCGAGTGAAGCCGACACTGCAGCTGGTACATGCAAATATGGTGGGCTGTAACACAGGAAAGATGAGACTAAACTTTCTAGTAGACCTTCGGAAAGTAGGAATGCAGGCATATGCAGGACAGCTGCTGTTGAGAAGAGACAAGTTCCTTAATTTGCCACACTCCTCGTCCTCTGGGTATTGTGCTGTGCTGCTGAGCAAGAAAAAGCAGGGAAGCTGCTGAGTAGGGAAGGATTTCCACTATTCTGGTTAGTGCCTGCAGAGAAAGCAGAAAATACTCAAATACTGGAGGTATACTTGAATTACTGGAGACTCACTCTTTTATGTTTTATACATGAACATACACAAGTGCTTAAAATAAAACAGTAGGAGCAATATCAGTATCACAGTTCAATATGCAGAAAGCTGTGCTATTCTCAAAGGACTTCTTGTCTCTGACCTAAAGGGTATGTTTCATCATGGTGCCATCATTCTGCTCAACACAAGTCTCTGCCAGGCTCTGTGCCTTAGACCTGATGGGAGCTGCAGTGGAGCAGGTCAGCAGCAGGAGAAATCCTACTGGAAGGTGCATAAAATCAGCTCTGGAGTCTGTATGTTTGAAAGTGTGAGAAAACCAAGAATGTATCTGAAGATCAAAGATGACCAGTGTGATGGAACAGTAAGCAGTTCTTGTTTGTATTTCCTTCTGCAGATAGTTTGAATAAATTGTTAGTGATAGGAGAGAATTTTTTTTTTTTTTTTATTTAAAATATTTCGGCTCTTTTCCTTCATTTGCTCAAGAGAAGATAGAAAATACAGCAAGATGAGCTGTCCTGTCAATTTGGCAGTTGACTGTAACGATCTCATTATATTTTTGAACTATGGAGAATGTGGATGTAGTTAAAACTTATGTGCTGCAAGATAGATGATGAAGGTAAAACCCATTAAAGAATAACTAAGATGTAAGCACCTGAATACTACACTGACTTTTAAAGTGTGATTCTGTTCATCTAAGTTAAAATTCTCATAGTTATGTGAGAAGTATTCTTGCATAATTTTTTAGGGGGAGTTTAAGACAAGTGAGTATGAAATAGAGCTGTGTAAGTACTCGGATGTGAGGTGCATGAGAATTTTGCCATTGACTCCAGTACACATATTTCAGAGATTAAAATATTTGATCCATATCTTGAATATCAGGTGTGTGAATATCTTATTTTTCAGCAGTGTTCTCACCAATGGATTAGGAGGTTTGGATAAAAAGTGGCATTGGGTAAAGGTTTTGAAATTAAACTTGTAAGTGCTATGAAGTTGAAAAAAAGTTACATCTATTTAATAGATGTTATGTAGAATTAACAAATCTGTGCTGTATATAAAATTTCTATATAAAAATGATATGTTTTCTGAAATAGATATTTTCACATTCATTAATCCTTTGAAAGTTGTTTGAATGGGAAACTCCTTTGAATACACCCTAGAATTTTCCTAAAGTCTAACATAAATCAGAATGCTTTTACTTGGTCTTTCACTTACTTAACTTATGTAATTGGTCTTTCTGGTCTTAAAAAAATAAACAAGGTACAGGTATGTCTGTGCATCTAATAATGTAACATGTTGTGAATAATGTAAAGTTAATCTGAAATGTTATTGGAAAGTAGTAATAAGACTTAAGGAACATCCAAGTCCTGTAGCTACATGAATTCGATTGTTGAATTTATGCTTCTGTTTTCAACTTCTTAGGGCACAGGTGATGAATACTGTCATTTTAGAATTGAGAAGAATTTGGAAACTGGATCTGTAAGTCTAGAATCAGTGCAAAATAAAGGGATATACGTCGGTCTCCTGCCAGATGGCCAAACTAAACCAGTCGTTAACACTGGAGAGAGAAATATATTTTTCTACCCACAGGTCATCAAATGTATGTGATTTCTCAATGGTCTGTAGTTTGATTCAGTGATTAAACTTTCTACCTGACAAAATTCAAAGTAAATGTGCAAAAGCTATGTGGACCAGATTTTCCTTGTTGCGCTTAAGTAGTTTTAAAAGTGAAAAGTTTATTGTATGTACACTTAATTTCCCCTATGTATTTAGTTGTCTTTGCTTCACTCCTTTCTTTTTATAATAATAAATTATGCAGAAGATATCAATGGTTCTACTAATAAATTTTTGAAAATGAGAATTGAAGCAGGTGACAAAACGGTTGATTTCTCAGATGTATTCCCCATTCTGCCCACAGATTGTGGAAGTCTGGGAGATGCTGTCTGGCTGTCAGCTATACCTTAGTCTTTCTTGATTTTATAGGGGAATTAGTAGACCTTCAAGAGGGCGTAGTTGGCAGTGTTCAGTTTCTTTTTTAATGATGTGAAATATATTGTACTTCCTCCTACTAGTATATTCATGTAATTCTTCTGTCCCATGGTCCAATTTGAGGGCTTTTGTGGTCAAAATGCTTCCTCACTAGGGAGATGACCTGTTCTAGTCATCTAGCTAGGACTTATAAATTAGGTCTCAGCACACTCCAGGTCACTGTCCCTGGATTGCCTACTTTTCTCCTTCAGGAGAATGACATTTCTAATTTGGTGAAAAATTGATTACCAAAGATAGCCAGCTGACTTAGATTATAACCACAGGAAATACTCTTCTGGAGAAAACATATTCTGATCTGATGGACGTGACTACAGAGGTCAAGAAATGAAAGATCTCATGAAAAGGCTAAGTGAGACATCAGTTTAAAGTTGAGAAACTGGTCAAATTTTTTCCAAACACAAACAGATCAAGCTTGTCTTGAATACTTTCACCAGCAAAAAGTATCGAAACCAGTCTTACTAAATGGCTTGAGGGTATTGCGATCAAGACATATAGAAGCCTTAAGAAAGTCACTGCAATTGCATCCCTACCATTCAGTGCCTATTTGTTGAAAGGTGAAAAAAATATTGTGATCACTGTGTCCTTGTAGAAATGAGGAAAATGTTTTCCCTTGTTACCTTGTGGAAGAGCAGTGTTTTCAATAGAAATCCTCAACAAGGCAGTGCTTACTGATGTCATTAAATTGGAGTTAAATGTTACTTTGTTACAGGCTTCAGCTCTTCTGAATCCTCGTTGCTCAGTAAAAGGAATATAAAAAGGAGCTAATATTTTCCATGACAGAAATTTTCTGTTTGCTTCATATTAACAATATCAATTTGCTTCATATTATTCAAATGGCCTCTAGCAGTTTTCATGTCAGCATTCCCACTCTTAAGAAAGGAAACATCGTGGGGATGCAGAAGCTTATTTTGAGGAAAGATACATTTTAACAAGTCATTTTATTCATGCATCAGTGTTAAATTTTTACTTAGATTTTTGATGCATGGAATGGACTTTAATTGGCATGGCAGATTTTTTTTCCACCTTTAGTGGCATTCTGCTAACAATAAAATCCTACTGCTTGTAGCTGTGTAATACAGAGAGAAAAGATTTTGGTGCCTACTGTGTTGAATAATTGTGAGATTTGTTATTAGCTTCTGAGCAACAGAAAGCAAACTGCTTGTAGTTAGTGACAGAATTTACATTGTTTTAGTTGGCCGTGAAGAACCTATGGGAACATCTGCAGCACCCAATCAAGAGAAGAAAGACTTCAGAGAGTCTCAGCTCCAAGCAGGAACAACCCAGAAGCCAATATCTCAAAGCCATTCAACTCCCCCACCCTCAAGTAAGTGACAGTTTACAAAGTGGTTGTGATATAACATGGTGTTATGCCTGCCTTCTGTGCACACTAACAGAGACTTATCTCAAGAAGGACAATGAGTGGCTTTTCTTGATTATTGAACTAGAACTCTATCTAAGGACTATTTCTGTGGAAATTAGTTTGATATGGTGCAGAGGCCAATCTAAAGCTCACTGAAAGTAATGGAATCTTTCTCATTTATGCTCTCTCTCACAGTAACATTTTCTGCTTTACGGTTCCCTAGCAGAAAGAGGAAGACTTTGGTGCATTGCATGCTAGCTTTATACCTATGTTTTTGCAGGTAGAAATAGATAAACAAAGTTCTGCTTATCCTTCTGGAGTGCTGGTCTACCAGATGTGTTTTTCTAGAATAAACTTCTTTCTTCTTTAGCTACAGAAGTTGAATAAATGGTTTAAGAAATGATTTTAGGAATATTCAGCATCTTAGTAACCAAAGCATGATAAAGGAACTAGACAACTAAATAAAACAGGGAATGATACATCTCTTAAAGTGTGGGGACAGTCATGTTTGCTTCCTGCCTCTCTTTTATTTCAATGTACCCAAAGACCTCACCTACACAGTCTGAATTGTGTCATATTGCCTTAAAAAGCAGGTGGGGTAAAAGGAAACTACTAAACTCCACAAAGCAGACTGAGGCACATTCACATGGTGGAAAAACACCTGTTACCTTGAATGAGCTTTAAAGACAAGATTATGTTGGAGCTTGCACTATGACAAGGTTACTAAGCTAGAGGTAGTCTCAAAGGCATTCATGTAGCAAATAATTAAGGCGTGTTGATGATTTGGGTTTAAGCTTGATCCTCAGATTGCTACTTCAAAGTGTACATGAAAAGTGTGGCTACGTGAACAAGACATCAAATATGGCATACTTATTCAGAGGGTATGATGTGAAGTATCAGGCAGGCTTTTAATTAAATTTGGTTGAACCAAGGTATCCTGGTTAAATTCACAGGTGTGAATCATTATTAATTACTGTTAATTATTTCTGGCAATGTTGTTTCCACTTTTAGCTCAAAACACCCACTTTCTTATCTGTTAGACTTCATGTTGTATCACTGTGCCACAAAGCCTTCTCAAAGTGCTGTGAGCAACTGGTGAGATATGCTGTGTTTGAAACCCACAGCAACAATACACAAGCCACCAAACCTGTTTTCAAAGCTGCTGGATGTTTTTAGGGTTGGATACAAAGGATCCTTTTATAGAAGCAATATCTGCCATGAAATTGGTTACATAGAGTCTATGGGACATTGTAGGTAGTTTTTCTAGCATTCATAAACACAGACTCTGCTTATGCAATATGAATAGAAGTTACTCTGCCCTTCAAAAAAAATTCTCATTTTTTTAGTAAGACATTTTCACTCAAAATACTTTGAAGGTAACTGTCTTTTAATATGTACAGGTGAGCTTTGATTTTTAAACAGATATTCATGAAATACTCATTTGCTTCTTTCAGTCCCACTTCACATTTGAAAAGGGTGATGTTTGTACCGATTATACAATCCAGCAGTAGGCTTAGTAGTCAAACTCAAAGCAAATTAACTCCATCATTTTTATGCCTGTGTCTGCAAACTGGTAGCTGTGTTTTGGTTTCTGTTTGCACAAATAATAACTGACTTCAGATTAATTAAACTGAAAACTGTGCTACAGCAGGTGGGGCTTCTCTTGTTGGATTGTGAGTTCATTGCTCCTCAAGAAACTTCTTTCACTGCACAGAGATGATGTCAGTTCCCAGCTTATATTTAACAGCTCAGATGTCATTAGCTTCCACGACACTAATGCAGTCTGTGACCTTGAGAACATCTCTGTGGTTTGGTATTAATAAAGTGCATCTCTGAGAAATGCTCTCTATATACTCCATGTTCCTTTCCTATATGTCTGGTATACTATTATTTGCTATTAATTTTTTAATATATTGTACTTACAAGAGCAAATAAGATACAAATAAAATCTGATCTCATTTCCATGCAGTTAACACTAGAAATGATGATAAACACAGCTGTAAAAAAATACATCAACATATTGCCCAAAATTCTGCTCTAGAGATTAATTTTTTTGATGGTTCATTTAAAAAGTGTCACTCAATCATATGGTCTTCTGAGACAAGATAATTTTCCCTTTATGTTAGACTTAGGATAAGTAAATTAATAAAATGGTTATTTTTATGAAACTGTGAGAAGAGTTGTGACTTCATCATTCTCATGCAAGCCTATCAGAATGAATTTTTGTTACAATAGATTTACTGCATGGTGTCATGAAGTGTGAAAACTCCCATGACTAATGCAGGGTAACCATCAAATCCGCTTTTCAGACAGGAATATTTTTAGCCTGTAGCAAATCAATGCTACTGACTTCCATTTGTAAGAAGGGCCAGTAAATTATGAGGCAGAAAGCATTCCAAGTCTGTGAATTGTTTGTGCATTAAAATTGTTCCAATAGATAGCAGTTTGATGTTGCAGTAACTGTTTTGGGTAGCAGTTGCCCAAGTATGGAATTCTTGTGCTAAGAACATAGAGAAGCCTGGGATTACTTATGTTTCTCAAATACCTGTGCATTTTATGAACATTTTGATCTTGCTGTAAGAAAGATGTGGTTTTAGATAGCTGGAAGGAACTCTAGCTTTCAGAGTTACAAGTGAGAAGTTAGAAAACTACAGTTGCAGAAAGTTGTATAGTCAAGTTCTCAAAAATGTTCACCATAACAAAACAATTACTTTGTTTTAGTTCTTTCAGTCACTGAAAAACAAGTGTAATTAAGTTTTCATTCAGGTAAGCACAAGCTGTTTGCCTTTTGTTTTATTTTTGTTATCTAAATTTTCTTTATTTCTTTCAGAATAATTTGTTCTCAAACATGATGAAGAATAGAATAAAACCAGTGATTATTATACCACTTCCTAAGTCACTATGACCATTCCAAAGTCATACTACTACTGTTAGAGACACTTCTGTAAAAGTCATTCTACTACTGTTCTCAATTTCTTAAAATTTGACTAGTCAAATTTTAGACTCTTTACTAAGGCTAAATTTTCATGTGATTCCAGAAGTCAGTCCTTATTTGTTATAGAACTTTGTACTGGATCCAAATTCCTTTGCAATTCCGTTTGTAAATGTTTCATATGAGTTAAGTTATCAGTGCTAGTGGATCATAACTCAGGTTTGGTGTTCTAGTTACCATGTTGATTTAAATATAGGACAGCCTGATGGTCCAAGAAACTCAATAATTCCCTTTGAATACAACTTCTAAGAAAAACCCAAATATTTATTGAATATCATAAAAGTGCATTTGAGGAAATTTAAAGGGAACACCAAGACCACTATTGCTTCTTCACTCACCCAGTTTGCTTCAGCAGTGATTCATCATGATGTGGGATTTGTTGCTTATAAAAGTTTATTAAAAAAATCAAGTTTCAAGGATTCAAATTTATTTTTTAATGCTAGCAACAAAGCACAGTCAGATAAATTTTGCAAATTTCTGTTATTTGTTTGTCTTTTTTTTGATGTCAGTGCAGTTTAATAAGTCAAGGGAAAAACTCAGTCTCATAGAAATGCAGTACAGTATTTTAATCAAGCAAATAAAAAAACCAAAGGACTCTAATAGCAGTACATAACTTATGTAGTGCAGGAGAAACATCCACAGTGATGCATTGGGAATTCCTCAATAAATTTGAATTCGTGGCATATTAAAAAGTCTCTTTGCAGCCACATAAAAAGGACTCAAGCTGAATAGTTTGGGAACCCCTGGAGGACACAGTACACAGACAATGTGTAGGTTCATCTTTTCAGATTTAGGGTTTATAACTGCCTCTTTTGTCAGAAGAGACTATAAATTCTTCTTGGTAAGGACTCCCTCTTTTGGAGAGGACTTTGTTGTCAGTGGTCAAGTTATTGAAAAGTAGTGTTCCAGACGTGATGTTTGTAAACTCCACTTTGATTAGAATACTCAAAATTAAATTCCTTTATTCTAATAGCATCTGTTTTATTCATATCTCATGTTTGGAGGTGTCATTTGACATCTCTGTATATATATATATACACATATATATATATAAAAATATATATAAATATATATATATATATATTTCTCTTAAGGGTAGATGAAAGATCACTAGGTGCTACTCTAAAGTGAAGCCTGTGTTTTCCAAAATTGTATTTGCTCAGCTGTTAAAGCTGTGAAATTTATTCATAAAATGATACTGTGCTGTTTTTTTCTCATTCATGCACAGCCTGCCTTAGCCCGAATGCTGGCACTGTATGCATAAGTGTGGTTAGGCAAGGATATATTGAGCTCTTTTTTGATTTATTTTTACAGTATTTAGTTAATATTTAACTTGAAGAAAGTTAATCTCCAGAGTTTTTTCTTTTCTTTTTAATTTGAAATGAAAATTATTTCTATTCCCAGACATGTGACTTTGCTAATGATGTCCCAACACGAGACATTAGAGGAGTAATTCTATTCATTTCTAAATGTCAAACTAAGGAACTAGAAATGTCAATTTACTGGTCATAGCATCATAACATCCTTATTCTACTCCAGAATATTTATAAAGCATATAGTGCATACAAGAGATAACTTGTTCTTTTCCAGCTGATTCATGTTGCTCAACTAATCAGTACATTTCAGTCTAGACAAGAAATATAAATCAATCTTTTCAGACTACCTCACTTGTCATGAAAAAATACAATCCTCCTGCTGTTTTGGCCTCCTTATGAACAGAAGTTACAACAGCGACTGGCAGTTTCATGTCAATTTTCATCTCCCACAAATGTTCTGTATTTCACAGAGGAAATGAGAAATCCCCAAGGTGGTGAGGGTCCTCTTCCTTCAGATGATGAATGGAAAATGTCAATACTGACAGGAAGCACAGGAACAGAAGCAAATGTTGCTCTGTGGATATATGGAGACAGAGGAGTAGCTGGACCCATAACTCTTGGCAAGGACAACAGGAAGCAGCTGTTTCTTCCCAGACAGGAAGATGAATTTCAGGTAACTAATGAAGGCTAAGAACATTATTTTAATGTGTGCCTTTCCAAGGATTATTCTGTCATGTGAAAAGAAAAAATGTTTCTCTCCTGTATTTACTGCATAAAATAAATCTGTATCTAATCTCCATAAATTCTGTGTTAAATCAGCTTTTTATATATATAAAACACAGAATAAATAATCTTTCTTTTAAATCCCATCCCTCATATAGTAGACAGGAGACAACTTCAGGAGTAAATTGATTTCTTTAAGGCAATTTGTTTGAAACTAGCTTTAAAAACTCTTCACTCCGAGACAAACAATGACTGATGTAAGACTAGCATATTGTTTAGGGATCTCTGGTAATTAAATCTTCAGGCATACAGTTTCAAAGCACACTATAAAATGTATACTGTCTAACTGGTTCAATTAATAAAGAAAACCATTTTTAGGGCTCTCATATTATAATATAGAAGGAATGACTAAAAGTCCAATAAAAACTGCATATTATCATGTCATGAAAACATAGGGTTCCCACTATTATTTGAGAGTAACCCCTCCTCTATTTTAATAAGGAAATTATGTCTAGGTAGGCTGAGAGGCAATTACCAAAGATGCTAAAATTTCTCTTTTGCTTAGATCTTTCTGTCTGAGATGCATGTAACATTGCTGTCCTCAGCTAACTAAAGAAGAAGTTATATTTTTCATGGGTTTTTTTCTGCACTCATCAATGCTTCTAATACACTCTTGGCACAACCTGAGACTGTTAATGTCAATAATATTAATAATAATACCCTCCATGAATAAGGCATAGGCAGGAAGATAACCTATCCTAATGTTCATATTCTAAGCATATAGGCTATATATTATGATCCACAGGGAATCCTGTTCTCCTAATTAGTGAATAATTTATAAGCAATTTTGCGTAATGGCATGTTTGCAAAGTTGATCCATACATGGCAAAGAGGTGGACCAATTTCTCTTCTCTGAAATAGATGTTGCCCATTATGGGTGTGTACTGCAAATATTGATCTTGTGAGAGAGCAGAATTTTTCTCTCAGCACCTGGGGCTACTACAACGGCTTTTTTACATCACCCTGACACTTCTGCTTTCAGGCATGAAACAGCAAATGTCACCAAAGTGCTTTTCACTCTTTAGTCTTCAGTAGATAAATCCACAAAGAAAAAGTCTAAGAATAAGAGCTCTTTCTTCTTTTTTTTTCCCCTTTAAACTTCATCCTGTACTTGTTTAACACGATAGGTCTTGAAATGAAGATAGGAATGTCAGACCTAAAAAGAATTACATCTTCTACTTTCCATTTTCCATCTTTGAATTTGGTATGTTTTCACTGATATATTCTAGAGCAGAGGATACCAAATTTTATTTTTTATTTTTTATATTGTTAACTTGGTCAACTTAATTGTAGCTCTGGCCAAGGGTTCTAGGAAAAAAGCAGCTTCTGAAAGGCTGTAACAATCAGGTGATTTGGAATAAATTTAAAGTTCTTTAACCTTTCATTTTATCAGCAATATGCCCAACTTTGAAAAATTTGAGTAGAACTGTCTTGAGAAATGAAAACCATTCATATGTGGCCTTCTCTTTCTTACCTTACCCATGTGAGTAGTCGTTGCCTGTTTAATCCTTCCTAAGATTGTGCATGAGAAAAACCAAGGTTCCCAGAGTGTTTCTTCTGGAAGACCTCTACTTGTTTTAGGCAGAAGTCCCTGCATTTTGACAAAGTCCCCTACAATTTGTATTGTGTTGATACATGAAATTATCATGTAACTTTTTTTTAAACCAAAAGTTGAGGGATTCATTAGAATAGACAGACAACATGACAACATTGTATATTCACTGAACACCGGGATCTGTAAATGGGAAGACCATACCCCATATCGCCTGAGAAATGGGTTAGTTAGTTTGTGAAATGGGGGAAAAGACAATAGCTGTTTTTCAGTGAAGTTGAATTTATTGCTGTTTTAATCCCAAAGTCTCCAGGTTACCTTTAATAAGACTACTTTTAGAGAGAAATATGATGTAGCATAAGCAAGGATATCAGAATCTGACTCGACATAGCAAAGCAAAGCTAATTTTTTAATTGAGTGGTAAAGACAGGAACTAGATTGTCATATCAGTGTTGCATTTATTTTTTTAATGAAATTCAGGTTGATATAGCAACTATACCAATACAAATAAGAGGTGTGAACTCCACAGATTCTTTCTAAACAGTAACTGAGAGATTTCAATGTGTATTGCAATGTTCAGGAAATCAAAGGTAAAAGTAGTTTGCTTTTAGAAATCTTTGACTAAATAATGGCAGTGCTGTGACTATAACATGAAAGTTTATTATACAAAAGTTGATATAAGAAATTAGGTAATTCTGACCTCAGAAATGAGAAGAACACTTTTGATTAATGAAGATAAAGACTGAGTCAATAATATACTAGTATGTGTTTCTAAGAGAATGAAAATAACTTTTGTACAATGTAAATAGCTTTTTGGATGTAAATGATGGAGAGAAATAGGCTGTTACGAACCTTTTATGAATAGAATTATTTGAGAAATAGCATGACAACACACTTTTCCTTTTGTAGTGGTATTTTACAAATGATCTGAAATTATTTATGCTTGCTTTAAATAATGGTTAAACTTCAAATGAACCCCACATAAGTAGGCGTCCATTTGAAGTTTTGAAGATGGAGTTGCATAGAGTTTTCATAAGAACACATATAAAATGTGCAAATGAATGCAAATCATAGTCAGAAAGAAAAGCTAGTATCAGTGACTTTCAAAGTTCTGCAGATGTTCTACCAACTTTGTAGAGCTTACTCTTTTTATATCCTTCATATTGGCATGCTAGGGTTTATGGTCAAGTTACTGTGCTACATTATGAAAGAGTTGTGACCTGTAGTTTAGAGGATATAATTTTGTATTCCTCATTGCTCTCATGAATTACTCTCATCAACTTTTTTCACTCATCAGATTTTGAGGAGTTCAAATAACTGCCAAATTGTTTTCCTGGCAAGCACTGTGATTCCATTAGTCTACAATCTGGTCAAACTGGGGCTCAGGAAGATATCTGCTTAGGCAAAACACAAGCAGTCTCTTTTCTGGATCCCGTAACCCAAAATCTGCCAATCAAATATTATGCACTGTTCCTGTACACTCAGGTACCACTATGGTTCAGAGGAATGTAGAACCAATTGCAAAGATAAATGTGTAATTCCATGTAGTTATATGTTATAATGTTCTGACTTTATTCAGGTTAAAATAAAAAACATTGGGAAAATCTACAAGGTAAGAATTGAACTTGATGGATTACCAAATGAACAATCAGAGTGGAACTTACAAAGGGTAAGATTTTTTTAATGGTGATTTTTTCCTCATTTTTTTAATCTTTAAGTGAACTAAAGGCCCATCTTGTCATAAAGCTATATTTTCATGAATCAATAAATGCTGACTGGGATAAGTTCTTAGTGCTTTGTGTTCTTAGATTTCTTTAGAGATGACAAAAACACTGATACAGTCTGTCTCCTAAGGAATGGAAATATATAGGATTATTTTGCAATTATTCCTAATTCATGCAGACACCAATTTTATTGTATTGTTGGAGTCAACCAAGTTTTGCTTACTTAGAGGTTGTCTGTATTCTTCAGTGTGTGATTGGGAGATTTTAGCTATAAATTCCAATTCTGAAAGATTGAAAATGATGGAGCAGCAATTATTTCATGATAACTGCATGCAAGGAATGAACAAAATTTAAGAGTAGGCTAAGTAACTCCTAATGGACCCTGCCATAGCTCACAATTATGACCATTTTCAAGGAAAAACAAACTACCTTTTTTTTCTTTTCAATTTGGTGAATTAATTCTTCTTCTTTGTTTTAAGTCTGTTTTTCTCATCATATTTAGGGTTATTTATTATTTAGGAATATTTAGGATTAAATTTAAGTGAAATTCTTGCTAACACTGATGCCCATGGAAAAGTTATTTCAGAATTGGTATTTGTCTTCTGCTTCTTGCTTTGAATACATAAAGGAAACAAGTTCATTCTTTGTCATTTGAGAAATCTTAGAAAGCCTGATTTAGACAACCAGAATTAGACACTAATAACAGATTTTTACATTAATACAAAGCACTTAACTATAGCTCTACCAAAATTGAATGTAAGTATAAATATTTCATTTGTTCAAATGATTGCAGGAATCCTACTTTCCAAGGTGGTGGTTACAAAATACTTCTTTAATATTTTGTTCAAAATTTCATAGAGTAAGCCTGGGATTTCAAATATTTCTTCTCACAGAAAGAAATCATGTTGAAAACTGTGTTTTTCTGACAAAGAAGTTAGTATTTGCATTTGTTAGGAATCAGCAGGGGGAGCTCTGCCAATAAATATTAGAGAGTAGGAATCAGTGCTGCCAAAGTATTTCTTACTAGAATAAATGCACGTTTTGGTGTTAAAAGCAGTGTTCATTTTCCCTGAAATAATATTTTATTGGAAAAGCGAGATAAAGGTATCTATTACCCTGATTTCCTAAGTGTTAGAATTTGAATGTGAATACTTGTTTTCATAATTTTGTTTGCAAGGCTTATGCATGTTATATGCACACTCAAAGCACAACTGCAGAACCATCATTTTTGTCACTGACTTCCTTTTGCTAGTCAAGGCCTATGGAAAAAACCCCATAGTAAACATTGTTGTAATTGAAAACCAACAAACTGCTTTCATAATAGAGAATAAATACTTTTAGTTACAGGAAACAAGGAAGACAGCTGTCATAATGCATAGAGGCTTGAGAATTAGAATTCTAACCATCTTCAGAGAAATATATAGAGGGTGGTGGTACACAGGTAGTCTATTCTTTTACTGTAAAATAGCCAAACACAATACCAATTGGTTTAAGATTCCAACATATGCTCTACTTGACAAATTTCAGAAGGGTGTAGAAGATGAGTTTCATCTTGTTTCCATTTTAAATTAAAAAACGTTATCAATCTTTCCACATCTTCCAAAAGCTCAGCCTGACCTCACATCACCTACCAGTAGATTTTTAGTCTTCAGTATTCCAGGCAGTGTTACACAAAGTGGTTCACTGACATAAATCCGACTTGCTGACATTTCTAGTGGCAAACCCACAAATTTCAATTACGGATTTGTTTGTTGCAAAGTACTAGCCAAAATAAAAAGGTTTTCATACTACAGTTTTGTATGTCTTATTTACTGATTGTGTTACTTTCTGAGATAGAAAAAAATACGAAAGAACTTTTTGCTGTTGAGCGGCAAAGTACTGGAAAGAGCAAAGTGAGTCATAGTTGGAATTGCCTCTTCTCCAGGTGACTCTGCAACATCTAAAAAGCAAGAAAACACTGAATTTTCCAGCAAACACATGGTTAGCAAGGAATCGTGATGACAGAGAATTTCTCTGTGAACTTCCAGTGGTGGAAGCTGGAAAACCTATCTATCCAAGTATGTGTGTACACTTACATATAAACTAGTTACTTGGTTTTCAGTATTAATGGCATCTGAACTGTGATCTTAACAATCTTAAAAGCAGATACTGGGACTGATTTCTGGAGAGTATATTCCAGAGAATTAAATACAGATCAGTCTTGCTGGCATTGTTGTCATTAAATTATAAAATGAGTAAAAATAATTGTGATTATATATAACTTGCATTTTCTTCTTTTGGTTATTTTTGGAAGTTGTTTTATACCATGTTTATGTCTACACTGGTGATTTGGAGCAAGCTGGTACAGATTCTGCAGTTTATTTGTGTATCTATGGAAAAAGAGGAGATTCTGGTCTAAGACTTCTGCATAAAACTGGTACACCAGTGACATTTCAGAGAGGAATGGTAAGTCTGTAAAACAATTTGCTTAGCCATATAAATATAATTTCGTAACTTACACAGTCTTAACAGGTTTCTAATAAAAAAAAATTGCAGAAATGTAGCAAAATAAGTTTTAAAAACTAGGGAAAACAGTCTTATACTGATCCAGCAATGACTAGAATGAGTGCAAACATAGGCAGAAAAAGGAAAAAAAAATAAATTATTGGAGGCCCTCACCCCAGGATGATGAGAAGAGCTGCCTATGAATTTAAAACATGGCCTTTCAAGGTATGATGAGTTACAGCTGGCTCTAAATCTGTGTACAGAAATTGTTCCATGATTTCAGATCCTAGTAGGTCTGTTTATTATGTATTTCTTTTAATGTTTAATAGTATAGTATTGTGTATATATATATATAACCAATTGTACCAAGCTGTTAGTCGAACACTTAATTACAGAATAAAAACCAGTATCTAAAATTGTAAGAATAACAATAACCCACTGCTGAACTTCAAATTATACTATTTTAAAATATATATTTTATGCCATTACTAATGTGTGAGAGATAAAGTTCTATTCAAATCAAAATTCAGAATTTAAGTGGAATTTTCTGAGGGGCATTATTCTAGCCAGATTGATACTAAATTCAGCATATTATTTATACAGGGGCTAAGAGGAATGGTTCAAAGTGCTGTTTGTTATGGAAATGGGTGACCGAGAGAGCGGATAGTTTAGACCAGCAGAGTGGGAACTGGGATGCATCATTTTATGGCAGAGGCATTTGAGTGCTCACTTGAACAACTTGATTTCATCACTGTCACAGATATTCTACATTATATTGGGCAAATAATTTAAACTAAAGCTTCCCTGAGTGACCACTTTTTTCATGCTTATCTTTTGCTGCATAACCAGTTTAACTTTTCTGAAGAGCCATAGCTGTGACTGAGATTTGTTCAAATAGAATCCTTCTCTGCACCTCGTAAGCTCTTTGAAATGCCAAATATGCCAATAAATTAACCCCTCTCTTTCTCAGTTGAGCAGCCAAACCACTTTGCATCTTTGGCATCTTTTTTCAATAAACTCTGTGCTTTAACTACATAGGTAAATCAAAATATTATGCGGATGGTCTTTCAAAAGAACAGATTTAGCATTTGCAGAAAAATGGGGTGCTTTGGAAGAAGTTCAAAGGTGAAGTCACTGGGGAAATCACTGAGCTCTTTGGGTAGTTGCAGTAAATAATGCATAGAGTCATAAAGATAATGAAGATAAAAAGAAATACTGAAAACCTGCAGTCCTCTTGAGCACACTTTGAGGAAAGAATCTTTCAGAGGGAATAGCTTGTGATCATATATTGCCTATATGCAAGGGATAAGTAATGTTACACAGGCAGTCTCAATTCTGCCATTTGCCAAGGACTGGGAACTTTACAGGTATAAATTTTCCAGTGTATTTCTTTCCTTCATTTTCTTTCTACTGAGACGAGTGATTGGGACCATTATATTCAGAGAGAGAAAGCTGTATGCTTTTTACTGTGACAGAAAATTATCAACCTGAAGCTGATCAGCTTCATGCTCCTATGAAAACAATCTTTTTCAACTGTAAGCACAAGCCTAAATGGATAACAAGGGGAAAGTGGCATGTCAGATTTCAGTTTCCTCCAGCAGAATAAAATGTAAATAGAGGAGGTGAGATAAAAAAACAGAAAAGGATGAGAAAGTCTATTTTAAATATCAAAAAGGGAAATAACAGCTTTAACTCATTCTTACCTAGAGAAAAGTAATGTAAATGACAAGGTGCTGAAACAATATTGGAGGGTTATGTGCAGTGTTTTAGATGATGGCTGAAAAACCTAATTTATTTGGCATTATTATTGCAGTCTGGTTTTAGTTGTGCTTTCTCATTTGCTCTGATACATTATCAAAAGACATTTAACTTTTCAGATCCAAATTCTTTGAATACAGTCCAGCTGTCATTAAAACAAATGACAATCTGTACTTTGTGGCAGTTAATCAGGCTTTTAAAACACTTCAGTTTTCCGACTGCCTTAGTGGTGGTAAATTGTGGAGTGCTCTCTCCTTTGTCTTCCAGGTCCATGGGTTTGAAGTGGAAGCTGTATCTCTTGGGAAGCTGCAGAAGGTGCTGTTGCGCTGTGAGGCCAGTACCAAGTCCCAGTACTGGTACTGCAATAAAGTCATTGTCAGGGAAGACGCCAACAGCTCAGAATATGTTTTCAATTGTGAAAGGTAGTTTTTATAACAGTATTCTTAAATATTCTTCAACATATATTACTGAAAGTGTTACACAAGTCATTGTATCATACGTGAGTTTTTCAGGGAAAGACAAATTTTAATTATTTTGCAGTTTCATGAAATTAACAAAATGTGTTGTTCCAGAACAGCTTGCTTGAGTTAATGTGTTGTACGGTCCATAGCAAAGGTTCAGTGCTTACTTATATGGTGTCTATGTTACTAGATTGTAGAGGACAGCCTTACCAGGATCAGTGTTGTAAGTGTGACTTACCTTTCAGGAAGGACAGATAAAGCACACAGAAAGGTTCTAAACTGAGGGTATTTCTAAATAGGAAAGACAACAGATTTGCCATCCAGAAGTAGCATTTGCTCTCTTTATGAGCAACAGCATAGCTAGAGAGACAGATGTGATACTGAGAATTACTTTGTGGTTGTTCCATTTAAGTTATTAAACAAGCATCTTAAAAGTCAATTGATAAATGCTGAAATTTGCGTGTTTAGAAAAATATGGTAATCCCCCATTTAGAGCTTCCAGTTTGCAGTCTATCTTATGGGTATGGGCATCATTCAAGAGAAATGAAAGAAGTGTAGAGACTATATGACAAGGTACTAGAATAAATATTATTTAATTAATAATATTTAATAAATGCAGGTTGCCTAGGTATTTTAGCTGGGGTTTAATGAATTTGTTACATAACCTTGACAAGCTTCTTGAAACTCTTGATGTCCTATCCTCAAAAACAGAAATAAAGGTGCTGTGTCATCTTGATAAAACTCTCTCTAAAAGTGAAATTTTTTCTTCATTCGGTAACAGGTTTTTAAATAGTAGTAGGATTTCTCTGTAGTAGATTTGGTTGCAGACCAGCTGTTGTTGCTAGCTGTAGTTGTTACCCTCATGAAAAAACATTGGTAAAATTTCCTAATGGAAGTTCTACAAAGAAGTTAGACCAGCTTCCTACCTCAAACTCAAAGAATCAACTCCGTGTCTTAGCTGTCCTCCAGTGGCTAACATGGCTTAGGAACAATGCATGGCAGGACATTTTGTATTAATTCTGTAATAACTAACACCAGATGTTGATCAGTAAAAATGATTCTGTGATAGGCACTGTGAAAAAGAAAGAAGAACTCTTCTTTTATTTTTCTAACTTTTCTACAAGGAAACACTGTCACTGGATAGGGGTTCAAATAGGTCAGTGGTGGGCCTCAGGTGTAGCTTTTGTGTTGGCTGAGATGTGAAGCTGAAACACTGTGCTCTATTCAAGGAGGGAGAAAATCTTTTGCTCTTCAAAAAGCTCTCTAATTTATTAATCTTCAACCTCACATCTTTATTTTACATAGATATTTTATGATCCAGGAGATAAACAAAGTGCTATCTTTGTTCTCATTTATCCAAGGAAACATAAGCATTTTATCTGTGTTAAAAATCTGATATTAGTTTCTGAACATCCAACAGCTCTTATTCAATTATGGTTATACAGTATTTACTAGTTACTGATGCCTTTTAGCACTTAGGATTGCAGAAAATGTCTGTGTGATCAAGCTATAGCAGAAACAATAGAAATAGTTGCTTAGTAAGACAAAATTTATTTCTTAGGGACTAACTCTTATATGAATTGGCCAACTAATGTTTTCAAGACAAAAAATAAGGAACCTTCAAAAGTTGCTGTGCACTTACCTTGTCCAACTTACACTGGAATCCCAACAAGTTTCATAGGAGACTGAATGATTTAGGTCATTCCTGGAGTGTCCATGGATTTGGATTGAGGAAATAACACCCAACAGTCCAGAAGCTTGCTGCATTTTTTTTTTTTCCCCATAAAAACCAGCTGGTCTTTTACCAAGCAAGAGAAAACTAAAACTGTTGACAATCTGTGTTCTGAATGGAAAGGTTTCAAAATTATCCATAGGCTTGAGTAACATGGCTAAGAAACTTAACAAATGTTTGCCTTGATTTGTCCTTTTTCAGACTCATCTCTCTGTGCTCAATTTGTAGGAAGAACAAGGAAGAGCAGTATTTGGTTCCATCCTTGCTTTTAATGCTGAACTGTGATTTTAAGAAATAGTGCAATAGATACATACAAATGATACTTTCCACTAAATCCATAGTACTGAAAAAATGTTCTGTGCCATATTCTTCTGTTTAGCCAGAGGAACAAGTACAGTAGTGTCACATAAGTCTCTTGATCTGATACAGGTGGACTCTACAGTTACAAAGCTCTTACATTTGCATTAAATTCTTTGTTGAGTCTAATAATTTCTATTTTAACATCTATCAAATCAAACACTAAAATTTCAGAAGCAGAGACCCTTTGCTGTTATATGTATTGAGGAAAATCAGATGTGGGTCATTTAGTGATATGGTAATATAGTAGAGAAAAAAATGATTCCTACCCGCTTTCTTATTTTCTTTCTTATTATCAGGTGGCTTCCATTTATGTCCCAAGGTATAATCCATTCAGAAATTGAGCTGTACCCTCAAGGTAAGATTTATTGTAACTTTATGGAAATAAAAACCATAATTTGCATATTTTTTTCCTCTGAAGAAATCTAGGCTGAATTTACACTGTAAATTCCAGAGGTAACTATTTTGCAGCTTCCTTTGCTATATTTCTGATAGAACACAATTTGCGTTGCATTGTATAAATGCTATAGGTAATAGTGCAAAAGTAAGGAGGAAATGAATGAGTTTTCTTGTATTGGGTAAAATATGGAATATCTTTTTCATCTCTTCTTCCAAGCCTTTTCTTTAATGTTAAAGAATAGATCCTTTATTAACAGATTTTTTTTTTTTTTTTGGCAGAGTTTAAAAAAAATCAGCAGCTGAAAATACAAGAAGCAAATGGTAAATGCTGCTCGAGTTGTCTGCTTTTAATGGGGACTGTTTCTGTTTCAGGACTAATTACTTTGTACATTTGTTGCCATTTGTATTTATTTTAAAACTCTAATTACAGCACACTATTTGAACATTTTAGTAAACTCTGGGCTTCACATTTTAATTTAAACAATAAGTAACTTTGTTTATATATTTTTTTTTATTCTGTCATTTTTCTTTCCATAATATTAATTTTCTCTCTACTTGTTTGAAAAATTCCTGTTCTTCAAGTACTTATTGGTGATCTATCTTGACTTAATTTTTTTGTAGTTAACATTTTAAAACATGATTCTTTCTCCTGGGCTATATATAGTTTTGTTCTGAACATTAGTTTTTCATTTTCTGTTTTACTTGTGATTTCATGTTTGTTCAGGTCTCCTCTTCTGTCCTTGCAACCAGAGCGGATTAAATTAAATTTCTTAATAACACCTTAGATTTTCTCAGCTGTGAGGAGTGCTTTATGCTGTACATTGAACAATGATTTAGAAGGTGTTGAGAAAAAGTTTGAAAATGTTTATTCAAAATTTGGTTTATCAATCAACGTATCCCCAAAGATCCAAACATCTTTTCTTAAGCAGTGTTTCTATGGCAAGCGCTTAATGATAAAATTAGTGCCCAGTTATTTTACAAATTATATTAGAATTATATTATGTTATTATTTTTTTTTAATCAAAAGTATCTTTGCACTTCTCCCTATGTTTTTTTCAGAAGGCATTAATTTTCCATCTGTTCTTCACTCTGTGCTTTAGCTGTTCTGCACACCTAGCTTTTGCATGACCTGCACCTGGAGATCCTTCTTTCAAATTACTCTGGTTACTCATTTATGCACCTACAACCCCAGTTTTTTATGCTAACGAGAATTATGTTTTTGTAATACTTACTGTTTCCAGTTTCCATTTGGAAGCATGTAATGCAACACAATGAGGATTTCTGGCATCAAAGAAACTAGAAATTTTAGAATTCTTTTCCTGTACACACATTGTCCTTCAAACACAAGTCCTTTCTCTTTCCAGAAAAAGAAAAAGCCTCACAGTCAATACAGACGAGCTCAAACCAAAACCCTTTCTAATCATGTTTTTGGGGAAGCTTGATTTCCTTTTTTGCCTTCAAAGTGGTAGTTGTGTGCAAACCAGTTTATCGACACTAAACTTATCCTTGGGAGGTAGGAGTTGAGCTAGCTAGAATATACACTCTCAAGAGTAGCAACTGCATAATTTTGAAAATCCATTGCTTAACAAAAGGTAGACTTTGAGGGGATAATACAATAGAAATGGCCATCAAAAACACTTGAGTCACAATTAATCAGACAATGAACATGTTGAAAAGAAAATAAATTTTGCCTGCTTTAAAAAGAATACTTGTTTCTGAATTATTTCTGAATTTTAGGCAGAGTAGCGGGTCATATTTTACCCTTTGTCTGCACCATTCTTAAGCCCTTGTAAATGGAATTGCCCTTATTTTCCAGCCAACTGGAAAAGGCTGACTTTTTTTGTATACAAGATCTTCTTCTGTGGGGCAGGGAGCCCTTGCCTTACGATCCTTGTTTCCAATTTCAGTATATACAGGCTTTTCACTCCTCTGATTGATGTTTATCCTTTTGTTTTCTGGTGCTATGGTTCTTTGATCAAGAAAGTGGGCCTACAGAGAAAGCTGTGAGGATGCAGATTTTCAAAGGCACAAAAGAGTTTCTTACCAGCTGGAGCCTGACAATTTTTGGTGAAAATTGGATGGTTAACTTCCTTCATAAAACTGTAGAATGGTTTGAGTTGGATGAGATCTTTAGAGATACCTAGTACGCCCACCTGACATGGTCTGAACACTTCCAGACACAGGGCATCCACATCTTCTTTGGGCAACCTGTTACAGTTTTTTAGCATCCTTACAGGAAAATAAATTTCTTCCTTATGTCTACCCTCTCTCAGTTTAAAACCTCTTCACCTTGTCATATTACTGTATGTCCTTGTGAAAACTCTGCTTTTCTTTTAAGCCCTCTTATTGAAAGGCTCCAATAAGCTCTGGCTGGAACCTTCTCCAAGCTGAGCAACAGCCTTTCTTCATAGAAGAAGTGCTCCAGCGCCCTGATCATTTTCATGGCCCTCCTGTGGACTTGTTTCAACAGGTTTACATCCTTCTTATATTGGGAGTCCCAAAGCTGGATGGATTCGAGGTGGGATCTCATCAGAGCACAGTACTAGGGGAGAATTCCTTCCCTTGACTTTCTGGCCAGGTTTGGTTGGTCAGACCAAATGAGCTGCTGCTGTATTCCCAGCTGTGTATTCATGTGTATTCTGTATGTAATCTATCACCTTTAAAAACTAGGCATCAGCTAGACCTCAAACAACTTGGAAAACAGATAAAACTTCCTGCTCCAGTTCAATCTTTGTGGGGCAAATTACTGAGGAATAATGGGGCTGGCCCAAGATAAATACTTCTGTCAGACATCAGATTTAAATCATGCAGGCATTACCAGACAGCTTTCTATTAATAAAACTGCAGTGTATGCTATGGCATTTATTTATAAGATGACTGTGGGCTGGTGTTTAATTTGTTGTTTGCCTTGCACAGAATGAATTTAAGTCTCTAAGTGGAACTTGCTTCACACAGACAAAAGCTACAATCAATGAGGGGTGGAGAAGCATGCAATCCTAGCTTTTCAGATGTGGAAATGCATTTTACAATAATGAATTGTTCTTTTTTAAAATAAGATTTATATTAAGCTGCTTTTGAATATTTAAATGACTTGTGTACATTGTATGGGAGCAGAGATGACATTTTAGTGTCAGGGAGCTTTATATAAAATGATTTTCTAATGAGTCCTCCTCTCGTTCAGAATTTTCTGCAAAATCTTTTTTTTTTTTCATGCTGATCTCAATGTCATGCCTCCATCCTGGCAAACGCAGATCTGCTGATGTGTCACATCAACACAAAATGAGAGGAAATTGTACTTAACTGGGATATTTTTCCTGATGTATTTCTTCATTATATGTTTTGTCATAATCTAGATTCTGGACATTGGTCTTCTTCCATGTTGACTCACAGAGTTATCGCACGAATCTCACTGAGCTCTGTGTTCATATTTCCAGCTTTAGTACACTGCAAACCTCCTAGATCCTTGGTCCACAACTTGCTTAAGACGAGTTTGAATGATGTAGTATTTACTCAATCTTCTGTTGTGTCCAGCATCATTACCTTTCAGGCAAATTGTAGTCACAGTCGTTGGGCCAAACCATGCTTTTATTTATATCTTTCAAGTAAATTGCTACATATAAGTAACAGTTATATAAGCAATTTGATTTTATTTTTTACTTTACAGAAGGAGACTGGAAGATTACTGTAGTCACTGGGGATTTTGAAACAGCTGGCACAACAGCAACAGTATCCCTTTATGCTTATGGAGAAAACAGAGCTTCTGGTCCTATTATTTTGGGATCTGGGAAACACCAGCTGTTTAATCCCAACAATGAAGATACATTTAAGGTATAGTGTGGTTGTTATATAAACACCAGAGAATTGAAAATATATGCAAAAGAGCTCTTCTCAAAACAAGATAATAGAGGTAATAAAAAGGATTCAAAGCAATATATAAGAATCATAAGTATTTCTGAGGGAGGGGCTGACTTTTATGATACTGAGTTTTGAATCAGCAAATGTTTTCAGAATGGCATCAAGCAGACGTGTCTCTTTCAGAATCTGCTTCATACTTGCATCTGCTTGATGTGCTAGTTTATACTAGATGTTCTTCATTTGAAGAGGTGAAAACAACTTTGTCTGGTCTTTGCATTTCTGTAATAAGACAGTCCTGGTTATGGCTTGTGTTGCATGTCTACTGTAAATTCTTCCATGAACTTCCTTAGGCTTCCAGTGAAACACACCATTGTGTGACCCTTGACTTGGAGAAAGTAAGAAGGACCTGGGGGGATGGCTATGGACTAGAGTAAAATCACACAGCGTAGGTTAACTCATGCGATTTAGACTGATGGTGTCCTGCTTCTCCAAGCAAATTTCTCAGGCTTTCTATAAGATCATATAATTCCTGCAATTTCCTCCAGTTCATGCAGTTCCTCAGGCAGGACTGTATCTATTGCTACAGTTAAAACTGTGATATGTCATTTAGGTGGAGATAATTTATGCATAATAAACAGATGATGGGGAATTGGTGACAGATGGGACAGGAAGTCTCTGATTTTTTAAAATTTTTATTTTGCAGTCTGAAGTATAAATAAGTAAGTCCTTGCAGAAGAAAGTCAATGGTGGTTTTTCCCTTATATTTATTTATGTAGAAAGCAACTTGGCTAAAGTTTGTAGATAATGAGCTTTTAAGATTATCTCATATCAGAACAGGAAGGTGCTGATCAATGGGGATAGAAAGAGAAGAACAGATAAAGTATTTTGGTTTCCTTTTCCCACACTTTCTCCTTTAATTGTCTGAATTTAGTAAAGTAGTTGAGTTTTTTTATTAATCCAAAAGAAAGTTGTGTTCTCTAAATATTTTAGCACTTAGTAGTGCTGCAATTTTCCAATATTAAGAGCATCATATAATAACACGAGTATTTTTAAAACCTGTGGAGTTGCAGAAAAATTGGATAGTGTCTCTTACTTTTGATTACAGTAGTTTAATCTATTAAGTACATTGGGGACCATCTTGACTAAACGGCCCTTGACTTGCAGTCTTTGTGTAGAAATGTACTGCATATTTGAAGGCTATTTAAACTCTAGATAACCTCTTTTTTTTTAAAGGAAATGTTAACTGATGCAAGGAGTTGTAAGAGTTCAGCATAATATAATGGAAAAGAATAAAGCACAATCATGTCTCACAAAAACAATCAAAGTACCATATCATTTCAAAATCCCTCCAGTCACAGATACAACCATAAGAAATGACAGGGAAATGGCCCACAAAAAGAGAATGATAGAAAACCCTACTGAATTGTCTCAATAAAAATCAAGAGTAGTAGTCTGATAAAAAGTACAGCTAACTATGTAGTAACTTGGATACCTAAAAGTAAATAATGCATGTTTAGTAAAGATAAAAATAATGAAAAAAGAAAGAAATTTATTAAAGCTTGAGTAAATCAACTGGTGTTCCTTTAGATCCTCCTGAGACTTTATTGCTCATCTAGAACTTGATTTTGATGTTACCTGTTCTGCTGTATAAAGACAGCACAACTTCATTAACCTTGGCTATGTCTGATTAAGATTTGTGTAAATTAAATAAAAAACTTGCCAAACTCCAGTGTAACATAAGTAGACTGTAACAAGGCTATTACCCTTGGAGATCTTCGTATGATGGTAGCACAGGGAATTCACGTAAGGTAATTTACAGTTGCCGTGTAATGGAGAGAGTTCTTGTTTCTGACTAGAGTCTTGGGTTCTAGGTTCTCACAAGACAGTCATGTGTAAACTGCACAATATTTGCCCTTGGGGCTTTGCAATTTTTCCTTTAGATGAGTATTTCAGGACTGAACAATATGGGAATATTAAAAAACCAAAGTTTAAATTTGATGGATTTCCCTTTCTGCTCTGTGATTGTTCCTGTGTGTTCCAAGAAACTACTTCTAGGCTATGGTTTTCTGCTTCTGTTACTGTTCAGGCATAGTTTTTAGTGCATAATTTTTCTGTTGAGAGTCATTCCTCCTCCAGGAGAGGGATATCAATCTACCATAAGTTGCAGCTTTCATCACAGCTGTGATCTGTTTCCTGCATTTTCCTCTGGTGTCATCACAGTCCTTGATTATTTCTCAGTATTTCAAAAATACTGATTTTGGCAGAATGTTGAGTTGCTCAAGACACTGAAACTTTAATTATATTGTAAATTATATTCTCCAGAGCCCTGTATTCTGCATCATCATTCTTTGAAACATGGTGAATTATCTCTTATGAGTGTACACACTGTTTGATACAGAAATTCTTTTAATAAGTATTCTTTTAATGTTTGGTCATGCCAAATATTCCCTTCTGTGTCAAAGAGAACTAAGCAGAAAACTGTAAGCCTATTATCTTCTGTAAAAGCCAGCTGCAATCTCTCAATTTTTATTACTTCAATACATAATAATTCCATACCTTCAGGTACGAGTTCTGCTGCTCCAGTAATAATGAAGTCAGTAAAAGCACTGACTGGTTCTGTAGATCTGCTTTCAAAATACTACTTGCCTAAGTGATAATGACAGAACCTAGCACCTCCTTAACAAGAATTTTTCCATGCTTTGCTTTGTGAGCTTGCTTCATTATCAGCTCTGCAATCTCTTTAGGGCAGCGTTGGTCTTACCAATCTCAACACTTTGTCAAATTTATCTTAAATAACACTATATTAAACTACTAGAAGGGCTGGAATTTTTTCATAATAAATTTCAAAAATCTTTGCTTTAACCTTACATTTTGTAGTTTGTGTCTGTCTTTGTAAGGAAGGTAGTTGTTCCATGTTTGCAAGTGCAGAACATGGAGTATGTTTTGGGAGCATTTTAAAGTGGAATCCATCTCTGTTGTGAATTTTGCTACCTGAGCCCATTTCTCTAACTTGTAAAGCTGGTGCCACGCCCAGTCACATGATTTGAAGTTTCCTCATCTATATAAGCTACGTTGTTCTATCAGGGCAAATACCAGAAAGTAATAGAGGTAGATGAAAAGCAGGGCTCCTACTAATACTTGCAGAGATACTTGATCTTAAAAATTAATAAATAATATTCTTGCAATAAGACTGTTAAAGCATTAAAACCAGACCTTTTCCTTCCAGTTATATGGGCACTGTTTGTAAAGGCTTGTGTTCATCAGGTGCACCTTGTGCTGTGCTACATTACTTGAAGATGTTGCACCTAGAAGCTTATCTGTTGTTTTTCATTTTGGTTTCCTCCTGTTTAAGTAAAATTGTCAATAATTTTAAATAATTTATACATGAATAATGAAAGCTTCTTTATTTAGAATCAACTCCACAGACTCTAAGAATCCATTGTGTTTCATTGGGTCTTTCACTCCCCTGCTCTGGATTCATAGTCATCCATTCATCAGTCAAAACAGATCTCTAACGTAAAATGAGAAGCAGTGAGGAGAAAACTAAATGTTGTAAAAATAGGTTGAAACAAATCCATTTTCATGCTTTTTCTCCCATTGTTCAAATAAAAGAACCTGAAATGAGCTCAGTGAGAATCCCTCTGAAGTGGGATGATTGCAAAAGTGAACACAAGCATTAATGTAGCTGTCCACTCTCTTAGCCACAGGACTGACAAGGCCTAAAAGCTGGGCTTAGCTTGTGTCCTGCTATTTTCAAGCTGACCCTGTTTGCCATAATGGCCGTTTAGGTCCAGAAACTGTTGAATAAACTTAGAGACACCCAGGCTTTAGTCAGATACGCTTAAGGCAGCACAAAACAGTCATACTCATGGCTTTAACTCCACTTGGAGCTGCCTCTGTGACACACATTATGATAGCAAGATAAACCTCATTCCTTACTGAGATAAAAGGGAGAAGTATGTAAAATGATCTCCATCAGCTACAGGCTGTGCGTGAAGCGAAATTTAGCTTGTTCCAAGAAAACAACATAGAAGGATTGTAAAGAGCTCGCAAGCAATCTTGAAGAAAAACACAACTCATCTTCAAGAAATGGGAGTGGGGAATGTGATGCTACTTGTTCACTAATTATGTAGTATGTACTGCAGTACATATCGTGTGTGTGTGTATATATATATATATATATATACACACTTGGTGTTGGCATAATTTGATTAACCACAGAAAGAAAGAAAGGCTCTTTCAGAGCTTCAGTGGACTGGAAAAGAAAGTGTTTAACTGTCAGTGTGCAATGAGCAGTATTTGTTTACCCCGTTTATTTTTGTGATTGAAGAAATTATGACATGGGAAAAAATAATGCTCATTTTTGTGTGGTTTTTAACCCTACTCCTTGCATGTCTATATCCAGCATTCTTCATGAGACTGTTAAGTTTCTGTGTGAGCACCTGTGACGTACTCTAATTCTTTAGTTAGTGTGTAACTGTATCAAGTTTCTTGGGCACAATTAAATTGTCTGAATTCAGACATCTGGAAAGAGCAAGCACTGCAGGTAGAGTGCGTACTACACTGGTACTTTAGTTATGATATTTTTGGCAACAGTTATTAGCTGCATGCTCACAATTAAAAAAATATCTTCTACTTCCAAAGATTTCTTTGTTATGTGCAGATGCTGTAGAAGTTAAACTAATGCAGTCAATGATTTTTCTTTCTTGTGGGAATCCAGCTGCTGTACATGACTTCTCTGAAATTCTCTTAATGAAGTGGCGTTACATGAAATTAATAACTGTCTGCCAAACATATGCTCTAGTGGGTGTGTTAAACATTGGGATTTTGGTACAGCTGCCTCTGAAATGTTGATTTATCTGAATGACTTTCATGCTGGCCTGAGTTTATCTCAAAGAGATGCTGGATACGTTTTGTACAATAGGAATGCACTGGCATTATGTTGCTCATTCCAGTATATCAAAGAGAAATGGGGTCATTACATATATTCTTTCCATCCTTTTATGGAATTATCTTTCCTCTGAACAATTTCTTGTTCAGACAAAGAACTTACTTCACTTTTCACTTAGCTAAACATCTTAAGTACATGAAAATAGGTCATACTGACTCCACTCAAGATATCACAGGTATACTAGGGACCGAAAAATGTATTTGCATAGCTCATCTAAAAATGGAATTAAAATTTGGTCCTTGCATCCTCTTTAGGAAGAACTTCTTCCTGATAAACCTGATTTCAATTGATTAGAGGGTCAGCCTAGTTTAACTGCTTGCAAACTTTTAAAATGTGACTGTGGCTGAACAAAGCTGCTGTGTTTGAAAATGTGGTCCTTTTGAAAGTGGTGGACAGTTTTTCCAATACTGGTACTGATACTATAAAATATGATGTGTTGATATTATTGCCTGTAACAGGGAAGAAGAATGCTACAAAGATAAGAGAATTGCCACTATCATTGTAGTCACAATGGTATTTCTAAGGTTACTAAGTGCTAGCAGTCTGTCACATAAACAAGGTCTGTATGAGATCCATCCCCTTTAGAATTTATCACAGAACTTGATGCAGGTCGGTTGATGCATCAGAAGGACTTTCACAATCAACCAACAAATGAACTGTAAATGATGATTCAATTTTTTAAAAATTTTTGCTGTGAAGAGCATAAGTTTTTAGAAGATCTCTGTAATGGGCCATCCCTAAGAAAATCAGCATACCTGATGTATGTGGTATCTTTTACCTCATTGAGAGATCTGTATTTCCATGCCCTTGTTTTGTTACCTCTGAAGCTTAGGTCTTATTATTTATGTTCTGTATGTGGCTGATGTAAGCCACATCAGAATTGAATCTGACTTTGAATTTCTGTTCATGTCCAAACTGTACTATATTAAGCCTAAGAATTTAAAGGAAGACACTTTGGAAGCCAATTTTTAATATTTTTAATAAACAGATGTTTGAAACTCTGTAAGGGTTTGGCCATGAGTTTAGGCTGAGGATTTGGTGTCTGATGATTTTGACAATGCTCCATTGCAGAGACTGGCTAAGATTAGTCTCAAGCTGCTCCTTTTGCTGCAACAGTGATGGTTGGCGCTCACCAGCAGCAGGGTGTTGTGAGAAGCTGGACTGGCCACTCTGAGGGACTAAATGTAAGGTGTAAGTTGCTAGGACTCTAACAGGTTTGGTCAGGGCAGTGTAGAACTATCAAAAAATACATCAGTCTTCTTTCTCTGTGTATCCTTGTAATTTAGGAGGTTTGAGTACCTGCAATATCCAGTCACAGTGCAGTGGAGAAGTGTATTTGTTATATTGGCCACATTCTCCAGTAGATTTACAACATACTTGCTGATAAGATTGTTGCTATTCCTCCCTTATTCTGTCTGCACAACTTCCACTAGTGGCAACAGAAATTGTGTTATATGAGTGACCAGGTGACTGTAAATGAGACCACATTAAGCTTGTGAAAAAATATGAGCTTTACAAAGTTAGCCAATAGAATTACGATTGATAATTTTTGATCTCTCAATTGAGTTATGGAAAAATAGCAACTAACCCAAAATGAAGAGAAAAATTTAGAAAAAAGTACAGAATTTTGGATTTTTTTCTTTTACTGAGGATCTCAAAATGTATGAAGAGATTTTTGCAATGTCCCCTTAGGAGACATGTAAATGTTGTTCTTGTTGTATACTCGAGAAAGTGAAGCAAAGAGTGCTTGTAAATTATGTAATGCTTCCCAGAAAGCCTAAAGCAGATTCAGGAATACAATTTAGTTGTTTGATTTTCAGAGCAATGCTTTAGACCTGGGACCCATCCTTTCCTCTTTGGACATTTATTGCAGTTCTATCAGAATGGCTGTTTCCATATAAAAGGGAATGTTACTTTTGCATCTATGGTGCTGGAATATAGAACAGCTAGACTAAGGTTTCTGGAAGCAGATTGTTTACAAGAGCAACAAAGTCAACTTTAGTCTACAACTTTTTTCATAATGTTCTGGCTGTGAAAGTAGATTTCTAGATGGCAGATTGTGTTCAAGTCAAGCAGAAGTTCAAGGCAATTTAGTCAACACTGGAAATAAAGAAGCAACCTCAAGACACAGTGTTGATGTCATCAAAAGAATATTGTTAGCTCTACTGTGTTATGAGAGTATTTTGCTCTGAATTTCACTGCAAGAGCAAAATTTGACATACATTTGACAGGATTCCAATTGACAAAAATGAACCTGTTAGCAAGTCAATACCACTGAGAGACCAATGTGATATCTGATCTGACAGCAAGATAAATTGTTCCAAAAATGCAACTGGTACTGAAACTAAATTTGTAATTGTATTATATATCTTCCAGAACATCATATACAGTTGATTTGCTCTTTGCCATTGACGTTCTTGTCTTAATTTCTACCCAACAATAAACACAATTTTTCCCCCCAAGAACACCCATAAGCAATTAATCAGAAACAGAATATTAAGAAAAATATTAAGCATATTACTAAAGATGGCAGTTTGGCAGTGTTCTATGTTTTGAATTATTTTTGAGATTTTTTAGTTTCAGAAATATTCCATTACCCATAAGTCTGACAGAATTTACCATTCCAAAAAACTCCTAATTTGCGAGTTGCTTTATACTCTCTTACCCTTTAGTTGAAAGCAAACTTGTTTGGCTTGAAGCTTTGGGAAAATTTGCCTTTAGCACATGGGCATAATTCCATAATTCCTTAATTTGCCTCTGTTATAACCTCTTTTAAGGTGTGAATGCTAGGAGAGATAGGAAGTATAGAAAGACTCAAGCTCATGCATGTTTAAAGATGCTGAAGAGGACTTCAGTGAACAATCTACTACGTGGCCAACAGGTCGAGGGAGGTGATTCTGTCTCTCTGTTCTGCTCTGGTGAGACCCCACCTGGAGTACTGTGTCCAGCTCTGGGGCCCCCAGCATTAGAAGGAAATAGATCTGTTGGAGAACAGCAGGAGGAGGAGTACCACAAAAATGGTCATGTGCCTATAGCACTTTTTCTATGAAGAAAGGCTTAGAGAGTCAGCCAGGTGAAGAGAAGGGTCTGTGGAGACCTTATTTCAGCATTTCATTACCTACAATAGGCTTATTTCCAGTCCTTTAAAAGGGACTGGATGTTAGCAAATGTAACACCCATCTACAAGACGGGTTGGAAACATGATCTTGGGAACTACAAGCCTGTCTGCCTGACCTTGCTGCCAGGGAAGGTCATGGAGCAGATCACCCTGAGTGCCATCACAAGACATATGCAAGAGAGTCAGGGGATCAGGCCTGGTCAACATGGGTTGATTGAAAGGCAGGTCCCATTTGACCAACCTGACCTGCTTAGTGTGAGGGAAAGGCTATGAATGTTATCTATCTAGACTTCAGTAAAGTGTTTGATGCTGTCTTCCACAACACTCTCATTGCTGTCTACAACTTCATGAAAGAAGGTTATAGTGAGGTGGGGGTCAGTCTTCAGGGAATGGATGAGAGAAACAAGGCCCTAAATTGCACAAGGAGAGTTTCAGATTATATATTAGAAAAAGCTTTTCTCTCTGAAAGAGTGGTTAGATATTGGAATAAGTTATCCAGGTGAAGTCACTGTCTCTGGAAGTGTTCTAGATGTGTCTGGATGTGTCACTTGGGGATACAGTTTAGGGGTGACTATAGTGGAGCTAGATGATCTTGAAGGTCTCTTCCAACCTTGATGATTCTATGATTCTGTGATTATAAGAAAAATGGGGACAATCTTTTTAGCAGGGCCTATTGTGATAGGGCAAGGGATAATGGTTTTAAACTAAAAGAGAGTAGATTTAAACAATATATAAGGAAGAAGTTTTTTTACCGTGAGGATGGGGAAACACTGGAAGAGGCTCATCCCTGGAATTCCTCGTCCCTGGACACATTGATGATCAGTTTGGATGGAACCCTGGTCTAGTGGAAGATGTCCTTTGTCATTGCAGGGAAATCCACCTGGAAATACATCTCCCATCTTAGACTTCCTTCTGAAAAAAAAATATTCCACATTAGCATAATATGATAAATAAATATAATTAAGAAAGTTAAAGCTTCACTTTTGAGCCAACTCATCTGAGGTGTACTATAAATATGCACAATTTGTTTTATCAATAGTTTCAGTCTGCTTCATAGCAAAATGAAGAACTAGATGTTTAAGAAGTTGAAAGAGGTTCTTTGAAAGAGATTCCTGGTCCTGACCAAGAACCATGGTAATGAATACTGTACACAAAGATGGCTGTGGTGCTTCTCTTTCAACAAAGATTATGCAGAATTTAATCATGAGGTCACAAGGTTTCAATGTTTTATTTAGTAAATTGCCCTTTAACACTTCTGTACCACAAATATCAGCCACTGTCTAGATCTCAGGAGAGCACCATCTTTGTTCACCAATACCATACTTTATTCAGTTTGCAATAAAGGGTGGGAATTCTAAAATATTTTTATATTTATTTTCAAGGCAACCTTAACAGTCCCTTGCCCATTGCAGAGGTGTCTGTTTTGTAGCTGGGTGGCAGGGTTATTATAGCAACTTAGCCTATGTCCTACTACACTCATGGATAGTTTCAGAGTGCTTTTTATCTGTTGCTGTAATTCTACTGTGAGTATTAGCAGCATATTTTTGAGGTACATGGTTTTATTGCATTAATTCTATAATTATATCTTCAGTTAGCACATCTTACTCTAACATATTGCTTTAATATAGCAAAACCTACTATTGTGGTCATAAGTGCGACTTTTTTCAGACTTTATACTACTAGCATATGTGTCGTGATCTCCCCCTATGACACTGAGTTGTGTGGAAGATTACTGGGCAGAAGACTGCTTTGGCCTTGAAAGGATGCAGCTGTGAGGATGGGAAAGCTGAGAAGAAGATATCTATGGCCTTGCACCAGGCATAGGAAAGTAAAACAAAGGAGAAAAAACAACTGAGAAAAACAAGTGTGAATAACAGGATGTGTTTTGAGACTTACCAACATGAGGAGAGATGTGAACTCCCTATCAGAAGGTGGTCTAAAGCTCGTGGACAGAAGTGCTTGGCCAATAGAGTGTGACGTGTATGTGTGGACAGATAAGAAAAAGTATAAAGACAAGCTTTATTATAATAAAGTGGCTGCTAGTTGTTAACCTTTACTTGCCATAATCCTGTGTGAGTGTTTTTCGTCTATAGCAGAGTTGTGCCAAGCTTGCCACAAGGATGTAAGGAAATGGTGTTCAATAAGAGCTGCAAGAATCTCTTCTGTGATGGTCCTTGTGATCAAGAAATATCAGTGTTGCTCTAACCTCGGTCATTGCCTCAGAAAATGTTTTGACAAAAGAGTGAAAGGGATATGTCTCCAGTGTCTCTGACATTTCCTGGATCCACAGAGACAAGGAGCATTACCCTGTAGTCTTCCTTAGTGAAGAATATTGAAGGGGAACTTCTCAATGCTGCTACAGACATTAATATTACCATCCAGAACAGTCACAGTGGACTTTCAAACACAGACCTTACTTAATCTTTTTTGGTGATTTGAACAACTAGGACAATATTGTTGTTAATTGTTTGTCAATCTGTTTTTGTTTTGTTTTGTTTCTTTTTTTCTCCTTGTGAGAGGATATAAAATTAGTATAGTGGTAAAAGAAACAACCATTTTTTGTTCTTTCTTTTTTTCTCAGTGATTTTTTTCTTGAAATACCATGAGCTTTCAGACACAGCACAGAAAATGAAAGTGGTTAACCCTGCTTTTGTGCTTAGGTTCTTGCCATCAGCATTGCTCAAAAAACTTCTGCAATCCAAGACATAGTTGTTCTTATTTCAAGGCTGCAGTATCCAATGTGACATAGTAGTGTTTTATTGTTTAAATTTGCTGCAGTGTGGCATCAGCACTTACGGAAACAGTTGACCCTGACACCAGTGCACATAAAAATAGAAGTCAAAGAGAAAACTAGCAGACTGATAAGTGGTAGGAATAGTTAATAGGATTCTGCTGATGGTAACTGCATGTACTCCAAGTAAATTCAGCAATGACTGAACTTATTCCTGCTTGGTAAAGAATTTATTAAGAAATAGAGATTGACATTTTAACACTAGAAACTGGATTCTGTGAAGCGGTCTAAAAACAGACTGGATTGTCTGAGCCCTTTAGTCACTTTAAACAGTGTGGTACTGAAGTCAATAAAATTACACTTGCAGACTACTCCATAGACTTATGCATGACTGCTCTGGTATTCATTGTATATTAAGGCTTCATTTTCTAAAAGAACCTATTACTCTAGTCCGTATTAGCTGCACATTTAGCTTGCAGGCCCAGTATAGCTAAAAGACAACACCGTAATTTGTTATTGAAATCTGGATTTATTTTTTTTTTTCATTACAGATTAATCTTGGAGATCTTGGACAACTATATAAAATCCGTATTGGCCATGACAACACTGGAAATGATCCTAGTTGGTACCTGGAGGAAGTCAGACTTGAAAGACTAGTCCCTCTTTCTGATGAAGAGATTTGTCTACCCATAGAGTGTTGGCTTTCAGAAGACAAGGAGGAAGGTGATACGTGGAGAGAAGTGGCAATAAGAAACCCTACAAAGGAGCTTTTGCCATGTATGTGCTCAGTATTTTAGGTCATGTGTTCACTAGTCATATCCTGTGAGTATATGACAGCTTTTCATGTTTCTACCAGGGCAGACTGCCCAAAACCAGCGTAACCATGAAGAAATCCCTTACAGAGACTTAGCTCTACAGAAGTAGGAAGTGATCATTGTACCCCACTCCTCTCCTTCCCAAAATCAGAATAATAGCTATGGTCAGTACATCTTACCCCTATAAAATTTCTGATCTCTCAGAGTGCCTGTACATCATTGACAAATACTGCTCTCTAGAGAACGGCATCAGGCAGGAAATCAAGGCATATCAAGGTATGTAATGTCATGGGACACCCAGTTCCTTTTAACAAGTTTGATGTCATCCTTTCTTGTCCTGAACAAAATATCCTCTACGAGAAATCCATTATCTGAATCATCACACACATGTTTTTCAAATCAGTCTCAAGTCACAGCCATTCATACAGAAATTTTTGGCTGTGGGGTGACATTTTGGTATTTCAAAGTTTATGATAGTTTTGACGCACTTTGTTCTCTCCAAGTGAAGTGGGAAATAGTTCATATAAGGTTATGATTTAAAAAGTCCTGGGCCTTTATGAAGGAATAGGGATTTGGAATAATCACTTAGTGTGATGTTTTTTTTTTTTAAAAAGTGTTCTATTTACATTAATAGAATGACAATGATGCAGCTGATGGCCAATAATGTCTGATAGTGGTAGATCTTACATAGATAGGTGCTACCATTCATCAGATTGGATTCAAACTGATGCAGTGAATATTGCAAGGGATCAGTAATTTAACATAAAAAAAGAGATCATCATGCATTAGTGGCAATCATATAATTTCAGAAGAAACTATCAATCAAGTGAAAACCTTTAAGTCAAAAGAATACAATTCTTTGAAAGAAACATTAAGACTGTGATGTATGAATATTTTATTACAGAGGTCAGAAGATGCTGAGAAACATGTATGAGCTAGCTCACATTTCCCCTCTGCTCTTTTTGTTTCTTTTCTTCATTTTTCTGTATGTATTCTGCAGAGTATTTACTGACTTCAATAAGAGATTTCAAAAAATGGGACTGATCCGGATAAACCAGACCCTATAACCATTAACATGCACCACAGTACCATAATGCACTCACAATGATATATATGTTGTATGCTGTAGGAAAACAGTGCAGAAACCAATTAGGTTGTATGAACAATCAATTCAACATCAATAATTCAAATCTCCATTATGCAATCTGAAATACCCCTTCATAGAAAAGTATCAGTATTCTGGTAGGTGCACTTCAATTATATATTTCTATGTGAAAAATCAAGTCAGTTCTTTCAAAGGCTGGGAATATATTTAAAACAGCAAATTTATTTACTCTTTAGTTATTATATTATTGCATATTTGTTTTTCTTTGTAGGAACATTATCTTAATGAAAATATATGTCTCAAGCATGCAAGAAAATATACATCAGAAAAATTTGGAAATCTCCTGAAAATTTTTTAGTAATTAATTATTGATTTTAGGCATATTTAAATTGAACATCAATATAAACTCAGAAAGAAGTCCAAATTTCCTATTTATTGTCTCAAGAACAAGAAAATGAAACACTATCCATTTGCATTTCCCATTTAAAAGCTAATTGCTTACAAGTACTGTACAAATCACATCAAGTCACTTTCTCCAGCAGAAGAAATCACGTACAGCTAATTACTCAATGATGTTCTGATATTATTTAGTCATCTGTATCCTGTACTTTCAATTCAATCTGGTCATATTAGATTTGCTTAACTATAAAAGTGATGTCCTGGAAAATTTAAATAAAAAGGACAAACATAAAGTAAGGACAAAAGGCAGGGTTTTTTAAACTGTTGTTCTTTAACACTTATCTTATTGCTCAACTTCCCCCTTAGAAGAAAGGGGAGTTTATTCCTTATTCTCTTTCTCCCTTTCCCCAGCAAAAGTCTACTATGCAATCAATATGGACCCAAAGCCTCAGAGCTGATTTTCGATTCCTTGGCTTTCTAGTGTCTCTTCTTTAGATCTGAATTTACTTCCTGAATCTTTTAGTTTTCTTACCTTCCTCTCTGAACATTCTTCTTTTCCATCCAAATTTCTCACTTTGGTAACCCTTTTTAGTTTTTCTTACTGTCCCTCAGCCACTTAAAAAAATAGACACTAAACTGGTCTCCTATTCCAAGTGATGATTTCAGTTCTCTCTCAATCTCTTCATCACACCAGTCTCAGCTTACTTTGCTAACTCAAGTTTCTTATCCCTCTAATGTATGTCTGCATTTGTGTTCCCCTCTTTAATTATTTTTTCCACGTTGACAAGGATTCTAGGTGTGTGGCTCCTTTTTCTCTTCCTATTATATCTTCTCTTTTGCTTCTCCAGCCCTGGAGATTTAAAAAACTTCACCTGATCTATCTTTGAAGTTGTCCCTGAATTGAGTTGAGCATGCTGTTTAACTGGATGATCCCTGGAGGTCTGCTCCAACCTGTCTTTTTTCTGTGATTCTTCTATACAGTCTTGTTAGTTTTTTCTTTTCTTTTCCTTTTTTTTTAAAGTTTGTTTTTCTGGTGTTTCTAGATATTTTTAGTTTACCAAACTTTACAAGCATTGGGTTGTTCATTTGCTGCTGTTTTGACAGGGTTTGATCCCCTAGTTACGTTGTGATACATGAAATAAAAGAAAAATTGTTCAACTGTTTTCTAAGTGATAGGTATAGGAAATTAGTGATCATGCCCTGAACTGGTTAAATCTTAAATATCACTCAAAGAAAATCAGATAGAAGCCTTATTCTGAATGTTTTCGACTTAGCTTTGTAACACAGGAGTATTAGGGGAATCAGACCAGATGTGACAGCTCAGTGTAGGTGAAGGTGCCACAGCTGCATGGCCCCAGGTCCAACCAACAGCGAGGCTCAGCATGTGTACCTGGTCAGCAAGCAGAGAGAGAGAGCACACGTATATACCACATATCATGGCCACCTGCACAGACAACCCAGGCATACAGAGCAGTTGCACAAACACCACACCAGCAGCCTCATCCTTGCTCCCTTCTCTGGCTGAGCAGGATGGATGTCCACTACATATGTGTATAGATGTATACAAGGTAGATACTTCCCACAGTTGGGCTCATACACTCTGTCTGCTCAGCAGTTGCATCTGGATCCCAGTCTCCCCAGATGCTGGCAACTGGACATATGAGCCCGTGAAACAGCAGCCCTGCTCCATCTCTCACATGCACACATGCATGCACACACAGAGCTACCTCTCCCTGTGACACACACATACATCATCAGATCTCATCCCTAGAGATATCAATACCTCATGGTGCCTCTGACAGCCGACTGCAACTCCCATGGTGCCTCCAGCATGTGGCCTTGTACTTAGAGACATGGGCTTCTGACCTTTGGCTCAACTTCACTCGCTGACAGTTTTACTCCCTTCAGTCTCTCCTTCTGTCATGCATGACCTTGGCTAGGTCTCAGTCCAGTCACTTAGACCCTCTACCCACATGTGCACATAGATCTGATCCCCCTATTTTCCAACACTTGTTCCTCCCAAAGTGAGAAGGAGATCCATCTATTTCCTGTTGTTAGTTCCTTCCCTAAACATCTCATAAATCCTCTGCAATCACAAAATGCTCTACCCCTCAGTCTTATATTGTGTCTGACATCCTTAGGCAGCAAATCCCAGAAGTATGACAGATACTCCAAACTGACTCATCATGATGGGTCTCATGCCCAAATATGGGGACTGAGATGCTCCTGGGACAGCCCTAAAGGGGCTAGAAGATGGTGACCTCTTGTCTAAGTCCTTGATGTGGATTCCCACCTGCCCTGGTGCCCCTGTGATGGCGGCGATGGGCTGATGGCTCCTGTGATGGGCCTGGGAGTAGCCAAAGCAGGATGCTAGCTGGACTGTGCCCTGCCAGTATCTGCCTGTGTTCCTTTGTGAATGTGCAGACCGTTGTCACATGTTTTTCAATCCTAACATGGTTTGTTGTCAGATACAGCTAAGTTTTGATCTAAAGGGGTACATGATACAAGAAGTGTGGAATTTTCTTACTGTTGTGTTTATGTTAATGTAAATGTCAAGCGAGAATATAAATGGGTAAATGTGTCCTGTTCTTGTTCACGTAATTGAAGGAATAACTATACTGATATGCAGAAGACAACCATTGAGACTGAAGCAGGAAAAATTCCATCTTGAAAGATTTAAAATTCTTTTTCACTTGGAGAAATGTGCAGGCAAATACAGAAAGGTTAGAATGTTCCTACTTACTGAAATAGTGCAAAAGATGACTAAAGCAAATAGTGATGACACAAGTGTTATCTCTACAAATTTTTATCCCTGTTTTACCACTCAGAAAGCATCAACTACATAGGTAAATAGTCAAGCTTCTCTTTCCTATTGTAAAATTCATTAGCAAGTGTGTCTTTTTCAAGACTGACAATTGTCCTACATGTTATGAAGAATATATATATTTTTAGACTATTGCTCCAAATAGTAATAATGGAGATTAGATAGCATTTAGTGGAGATTACAGTAAGAACTGTAATTTTAATTGAAATGTCTTCACCTGATACTGTTTTTATATTTGTGTCTTCTCAAATAATATATGCATTACTTCTGAGGAAGATAGTCTCTCTTAACCATTATCAGCTATTAAGAATTTGTTCTCTTTTAGCCTTAGCACTGCACCAACCTGTATCTTTACCCATCTGTCATGGCAAAATGACAAACACTATTTGTGAAACATGGGTAGTAGAAACCAAGTAGTAAAACCACAGAGATGCTGTTTGACACATTGAGCCAAAATGACCATTTAATTCAAGTGGGTATGTTGTATGAAAAAAGGCAGAACCTGGAGCAATACTGTTTAATAGTGTTCTGTTATGTTGGAGCACCACCATTAAGGGAGGACTGAATAGAAACAGACCATTTTAATGTTGTCTATCATTTAACATCCCTCTAGGTTTTGTGCTTTTTGGACAGTTGGTCTGTTTACACCAGCAGCCTGGTGGGAGTGGATTTGCTTAGTGAAGCACTTAGTGCTAAAAATCCACTTAGTTAAGTATCTGATGTCCTTTTTATGTAAGTTTAGAGGGAAGTTCCCACAGACTGACTGCCAATTTGTGGCAAGACTGTCATCATTGTGTTCCTGGGACATATTTTCTGGTTTAGTTTCATACAAAAAAAGTCTAGTTGTTTTGCTCTAAAACCACTCCATGCTGCACACCAGAAAGAAGGAAGGAGGGCCTACCAGAGGATTCAGTTTCTTGATTCAAACTAATATGCTGTTGCAGGCACACCACTGTCACTGGGCACAGATAGCTGTAACATGAAAGAAGCTAATCTAATATACTTTGAGTAATAAACGATAAGTATATTTATCTTGAATTCATCTTCTCTTAACCAGAATTCTAAAATAATGACTTTTCTTTTAGTAGAATTACTTTCAAAAGAGCTGGCAATGGGACAGCAGAGTCCTAAGTCAGCAGAAAAAAGACCAATATTTCTGCAATAAAAACTTTCATTTTTGTGTTTTCAACAATAAATTGTTCTTTAATTCTATTAGGTTTTCTTTCTTCCCCCAAAACGTATCAAAATATTAACTCAGTCTTTAATATAAAGCAACTGGTAATGTTTGCTTACTGTTTACATCTTCCAAAGGAAAATGTCACAAGTCACTGAGTTCTGTACGTTATTTCTTCAGAAGGAATTGATAATTATATACTGTGTCTGCAAACTGGGACCAAACTGTCTCTTACCAATGGCGAATGATCAGGAACAAATCGACCTTCTACACTGGAAACCCTGATTCAGGTGCCAAGAATAAGAAGTCTGGAAAAAAAGGGTTCTCTAACTTGCATTCTTTTGGCCTTAGAGTGCCCTTAGGTTACTTTTTCTTCATAACCAAGGAAACTTCCTTTCTCTCTTCTCTTTGTCCAAGGTAGTTCATGTTCTTATGTTATCAATACAGACCAGAAACTGGAGCTGGGATTAAAAAAACACCTGAAGCTCTATGATAGCATCTCAGGAGATAACAGTGGTAGCATTTTTATAGATTGAGCAAGTAGAAATTTGGTACTTGTACACATGACTGCTCAGTGACTCCTATGGTATTTTTTATATTTTTTCAATCATTTTTAACACAGTTACTATACTGCTTTAATGCCTGCTCACATTCTCTGCCTGAAAACATTTTACTTTCCTCTTTCCGACTGTTTCGTCCATGCATTCATGTTGCAGAGTTTTCTGTTTTCTTATAGTGCTTATCTAAAGTTACCCTGTGAGCAATTTGAAGATTTCAATCACTTATTTTCTGAAAGGTCATTTTCTTTTTTACTGAGCACTCGCTTAGGTTTTTCCCTTGTTATTCTGTATGAATGAATCCTCTTATATCCTTTATCAAAGTTACTGTGTTTTTCAAGATGTGTCTTCTATTACTTTGATGTGCTTCACATTGGACAGAAGTGTAGATCTGATGTGAGTCTAATAGGTTCCTTGTAATGCTGAAACACTGTTTCCTGACTTTTGTTGAGTGCTTCGTTTTGTCATATAATTTTCATTTTTTTTTTTTTTAACCTATTAGCCTACTTCTCTGTTTTGTCACCCCAGTTTTCAACTGGTGCAATTTCACTGAATCAGTGTATAGTAAAATGAAATTACTAATACAGAATAGGGGGTTTGGCCACAGAGTTCTAATTCTCAGAGTTTTGTGATGGCTTTTTCTTCCTGCAGTGAAGCAGGTCTCCATTTCAGATGTGCCTGCAGCAGGGGCCTCAGAATAGGTTAGTTACTAGAAAGAAATTAAACCAGAGTCACAGAGGCTGAACATATTTTCTAGGATCTTTTATTTTACTCTCTACACAAAAAACCTATGTTTTGTGAACAATATACAAAAAGCTACAAACAGAAAAATTTCACATATGGTGAGTCTTTCTGTCTCGGCAGTATGTTCAATGGGTAGATTCATTATCCAGATTTTTGTTTTATTATCCCCTGTGCTCATCAAACAATTCATGTACCTTGTCTTATCTGTTGTAGAGTGGCACCATCCTTCTTTTTCTTATATTTAAGCAATCTGTAGCTCAGGAGCCATTAACCCTAGGACCTTTTGTAGCTGTTCTGCAATCTAGAGGAACTGCTTGACAAAATTTGAAAAAATTGCACCCTCTCAAGCTGATCTGTGCCTAGGTTTCCATTTGTACAGCAAAGGCTTAACCTCCACAGCCTATAGCGAATGTTTATATGAATGTGCCACCATAGTGATATGTTGTAAGTAGGCATGTGCTGTGTGTTTTGGAGAATATTTTCCTTGTTTAAATTTTTGTGTGTTTCATATGAAATGCTTTGTAGAATATACTCCAGTTAAAGGATATAAACATTACTTTTATTATTCTAATACAGTAGCCTGTATTTCTGATTTGTAGAAAAATTTCAAGCACAAACTGGTCTTTTTTTTGTTAAGAAGGTTCCTTTATAAATAATGCAGATTGTGTAGCCTAAATAAATGTCAGACCTAACATTTTACAGAGGGTGAGAGTTGTATAGACACAAGGAGCTATGGAAAATATTTCCGAGTTTTTAAAATTTCAACATGTGCACATTTTCTAATTCAGACTGATTTATTTAGGCTTGTAGAAAGAGAAAACTGTATTTGATTAAATCATTATCATCTCTCTGGTTACCACAGAGATATACAGTGCTATAAAGTGAACTGTAATTTATTTATCTGTTAACATCTTTTTGTTGTGTTATAATAATTATCTCTTGTTCTGTTCTTGTGTATCCTCTATCCAGAAATGAAAGAATTTATTGGTATTTTGTTTTAGTAAACATTTATTGTTAAAAAGTTTCTTAAAAAAAAAAGCCATGAATATGTTTTAAAATTGTGCTTATAGTTGCTTAATTTTTCTATTTTTGATCGGGGAAATTATTTGTAGGTGCAAGTAATACAGATATCAGTCTTTGTATATAAACAATCTCTGCAGTCTCCTTAGCTTCAACAGATGTTTTTCATTTTTAGAACTAAGAATGTAAGAAAGACTGTAAAAGTGTGAAGGAGACTTCATGTGAATATGTTTCTGTGTTTACCATTTGCAGAATCTTGCTCTGTGGGTAGTACAGCCCTGTTATTGCAATGGCTGGCTGCAGATTAATATAATGGTTAGCTCTTTTCTTTGGAAACATGACCTCTTCCCTTCCTCACAGCAAAAGATTTTGCCCCTTCATAATCAGTGTGGCTCTTTGCTCTGTTGCACATTTCCTGCCATAGTTTGCTGCCACCCCTTATCGTCTGCCCTTTGGCCAGTTTTGATTATACTAGGAGTTATGATATAAAATGTAATTTGGATATATAGCTCAATTATGCTAATTATCAGCTCAATTTATCTTTGTTACTTGCCACTCATATCTACTATTTGTTTTATCATGATTTTTTAATGTGAAAAACCTTGAAATTAGTTTTTATAAGGCTCTGTCAATTTTTTTTAGTTGACGTGTGTGTGTCTGTGTGTGTGTGTGTCTGTGTTATTGAGATCAACTATGTGTCACAGGCTGGGATGTGAAAGCTGCAATGAATGCTTGGAGTTACAGAATACAATAAACCAACAAGTAACACCACTCCTATTTTGAGTCACAATTGCAACAGTGATAAAGAGTTTGAGACACTGTGTTTACCCCTTCAGGATGATTTTATACAGATGAAAAGAAATACCCTAATTTGATTAAGCATACAGTCTATCAATCAAAATTTCTCCTATCTTTTGATAGACGTGGGGTTATTTTTTTCCCTAAAGTATTTGCAGCATTATTTTACTACTTGTTTAGCTTCTCCACTGGGAATCAGAAATAGCTGTTCTTCAGTGATGATGGATGATGTGATGTTTTAATTTGATAAGCTGTCTTGGGATCCAGTGAATAAAAAATTATGGAAATTCTACTAGCTATTTGCTGGTTTAAGAGTAAGAGTATTTTAATTAGTTTTTGTAGAATATTGTCCTGTTTCAAGCATTTTGTTTTCATTTTCTGTTTTCATCTCAGTTCCTTCTTAAAAGTACTGTTTAATTGTGTTTGTTAGGGCTTCTATTATCTTTCTTCACTCCCAAGAACTATTAAAATTACACATTAATGAAACAATAATCTCCTCTGTGATCTACTACATAGCAGCACAAATGGCCAGCTGTGATTAGAATAGAAACACTGCACAGAAAAATTGCCATTAAAATGCAAGCAGGATTGTTTTTTTTAAAAAAAAACAACAAACAAACTCACAATCAGAAAACCTGAAATGAAATTTAATAGTATATGATTAGTACAAATAATTATATAAAATATATTTTCATATCTGGATAATTATAAAGATAATATTAGTGTGGTAGAAGATGTCAATACAGTAACTCTGAATTATATTCCAGAATTCTTTGAAGGTGTGTATATTTTTTTTGTACAAGACTTCAGCATTAAAAAGTTGTAACTATATTTTAACTGAGAGCTGTTTCTGAAACTATTGTCAGTCACAAGTGAAAAAAGTTGAAACCTTCAGAAGCAAAATGCTGTTCATTTTTTATAGATGAGGGAGCCTGTTCATCTACTTACCCACCTTTGTATGTGAGGTTAAAATCTAAAACTGCTAGGATTTGTGATTGTTGTTCTTCTTTTAAGACAAAAATGAAGGTTAACAACCCAGATAATTGTTTTCTACAAATGTGGAGGTTGAAAATACCTTGGTATTGCTGAACATTAGCTATTGTTTGAGATGGCAACTAGGCACAGTTAGAATCTGGTCTCCAGATAACTTGCAGGGAAAGACTGAATTTGGTCCTGAAATCACAAATAGTCAACAAGGACTGGGAGAGGAAAACAGCACTAGGGAACACTTGGTTGATGACTTGCTTAATGTGGTTTTTGAAACTTGGAATTTCCATATTTTTGTGATGAGAATGATAAGATTTGAATCTGGAAGTGAAAAATTCATGGATAGCTGTTGATACTTGCAAACTTGAAAATTTATGCAGTCTTCAGGCAAAATTTTGATGATGAAAGTTTAGAATCATGTGACAACTACAAGGATAATCTCAAATTTTTTCTTCTTCCAGTGTTATTGTACGAGATCCATGTATACACAGGCGCTAAACTTGGTGCTGAAACAGATTCCATTGTCTACATCAACCTCATTGGGACGAGAGGAGATGCTGGCAAAAGGAAGCTCCACAGATCCAAGAATAATGATGTAAAATTTCTCTGTGGACAGGTGATGTAAAAACAATGCTACTTCTGCTCAACAAGAGTAAATTATGGCTAGCAAACCAGTGTAAATATATTTTTATTTACAAGATTTATTCAAATATTTACCATTTTCTTTATTCAAAATTACTTACATAATTACATCATATGGATCATTTTTATCTGCTTGATCAACCATTTACTGAGAGCATTAGATAGTAGAATTTGAATATTCTTGGTTGTTTGTATTACACATATAGATAAAATTGTAACAATGGCATTTTTGGTCTCCTGAACAGACCACTGGGAATTTTAGAATCAAGTTCTAAATCTGTATTTCTAAGTATGTTTTCCAGTCTTGCTAAGGCAGATAGCTCTAGAATATATAATATAGACATGACCAAATAATTATTTGCAACTGATCATTGTGTTCTGTCAAAGGACTCGAGGTGTTATTCACCTCAGAAAGTTTTAAAGGATCCTCACTGTCTGGCCAAGACCAATATAAAACAACTGTATTCATTTTGGAAAAAAAAAAAAAAAAGAAAAATGAGCTATTCTATACTGTTATAGTCAAAGCAATAGCTGTGTTCAAGACCTCTATCATTTTCCTTGTATGGTTCCACAGATGGATATTTTCTACATAAAGGCTGTCTCACTGGGAGACTTGGAGAAAGTTCTGATTAGCCATGATGGAGCCGGTCCAGGTAGGATTTAACTTCCTAGAGACCAATCTGTTTTCAAGTTCTTTTTAAACCAAATGCACTTTGTTTATATTGCATCCTTCATAGAAAATGTGACAGAAGGTCTTGCAGTGATAAAAAGCCTTCCTGCAGGCTGTTCACTGTGATGGGATGATGAAAAACAGTGGTAATGGACAGAAAAAAGGACATGGGTTTAATGTCAAATACTGTCAGTCCACTCTTTGTTTTCAAAATTATTTGTAAGGAAGCACTATTTCTTTGCATATAGAAAACTTTCAAAAGAGTGACTCACACTGGTAAGACAATCCTTCATTAAATAAACAGTGAAAACTGTCCAGAAAGGAATTAAAGATATTCGCAGAAGCTGCTTTTCTGCCAGACAAAATTTGAGTAGCTCTAGCATAATGTTCTTCCTCCTTTGGGCAACAGTAAAAGATTTGATTATTTACTTAATCCGTGCAAGTCAGTGTGGAGCTGTTCCAGTGAGTGACATTGCATTCAGCTTGGAGGTTTTTCAGAAAAAAATAATTTGGTGATGAGATTAATTTTTTGGGTACAGGCCCTTGAAGTGTGCATCTCTGGAATGATGTAAATGAAGAGAAAGCTAGCATTCAAAAGCACTAAAGATGTAAATACTGAAAATATGTTCGGTTAATATCTATGAAGAAGCTAAGTGAAGAGAAGGAGTTTTAAAGCAGTTTGGGGCCACACTGATAATGGACTAGAAAAACCCTTTTACCCCACTCTGTTCTGAAATGGCCTCAAGCAACACCCATCTTGCTGACTGTCTGTACAGCCTAAGGCTCTGAGCAGACTATTACAGAAATAGCCTTAATAGTGCAGCCTTGGAATGGGACGTTCTAGTTCTCTAGAGTTTTCTGCCTTCCACAGTATGGATAATTGTATACCTGAAAGTTTCACATTCTAGTAGCCTGACATAATGCAGAAAGCAGTGTGTTGGAGCCCCCCTTCCCCCTATTCCCCAGGACAACCTAACATGCTCTCTTCCTTCATCTTCCCTTTAATAGGCAGCACAGCCTTATCACAGAATCAGCATTACAAAACTGTAACCCAATTCAGCTCTCTTACTTTGAATGGTTGTTCATTGTATTCAGCACAGAGAGATCTCACAGACCTTTTTTTGACCTGCATCCAAAACTAGCTCCACATAAGCCTGGCCTAAGGTGATTGGGTAGCTGAGAGCTGGAAAAGTATGGTGACTCAGGAGAGACGCCATCAAGAGACTCATGCTCTTGAGGGTTAAAAGGGAGGAAAGAGGGTTCCTTTGGAGGTGCAGCTACCCCTTTTTCTAGTCCTATCACTTTTCTGAGTGACAGGGCAGGAAGGTCTTTAGTCTTGATTTGGAGACTGTCTTGAAAGGATCCTGGTACATATGTTTTCCTTGGGGGTCCTAGACTGCAGGGCACAGATCTAATCCCACAGCCACTGCGAATGAGGAAAGTAAAGGAATTTTGTCCTAGAGAGTAGGATTTGGGCATTGGTCTGCTGTTAGTCACCAGGTGATGTGTCTTACCTGCTGAAAGAAGCTTCTCCTCTATAGAAACCTTCCATACATATGAGTATATTTACACAGGCAGTGTCTTCCATCTTTCTTCGGATTTTTTCAAATTGGCCTGCCTGACTGCTGGTGAATCGTGGCCAGACTAGTAGGCTTTTGCCAATGAAAGAGCACTGAAGTGTAAAAGGGTGACAGAAGCAGCTTAAAGAGTGTCCTAATGTGCCCTGGGCTTGAAATCCTGAAGGGAAATGCCACGCTGCTTCCTGCATTGCCTGGGCATGCCATTCCTCTGTGACAGAAACTGCTGCCTTCTAGGGACTGCCAGACTCAGATGCATCCAGGGAGGCAGAGCATGCGAATAAACAGGATGATTGTTTCTTCTGACCAAAACATCCCTCATGCTGTTTTGCTACAATGTGCTGATGGGTAATGGTATGAGTCAGGCAAAACCTCGTACGAAAGATGACAAATTGTGAGTGGTGCAGGCATGGTGAGAACAGGGTATTTGAGAAGGGTGTTGCAAGGAGAGCTATACCTATCACTGGGATGATTTTTGGAAGTGATGTAAAAGATCAGCATGGATGTGCCAGTGGTTACTGCTGTTCAGGAGAGGATGAACTCAGTAGCTCAAGAGAAGTGAGGCTGCAGAGCTCCATGTCTGCTGGTCACTCTTGTAGCAAGGCTGAGTATGTGTTCCCAGCAGATATGCACACAAACACATTTATAAAACACTCATATGTATGCACATGGCTGTCCACGCAGGTCAACATGGACACAAACTCAGCTCATACACAAATAGCAGCAATAGTCTTACCCCGTTACCCTTCCAGCTGACCAGAATAACAGATCATTAATTTCAAATATGAAAAAATACATACAGTATGGATGTATAAGACCTCCAATAGCTGGCCTTAGGCACTATCTGGTGTCTGCCCCTGATCCTTCAATCCTCAATTTTGCCAGTTACTGGCACCCAGACATGCAAAGCCCTCCCAAGGCTGTAGCCCCACTCAATTTGCATGACAACATTAAATATTTGTTAATATTTTAAATTAATAATTACAATTAATTAATTAAAATCAATTATTATTTAATATTATATATGCAATACGTAGTTCAAAGTACAAAAATTTCCAGCAGCCACACAAATCTTGATTACGGCTATAAATAGATTTGTCCCAACATCCTAGTGCCTGATTACAAGGAATTAAAAGACGCAGTCTGGGATGTGAATGGTCTTGATAGTTCAGAAATGTATGCATGTATTTGTTTTCAAGGGAAAAAAACCCACCCCTCTTAAAATTAAAACAGAGTAAGGCAGAGAAGAATTGCATCTCTTACAAGAGACACAAAATAATAAAGCTTTCATTGTGTTAATATATCTTATCTATTTAGCTGAGATCTGTCTTAATATGATTTGTGTTTCTTCTAGAAAAAAAAGTAATCTGGGCTTCTTTTCTTAAAATGTATTTAAAAAAAAAAAAAAAAGAAAAGCAGCATGATTTCACATGATAAACTTTTGTAATTTCAACACAGGCAATGGATGGTTCCTGGATAAGATTGTCATCAAATATAAAGAAGGAGAGGAAGCTCAAGAGGTTGTATTTCCTTGTAATAGGTATGCCATTCATGGAGAAAAAGAATTTGTTACCTGCCAGAATTGTAATGAAAAAATTGCAGAATGGATATGTGCACACAACCTTGGTGTAGGAGCAATGCCCCAGAGTTTTTCAACATACAAGGGATGCAAAATTTCGCAATCAAAAACAAGGAACAAAGTTGCTGTATTGGCTTAGGAGTGAGTCACAGCCTAATGCAAAGAAGCCTCAAACCAAATGTTTTGTAAGAGGAAAGGTGCACTAATCTTTTTGTTTAATCTAAATTGTACAGAGACCATGTGAAATTAAATAAGATTTCAGTTCTCAATCTTTCAAGAAGTATTGTGTATAAAGATCTGAAATTAGATAACTGCCATCATGGAAATGTGATGGGATGACTCACACTGCTGAGTGCTGCAATGGATGGCTATAAGTTCTTCAGCAGGGATAGTCGAGGAAGGAGAGGTGATGGGGTAGCCCTGTGTGTTAAGGAGGGTTTTGATTGTCTGTAGCTTGATGATGGTGATGATAGTGTTGATTGTTTATGGGCAAGAATCAAGGTGAAGGCCAACAAGGCAGTTGTCATGGTAAAAGTCTGTTATAGACCACCCAAACAGGATGAAGAGGCAGATGAAATATAAGCAGCTGCAAGAAGTCTCACAATCACTAGCCCTTGTTCTCATGAGGGACTTATGTCTGCTGCAAATACAGCACAGCAGAGAGGAAGGGGTTTAGGACATATCTGGAGTCTGTAGAAGTGAAATTGTGACACAGCTGGTGAGGAAGCCAGATAGAGAAGATGCCCACTGAACCTTCTGTTTATGAACAGAGAGATACTGGTGGGTGATGTGGTTGTTGGAGGCCAGTTCGAGCTCAGAAATCATGAATTTAGTAGAGTTTTTGATCCTCAGAGAAGCAAGCAGAGAGGTCAGCAGAACTGCCACCTTGATATTCCAGAGAGCAAACTTTGGCCTGTTTAGGAGACTCGTTCACAGATTCCATTGGGAGGCGTTCCAGGAAGACTGGACATTCTTCAGGAAAAAAATCTTAAAGGCATGGGGACAGGCCATTGCCATGTGCTGCAAGATGAGCTGGGGGGTGAAGAAGACCAGCTTGGCTGGGTGGAGATTTTTGGCTGGAACTTAAGAATAAAAGGAGGGTTTATGACCTTTGGAAGAAGGGGCAAGCAACTCTGAACTACGAGGAGGTTGTGATGTTCAGGAAGAAAATTAGAAGAGCCAAAACCCAAGTAAAATTTAATCTGGCTACTGCTGTAAAAAGCAAACCTCTCTCCCACCTTCTGGAAAAAAAATATATAAAACCACCAAAAATACCCAGAAGCAACAAAAGGAGGCTTAAAGAGACTCTCCATCCTTTATTGTATGTGAGGGGCATGAATAAAAAAGAACAAAGGCTGAGGCACTTAATGCATTCTTTGCCTCAGTTTTTAACAGTAATATCAGTTGTTCTCCTGGTAGCCAGTCCCTTGAGCTAAAAGAAAGGGATGGGGAACAGAACAAATCCCCACAATCCAAGAGGAAATAGTGATCTGCTGCAGCACTTAGCCATGCACAAGTCTATAGGGCTGGATGTGATTCACACAGGGGTAATGAGGGAGATGTACTTTGGTCACAACAGCCCCAGGCTTGGTTGGAAAGCTATCGGGTGGAAAAAGACTTGGGATGCTGGTCAACAGTTCACTGAACCTGAGCCAGCAGTGTGCCCAGGTGGCCAAGAAGGCCAGTGGCATCCTAGTTTGGATCAGAAATAGTGTGACCAGCAGGACTAGGGTAGCGGTCATCCCCCTGTACTTGGGACTGGTGAGGCTACACCTCAAACCCTGTGTCCAGTTCTGGACCACTCACTACAAGAAGGATGTTGAGGAATTGGAGCATGCCCAGGAAGGGCAATGGAGCTGTTGAAGTGTCTAGAACACAAATTCTGAGAGGAGAGTTGAGGGTACTTGGGGTTGTTTAGTCTGGAGAAAAGGAGGCTCAGTGGAGACTTTATTGCTCTTTACAACTACCTGAAAGGAGGTTGCGGTGAGGCGGGCGTTGATCTTTTCTCCCAAGAGTAAAAAGCACTAGAATGGGAGGAAATGGCCTCAAGTTGTGCCTGGGGTGGTTTAGAAAGAGTATTAGGAAAAATTTTTTCACCAAAATGGTTGTCAGGCATTGGAACAGACTGCCCAGAGAAGTGGTGGAGTCACCATCCCTGGAGATATTTAAAAGACGTGTACATGCGGCACTTGGGGACACGGTTTGCTGGTGCACTTGGCAGTGCTGGGCTAATGGTTGGACTCGATGATCTTAAAGATTTCCAACCTAAACAATGCTATGATTCTATTCTAAGATCTAGCTGCAATGATTTTGATCACTTCCTCTGCCCCTGAAATCCTTATATACATCCTGAAAACCTTTGGAAAGACTTTTAGCTTCTCCTTTTAAAGAAGAGTAAAACTCTACTAGTCTCTTTCAGTAGGTCTAAAATTCTGCTACCATATGCAAAGTTAGAAATGTTCAACTCTCTGAATTCTAACAACTGCTAAACAGTCCATTCCTTCAAATTTTAATAATATCTGAGGCAACTGCAAACTTTCAGCAGTCTTTGAGTTGAATAATACAGCTGTAACAGAAAAAACACACCCATACAAAATATACCAATAAAGGAAAGTAAGGATTTGTGTGTTATTTACACATAAGAATATTTAATACCATGAAAATAATTTGAAGAATTGTAATTTAGATCCAGATAATTATATTCTGTAGTATGCAGTTTGCAGAACTTAAAAGTTGGTGTTACATGGCTAAAACATTTTCCATGTTATTTTGGAAACTGTGCCTTAAGTCTTGAAAATCTTCAGGGATTCAGTAAAAACAGCACTCATCTTCTAAGAATCCTACCTGTTTACAAAAATACTCCACAGGTTTTCATTTTGCAAAGTTCCTGGAAATGCCTAGCTAAGAACCATTTACTTTTCTTAGGACTATTATTCGAATGATCACGTTATTGGTTCAGCTTTCCTTTTTGGTTATTAGGCTTTTAAAATGGTTTGGCGTGCATTAGAGATGGTTATTGGAAACACAGATGAATGACAGAATTGATTCTTTAAATTCAAGGAGGACTTATGAGAGTTCTCTGAAGGGTGCGATTCTTAATAAAGACATTGAGCTGCCTTTTCAAAAGGAACTTGTTAAGATCTTAGAAAAAGATTAGGGACTTTACATATAGAGGAGTTCTGCCATTATTTGCCCACAGTACAAGTGTGCTGCCAATGTGTCAAAGTTTGCTTTCTAGTTTTAGAAACTAGGAGTGATCTTTTCTTTCTTAAAACAGAATGAGGTGATAGGTCTCAAAAGTTAATCTGGTTATTTATTGCAATAGTAGTTGAAATACAGTGGAGTTTAGACTTCATGCATAAAAGATTTATTCATAGTTTTATTTCATACAAGAGGTGAAATATATTGTGGATCCTTGGATTTAAACAAATGCAACATCTATACAGAATCAACAGAATAGAAGCCAATAGTAAGCATGTATTTATTTATTTATTTTTAAGTAAGTGAGATTGCTGAAGGTTGTGAAGTGTTATTATTTGAGCAAGGAAGATCAACTGAAGGAGAATGGGTGTATGTTTGTAGTAAAACGATTCAGCAGGAAAGCTGCTTAAATTCGTCAATATAAAAGAAAAGGAAAAGGAGAAGTTCAGTTAGTTGCTGCAGATCTGCAAAAGCTTTAGAAACTTCCAGACCTGAAGATTTTTTATATCTGCCATTACAACGAATATAACTAACCACTGGACGTTGTATAACCCCCTCAAATGTACAGCTGAATCTCTGAACAAGTAAATATTTACCATTTCATGTAATTTACTTCATACAGTGAAACTTTGATATAGGAAGTAGTTTCAAGGCGTAATTTGATAAAAAATGTATAAAAATACTATTGGGGACAGAAGGTAATAGTCAATTTATATATAATATACTAATAGCTTTTATTAATCTTATTATTTCTGTTTTTTTGCAATGAAAGATGGTTAGATGAATGTCAAGATGATGGGAAAACTGAGAGGGAGCTAACTGCCAACAGTAAGTATTTTGCTAAAGAAAAACTGTGTTACAGCACTATATTATATACTTAATGTCTAGTTACTACTGAAGAATCCTTCCCGATAAGACCATAACTTAGGACGAAAAGTGATAATAAATCTTGTTCCCAATTATTTTTCCTGTTCATATTTTAGAGGATGACAGTTCAATGAAGACATTACTTAAAGGTAAGAGTTTTTTCCTAGCCAATGTTTTCTACATCATAGTTTTTGCTGTTTGAATTTAACCTGCAAATCAGTATCATGACAAGTATGTAAGCAAGTGACCTCATTTGTATGTGTTCTACTGTATATCAACTGTGAGAAAAAAGACAAATTGTCTAGCAACAGTCTACAGAAAGAACTAGACCTTGATAAGCAATTGAGAAAAACATAAACCATTTCTCGTTTTCTTCATATTTCTACTATTCTGTCCTGAAATCAACAAGGAATTCCCCTGAGAAGAGATTCAAGTGCTGTTTTGTTTACCCCAATGTCACTGTCATTTAGTACTTGGGGACAGGTCCCCTAGCAAACATCAGCAAGTTGAAAAATGTGTTGTGAAGTGTCAGAGGAAGCATTTTCAGGTCAAAATCCCAAAGGAACCAGAAATAATGCAGCTTAAACTGCATATCCTCTAGCAAAGTAGCATATGCATTCAGTTGACTAAATCTACTTGAATTAATAAAAACAATTAATAAAGAACTACCCACCTAGCTTTCTGTTTTTATACCTACAAAGACAATGTCATCACTGTGACATATTATTTCATCCCAGGTGTTTAAACTTAGAGACACTGTCTCTGTGCTTCTTTCTAACCACAAAAGATAAACAGACTGACACAGGTATTTTTATGAACATTTAACTGTAAATGGCTATTCTGTGCAACTGTGCCTGGGAATTTTATAGGAGAAACTAAACTAAAAAAATGTAGGGTTTACATTAGTCTCTTTAAAGTGATTTGCCTTCTGTAGGATGTGTCTTGGTCTTTTCAGTGTTTCAGTGAAAATTAAATAATTTGCATTCAATCAAATGGTTTAGTCAAAAGTTTTATTGTTTCTCAGGAATGTAACTTTGACAAGAGGAGTCTGATGAACTCAAGGAAGTAAAGGCTTTCCCGCAGTGAAAGTTGATTTTCACAAGTGACTTGGAATTGGATTCTGCATTCTGCTGAGTGCACAGTGCAGACAGGCAACCATAATATCTATTTCACCTTATGTTCAGATAACAGAGTATATTTTACTACCAATTCAAATTTTTTCCAGTGCAACTTCATTCTTCATTATATAATAATAACCAGGCACAGATGCACAGGCTGCTAAGTGTTCGTGAATGTCAACAGTGGTTAGACTCAATATATTGGTTACGAGGAGAAAGGAGTGGCTTACTCTTAATCAGCTTCTGATATGTTCCACAGTCAAGATGCCCAGAAGGACCCAGAGAGCATTGAGATCAGAGGTTCTGAAAAATGAAGTTATTAGGGAAGAACATTCTTAGGGAGTTATCTGTCAATTAGTAACAGCTTACCTTGCGTTGCTCTTCAGCCATTCTTGTTTTATCCAGGGACTCATTCTAGTGAGGAACCAAGATAGGTGAGAGATTGGACTTTTATGGCTTATGTGAAGAAGATGATGAGCAGGACTCATCTCAGGATTTTCACAGTTTAACTTGTGTTCCTACAGACCTTGCATGAATGAGCTTTATAGGAGGGTAACAATCACAAGAGGTTTGGAAAGGTATCTTTTACTCAGTTGCTTGTCAATCCATCATGATGCAGGACCAAGCTGATAAGAGAACATGAGAACATTCCAGAGATGCAGAGTCTTGGAAGAATAAATAATTGCCTTAAATTCTCCCAGCATCTGTAGCTATGTAGAGTTCACATAGCAGAGTAGAGATAAGCAGCCCCATTTGAGTGGAAGTGAAAATTTTTTGTATAATGCTTGTTTACTGAGTAAGAGGCAAGCAGCAGTTCTGATGTTAGGGAGACAATGTTTTAGGCATTTGTGTGGTCATATTCTATATGAGTTGCACTCCTCAAGTGGGCTTCAAGGAAATTCATAAAAAGTTGATTGGCATAATTCAGTGTTGTTTGGTGATTTTCTGGGGGTAAGATCAATATCCTTAGGTTAGATCTAAAGTAAAAGTTAAGAGCAAAATACTTTTTAAGTCACCCTGAAGGTCAGTAATCTCATTCGCTTTGGATAAGGCTGGGTAACCTGTTCAACCACCTAACCAAAGAGCAGACTTTGAAAGTCATCGTTGCTGGGTGGGTTACTTTAAGGGTTCTTCGTCCTTTGTCAGCCAGGCTGGCATTATGCCATCTTTAATGAAGCATAAATCCCAGATCCCTGTGACTGCTGCTGCTGGCTACGGATTCTGCCAAAATGCAGTATGCCCATATCAAGTTTCCTCAGTAACCCTTCTACATTTGTCGATTACAGAGTGGCTCTGGCAAATCAAGCATAGTAATAGATTTATTTGTATTCCTCTGATTCCTCCTTGTATATTTGATGCAAGATAAAAAGAGAAAGTGTATTGCCTTGGTAGAGAAGGCAGATAGATGCTCTCAGCTCTCAAATGATGAAGTTGATTTGAGGGAGAATGGGACTTTACATCACTCTCTAAAAGTTTTCTACATTGTAGGGAAATTTTATTACTTTCTTTTCCTATTTTCCTTTTCTATTTTCCTTCTCTATTTTCCTTTTCTGCCTCAGAGTAAGTGGAGTATTGCACACAGGAAAGAATTTTCTCTCAAAGAGAAGGGACAAGACACAGCTTATTGCAATGCTTTCCACACTGCAGAGAGTTAAAAGGAGCTGTGTCCCTGTCATGTGATTCCTGTAGGGTGTCCTGCAGTTTTATGGGTGGTGAATAAAGTATGGTTCAATATTGATGAATAGAGTTTAGTTAACAGATATTTCTAGGTTCGCTCTTCTTGTATTGTGCAAAATTGTTGGCATTAAGGCATATAGAAAATTCATAAGAAAAGAGAAAAATATTCAGTAAATTCTGCCTTGACTAATTTTGGTTTGAAATTATTCCCTACCTTGCAAGTACTTGTTAATGGACTAAGAATAATGACAGAATTCCCAAAATTTAAATTGAATGGTCCTGCTTCTAAAAAGTATAGACAGTATGTGTTGCCAGATGGAGGTGGAAATTCCTAAGAAAAAGAATTAAGCAGAATGACTGCTCTGCCTCAAGGCAACACAAATTTCTACAATCTTCAGGAAATAATCAACTTATCCTACATCTAGCAAAGTGTGAATGTCATTCTAGGTCTTAAGACCAAAAAAAACATCATACTGAGAAAACCCAAAAAACCTGAAATAATGTATGTAAGAACAATTTTGGCAATCCTCTAAAAATACATAACTTGCTCATATTTAAAAAAAAACAAAAACACAAACACCAAAACCCAAAAGAGAATATAAGCCTTCCTTTTTCAGTTTTCTGAATCCTATTATAAAATGCTGACTTCATGTTTTACTGTGCCCAGATTGCCATGTACAGAAGTCATTGCAGGTTCGATTTTCACGGTTTTACTGAAGGAACTTTCAGGTTCCAGACTAGTGGTTAAAAGAATTTCTGGTAAGAAATTGTTACGACTGATCCCACTTAATTTCTGGAAGTCAACAGCTGACCCCCGCTTCTAACACATCCCCATATATATCTCTGAAATGTGAATCACATCCTTGGTTATATCATTATGGAAAAGATGCAGTTCTGAGATTTTTTTCACTGAATTCTGTTTTTTCCTACTATTCATTTTAGTGATTACTGTTTCCCAAAGTAAATGGTTACTGCTTTTCAAATAAACTAAAAGTACAACAATACGCCAACACACGAATCACTCTGAATGGAAGCTAACACAGTTCACAGATAGCAGGGGAAAAGTCTCTTTTTAATATGGCCACATATATGAAACATGGAAAATCACCTACTCAAAGCCAGCTATCTGATTTTCAGAACTTTAGTCATAGAGAGATATAAAAATCACTGAACACAGTAAATATTTGGCATCAATCTCCTGGATGGTGTAGCCATCCTTGCCAAGTAGCTGTCTAAGCGAACGGAACATTAGACAATAGATTTTTTTTTTTTTTCATATTCTGGCATGGGCAGGTTAAATGAATTTGCTGAACTGAGAGAAAATACAGTCAGTCTGGCTTAGCTCAGTTGCCAAACAGTGGAAGCATTAAAAGCAAATGTAGGAGAATAAAAAGTCACAGATTCTGAGGCCTTAAATCTGTAATGACTGATTTATTTTCTGCAAAACTCCCAACTGGTGCCTTAGTCTTTCTTCTGAAATAATAATTAAAAATGCAACCATGGTTATTAATTAAAATAAATTACCTTGCCTGAAATGCCTTCTCTGAATGTGCTGCCTCTTTGAGGAGGGAACAGGCAGTTACGCATCTGTGCTTTCCCTTAACTTGGGGTTTGCTTTTTCCTGCAGCACAGGGATCTTACAAAGAGAGAGAAAAAAGCCCCCTTGGGAAACACAGAAATGCAAAATTATCTTAATTTCCCCTCTGCTTTGTTCCTGGGACAGCCTTCAAAATGGGGTGTCGTTGGACAGGATAAGAAATTCAGGACTGTGTTGGGAGTCTGTGAAAATTTGAAGCTCCTTATAAATCCTCAGAGCGATCAGGAACAGCAAAAGCTCAAACCATGCTTGATTTCACCAAGTGTGACACCCTGAAGAGTACCACATGCCAACCTGGCACGAGGAGATAAAATTCAAAGCTGGCACATATATCAAACAGCAAAAGTTCCTCATTAGGCAAAGTGTGGATCTTCCACACACTACATCTGACTCATTGCTGGAAATGACCTCAAAAAAGAGTTCAGATGGAAGGATCCTTTCAGCTAGTGTGTTACTCAGAAGACTGACTGTGAGATGTGTATTTGCCTGCTGCTTTGTAGCTGAGCCCAGAGGAGTCAGGGAACAGACAGATGTAATGCAGAAACAGGTTCTATGAAGAGGGGGAAAACAGAATTAGCTAAAGAAAACAATGTGAAGAAAAGGGAAAATTATAAATCAAGGAAACCAGATCAGGTTTTCATCCAGTCTCTCTCTTCAAGCAGGAGGAAGAAAAGAAAGGTATGAAAGATGCACACAGTACTGTAAGAAAAATAATCGCATCCAATTTATTTCTGAATTAAACAATTATAAAATTTATTTTGTCAACATATTGTATTGTAGGCTCAGACACAACTATGAAACAGTTCTCTTTTATATTAATCCCATTAGCAAATTATCATATTGTCACAGTACTGGCCACAGTTTAAACATAAGTTTTTTATTTCCTTCCACTGTTAAGTTCCTTTTGCTATGCAGGATCAAATATCTTTTCAACAAACAACTCATTTGAATTCAAGCACTTAAGTAACTTCCTAACCTATACTTGTCCATCTACTACACTGTATTTTTCCCACACCTGGAACAGCTTCTCAGTCACATTCTGGATTTCTAACACTGTTATGAGTACAGGTCACCTACCAAAAAATGATCTCTGAAAGGCCCAAGCCATGAACTGAAGTCAGTGCAAACATTTCTTTAAACTTCCTAAATTTTCTTGTAACCTGAATTAATAATCTGATCTGACAAATGAGCAGACTGAATGTGAAATCAGGTTAGAAAAATTGTGGAAAAGAAGTTGAAGTGTAATTGCTTAACTAGTTTTGTATTAGCCAGCAGGTCTTACAAATGGATCATATCTAAGTCTTTCAGAATGCTAATTTTTCTTTTTCATGTTACAGAAGAACATTTTAAGAACTGAAATTAAAATAATTACTTTAATTAAAGCAACTATTTTGTTATAAAGAATGCAAAAGAACCCCCCACCCAAACCCCTGCAACGACATCGGCAGCATCTTTTTTTTTCTGCTTCCTTGGTGTTAATTTCTGCTTTCATACCCACTTCAGCAATTGTCTTGTTTTTATCAAGTCTAAGCTATACTTATCTTCAAGAGAAGAAATGTCTACCAGTCTATTTTTAATAAATGGGATGTAAATTCATGGTAATCTAAATTTTTTTGTTGCAATAGTAACAAAGGCATCCATTGCTCTGTACCATTGATACTAAAAATGTTTAATTGATACACTGATACTAAAGATGTCTTTATTTTATTCAGCACAACAGTGGAGAGTGCAGGTTAAAACAGACGGAGATTCCCCAGAGCCACAGGAGTGTAAAAGGACCCTTGTGATTTATGGCTCAAAGAGCAAAAGTGTTGAGCTTCTGCTTTCTCCACAAACCCCTGGATATGTGTGCTTTCTGCCCAGAGCAACCGATGAGTTCATTGTAAGTCATAAATACACAGCACTACACAGACCTTACCATGCCATTGCCCTCTAAACAATATATATGTATATATGTGTGTGTGTGTGTACACAAAACTAGCATCATATATACATAATGTTAGTTATTCTGGCAAAAAAATTATGTAATTGTTTACAAAGATGGAATTATATAAGCTTATGTCTTGTGTCATCTCCTGCTGGTAGTCCTGTTCTACTATAACAAGCTCCAGTGTTCTCTTTGAATGTTCAGTGCCTTCGAGGGTGTGTATCATGGAGAAAAATAATATCATGTAATTTATTGCATTCATCTTGCATTTTTTTCTAATTCCCTAAAGATTCCTGAGTTGAAGCTCATAGAAAAGGTGATATACAATTATTTGTGAATGCAGAAGATGAAGGATTGGGCAGCATTCCCAGGCGACTTAAGAGTGCTTTTCTTTCCTTTATTTCCACCTTTGTAAAGTAGTAGCCACTCTCTCCCAAGATAGTTCTGTCTCTCAGGTCAGCAGGCGGAGGATTTTTTGGATAATCATAAATCACTGGAGAATGCATTCATGCATATAAAAGCATGATGAACTCTGCAGCAATTGATTATATATGGCCAGTATTAAAATCAACCGTAAGGCAGTCCTGACTGTCTGTACACCTGACATGCACGCTCCTGCTTTGAGAGGATTCATCTGAGACATCTTTTTAATGTTCAAATTCTGTCCTGCCTTTTTGGGCTAAGCCACAGCAAATTCTGCTGATTGGCATGAAGTACAGCTTCTAGTCCAGTGAGATGAGAGAAATAGCTTGCAATTCAAGTCAGTTTTATATAGCTCAGAAAGACTTTTCAATGGCTGTAATAAACATTCTGAAAACAATGACAAAAGTACATTGAGAAAGTTATGTCAAAGCTTCACTGTAATGACCTGATCCGGGCTGAATTTTAAGTTTAAATAACAAGCTAAAGCAATTTAGGAACTTTACAGGGAGTAAATGAAAGGATAAATTACATCTCTTAAAGACAAAAAAGCAGCTGCTTATCAGAAAACACACAGGAAACACTGAGCAACACAAGGAGCTTCCCACACCATGAATGTAAACTGAAGAGGTCAGTAGAGTCAGAATCTATCTACAGAACAGCCACATCAGCTGACTGAATTTTGTCAAGCATCATTGCATAAAGCAGACTTTTCCTCCATCCAGCATATTGGCAATTTCCCAAATGGCACGTATCCCTTGTTAAGGCTGCCTAATTTCAATGATTTGGTGCCATAGAAAGAGGAAATTATTATTGCTGTGTGTCAGTGCTGGTTGTCCCTCATATTCTACTATGCTAGTCACCATGGTACCTTATCCATCGTACCCAAGAGACTTTCTGAATGGTTGTTCATACTGTTGCCTTAAGCAGGGGGGAAAAACTTTCCAAGACAACTTTATGTGGGTAAAGTAGAGAAGAGTTCTTTTACTTATAGGGTTCTGGGTTACAGAATATAAAGGATTATAAAAGAGTATAAAAGTATAAAAGAGTATAAAAGAGTACAACACGTGTTGACAAGTAACAGATAGAAAAGACCACTGCTAGGTTGAACTCACGGCCTCAGGAATACCATGAGAGCTCTTTTCCAAGCACCAATGCTTCAAACATGCAGAGTAAA
>JAWWEW010000078.1:111446842-111464187 GCA_035583185.1 Anabacerthia variegaticeps
ACTAATACCTTTTTTTCAGTCTCTCACATCTTCATCAGAAGAAAATCCAATCTGACTGTAGAAGTTCATTTATACAGGAGCAATATAGAGGCAAAGAGTTTATAGTTTCTTTCCTAAAGTTGCATTTTGTAAGTTTTTATACTTACATGTTATGTCATGCATGCAGATGATATGTTACATCTGTCTCTGTTATTCTAATTTGCATAAGCTTCTTCTTTTCTGACTTGTGTTATTTGCTGCAAAGATAGTTTGGTTTCTAACAATCCCTGAACTAATTGAAATGAGTTCTTATTTTCCAGATCTTTCACAGTAAAATTGAATTGCGTAGAATTTATTAGGATTTTAGTAGCTTAAGCTACAAAAGTCTAAATTGTCCAAAATACAATGTCCTTCAAATTTCTAGGAAAATTAATGGGAAGTCTTCATTGAGCTTAGCATTCCAATTACTGCATAGCAGATTTTTTGGTAGCTGCGGGAATAAAAACAAGCAGTGGTCTTACTCTGTTGTTGTTTTTCGTGCACCTTGTACTTAATCAGCTTTATTTTTTTTTCTTTTTATACAGTCTATAGGTACGTTGTCTCTATACATACCGGTGATCGCTGGGGAGCAGACACTTCTGCAAACGTTTATATCACTCTCTATGGCAAAAGAGGGGACACAGGTGTGAGGAAACTTCATACGTCTTTAACAAAAGGAAGAAAATTTCAAAGAAATAAGGTAACGGTACAAAAATGTGGTCTTATATGTTCAGGGGTTAACACTGCATTAAGTGTCACTTACTACCTGGTCTGGATACATTTGGCTACAGATAGGTAAGGATATTAAAACACTCACAGAATTTATTTTCTAGATATTCACACTGGACCAATGCCAGTGTTATTTATTTCTTGTACAAGAACATTCCCATGTGACTGGAAAGGCTCCACCGTGAGCACATACAAAGCAGATTACTGGGGAGAATCTTTGTGATCATGCTTCTGATTTCTTCTGTTCCAAATTTAGGATAGCACGGGTAGCAAAGAAAAAATCAGTGATTCAAAATAAGTTACAGAAATTTCTGTGAGCCTGTTGAAGGCAAGGATATTTCTGAAGCCACAATCCCACATGAAATGCTGACTCAATGTCTAGTCAGCAAGTTCAGACAAGAGAAAAAAATTTCACTTAGAGAAGACAATGCACATAAATGCAATGTTTCTAGATGACCAAAAGCAATAGAATTCTCTTGTGAATTAGGCTTTCTTATGAGAGACTCATTTGCTGAAGACTGAAGCTTGAAAAAACTCACTGCCAAAATGTACATTGTCAAGGCGAGGTTTAAATTTCTCTGAAATTATTTTACTAGGCTACAGCACTTGTTAGGGTGAAAGTGGAATCAGTAATGAGTTGAGAGAATTTCTAAATTTAGTTTCTGTGTACTTCTCAGAACTATGCCTATATACAGAAGATAGCACTCTATTGTAATTATTTTAATTTATGTTCATACATGGGTTTATTTCGTAAAATATCTTAATTAACAAAGTTAATGGTTTCTGCTCACAATCTGCTGTTGGGTTCTGACTATTATTAGAAAAAGTTTTTTGTCATATGAAAGTACTTTCAGTATTAGTAGCTGCTAATCTACTTCAATATTTTTATTTTAAAAGTAGCTTGGACATCACATAGGACTCTGGCAAGTGCTATAATTTTTAGAGATCAGTTTGCTAATATATTCTCTTTTTAATTGCTCTGACATCCAGTTTTGTAAGTTCCTACTATTGAATTAATGTTTTATTGAATTATGGTGCTCACTGTCATCCTAGACATTGCTGTTTAGCTCCAGTTGTTCATAACTTTCTAACCTGTGCCAGCTGCCATCAGATCTGTCTGGCGCTAGGCTGGGCCTTACAGAGAACACCTGGCTTTCTTACAAAACAAACAACAAATTTAGTGGGGCATATGATTTCTTTCTTTGCATTTCACATTTTTCCTTATCTTGTTTTTGTGGTTCCTATTCTCATCCACTGCTGCTTGAGTTTACTTTACTTTTGTTTCTCTGCCTTCTCCATTCTGCTTCCCTTCCCATCTCTTGTCTTTTACGCTCCACTTTCATCTTAATTTCCTCCCTTCTATTGCTCACTCTTTTCTTCATTTGCTGCTTCCCCAATTATTTTCATTCTGTAAGGAAAACAAAAGGACAGGCTTTTCTGACTATTGGTGAAGAATTTAGAAGCTGTCTTGGAGTGAACACACTCTTTTTAGATTTCTAACTTTTCTTGTTAGTATATATTTATGTTTGTATGATAAGTTTTAGAAACTAGAAGTACCCTAAAAGATAGAAATTTGATTTGAATCAAAATCTTTTTATAACTGTCTGACCATCAGAAGGTTGAGCTACATACATTAAAATGTAACAAGAAATGACCGATGTAATAATGCAGTATTGTCCAAAGATCAAACGAAGTTACAATGTACTGTTAATGATGCATGTAGGCTTCAATTTTAGTTGTAATCAGTGTGTGTTTTCTTAGATTCAGAGGGGAGATGCTACATTAAATATGACAAAAAAAGCAATCACAAATTTTAAATTCTCAGCTGAATCCAGGACTATATTTTCCCCTGAAGTTCAAGCATATTTGGCTCAAAATGCTGTTTTATTAAGTATTTCCCTGTTTTTCAGGTGGACTCCTTCTTGGTGGAAGCTGTTTCTCTGAGTCATTTGCAAAAAGTGGTCATAGGGCATGATGGAGAAGGATACGGGGCAGGGATGTACCTCAAGATGGTAACAGTCAAAGAATCACAAGATTCAGATAAAGAATGGATCTTTCCATTGTGGAACTGGCTTGATACTCACTTGGGCTTATGTGAGACTGTTTGTGAGATTGTAACAGTTGGTAAGTTCTTCTGCAAAACTGACCTGCCTGTTCATATATATATATATATACACACACACAAATATATACATTTGGCTACAGCTCTTTCAGAGCTCCATAGTATCTTTATTTATTGAGGACAGGAATTTCCATCTGGTCAATGTGTTGCGTATGGAACACTTTCCTTCAAAATTAAATACAGCACATTGCAATGAGAAATATAAAGCAGAGCTTGGGATGTGGACCTCACATGGAAAAATAGCTTAAATTTTATGCATCACTTTTCAGTTTAGGATCTCATTTGAAATCCAAAGAAAAGCTATTTCAGTGAAATGAGCCTAGTCTTTGCCTGTGGTATTATTCCACAGCACGAAGAAGTAGTTCTGCTATGCTCAGTTCCTGCTCATTTCACAATTACTACTACACCAGCACTAGTGCAAATCTAAACCTGGATGTACTTGGCAAAAGAACTATTATAGCAGGACCTTTAGTCATTTAGAACTGGTAAAAGATTTCTTCCTTCAATCCTGTGAAAACATTTCAATGCAAAGGAAATGAGCTACAAATGTGTCCAGAGGGAGTAAAACAGCTTAAAAACACAAGGTGTCCATGACAGATATGTAAGTTTTCAGTTGTGTGGTTTTTCTGAATTGTAGAAAGTACAGTTTTCTGAGCTGTTCGCCTCCATTAAATCATTTTCATTTCCCCTAGAACGGTTAAAAGAGAATTAAAATGAAGAATAACAGTTATTAATGAAGAAAAAGAGAGGGAGATAGTAATATTGATCTTCTGAGGATCTGGCAAATAATATTGTGTGTTTCTTATAGGCTACCTGTCAGTCACATTAGTACAGCACATATTTTATTGCTAGGTAAGATCTACTTACGAGCGAAGTTCATTAGAATTGTTCATTTTGCATTAGGTGCCTACATGCTCCATATGGCTGGTGCTTCTAAATGATAAATTGGTTTTAGTAACATTGATTGCTTTTTTAAGAGCAATTGCTTAGACCTCTAAAAGGCAACTAAACGTTCTCTTAGCAATTGCTTCCAAACACGACAAGGAAAATTCGTTGGCATCAAAAAAAATGCCTTTGAAACTAAATTTTAAACACAGAAAGAATAATAAGAAGTTAAATTCTTGGGAGCAGGGCGGTGGGGAGGGGGAGAAAGATAAAGGTATTGATGTGTTATTCTCAGTGAACAGTTGCTATAGATACAACAAAACCTGCAAAAAGAGCTTTGCTTGCGTATCATAAAGCCTATAGTCTTGCTAGATTGTGGCATTCTCTCACACTGTCATCTTTCCTTTCTCTTTGATAATTTTTAAAGGTAGAAGATTGACTCTTAGTTCTAAACTGCCAGAAATCTACATGAAATCATCAGGTCTCTGGATAGTGGATGTAACTGGATCTGATCTGAGTGATGAAGAACATCCAATAAGCCTTTCTTTTATCTTCTATGGTAACCTGAGCTGCAAAAAGTTGCCAGTTGAAGTCACGGGAAAAGCAATTCAGGTCAAAGTACTTCAACCGTTCTCTATTGCAAGAAAGTCCTACGAATCATGTTGCCGATAACCCACTTAATTCTGAGATAAACGGTTTCTTTAAACTAGACTGCCAAATTGATTTTTAAGTCCTCTGTGTAGATGCCACAGGTCATCATTTTTGTTTATAGGTAGCAGCATTTTAACAATGGTTTTGAATGAGCAGATTCTCCCAGTGTCACATACTGAGAATGTTTAAGTGAGGTAATTGGTCCCTTGATGCATATCACAGTATATACCACTCTGCATGTACTGATTTACAGGCTTTGTTGATCTCACAAATGTAAGCAATATGCCACAGGATAGTGTAGAGCTTTTGGAGCTGACGATGGAGAAGGGAGAATCACAACTTCCTCATGAGGAGAAGAGCAGGGGCAGGCACTGGTCTCTTCTCTGTGGTGACCAGTGAGAGGACCTGAGGAAATGGCCTGAAGTTGTGTCAGAGAAGGTTTAGGTTGGATATTAGAAGAAAGTTCTTCCCCCGAGGTTGGTTGAGCACTGGAACAGGCTCCAGGGGAAAGTGCCTGCACCACCAAACCTGACAGAGTTCAAGAAGTATTTGGACAATACTCTCAGGCACATGGTGTGACTCTTGGGGATGATCCTGTGCAGGGCTAAGAGCTGGACTCAATGATGCTTGTGGGTCCCTTCCAACTCAGCATATTCTGTGATTCTGTGATTCTATGATAAGTGGGATGAAGCCTACAGAAAGTTTATTTTTCTCTTTCATGTGATTTATTCATCCCTGCCAACAACTGTCTCTGAACTAGCTGCTTTTTCTAGCATGTTTTCTACCTTCTCCCCCCTCCCCCCCTGTTATTTATTATCACTTCATTTTCCTCTTGGTGATTGAGCTAAAGAAATAATTGACTGCTTTTTGATGCTTCTCTTTTCATTAATGGAAGAGGAACTAAGCAGACTAGACTAGCCACAAACGTGATCCAAAAGGAGGAGTACTCACAAGATTTTCCCAAGTTATTTTCAAGAATCTCTCGTAAATACAAAAAAATAGTATGAAACTGGAAGTGCTCTGTAAGAAGAAAGGCTGAAGTCAGGTCACGCACACTTCTACTATCTGAGCAGTATTTAAAATGAAAGAGCAGAGGAAAGAATATAAGGAGGAAATAGAAAGAAGAAAAGACAACTTCTGTTTTTTCCCTTAGAGGGAAAAAAATATTTTTAAAGCAATAATTATAGTATTTAATGCCTCCTGTACCTTCACTTACTCAAGCGATGGTATGTTATAGAGATGCTGTATTATCCCCAGTAGAACTAGAATATTTTTTCTCAAGCATGAGTGCAAGATTTTAATGGACAATTTCTATACAAAAACATGGTCTAGAGTGAAGATAGAGGATCTCTTGGATGTTTCCTTAAAATTGGATTAGCTCTCCTTCAAATTTATAGTTAATTGCTCCCTTTTTACATTACAAGTTGTAAGAAGTATTTCCAATAGTGTTGAAAATTTTAAAAATCACCTAAAGCTTCTGTGCCTGAAAATAGTCTACTGAATCAGTGTAATGTATATGAACGCTGTGCCTTGTTCTGTGTACAAATTTTAGCAGTGACTGTTATTGCTTGTTCCCTGATATCAGACCTCAGGCATTCCATCTCCTCATTCACGTTATTAAATCAATTTTGTATTGATTAGAAAGGGGGAAAATAGAACTAGTTATAAATCTGCCCTTGTTCTTTAACTAATGAAGTTTGTCCAACTGTTGCATACAGCTGCTAACTACATTTATTGTGGCACAATTAAAATGAGATCCATTCATCTTCTCTTCCTCCTCACATAGGATGAACTGGCAGATATTGGTTCAATATATAAAGTTCAGGTTACTGGCCCACATAGTGAGCTAAAACAGCCATGGCACTTGGATTTACTGCATATGAAACACACAGGCACAAAGGAAGAGATGTATTTAGCTTTTGACTGCTGGTTCAACCCTAAGGAAGACAAATGTGTGGAACTGCCAGCTCTCTATGCAGATCAGGAGCCTTTGCCTGGTAAGCTATGTCCTTATTTGTTACTGGGGTCAGGACATGTCTCTGGAATACCAGCATATCTCCTTTGGGCCTAAAATACTGTGTGAGGATTTCCATAAGAATTTGATATTAAGGAATATAATGATCTAGCACATGCATTTATCACAAAAGAAAGCTGAGAAAACAGAAATCATTGGTAGAAGAATTACGACAGATGCTCTAACTGCTGACACCAAACATAGTTAGATGTCATGTTAGATGATGTTCCAGTTTTAGCTCTTGATTATTTACTATCTCTTCAAATTAATGCTATGTCACCTGAAGATGTGTACAAAATATCATCTACTCTGTGATATTACCTGTATCTTCTTATTCACAAAGAAATATACATGACCTAGAAACATATTAAATTTTTTTAAGAATGAGAGAATTGCAAAGACCCCCTTAAAAAACAAAGGTAGAATTCTTAAAATGTGTTACAATTAGCCAGCAAAGAGATACCTAAGAATTTCCATTGTACTGGTGTTTTATTGGTGGCAACGAGAAACTTATAGCTCAGCAAGTGACATTCTACAAAAGTATATATTAAGTTGCATGTTTCTCTGCTGTTAGTAACACATGTGAATGGTATGATGCCAGGGAGATAATTAAGCGATTTCTGCCACCCCCTCCTGGAATATGCAGAGGAACAACCAATTGCATACTGATAACTTGATCACTAGTACTTAAGAACAGGCTTCCCATCTATCCAGCTCATTAGAATAAAGAGGATTGATGGGGATAGTAAAGATCATATATTGAAGCTTTTATTGCCAGTTAAGAGGTTTATTGCTAGAGGCTATAGTACAAAGAGTGCTCTGCTTAAACAGAAGCTAATAGAAAAAGATGGAAGCAGCCCAGTATGCACACTATGTTCTAAAGAGAATTTCCTAAATATTTCATCAAATTTAAAGTTGAAACTTGATCAAAAACACTGAAGTCCTTTCAAATTTCTGATTTTGTATGGGTTTACATAATTTAAAAGAATTAGCTGTCTTTTATTCATTTACTGAAAAATCTTACAATTTTAGTGTTTTGACCCATCACAACCCAGGAGTGGAAGTTGGATGTAATATATGCCGGATGTACAATCCTGAATACAGTAATTCTATAGCTTGTTAAAACCCCCTATTTCATTAATTTATTTATGAAAAAAAAATTGGCAAAATCATAAATATTGGCAATTATTTTCTGAATTCAAACTTGTTAAATTTTTAACTAAATACAAAAATTCCAGAAATTTAAAAAATAATTCTATAATACAGCCCTCAAAGCCTCTATTATACTGAGAACCAAATGGAGATACACTATTCTGGTAAGTAAAGCAATTAATTTTTGAGGTGTACTAGAAAGTTAGGGTGTTTTTCTTAGAAAATTTGTGGGGAAACATGTATATATGCTCTCCCTCAAAATTATTCTGTAGGTGGGAGTATCTACTAACCTGGGCAGTTTCTCACAAACCATTTTGTGAAGTCCAATGTTCCACAACTGGAAGCATTAATATCAGTTTTATTCTTTGTTGTCTAAATATTAATTTGATCTAAAATTTCTGGCAGGTCCTTCCTTCTTATATTTCAATTTTATCACTAGTCACACACACACACACACAAATCAAAAAAGAAAAAAAAAGTTATTTATTCTCCTATCTTTAATTTATGGTGTGGATTTTTTTCCCTTTTTAAATGAACATTAGGTGATCGCTTTCAGTTTCACACTGTGTTGGCTCACATCTGAAACAGAACTTTTATGAGCGGGATTGGGAAGAGACAAGGAATGAAAAGGTTGAACAGAACACTTGGTAGATTTTTGTTGTTGGGGTATGTTGCTCATCTGATATGGTCCCAAACTCATCCTAAAAACTTTTACCCCATTTCCCAGCAACTCTTTTGTGTTATGACTCCTTTCATAGGGGTTATTTTTTATATTGTTATTTCACTTCTATAGTGGAAAATTAATGGGATATATTTGCTATGACTACATGGATCTTTAAATTATGCATCAGCACATTCAGCTGAAAATACTGACTGAGCAAAAACATGAGATGTATTTCTAATTTTCAGAGTCTATCTCATTTGAATACTTGTGTGATTAAAGCTAAGCTTGTGGTTGCGTATATTAATGATTCTGGACAAAAGCAGTAAAGATGTGAATACTGTGATTTCTAATCTACCCCACATGATGACCAGACCTGTGGACTAAACTCTTTTGATCTTGTTTACACAAGTATCCTTTTGACTGCAATGAATCTGCTTATATGGCCCGGTTATACAGACAAGGCAAAATTCTAGATGAATAACACAGAAACTTACCTTCATATCCTAACTCTCCTGAAGGCAAAAATACCGTTGGCTAAATGCTAAGGTGTCACCTGGGGAGCTCATATACTTTCAGCTATCTGGAACTCCAGTAAGAGCAAGTCTGTGGAGCTGCACTGACTTTAATGCAGCTATGTTGTGTTTCACCTGGCAGTGCGTATTTAACTGCCTCAAGTAAAGCAATGAGGTATGTTAGGGCCCCAGCCTCAGAAAACTCTTTCTTCTTATCATCAGACATGAGTGATAACATCAATTACAAACACTTTCCCAGCTCTTAGTTTAAATTATTTAAAAAAAAAAAAATTACCCCAGGGGAAGTCCCTGAAGTAAATAGTGCTGGAGTGGAATAAAGCTACTTTTCAGCAAACAGATTTTCACAGATATCATCCCCATGTAGTAAAAGATAAAGAGAAACAAAGACATTTCAGAAGTTTATTGCAATGAGCACACTTTTATTAGCAGACTGATAGCAGCCCTTATTATTTAATGAATCCTTTCAGATATTAATTTTACAGTCAGTATACAAACACACTCTTTAAAACCCTTAATCCAGCTATATGACCTTTTTATTTTAGACGTATAAAGAAACAGCTGTATGTCACAATATTTGAATTCAGGTCTTTTGATTATAACACTCAATATGAATAGCACTAACTTGTGAAAAGAGCTGTAAGAAAAGCTTAAAAATAAATAACCTCAGAACATTTTTTTTTTCCTTCCTGTTTTCCTATCACCCACACATGAAAATTAATGACAGTCTTAGCTTCTGTGTTCATAAAATCTTTCTCAAACCTACTAGAAATTTCTCATAATTTTAAAAGTATGTACATTTTGGTTAAATTGGGTCATTTCTATCTTGGAATAAATTTGATTGAAGAAGCAAAATGTCCTGAAAATATCAGATGTTTTCAAGATATATACTTAGATATTCATGTATCCTACTTTAGGCTAGAATATGTGTTTCAGAATTGAATAATTCACTGCTCTCTGGTTTGTACTGTTGATTGTGAAAGTGCTTCTTAGTTTTGCCTTGATTTTATGTTTGTCTATAGCAGCACTTCCCCTTTCCAGGTTCCAGGTAGAGAAAAGCAGTCTAGTGAGACTTAAAGACTTCCCCAGCATGTAAATGTCACATAGTCTACATGTTGTCTGTGTTTTACTGCTGCAGTGATGAGGTTGTGGGAGTTGGGACTGATAGTCTGTGGTAGTCAAAGATAGCTCAGTACTTCTAAAATTTGGATTTTAAGGCATCTCAGTCTCGAAAAACAAGTCAGTCTTGGCGCTTGTTCAAGAGATAACACAGGCATTCTTGATTACATTCTTGGTACTTGTGCACTGTTCATTACACACATCCCAAAAGTGACTTTGCATATTACAATGGATAAAAATGTTTTCCTCCTTATTAAAAATATTAAAATATGTGTCTTACAAACCTGGGTTGCTGCAAGATAATAGCTTTTTTCTTAAGCTGAAGAAATGATGCTTGTGGTGGGAAGCAGATGAACATCTAGACCCCAAGTTTAGACCCCTATTTTCTGGTGTCTATCTCTGGAATATATGGCAACACATCCCAGGTGTTTTTTATAGCACCTGCCTTTCCCTGCTGATTACATAAGGATCTTAGTTCTAATATAGCCACCAAAGTTAGATTCCTAAATTGACAGCACCCGCTCATTACACAAATGAGCACAAATGGACATACTATACAAATGAGATTTTTCATTATTTGAATAAGAAGACACAACACCAGAAGGTAAAAAACAAACAAACAAACAAACAGACCTCCACCAAAATAACCGATAAGTGGTCCTTATTCCTTGTTTCCATGATAAACTCAGGGACTAAACAAAATAGATCATTAAAAGAGTTAATCTAGGAGTTTTCCATGAGGTTTCTTTGGTACTAGTGCAATCTTGTCTCATCTGCATCACTTCCCTATATATCGTGTTGGACAGAGGCAACGATACAGAAGCTTCCTATAGGGGCCATAGGTGTCTCTTCTAATTGCTACACTATGACCCTGAGAAAATCAGGAATGCTTTCCCTTAAACGCAAAGGTCACTTAGCTGTCCTGGATTTCTGGGTTATTGTATAGTTAATGGAGGGTTCTTTGGAGTCTGATACAAAATATGAGGAGGCTTTTCTACTTATGTGTTAAAGCTGATCTTGAAAGCATTTTATATTGTTATTTCTATTTCACATTAACATATTTCAACTTAAGAACATTGTAATAGTATTATTGCCTGACTAGTGATAAATAAAAATAAAGAGAAAGAAGGAACAAATAAATAAATATCAGTAAATAGTCTTGGGAAGAACAACTCAGACTTTCCAAAGAGGATCTAAACATGACATTTTTCTTAGGAAAGAATTGCCTACCTTAGGGGGGAAGGGAACAGTACATGGAAGATCCTGTGCCGCAAACAGCAACCAACAGTGCTGATTTTCTCGGAGTGGTGTCAGAGCAGAACAAAACTGTATTCTGCAGATTGCCATACAGGGAGATATGCATCAGAAATGTGTTTTGGTTATGTGTGTCACCAGGACCGAAGAAACCTGTGGTCCTTGTTTTGTGGTACAGTATGAAATTTGCAATGGTTTCTACCAGGACTTGGTACATGATGCAGGTGTTCGGGGGAGAAGAAAAGGAGCATTTTTTCCTGCTGACTTTTTGGGGGTTTATGTCTATTTTTTCTGAAGTTGTGGAATACGCAATCCATTTGCACACGGGAGACTTGAAGAAAGCAGATGCCACTGGTGAGGCTTATCTTTGTATACAAGCAGAAAAAAGCAACTCAGGGAAACGATGGCTTAACTCGAGAAACAGCCCGATCACTTTTGCAAGGGGGCAGGTAAAACAATGTAACTGAATCTGTGTGTCTTTTTGTTAAAACTTATGTTTACAGAAAGCCTTTCATGGACAGAGCCTCAAAAAAACTATTGTTTTCTACTCCATATAGGCATGATTTTCTCTTGTAATTGAGACATTCTTACCTCCATAGGTGACATTTTTAAGCATTGTCAGCACCGTGCAACAGTGAAACAGTTACATTGACGAAGTCATTGTGAGTTGGACTAGAAGTTGTCTAAGAGTTCTGTTTTAATATTCCAGACTTTTAAGGCCAGGGAGGCATCACTGCTTTGTTAAAATATGTCTGATTGGTAGAACCAACACTATTTGTTGTTAGGATAGCTTGCTCTTGATACCACTCAGTTCTAAAGTAAGTATGATCTTTTCCTGTTAACTTTCCTGAATGCTGTCTGTGTTTCAAGCAGAGTCTTATTTTTTCATGTTTCAAATTTATCTACCCACTTATTGCTTTTAAACACGGTAAGTATAACATTTCTTTTTGTGGTTAAATGGCTTTTCAGAGAAGAGTAATTCCTGAAGTAGTTATTGGCATAAGAAAAGAGTAACTAAAACAAATTCCATATTTTAAAAAAAAAATCTATTTCAGATCAAAAGAAAATGTCTAGCTGATACTTTATTATACCCTACAGTCTGTTTTGAATTTAAGCTTGGAATATTTTTTTGTGTTTGTTTTAAAGAATTTATAAAATCTTTGTGAAGTACATAGGAATCTCCTTTTGAGGAGTGCAGGAGACAGCACTTCACTGTTGCCAGTCAATCCAAAGTAGTTTCTTCTCTGGTACATAAATCTATAGAAATCTGCTTGTGAGATGCGTCATTTATTCTTTATACACTCCTTTCCTTATTTTATCTGCTTTTCTTATTATTTTCAAAGATTCTGGAAGATAAGATAAAATATTTTTGTATGAAACCAAAACCAAACCTTAGCAATTATGCCCTCTATACCCCTGTATTTTCTTTCTCTGTTCCAGAGGAGAATATGTGTCCAATGTCACATTCATCAAGGACTGATCAAACTCATAACTCAGACTTCACGAGAAAAATCTGAAAATAATGATGACAAAATAGTAGGGCTCATCTTTCTTTAAGGAGTAATGTAGGAAATTTTATACATTACTCTTTTTGGTGATATAGATAATAGTCCTATATAGTACATCTTAAATGTAGTAACTAAGAGAAATCTGAACAGCAAAATTGCTACAATGGAAAGGGTATCAGTACAGACTGAAAGAGGGACATATTCCTGTTTCTTTCAAAAATATAAACTGTCCTGACCTTTAAAAAGTTCTTTATTTTATAACAATGTGTTACATTTTCTCTAAGAATAAAACTTGTAGAGAAAAATATGTGAACAATAGCACTTGACTTTTGTGAATTCTCACTTTTGTGGAAATGCAACTCATCTGCAAATTCACAAGGATTTTTCTGTATAAAGCAGATTCTGTGTCAGTTTTGAATGGGCTTGTTCAGGAGGATAAATCCTTCCTCTGAAACCCTAAAGGGCTTTTCTGTATCCTGGTCTGTAACACCCTAATCTTCTTCTTATAGAAAAGATTTCAAGTAACAACTGTTTGGCTTCATTCTGCCATTAGAGTAATTTCTTTACTCTAATTTTCCCTCAAATGACTAATGTTCTGTTCTTAGTAATTCCTCTTTTTTTTAAAATTATTCTTATCATTAATATGATCTCACAGACTGTGAATTCTGGGGACTATAGTTCTGGGGACTATATGGGAACAGTACAAGGGTTTTACTGTTTGTTTTCAAACTAGTCCACATTACTGTATTCAACTTGCATTTTCAACCCAACCTTTCCAAGACAACTGCTTCTGTCTACAGCAGGATAGCTCATGAAATCATATGAAATAAAAGTCTCAGCTATGGTGATTTAATTTCGCAGCTGGTTTCCCAGAAAAGTAGATGAATCCATTCATGAATAATCTGTTTCCAAATCCCATTTCTCTGGGCCTAGTTATAAAGAGCCAACAAATACACTTTTTAAGCAATGTGTGTTTCCAGTGTCAGTGTGCATACTTATGAGAGTTTTCCCATTGATTCTGAATATGACTCTGCAAAAAAATAGATGAACATGTTTATGCAAGAATCTAGAAAGATTGACAGTAGGAAAAAGAGGAAAGACTTCTTGAAGTCTATTAATCATTCAAGTCTGTTGTATGTAGAGAATTTGGCCTATTATAGAGGTGATTTCAATGAGGAATCCTTATCCCAATAACACTGTGGTTGAAACCTTCACAGATAACCATTCACTTCATCCCCATTTACCTGTCCAATTCCCACTAAATTAACTGTGAATTTTAGCAAAAATGAAATTGCTTCAGATTTGAAGAATTATTAGACACCTATTATTTATCAGTTTCATTGGGAATTAGATTACAGATCAAAGTAAGTTTCAACACACTGATAATTGATCTGATTTGGTTATTTCAGTCCATGAAGGTACTAGAAATGAACGCTTTATTGGTACTGTGTGTACCTGGTGTTTCCAAAGTAAATTCCTATTCAATATGGCAGCATTCTGAAATTCATAATTCATAATATTAGCTGGATCAGAAAAGATCAGTTACAGCGTGCAATGTTTAATTATGAACTCAAAGGCAATGAAATTACATAAAAGAGATAAATTTGCTTATATTGAGATACAAAACAATTACTAGACACACAAGACTAAGCTTATAAATATTCAAATGCAAACATATTAATTTTTACGAAAATTAATTTTGATTATTTCCGTACTGCAGGTGGATATTTTCAAAATTAAATCAGTATACCTTGGCAAGTTGAATCAAGTACTTGTTGGATTTAAAAGTCTTAAAAAAGGTCAGCAATTTTTCATGTTAATGTAAGGTAATAATAATGTAAATCATTAGATTTAGGAGGTCCCGGAATTTCATAAATGCCTTAAATTTAATATTAAAAATCACAAGTGTTTTTCTCTATTTTTAAAGTTCTAGAAAATATGAAATTGCTCTCCATTTTCTACTGTTCATTATTTCTGTTTGATTATACATATCAAGTATCCAGATCCATCTTGGTTTTACTAAAAAGTGTAAAGGCTTCCTAGGAACTGTTGTGAAAATGTAAAATGATAAAATTATATGTGAAACTTTTCTTCATAGTTACTATGTTTTAAGAAATACAGTCAACAAAATGGGTTTTTTTCAGGACGCAATATGACATCATACTTTTGCAACTTTTTTAGTTTTTGTCTTCCTCCCCATTTTTACATGATGGATAATTAAAAAGAAATAATTTATTTTCAGGACTAAATGCTTCTAGGTAAAGATAACATAAAATTGGTTCATTAGATTGGGAATTGGAAGAGGAAAGAAAGACTGTTATGGCCTCATAACTTTTTTACTTCTAATCCATGAAAAATACATATTTTTTTTAAAGAATACTGTGTATGTGAGGTTGAGTGGCAGATAAAAAAGCAGCAGTTTTTCTCATCCTCCTTCCAACTCCACAGCAGATGTTGGAGATAAAGAAAATTGCTTATTTCTTAAAAATGAATAACAACAGCAAGTAGTATCATGAATTGGTATTTTATTCAATCCGTTGGTTACAATTTTGGCCCATTGTTTTTTAAAGGCAACAGAACAGAGATTCTACAGATTTTCTACTTATGCAGATAATATTGATAATGGAGATAAGATTCTTTCAGAGGATGATAAGACAAGGGTCTTGTTCTTTCATATTTAATAAAACCCGCCAAGATTATAAGCTGACTCAGGAAAACTGACTGGGAGACTATTTCCCATATATTTCCTAGATGGTAGCATTAAAACTTTCATTCACTTCATCAAGACTTGGAGGATAACCAAATTTACACAGAGATCTGACTCTTCAAATGCTTTGTTTCCAAAGAATCAACATGATGGTCTCAATCAAGATTAAACTTTAAGATGAAGTTTGTGCCTTATTGTGTGGAACCTCACCAGCAGGTTGTGTGGTGTGTGAATTTTCTGATGTCTAATGTCATAGAAATCCTGATCTTTTTCCTGTTAGGATATTGATAATATAATTTCCTGTTGGGGACTTCTTGCATCTAGAGATCTCATAGAGAGGCCTTTTCATACTCTGAGATGGTAATAGATCCCTACAACAAATCCATCCATGTGTTTAATTTCACAGATTTGTAAAAACACAAAGACCTCTTCACTTTGCCAAGCAAAAGTGAACAGACAAAACTACATACACAGGCAGCCAATATATATTTGCAGAAGTCTTATTTCCTTAATAATTTAGTAAAAAAAATCACACTTTGTTGATTTGCTGAAGATAGAATCTTGTGACTGCGTCCACAGAATGATTTTTGCTTAGAAGGTGTAAGTTAATTATGTCCTGTTTATTTTCAATTAGATGAGTGGTTCTTGGAAAAAATTGTTATAAAAGAAGTCTTCTACCCTTTTGCTGCACATGTTTTCGTTCACAATGGGTGGATCAATAAACGCTCCAAGAAAGACTTTGTAGAAGTGGCAATTCCACTCAAAGGTAATACTAACAGAAATGTCCTTCATTTGCTTGAATCACTCCTGCATGCCAGAGCAGAACACAACTGGTACAAGGCTACTTCACTCTGTAGGCAGAACTGAGCTTTGGTACCTCAACAGTGAGGGCCATGTGCCTGGACCAAACTGAATCATGCCTTCTGTAAAAAAGGAGGAAGAAATTATGCCTGGGATTGAGAATACAGAAATGGCAGTATTCAAAGAATCTCTTCTGGCAGTATGTTTCCAGGCCTTGGAACAGTACAAAGAAAATAGGCAAGGCCCCTGCATGAGTGTGACATGGATTTGTGTAGCAGCTGGTCTGGTTTTCTGCCCCTTCACAGAAAGAACATGAGTAATGCACCTTTGTTTCCCGGCGTGCCAGTGCTAGATCCAGCACTACCAGGCAATATAATCTTTTATCTTTTGGTTTATGCTGCCTTATAATTTAGACACAGGTTCTGAATATAGGTTGGTTTTCATTGCAGAAACATCTGTGACTTCTCATGTGAAAAATTTTGATATGAAAAGCAGAGGACGATGGCAAACATGGGTGCACTGTACACAAGTACCAGAAGATGTTCCTGACATTCATGTGGTTGCATTTGGAAGAAACGGAAAATCTCCTGCACAGAAAGTTCAAAATCTGAGTGATAATCCTTTTTTGGTTTGTTTCTTTTTCATTTCACAAAAGTCTTACCAAATAGTTTCACTAAAATAAGAATTGTAGCCAATGCGTGTGAAGTTGTGGGGAACAATTTATTTTTTTTTTGGCAGTGTTAATGTTTATACCTCCATGACTCAAATAAGTAGTGCTTGGTGGACTTCTCACTTGTGGGTATAATACATATTACTTAGTAAATCTCTCTGGAGCAAATGCCAGATTTGATGTGAAAAAGCTCATTAACTTTGAATTAAGACTAGTAGGCCTTAACAGTTAGGCAATCAATGATGAAGCTGTTCCATACTTCCGTTATACTCTGCTCCTCAAACCTCAACTAATCTGTTTTCACTACTTAGAAGCTGTGTCTCTTTATAATGAGCTTGTGCCTGGACAAATAGCAATTCCATAGTTTGCATATGAAGTTAATGGCAGCTTCTGGACATGAACCTGGGTGACTGTCTTAGTTTGAGAGAGAAACAAAGATGTAACTGTTGGCTAAGAAATAAAATAATCCCTCTCCTTAAATTTAGAAAAAACCCAGAACTTTAATTAGGGAAAATATAACT
>JAWWEW010000078.1:111464287-111524175 GCA_035583185.1 Anabacerthia variegaticeps
TTCTTGCTCTCAGAGGGTGCAGTTATATTTACGGACAGCAGGTGGCGATGTCGTGCCCGGCTAGCTGGTCCAACTCTGCCTGGAATGGCGGCAGCAGCAGCAGCAGCAGTCAGCTTCCAGGGGGGCAGGGGTCGGTGACAAAAGAACCCCGCAGCAACACAATCTGCAGTGTAGAATAGCCGTTGCAGTGTCCGTGGGTGGTTGGCAGAAGAAACCCGGAGAGCAGATGGCACAGTTCTGGTCCTCCAGCGACGTAGGACCTGGAATCTGTGTCCGTTCTCTCTCACTCCGCGCCGAGACGCTGCATCCTTGACCTGTGCAGAAGTCCCCGGGAAGCACTGACTCCCCTCCCCCCTGTGGTCTGGGGAGAGATTAGAACAAAAGCTCTAGCCTGGATCGTTAACAGAATATGCATGTCCATGGTTCCCTTTGTTAACCACTGTAGTTATGCTAATGCATTGCCTCCCAGCTTCTTTTTAGAAGGAATTCCAACTCGGTTTGAAACTATAACAGTGACGCCTTTCAAAAGGTTTTTATTCTTAAACATGGGATAAAAAACCTCATTACCCATCTTTTGCAGAATGGCAATATAAACATCAATTGCTTAACTGAGGCAGGATGAAAAGATACAAGCAGCAGTGTATGACAGGACTTATGGAAACCAGCCATGCTTTCATTTGAGCACTGGAATAACTGAGAACAGAACCAATAACCACGGATAAGAATCATCATGAGTTCAAAATTTCAGTTCCAGTTTGAGAATAAAGATGTGATGGAGAGGATAGAGATAAGAAAACCGGGAAAAAAAGAAAAGTAATGTGAACTTGTCTTGAAAACACAGAACCTGACATGCATTTCCTTGCTTTTGATGTGTTGGCCTCTGCAGTCAATTCTCTCAGTTAAAAAGAAACATAAACTATGATATAAACAGGAGTACAAATTAATTTCCAATCTTAATAGGTTTTCCTCACCTTAAGATTAATATAACTGATTAGTGTTTTTATCTATTGTATTTATCTTTTTACCTGGCTTTAAAGAGTCATGCAAGCTATTCCAAACAATGTTTATTTTTTTTTTCCTTACAGTTGACTGTTGGTAATATTGGAGATATAACAAAAATTTCCTTTGTGTTATCCAGTCCATCCCTGAGAAGAGGACTTAAAATTCACAAGGTATTCCAAGTACACTACATATAAACTTGCAATATTCTTCAAAGTACCTGTAAGTAACTTTTGTTGAAAGACATATGGTTAGCTTCACTTTGCATCACAGCAGCAAAGCCAGGCTTCTTTAGTCTCTGCTACCTGGTATCTCCAGATGACTGCCTACAGATTCCACATCTCTTTGTGGGCAGATCCACCTTGTTTACACCTGCTGAAGTGCACGTAGCTATAGCTATTCACTGATGTCCAGACCCATTCTGCATAGCTAATTGTGACATGGAAGGCAGTGTTTTCTGCTGATGTTAGGAAACGTTAATCCCTGTATGGAAATACTGACAGTCTCCAGACACAGAGCAACCTACATGTGAAAGCCAATTAAGTTAATACTTTAGTATTTATTCTTTACAAGATAGTCATCAGTGGGACTTAAATATTTGATTGTAGTCTAACACGTATTTAAGAACTCTCATAAAAAGGAATGGAGAAAGGACTTAATGCTGTCAATCTTACAATATAACTAGAACTTAAAAGTACATCTAATATTTAAATTTGGAAGGTTAGTTCAAAGAAACATTATGTCAATGAGCTCTGCCTGCAGGCAAGGGCAAAAAAAAAATTGTAGACATAGCATTGAATTATTCTGAAGTCAGTAGAACAATGCATTCCTGAACTGAGCCACAGAGTACCTTAACTGTACTGTATGTATTTGAAAGCTTGAAGGTGATTCCTTAAATGAATAAACACTCCAGAAACATTTCTGATGGGAAATGCTAGAGACAGTGGCATTCCAGACTAAAATGTGAATGGGTTTGTGGTACTCCAAGGAACATTGAGTCTGAGTTTATGAGCTCCTCTGAAGATAGAAGAGCTTATCTTGCTTATATTTTCTCCCCAAATATGTTTCATGTCAGCTAATTTTATTAGCTCAGTTTAGGCTACAGGAATGGAAAGAATAGGTAAGCAAATTTCTCTAAATATGCATCTCCAGGCCATTTAATAAAACATTTCAAAAATATGTTGATGCTACCTTTACTGTATCCATTGTGTGACTGTGTAATGTAAGACTTCAGCCTCCAGACTTGGTGGCTCAAAACATAGCAGAAAATTCATATGTGTAATCATTTGCTTTCTGAATCCTTTTCCATGACAACCCTTTGCAAATGGCTGAGTGATTTAAATAAGTCCAGACTTTTAAATACTTCACAATTTACTTAATAATTTATTTGTTGGTAGCTATAAATCGATACAATCTACAAGAATTTAGTAGGTTGCTATAGACATATGTAGTCACTTCTAGTGGGGTGCACATGCAACCCACAATACAAGCCACAATAAGATATGTTGCTTATGCCACTGGCATGCTTATAACATCTAATACTAACTTATTAGTCTATTTATAAATTACGTATTCATGGAAGCATAATCTAAAATGTAACGAGTCAGTTTCGCTCTAACAGGGCTCTTGTAATGCAGTAGGAAAATAGAGATGTGTAGAAATAGACTACAAGAAGCAGTCAGTTCAGTATCAATCAGTGCTCAAACTCAGCCCCAGCTGAAAAGAATGTTTCTGCCTATACTTGATAAATTTTCATTCTGTATTTTATAACCTGACCTAGGATAGAGTTCATGATCTGAGTTGCTCTCCTGTGAATCTGATTTCTACCTTGGCCATCTCAGTAGCGAGGAAATGTGGGTTCCTAAGGCTGTGTTTCCTCAGTTGGTTTGGAGGTTCTAAGTCCACAAACTTGGAACATAATTTGTTCAGTCTCCAATGAGTATTTAGAGCCAAGTAGAATGAAGCTCGACTTAAGTCTTGCACCTTCTATTGAAATTCATTCTCCAGATAACTGATTTCCATAAGGAGCCTTGAAGACCACTGGACACCTCATTTCTGCCAACTTTGGAAATCGTAGCTGAGATATAGCAAGCCATATTTAAATAGATAAAAAGTGGCAAAGCAAATATTTTTGTAAACTGGGCATATGCTATTAAGATTGAGGTAACTGTATTCATTCATTTGACATTCTAAAATTGCAAGCACATACAGGTCAATTTAATCTGTATCCTTCATTGGTTCTCTACAAATGGGTCCTATGCTTGTGTCTATATGCAATGAAGAATATACCTATGAACATCAGGCTGCAGAATTAGCAGCTTGCAGCAACTGCTTTAACTCTTATGAAGAATCAGGTAGCCTTTATAAAATCTGTCCAGGAGTTAGCAATAGAAAGAAATGTCAGTTTCTATTTGGATAGAAATAAGAAATTAAATAATTCAGATAAATTAATTTCTTCCTCTGATTCTGTCTGCAGCTTCAGTTAAAAGACCTGGATACTAAAGAAGAGTTGGGATTCCATACTGAAGCTCCATGTCTGTTTGGAGAAGATGGATCTGAGACTGTGACAGAGCTAGCAGCAGTCAGGCCAGACAAACCACCACTCAGGGGTATGCTGTTTGCTGTTGAAATAAAGAATAAATACACAAGCAAATGCATGCATATACACAATTTTGTAAACTGCCTAATAGGGTAAACACAACGGACAACATTGCAAAGCATTTTGTATATATTAAAAAACCCAGTCAAAATTATTTTTGAAGATTCATTTAATAAAACTGTGTAAACAGTGTGGGGTCTATACATATGTATAGTTAAAGCATTTTTTTTTCTTTTAAAATAATTGACATGTATTGTTTTCACCAGACTAAGTACCAATTTGAAAGTGCACAAAGCTGAATTAACATATTTCAGTTGCATTTTTCAGAAAATTACTGATTTACACTTGGCAAGGGACTAAACCACAGATTAAAAAAAAGTCAGGTGCAAAGTCATGATAGCATGAATCACAAAGACAAAATGCAATCTTTGTTTAGGTTTTCTTCAAGCCCAATTTGTGCCCCAGATACCCTGTTTCATTTCATCTTTGTGTTTAAAATATGATAACATCATCCTTTGTTCTGATTACCTTTAATAAAATATTTAGAAGAGAATTCTCATTTATTATACTCTATGAACAGAAGACTTAGCTAAAATACTTAAAACTTTTTGCGTGTAATATCTAACTGAAGGCTAGACTGCAAATGGAACTACATCTAGAGAGTCTGTTATAATATTTAATTCTTCACAAAACCCATTAAAAAAAAAATCCTCTGTCATGCTGCCTTGAGGAACTCATCAGCCAGAAATCATGAAAAGCCATCCTTTGTGGTAGAGAATAATAATAACAATGTATATTTGTATAAAACATGAGATTAAAACACAATTCAGCTGATCCATAACAAAAAGTGGATTTCATCTCTTATGTCTGTTTTTTCCTTGATAAGTTGTTAGAGTTGACAAACCCTAATTCAGTTTAATACCTCAAATTTCTACAAGAACTCCAGGCTTTTTACAGTGCCTGATAGAATCAGTGTGATTCTATCAGGTGAATTCAGTGAATATCAGTGAATTCAGATAAGAGTCCAGAACTAGGACATCTTCTGTAATGCAAGCATGGATTGTTGCATTGATTCATAAAAGGCATTTCATCTGTAATGCTGTATGGTCTGATGTGAGGTGTCTAGCAATCTATAACAAATTCAGAAAATTGATGTCAATTCCTACAACTTAATTCCTTGGTCTTGAAATTTATCTTTTGCCTAAAATAAATTGGTTTATAATGTTTGATAATTACATTTCTAATAGTCTCATATGGTAATGTTTTGTGTCTCTGATTTTTCATGGCAGAAGTCCTTTATTCGATCAGTGTTCATACAGGAACATTGCCTGCATCAGGGACTGACGCAGATGTGTATATTACAGTGTTTGGAGAGCAGGGAGATTCCTGTAAAAGGCGACTAAGGCACTCAAATTTTGAGAAAGGACAGGTTAGTACTGAGTTATTTTCCTTACATGTTTGTTTAATGTATTTTACTTTTTTATAATACCTTATTTCTTTTTAATTATGAAATACAAGGATTGATGTTACACTCTGTTAACCTGTGAAAAGAATATGCTGTTTACTAAGTATAGGCATTTTACCTGAATTAGGATTACAGTTTAAGAATATATAAAGTTCCAAGAAATTTAAAACCCATATGCCATCAGTATCTTGGAATCTGGAACTGAATCCAATGACATATAAAATTCTGTAGCTTAGTTTTCAGCTCTTTGTGAATCTAGTATAGAAATATCAAGTATATTTCTTGTGACTGCTCCTTTAAAATGCATTTTTTAAAAATATCTGTTCAGCCAGAGCTGAAAGAACGATTTTAAATGAGTTAGCTACTCTATGTTAATGAATTCATTTATATATAGAATTGTGAACAGGTAAATTTGCTAGTAAACATACTGTATCTGCTCAAGATAAATCCTAGGAGAGATTTGCTGGTCAACCTTCACTGATTACTGTATTAAAGACTACATCTATACAACATATTCACACATACCCTGGACTCAGACGAGGTATGATTAGGTAGGATATAAAGAGACTTTTCAATTGATCAATTCATCCTGTACAATAAAGCAGGATCCTCTATATTTATTTCGTACTGTTTCTTACGCTATCTCACAGCTGAGATGCCATGACTTTCCTAGGTAACACTGCTTTCCTAGGCTTGTACTTAACAACTGTTCCTTCACTTACTTTATAATATCAAAATATATTCTTGAGCTTAGAAACTTAGAAATCAGACATATCATCATTGTATTCCAGAGTCACTGATATTTTTTGTTCCACGAATTTGTATAAACTCTTTTTTAGAAATGTGATAAGCGTCCACAATTGCCTGTGGCAGTATAATTGCACTGGATTTGCAACCGGTATAAAAACTAAACTTTCACATCCTAGTCTAATCTCATTCCATGTCTTTTATTGGAAGATAGTGAATATTTTCTTCCATGTCACCTTCTCTTTGCTTGTCTCCCACTCTTATAGACCTCTGTCTTCTGCTCACTTGTCTTGTTGCTGCATTGTTCCTTGTGTAGAAGAATGTTTCTTTAATCATCCTACTTAGACATTCCTATATGTTTTTCTGACTCTTCAATAATACATTTGCAATCTCCCTAAAAATTTGCTGTCACCTCCTCTGCTTCTCTTTTTTCTTCTTTGTCTAATGTCTGTTAGCCTGGGTACCATCTTCATACAACTGTTGCTCTAAGTGGGCTCTGTGATACTATGTATGAAACACTCCCAGGCAGAACACCTATATTCATTTCTAAGCTCAGTCACTGGTTTACCTGGTGATCCGAATGTATGATTTTACTTTCCTTGTATGCTTTATTTCACACTATAAAAAGAAGTTCACCAATAGTTTAGGCAAGAATGAATGAGGTAAGCATATATATATATATGCTTAATATCTTCTTTTCATAGCAGTAACCTACTGCTAGATTCGTAGCAGTATTTAGTGCCCTGGTGTCTAGTGAAATTCGCAGATATTTAATAATTCAACCATAGTCTTTCCTCCCAAAGTATTTAAACATGTTTTTCTTTTCCTTTTCTTACAGTCTCTTGCAAATTTTTTTTTTCCTAAATTTTATTTTTTGCAGAATCCTGCTGTCTTAGTTCAAATGTGTTATAAAAATACAGGAAGAGGTTTGTAACATGTATTGTCTGGATGATATAATTAAAAATACATGTTAATTCTTGGAATTTTTGAGGGCAAGTGTTTAGAAGAGCTAATAAAAGACATAAAGGCACATAGTTAGTGACATAATCTGGAAAAGAGGTCTAAAAAAAATAATTTGCATGACACTTTCAAGTTGGACCTTAATACAGAGTCAGTGATGCTGCTGTTGTGTTAAAGAAATCAGAGCCACTGTGTTGAGCAGCAGAGTGTTGAGTGTCTTCCCAAGCAGATCCTTTATTTTAGGAGAGAAGTTTTTGTGCTGTGGAAAATGAAAGTACTCTTCAGCTGGGGTATTTTGTGTATTCATGTTCTTCATTGTGTGATAGGTTCTTTGGAAAGGTTTGAGCAGTGAGATGGCAAAATGTTCTGATGATACTAAGGTGCTTAAGATAATCAATATGAAAGTTGGTGGCAAAGATCGCAGACGAACCTCATGCAGAGGGAATGGGTAATAAAATAGCAGATTAAATTCATTGTAACTAAATGAAAAGCAGTGACTGTGAGGGGGGAAAACCCCTTAAATTTGCATGCAAAATGTTGGGCTCTGAAATAGGAAAAATACCTTACCATTAGGATAGCTTTGTAACAGTGCCAGACCAGTGCTCAGTAGAAGAAAAACAAAAGAAAAACAGAACAGACAAAACATTTAGAAATTATTAGAAAAAGGAAAAAAACCAGTCACTTCAAGGAAGAAAATACAGTCATGCCTCCAAGTAAGGTCTCTGGTGCAGATGGATAATAGATGCTGCACTTTGGTCTGATTCACTTGTCTTAAAAAGTGCAAGAAGAATGTCAAGTGACATGAAATATATTCCATACAAGGAACACTGAAGCAAACAAGTACTGTTTAGCCTGGAAAAGAGATGATGAGAGGAAGGATGAGGGAGATAAGAAATATAAAATCGCATAGAGAAACTGAGCATTTCTATTTTCTCATGAAATACAAGAGCATTCAATGATACCTGCAGGTGGCAGATTCAAAACAAAAGGAGGTAGCTTTTTACACAGTGTGTAATTAATACATTTTATTTCCTGGCAGAAGATGTTGCAGATGGTAAAATGCATATTGGTGCAAAAAGCCACTGCACATTTTCAAGGAAGACAACTTTCCACTGAGAGCTGTTAAGTGCAAAGATGCAATCTCTGTCTCAGGCAATATCTGAACCATACATTGCTAAAACTTGGGAGACTTTATATTCAAGAAGCATCTCTATATATTTGCCCTGTTTTTCAGCTCTTTCCAAGGAGCCTGTTACTGGTAGCTGTTGGCAACACTATATTGGACTAGATGGATCTGCAATCTAAAATAATACTACTAGTCTTATATTCTTTTAACATAGAAGCACATCAATAAAAAAGTTGGAATGAGGTTTTAGTGAGAGTGTCTGAGAATAGAAGGTGAAAGGAATGTAAAGGGCAAGCTGTCTTGAGAGACAAAGTTACATCAGTAATATCCCTAGAAAATATGGAATGGACAGGAAAAGAAAACAAAGTTAAGGAAACTTGAGGCATGAAAAAAAAAGATCTATCTTGACTGATAAAGGACATGAATACAGGGAAAAGCTAGGAAAACAGAAAATTGCAATGAAGTGTAAAAAACAATGTAAAATGGGTTTGCAAAACAGTTTAAATAAAATGCCTTTGGCTTTCATTAAAGCCAGTAGTGTGTTTAATGCAATTCCAAATGTCTTTATACTGAAAGGAAAAAAAGAAATGCAATGACATCAACCAAAAGTACATTCTTGCTAATGCTGAGGGAGTAGGCAATTTAATGTGCTATTATGTGAATTCATTGATAACAATGGGTGATTATGACCACTGTTGTCTAATGAATGTTAATTATTGTCACAAAGAATGAAACTAATGATAGGTCCCTTTCTCAGATAGAGTTAGCTATAAGGAACATGAATATTATCAATACAGGCTATTTCCTCTAAGTCAAGGGTCATGCAGAATGACAAGAAAATTATATTTGGCTTGGAACTACAAAGAATAAAATTAAAAAGCAATGAGTGCTCCCAAAAACTTATTTGCAAGATGTTCCTCACAGCTAGATCTTATGTGGGGCTATGTGTACATTACATGGAGGGGTCTAACTTGCCATGGTAACTATTTGAAGAGATTATGGATATAACAAGGTAAGAATGCTGGAAGTCCTAAGGCTGTGATAGAGATAATAACTCTGATGTTTTCTTTTTCTGATCACATCATAGAGAATAGTCTCGCACAGACAGTAGAATAGGGCAGATGACAAAATTCTTTCTCAAAATCATATCTTCCTTTGTTGCTTTCTGGTCCTCAAGCTTTTTCCTGCCTGGTGGCAAACTGGTTGGCAACAAATAAAAATTATAGCGTCTGTTTCTACTATCCATCTGGGGTTTTTTAATGTCACCCACACACATGCCCATGTATCTACCCACCCACTCATATTATCTCTCACACAGAACACATTCATTCTCTCACTCACATAATTTATTCATCCCAACATGCACTAGTGCAGTTGCCATTTAGCTTTTGTTTACTGGTAGCCGTAGCAATATTTAAACAGATGTCTATTTACATCCAAAGAGCACATCAATTCTTGTCTGTATGCGTGCACAGCCTTAGTTATAGTTTCTAATGTCAGTATCTTCCTTTGTTTGCACAGTCATCAACAGTGTCAGTATTTCTGTTCAGAGTTGAATAATACGACATTTCCCCCTTGAAAAATAGGATATCTTCGAATGTAAAATACTTTGAAATGTTTAAAAATAAAATACCTTATCTAACCAAAATTTAATTTATCATGTCTCTCCTGATACTTCGAGCACTTCCTTTGTTACAGTTTTGCGGGATTGGTTTAACTTCAGTTTTCATGAGATATCTGTAAGTTTTTGATCAGAGCATTTTCTCTACCCCAAAAAGTGGGATGTTTTTCCTAACAAAGTCTGGGTTGCAATGATCCTGAAGAATTAAAAATGTATATATTCAAGGTTCACATAGGTTCTGAACAGGGTCTCCAAAGATTAATGTCAGACTATAATGTCACTCCTTACTCTCAGAAAGTAAAAGATACTTCATCATTGAAAGGACTCTGTCTTTCTAAACACAGTCTTCCCAAAGATGGAAGATAAAATATATGGTTTAATCAGTTTGCTATTCTTTTTGCCTCTACCTTCTCAGGTTTGTATCTCTGAAGTGAGAGCAGTAGACCTTGGACAGCTAAGTAAAGTCCTTGTTGAACACCATAATGTGGGTTACGGAGCTGGGTGGTACCTGGACCAAATCATCATCCACGAATCAGGCAAGACTGATGACCAACATGTATTTCTTTGCCAGCAATGGTTAGACAGTGGAGTTGGTGATGGACAGATGGAACGAACATTGAAACTTCTTGGAAAAGTCAGGAATGGAATGTTGACTGGAAAGGTTTATGGTAAGGTCCAAAATCCTTAAAACTCCTTTCAGATTTTGTCTTATATTGCACTTCATAATATTTTTTGGTTATTCTGAAGGCTAAAACCAAACTACAGAAACAATATAGCTTGAATATGAATTGCATCTCTCACACAAATTGTCTCTCTAAGCTCTTTTCTGAGCTAGTAAATACAATTACAATGTTCAGGAAAGAAAGACTAGAGCAGAAGGGAGGTATTAGGTGATGGAGGCAGTGAAGGAACTATGTTTTCAGTTGAGGCTAGGAAAAAAAGCTGGAGCAGAAAGAGGTAGGTTGTTCCATATGGCAGTCAATGCAGAGCAGAAGGCTCTTGCAACAGCGATGAAATCACAAGAAGAGATACAAAAACTCTTTCAACAGAATGAGATTTTCCCGTATGTTCACATATTTACAGAAAGCATTTGCTTTTATTTGCAGTTCTCTTCTTTACTTATATCAATGGCACAAGTTCTTGCAAACAGTTAGTTGACCTGAACTCAATAGTCTATTGGAATTGTTTAATTAAAAAATGACCAAAATTCAGAAATAATTTACACACTGAAAACATTATAAGTCTTTTATGCTTTGCTTGGGTACTGGATTTCTTAGCACTCTCATATGTCTTTTTTGAAGAGGTGTAAATGTTGGTTTGAGGCCATTTATGAAATCTGAATCAGAACTGGTAGACGAAGCTATATAAAGTTAAACTAATCTGAAGGTGTGAATTTGCATTCTGTGTCAACCATTTTTTAAACTTATCCTTACTAATTTCTATACTCCTGGATATTTCCTTTTATGTTCAGAGACTTTTATATTATACATAGTTGCAGACAAAATTAGTTCTTATTTAGCCACCCGTAGTTAGTTCACTCGTGAATATCTCATATCATCCAAGGAAACAGAAAAATAATGTCACTGTGAGAACAGAAGAACAGAATACCATGGAAGTGTAAACATAGGATAAGCAGCTAAAGTAGTGTCAGTTTTAAAATAAGAGATAGCTGTATTGCACCACTGTAATACTCTATGTCCCTAATAAGTAGATTCCATAGGTAATTCCTAGATAATCCACAGAGCGAGGCCGGAATCTGCTGACGGTAGTTCAGAGCAGAAGCCCAAGACTGGCCAAAGTCTGTTACATCTTTCTTCACTGATAATGTGCATCCCTGTTAGTGCACCTTGACTAGTGTTGGAATATAACTATGTAAAAATTTTCCTTCCTTGGTTTCACACACACACAGTCCTCAAAAATTTGAGTGCAGACTTGCTAATAATTTCAAGTCTATGGTTATCAATACTCAGGTATGTATCTATTGAAAATCATTTCTGGTCTGGATGTTTAATAACTTCAGAAATTATATGACACATAAGCAGAGAGCCTACGAGGAATGGAAAAATAAAAGACCAATCAACAAAGAGCGTTGTACCTTAGAGATCAGAAACTGTATGGATGCAATGGGACTTAATAAATTCCAGGCTGAGTCAGATTTTTTGGAAGAATTAAAACAAATAGTAAAGGTTCTTCCACCATTTACTTATGAAAAGAACCTGGATAGATGTGTAACTATGCAGGAACAATAGGGTTCAAACTGAAGATGATGTTGGCAAAATGCCTAAAGGAAGAGAATACTTCATCTCTCTTTTCATTAAGGAACTGTAATGTAGGCCAGGGAAGTAAAAACATGAGTATTAATGGGGATGAGGTTACTGGAAATTACCAAATCTGAAATGCAAATAGAACTTCCAGTTTCATGTAGTCAGAGAGTTACAACCAGAGTAGTCATTTGTCCAGAATACTGAAGGAACTGGGAAATGAATTGGCAGATCTAATAACAAGGATTTAAAACAACTTTAAAAATGGCAGTTTAAAGTTACAAAAGGTATGAATTGACAATAGCAAAGCTAGTACATCCATCTAAAAAATGGAAAGCATAATGTAGGTGAATGTAGACCTAGTAATTGTTCACGTGAAAAGCTTTATAACACACTTTGAAGAAAAGAATAGTTAAGAGAATAGACCCAAACAGGAAATGAGAAGGAAGGCACCATGACTTTACTAAAGATAGATTATAAAACAAGATGATACTCCAAAAATATTGTGCAGTAAGACAAATGTAATGATATCTAATCTGTCTAAATTTCAGTATTGAATTTTATTTGCTCTATCAGAAATTATTAGATAATCATAAGAAAGTGAAAAGCAGTAGTAAAAGGAACAACTGGAGAGGAGAGAATGAATAGACCAATGAAATCTGTTGGTGCTACGAAGCCGGGAGCACCATAAGGAAATGAATAGGTTGTGTGATAACCTTTAAGAACCGAAGGAACTGAATTCTGTGGCAAAAATATACAATATACAATATATAATTAGGTGTAAACCCAGCTAGATATTTGAACCCTTAATTCTGATACACATTCCTAATTTCCATTTTTGTTTGTTTCTTTGTTTCAAATTAGGAACTAAGTTGTACCTTAAAGTCTAAAAACTGTATGTGATCTGTATTGCCATGTTTTGTAATGATTTCTACTACACATGTTCATCAGCAGGAGGACTGTGAGAAGTACCTGGGTTTGTTATATGATCACAGGATAATTTTGGAGGCAGCAATGTGACATGGGTATGGGGTTACTGTGACCCCACAATGTATGGAGGCATTATCAGTCAAAATCAAAGAGAATTGCTACGTCTATAGAGAAACCGTGATATTTCACCATGAATGTTGTGTGCAATTGCGGCCATCTCTGTTCAGAAGGACTGGTTCAAGCTGGAATAGATGTAAAAAAGATATGATAACTGAAAATATGGCAAGTCTTTGTTGTGAAAAGGTATTGAAAAAACTTGACAGATTCAGAATAGCAAATTAAATGTTCAAAATGGACACAGTTGTGATCTACAAAATTAGTGGTGGTTAACGTATCAAGGAGTGTTATTTAAACTAACAAAGTTGTCATACAAATAAATGGGTTTCAGCAGTCTGTTAATGCCGTTTTGAGAGAATTAAAAGATTTCTGGAAAAAAATTAAAAAAGAATAATTTTTTAGCATAGCACTCTTTGTGTTGGGTTAAACCTGTCTGGATGCCAGGTGCCCATCAAGGACACTCATCATTACCTTCCACAGATGGACAGGAGAGAAAAAACCACAATAAAGGGCTCATTGGTCAGATAAGATAGGAATTACTGTCACAGGCCAAACAGACTCAACTTGGGAAAATTAGCTTGATTTATTACCAATCAAATATGAGTAGGACAATGAGAAATAAAACCTAAAAACACCTTCCCTCTTTTCTTCCAGAGCTAAACTTCACTCCCAATTTTCTCCACCTCCCCCCATCCAGCAGTTCAGGGGAACAGGAAATGGGGCTTGCGATCAGACATGTTGTCTCTGCCTCCTCTCCTTCCTCTTGAAGGGGAGGACTTCACACTCTTCCCCTGCTCCAGCATGGGGTTTGTCCCACAGGAGACAATCCTCCACAAACTTCTCTAAAGAGAGTCTTTCCAATGGGATGCAGTTCTTCATGAACTGCTCCAGCAGGGGTTCCTTCCTCAGGGTGCAGTCCTTCAGGAGCAAACCTGCTCCAGCGTGGGCTCCTCTCTGGATGGGGCAATAATATTCTGCCTAGAGTCTGCTCCAGCACAGGCTTCCATGAGGTCACATCCTCCTTCAGACATCCACTTGCTACATTGTAGGGTGCTCCATGAGCTCCAGGTGCATCTCTGCTCCATCATGGATCTCTATGGGCCATGTGTGGAGCAGCCCAACTCACCATGGTCTTCACCATGGGCTACAGGGGAATCTCTGCTCCAGCACCTGGAGCACCTCCTCCCTCTCCTGCACTGACCTGGGGGTCTGCAGAGCTGTTTCTCTTGCATATTCTCACTCTTCCCTTTTCCAGCTGAAGTTGTGTGGGTCTTTTTTCCCCGCCCTTCCTTAAATACCTCATTCCAGAGGTGCTGTCACTCTCGCTGGTGGGCTCAACCTTGGCCGGTGATGGATCTGTCTTGGAGCAAGCAGACACTGGCTCTGTTGTATTTGGTGGCCTTCTAATGGCTTCTCACAGAAGCCATCCCTGAAACCCCCTTGCTACCAAAAGCTTGCCATGCAAACCTAATACACTGTTTTACACTTAACTAAAGAGAAGGAAGAAATCTGCTTTTAGATTGGATCTTGATGTATTTATCAGAGATTATACAGTTTAGTTTACATGTTACAGGAGCGTATGGTACTGTATAGCAACAGGCATAGTCCTTCCATTCACTCTTTGGCAGCTATACATTGATAGTTTAAAGGCCTCCTATTTCAGTACTAAAGGGCTAAAATATCTTAAATCGTGTCACAGGAGATATATTAAATTTTCATTTGACTTCCAGTTTTTCATGGATATCATTGGTTTCGTTTACATATAATGTTTGTAGATGTGAAAATGGTGGGTATTTAAGATTATTCATCAAGTCATAACTTTGAAGTTATTTTAGATGATTTTACAGATGGTGAGTACTAAATTTTTACCTTCACCAAGTCCTCAATTTATCGCACAGATCCTCACCCGGTCTATAGTAATAAAGCTTTATTTACATTAGTTATATTAGGAGACAAAGACTTTTCTGTTGTGATTAGGAAGGGAACTTTGGGGGTTTATGGACATAAAGTCAGAAAGTCATGGTTTCCATTATTCAAACAACCAGTTTTACAAAACAGCTATTTGAAATTATAAAATCCATACTTTGTCTGGCTTTGCATAAACAGAGGTAAGTCATGCCTATAAAAAAATTCTACTCAATTCTGCAGCAGCCCAGGTGACTCAAGACTCTGATTTTCATAATTTTTAAAAATTGAAACCATGATTTTGATAGCCTGAATTTTCCATATATTCTATTTACATGAATTAAAATATTAAAGCTAGCTAAAGCAGTGAGATTTTTTGATGGGTACAAGATTCTGATCTACAAATTGTCTTACTGGTTGAAGGTTTAACTAAATATCTGTTCCATATAGGGTTGCAGAAATTACTTAGGAGCCTACCTGGTGTCAGTCTGCAGTCGTTGTGAGCCTTCAGGGGACTCTCAATTCCTCTATAATGCTTAAGTGACTAAGTGCTTCAAGCAATACCTAGTAAAAGTACTAGTTGAGTGTTTCCTTTGTCCCTAAAGTAGACAAATATATGGGCTTTTATATAAGACTATTTTTAGTCTCTCAGCAAAAATCACTTCTTTGCAGAAAAAAATAGACAGTTTTATACTTTTCTGTTATGACAATTGTGGTGATCTGTGATAAAAATATCACATTTCAAGCTCTGAACCAGAGTATCTAATCACCATCTTCTTATAATATCCATGAAGCAAGTTTTAGCACGTTCACTTAAGTAACTCCTGAAAAAATTAAAATGAAAAAATATTGTTCCCTGACCAAAGGCAAAACCTGAGAACTAGGACTATCTAGTTAAAAATATGCCAGTTTTGAATGGTGAATAGTATAGAAAAATATTAAAAATCATTACAGAAAACATTTATAAGGGAAGAAAGAAAATCAACAGATTGGCCTGGCTCTTCATAAGTCTCAAATGTGGAACAGGCATTCTTCCCTGCACCCTGCTCCTGGACTGGCCCATCTCTAAAGGGTCAGATAGCACTACAGAAGGGCTGGTGCCCAACTTTGCCTCTCACTAAATCAATGATAGTAAGTGAACATGTTACCTGCCAATATTTGAGCTCAAAGTGGGAATGGGCTGCGAATCATTCATTAATCATTCACTAACTCAGCCTGTTACAAATTGCTGTATTGTGGATATTCAGAAAACCCATTAATTTTTTTTTCTGCTGTTTTATTTTAACAGGGACTTGGGATATCCTTGTCACAACAAGTGATAATTCTTCTTGTTCCATGAACCCTAAAATGTCTCTAACTGTATGTGGTGAAAAAGGAACCTGTACTTCAGTCATATTCCCCAAAGGATCCCTTAAAAAAGGACAAATTTATGAGACTTCTATTGAACTAAGTAAAAAATTTAATATTATATTCAAAGTTCGCCTAGAAATTGAAGAAGCTGGAGAAGGAGAGACATGGCATTGCCGTGAGGTGAAAACTAAAACATTAAACAATTACTTATTGTGTCTCTATTATAATTTTTTTTCTTTCCATGTTCTATGGTTGCTAATTCCAGTTGTCAGTTCTGTCTAAAATTACATAATTTTTAATGTACAAAAGTTACACCACTTGTAGAATGATAACTTCAGAGACTGCTCAAAACACTTGTTAGGATAGCTATAGATAACAAAAATCTTGTAAACTCGAGTGGATTTCTGGGTGGCATATATACAGAAGTGCAATCATCTGTAGCATATCCAGTGGTGTCTTTTCAGAACTGTACCCACTGGCATCCATTGCAATATTTACATAATTCCAAATTGGCTGTTGCATGTTGTAGACTCAGTGATCCATGGCAAATAATTAAGCTAGGCACTAGAAATGCATTTTGATGAAAGTATCTGCCTTTTAAGTTGGCATGTGAAAAAAAGAAGTGAATAACAAAAGAGACAATCTTTCTTCTGATGTCCAAGATGCTGAAGCTAAAATCTGACATCATGCTGAAATTGCTGTGGCACTTCACTGTACAACAACAACAAAAAAAAGAAAAAAAAATTCTTTATCTTGTTATGCTGACAAAATAAAGAGAATTCTAAAGGAAAGAGTCATATTCTTTCAAACTGCAGAAAAATTTTTGTCCATTAATGTTTCTGGGTTTTTCTCATTAAAAGCTGGAGAAAAATTAATTTTCTAATCCAATACATGATATTAGTGAGCTGAACCCTCTGACATTTAAATGGTAGACAGGTTGTTAATTTCATCTTCATAGCCAGATGAAATAGTCACCCAAAAATATATCAAAATTAAGACTGCTTCTAAAGTATTGTAGGAGACAGTGGATCACTGTAAAAATTTCATAATGGAAACTTGGCAGTTGAAAAGAGTGACATCTCTGCGTATGCTTTACTTCATTAGCTCAGAACAATGACTCAAAGCTGAGTTAGGAAACAGTCAGCATCATTTATATAAGCAAGGAAAAGATGCACATTTACCTTAGGCAGGAGGAAGAGGTACAGAAAGAAATTATAAATTTCCCTCTGTTGGGATACATGTAAATTATTTGGATTTTAGGAAGACAATTCTTCTTATTTCATGGTCTCTATAGCAGGACTGGCTGAATCATTGTATGAAATAACTACGTTAATATAGGAGACTGTGGATAATACCTGTTATTAAAGACAGGTTAACAGTCTATTTACATTGCTGGTTAGAATCAGTGTGGTCATTTCTATGTTACTTTATAGCGATTTTACAAGATTGCACCTCCAGAGAGTCTGAGGTTTCCCTCTTTTGTCAAAAGTAAATGAAGATGTAGTTGGTTGAATTCCATATTTAGATTCAAAATTCATTCTTATAGCCATAACTACAAAATAATTATATTGATGTTTTTGAGGAGATTGAAATCAGTATAAAATAATGTCCAGAACAAAATTAATTAAGATATGCTTTATTTCTGCAGCATGTAATAGCTAACATCTTTATTCTTGCTTCTTTGACTTCCTGAAAAAATACAGCACAGTAAATGAAACCTGAGCTTCAATAAACTGTTCAGGAATGTAGATATTATTATCAAAGGGAAATGGTGCTAACATTATACTTCAAAGTACATTTAATAAAATCTTTTCAATGTGTCTGTCATAATGAAAAATAATAAGAATCATCTGAACGCGAAATAATGCTACCATTGCCCAGTGACAATTCCTAACCAAAAGATGGTTTTGCTAACTGCGTTAAAGGTCTGGACATTTTAGCAAGTTAGGTCATGAAGAATTGTATGAATGAATTACCTCTGCCCTTTTCAAAGCAAGGTTACTTCCTGTATTTTTTTTTTTTTTTTCAAATATGTTGTCTGGTCTATCTTTAAATAGCTTAGAAAATGGGACTTTATCTTTTAGTGTAGCTGGTAGTACCACAGTGTAAGCTATCTCATTATTAAAATAGGTTTTCTTATAGTAAGAATAAGCTACTTAGCTCAGGATCAACATGTGTATAAACATGAGTTTCTATGCAGAATTTCACAGAGATTAAAAATACTTAGTATGAAACTCCATATGTTCATATGATACATATGTACTGATACATACATATGCCATAAATCATTCTTAATTTCTGATTTTCAGTTTTTCCCAGAAACACTTCTTTTTCTTTCTCCCCTTAGAATAAGAAAACATTCTGCACTAAAAAATATTGTGGCATATTGACATTTCTCACAAGCTGTAATGTGCTCATATCAACACTTCTTTTCCTTCCATATGCTGCATGAATAAGATACATGAAGGAACCTTTCTGAACAATTTTAAATATTTTTTCCCTTACTGCAGTCCCTACAACAATAATGCTGACAACATTTTAATTATGTCTAATTGGGAAAGGTATCTATTCCTTCTCATTCAAAAGGCTGCTTTCAAAAACGTTTTAGAAAAAATTATTTCCTCTTATTTTTAAATATTGAGAGGATGTGTCATAGCTGTTTAATAGTTTGTCTCTTGCTATAGTTTTCATTAGAATGCAACAGATGCTGAAGTTATTTCTTTTTGCTCTTTGCTAAGGTAAAGCTTCAACACAGAGAAAGTAAAAATGTTCTAGAATTTCCATTTTGTCACAACTTTGCAGATGAAGAAGGAGGAAGAGTGACTGAGCTCCCAGTTCTCATAGCTGGCTCTCCTTTTCCAGCAGGTTTGTCACAAATCAGAAACACTAGAAAAGTTTGGTTGGTGACAATGGCTGATTTTCAGAGCAGTCCAAAGGATTTAACAGATATTTTCTATTCATTTTAGCCTCGTGATGCATGGCTAGGCCTAGTCCACTCCAGTGTTTAAAATCTCAGATCCCACGACTGAACATTGTGCATTCAAGTCTGATAGGTACCAGTTTGTGGCACATAAACAAACAAGCACATGGCACCGAAACTATTAAAAAGGTTTTGAATGGTATTCAGAGTTCACTTTTTCTTGATAATACGATTTCGTTCTCTCCCAGAGTAAACAAGGGAAATGCAGAGGAAGTAACTCTTGCACTGTAATTTCAGGAAAGAAGCTGATCCATGGCCCTTGACAACTGAACTATTCTGTTTGTGTTCCTAGAACTTTAGGCTTTCTTTTTCTCTGACTGAGTGGTTGTATGCCATCAAACTCCATCAGAGTTGTGCTAGATCACCTTGACTGGATATTTTCAGTTTTCTCAGTGTTTCTTACAAGGTTTTATAACCAAAGTTGGAGAAGAGTAGAAGAGCTCTTGTCCTAAATGGATATTCTACCATGAAAATATCCCAATTGTAGTCCAGAAGTTAAGGGTTTAAATCAAGCACAAATAATCTGTATATTCTTTGCCTTTTCTGCTGTGCTTTCAAAGTTAGCATCAAACAAAAACACTTAGACAGAAGCTTCTTGGATATGAATTTGAGACAAGTACTGCTGGGGTATTCCCTAGGAAGGCTCTTTGCTTTTAAATACTTCTTAAATTTATTTCTTTCCAGAAGAGCACAGATATTTAAATCTTGACAAACGCTGCTGATCTTTCTGAGGGCCATTTAACAAGAGGACAGATACTCTTTTTGTTACATTCTCCCTACAACTTTTTTCAATTGAATATTTTGGGGATCTAGCTTCTGTCTTATTTTGGTGGCCAGACCACCAGTGTGCATATTTCTCTGGGCATACAAACAGGTACTTTACACGAACAGCCATTCAAAAAGTGCTCAGCTGAAGGGTTGTAAGTAAGACGACATGTCAGAGAAATACTGTATGTTCTCTGACATGTCATCACCTCTGCTGTGGCTGGTAACTGCAATGGGTGTAGCCTGGAGTGGCCAGCCACTGACTGGACCACAATCCAGAGGAAATATGAGAGTTGCTGTCTTTCTGACAAAGATTCATTTGAACTCCACGAGGCTCAGAGCAGAGATGTGCTTCTTGAGTGATTTAGTATCATACATGGCCCAGGAGCGTTATTGGAGCGTTATGTATTTACTTGCATACAGGTGGTGATAGAGTATTATTTACATGTTCTTATACCAATTTGTGATGTGTTTATTTTTCTTCTGATTCAGTTTCAGGCCCAGTCAAACTATGTAGCTTATTATTTCTTATAACAGTGGTCCTTAAATTCTAATTGCAATGCATCTAAATGCTTTTCTAAGTTTTATAATATAGTTTGGTCTTCTGATCACACTGGGTAGGATAAGAAATAAAAATGTAAGAGTAGCAGTTTATTAAGTAACATATTTTTTAACTCATTAAGGTTTGGTAAACCTTTGATCTCTTTTTGCCCACAGTGAAAACCTATGTTCTCTACATCACTACGGGAGCTACCCCTGGGTCAGGGACAGATGCAGATGTGTATGTTATGCTGCAAGGCCCTTTGGGAGATACTGGCAGAAGAAAGTTAATCAGAAAAGGAGATGATAATTTCACTAAAGGAAAGGTATACCTTATAATTTCTGCATTATAGTTTTCATTTTTAACACTCAATCCAATTCTTGCGGACTTAATAGGAGCAAGGCAGTCTGCAAAGTCCTGTTTGCAATGCTCTGTCATTGTTTGTGTGTGTGCCTATCAATATCTTTATGTGAGAAGTACTGATGCTTATACAGCTGATCCTAACAATACTGACAAGTAATAAAGTGATTATATCCAGTGCTTTTAGGTTCAATTTTGCAAATATAGAAGGTCTTCAGTGACATGCCAGCGGTTTTCATATGTATTTGCTTCACAATAGAGCTATAAAGAGACCCAATTTTCTTCTAATACCTCTTTTCTTCCCATGCCATTCTTCAGACTATGGCACCTTTCCTTGGCTTCTGCTGTCTAACCCCTCAGTCTGGTTCTTGGTCTCTCCAGACAGACACTATCCTCCATAGTTTTCTTAGGTCTATGGAAAGGGTCATTCATTCGCCTTGCAAGAGTGGGTCTTATAGCTCCTACACATAGACCAAAGAACAACAGAGCTGCCAGAGATGCATTTTCCTGTCACATTGTCAGTAAAAATAGAAATTAGAGGGAATTTGGGTTCTAAATGTGCTGCAGAAACATGGGTAGAATTACAGCAAAATGCATGTCTTTGACATCAAACCTAGTCCCTGTTGGAAGCTTTGGACACAGGGAGTGAAATTTTCAGCTAAAAAAATCACAAGATATTTTAACCATAGACTAAACAAATTATTTGTATTTACTGTGGTTCTACTTAGAAACAAGTTTGAGATTGAAACAATTTAATAAAGATTCTGAAACAAACATCTGTTATGGAAAATTTGGGTTGGAATAATTAAAGTTTAGAAAAAGAAACACCACTGTCTTGTAACCGGAAATACTAAACATATTTTACATTAGACAGTGCTACCTGCCTGTCTTGGACTGCGTGTACCCTGATACCTTTCTGAAATCTCAGTGAATACTGTGACCATGATATTCTAACCTGTCCTTCTTTTGGAAATAATGTGTAGTAAATTATTTTCTTCTGTTGGTGTTGGCTGCCAAACAAATTAGTTTCCCTAAGGATGCAAGCTTGCAAATCAGCCTAAATTGGCAGCCAAAGCAGGGCCAGCTTCTAATTACGCCCAGTCTTATCAATTCAATGGGAATTGAAAATGGGTATTATTTCACTGGATTCACCCACTTGAAATACTTATTCATAAGAAAAGTTGGGGGGTTTAATTGGTTGTTTTTAAGGGACTAAATACTTGTGGATAAGGGTACTCAGTTTTGATAAAGTCAGATTATGGTTTACTGACAAGATGATTTACTGAATATTAGAGCTGCTGTCCTTTCTTCCTAATGGAATAAAGTTAGTTTAATGTAAGTTTTACTGGATTTCTCCTTAAATCATAGTCCCACAAGTGTGCAATATAATTTCTGGACTGGCGGTTTTTAATGAAGAGGGACCAGGGATGCACATCAACAGAAATGTTGCCTAAGAAAACAGAAGTGAACCACAAAGATTTATAACCTGAAGAGTAATTTTATAGCATTTGTGTCTACTTCAGTGTGGCTCAGAATTTTTCTGTCTTACAGAGTAAGATGCAGAGCTGGCATGTAGCCATCTCTTCATTATTTATTTGACATTTTATAGGAGCAGTGTGTGAATGCAACACAGTATCCGTGTATTTCTAAATGTGGATACCAGCATAGAAATATTTTAGGATCCTAAAACGAAATTACCTGTAGATAAGTAATAGCAAAACACATAAAAGGCTTGATTCACTCTTTGTTCGATGAAAATAAAGTAAAGGTATTTGGTTAATTGGAAAGTGTAAAGCAATTCTGCAAGCAAGACTCCTGCCTTTGCAGCAATATTTTGTTCATGACATGTTTTGGAATTTTCCCAATGTTTTCTTCCCTTTACAAGTAATCTCCAAAAAGACTCTCAAGTGTAGCATGTCTCTTTCTGCACCAGCCCAATCACATATTGTGCCGAGCACCCCTGCAGTCAGAGAATCTGCACTTGGTGGTTTAGGGGATTTGGAGTATAACAGTCAGAATTTGCATTCTGAATCCTAACAGTTGTCCTGACATTTTAAAATGTGCTTTTCCTTGCAATATTTTTTCCCCTGACTATACAGTAACAGCTAGTGAACCGGAACAGTGTTTCTGTTAGAAATTACATCAAAATATGGTGTTAGTCTCACAGAATGTCAGGGCTGCTACAAGCAACAGTTTAACTATGCAGAAATACATAGAAATGTTTAAAAATTCAGTGAACTTTGCAGTAGATTGGTGATATTCTCTCATTTAACAGGTCTTTTATTTTCATGAGCTGAGATACATGATAGTAAAAAAGTGAATTAACATCTTATATCTGAAAAGTTGCTTTGTGCCTTTCCAAGGTCCTTACACCTGTGAAATCATCAGAGAACTGGTAAATAAAGTGATATGCATGATATTATTAATTCACCCTATAAACTCCCTGCAAGCTCCCTATAGCTCACCCTTGAGAAAGAGCAGCACCGTCACCAAGAAAGCTGTGTTTCTGGTGATCTACTCAGTCAAATAAGTGTGACTACTCACACTGCAAGAACAACATTCTTTCAAATTGCTATGACATTGATGCCTTGTTTGATGTTCTCCTAAAAACTGTAAGGATAGACAAAGCAATCTCAGCACTCTTCTTCATACAGTTCAGTTTTCATGAAATCCTAATAGTATTTACTCATCCTTCATGAGTCAGTTTAAGTCTGATAAATGTTACTTGCTACAAACACTTTCTTGAAACAAGTATATTCAGCACAGACAATCTGTGAGAAACAGGGCCCAGTTTTGTAAAATCCTTACGGTATCTCCATATTGCTTCTTGCACCCAACATTTTTCAGCAGATGTAATTCTTTGCGCTTCTTTATACAATCTTTGATAGACTTGCTGTATGCTCTGTCATATGACTGATTTACTCACAAATTTCCTGTTTGAGAATGTGGGTTTCTTTCAGATTAGTTCCATCAAAACTGGTAAACTGCAGTGAATGTCATGACTGATATTTAAGTACTTTAATCTAGGTTTTATGAAAGTGAACAGTATTTTAAGTACTCCAAGTTTCTGAAGCACTAAAATTTCTGAGAATTTGTACTTCATTCTATTAGTATTTGAAAAGATATATCCTTTATCCAGCCCTATATTTAGACATCAACTGCTCAGGTTGGTACCATGGTAACTGCAGCACATACAAAAATTGTCAGTGAGAGGTGACTGTTACTGTTCAGATTCAGTACTCACATATGAAGCATTGACAATTTAAAAGAAAAAAAAACAACTTCAGGGAAAAAATCCGTGTGTGCCAGAATACACTAAGAAGGGTCAGAATGTGGGACAGTGTACTAAGGCCACTAGTAGGAAATCAGTATTTGCCTGTAGTGTCCACATCCCATTGCACGGAGAGTGCTGCTAATTTGTAACTGCAGATAAACCTTCCCTTATGGAAAACATGTCTGACAATGATTGAATACTTGCAAAATGCCATTGATCCAAATGTATTAATCATAGTGGCACACTGTTGGTCAAGTTAATGTTGTACAGAAATGCACTCTAAATCTGTCTGGTCATCACAGAATCATACAATGGTTTAGGTTGGAAAAGACCTTTAAGATCAAGTCCAACCATTAACCCAGCATTGCCAGGTCCACCACTAAACAATGGCCCTGAGTGCCACATCTACACAGCGCATGAATATTCCAGGAATGGTGACTCACCCACTTACCTGGACAGCCTGTTGCAATGTTTGATGACTCTTTTGGTAAAAAAACCTTTCCTAATATTCAATCTAAACCTCCCCTGATGCAGCTTGAGCTTGCATTATTGCTTGTTGCATGGTAGAAAAGGCTGACTCTCACCTGGCTACAATCTCCTTTCAGGTAGTTGAGGAGGGCAATAAGGTCTACCTTGAGCCTTCTTTTCTTCAGCCTATACAGCTCCAGTTCTCTCAACCACTCTTCACAGAACTTGTGTTCCAGACCCTTCAACAGCTTTGTTGCCATTCTCTGGACATGCCCCAGCATCTCAAAGTCTTTCTTGTAGTGAGGGACCCAGGACCAGACACAGGACTTAAGATGTGGCTTCACCAGTGCTGAGTACAGGGGAACCCTGGTCCTGCTGGCCGCGCTATTTCTGATAAAAGCCAGGATGCCAGTGACCTTCTTGGCCACCTGGGCACACTGCTGGCTCCTGTTCAGCAGCTGTCAGCCAGCACTCCCAGGTCCTTTTCCACCAGGTATCTTTCCAGCCACTCTTCCCCAATCCCATAGTGCTGCACGGGGTTGTTTTGACCCAAGTGACCTGGCACTTGGCCTTGTTGAGCCTCATACCATTGGCCTTGGCCCATTGATCCTGCCTGTCCAAATTCATCTACAAAGCCTTCCTGCCCAGCAGACCAACACTCCACCTGACTTCATGTCATTGCAAACTGACTGAGAGTGCATTCAATCCACCTGTCTAGCTCATTGATAAGTGTATTAAACAGGATTGGCCTCAGTACTGAGCCCTGGGGAACACCACTTGTGACTTGTCACCAGCTGGATGTATCTCCATCCACCGCCTCTCTCTGGGCTTGTTCATCCAGCCAGTTTTTTACCCAGGGCACAGTGCACCTCTCCAATCCATGAACAGACATTTTCCCCAGGAGAATGCTGTGGAAAATGGCATTAAAGGCTTTCTTAAAGTCTGGATAAACAGCATGCACAGCTTTTCCTTCATCACTAATAAGGTTGGTCTAGCAGGTCCTGCCTTTCATAAACCCAGGGTGGCTGGGCATAATGCCCTGATTGTCTTGTATGTGTAGCATGATGGAACTTGAGATGATCCCCTCCACGCCCTTTCCTAGTGCCAACATGAGGCTGACAGGCTTATAGTTCCCCAGATCCTCTTTTGGACCCTTGTAGATGGATGCTATGTTTTCTAACTTTCAGTCAGCTGGGACCTTTGCAGTTAGCTGGGACTGCTGGTAAGTGATGAGAAGTGGCTTGGTGAGAACATCTGCCAGCTCCCTCAGTACCTTTGAGTAGATCCCATCCAGTGTTAAGAGCTGCAGCAGTTTGCTGGCCATTTCCACTTGGAGTGTGGGGCCTTCAATCTGCTCCCTGTCTCTGCCTTCCTGGTCAGGGGACTGGGTACCAGGAAGACAACTGGTCTCACTATTACAGACTAAGGCAAAGAAGGCAGTAGGTACCTCAGACTTTTCCTCATCCTTTGCCTGCCCTGTTGGTGGCACTCCTGGTTGCTTGCACTCCCTCAGGACTTCTTTTATACATGTAGAGAGCTTGGCCACCATTGCTCGTAGCCCAAACCTCTCAGCTGCTGACATGAGTTGTGGACTCTTAGGGGCTCTCTCTGCTTCCCCTGTGGTTCCCTCATTTCAGGAAACTCCCCAGCACACCACACTGCATTTCTCAGCTGCTGATTGTGTCAGCACCAGAGATGCTCGCCGGTGACTGAGTCCTAGTTTTGGTTTCACTATGTTTCAATCCATTGAGCAGAATGATTAATCAGATGGGAACTAGGAAAATATGGAATACCATCTTAGCGTAGGAAAGACTGGTCGAGGTTGCTAGAAACTGTGAGGAGAAATCCAGAAAGAAAGAATGTAACTAAAGCTTTATATCATCCTAGGAGACGGTGGCAAATATCTGAGTAATGTGCAGTTCTCAGCGATAACTCCAGGATGGCATTTCTTAGTCAGTAATTACAGTCAGTAAGAGATTTATAAGGCACAGAGTTAGGACATCTAACCATTGTGATCACCTAGCTTTCCTGCACAACACTGCCCAATGGAGTAGAGCTGTGTGAATAATTGATTTTAGTTTCCTGACTTCTTGCAGGAAAAGAAAACATGGAAAACTTTGTTGCAAAAAATTAAAAACTGGGCAAAACTAATTAACACTAAAATTAACTGCAAGAGGGGGATGCTGTATTCTGTGTATGAAGAGCTCAAAAATAAATCACATAAAAGACATTTCTAGGGCTGAAATGCATCACACTTAGTTTTACTTGCCTGTATTGTACACATTTTTTCTAACATGATGGTTTGATTATCTGCTGCAGAAAGAGAGTGAAGTAGATGCTTCCAGGAGATGGTTACCTTCTCCCTTTATTTGGACATTTATCTTAAGATGAAATTAGTTATGCTCAGAGACTTCCTGCTGCTTTCTAAAAATTTTGTGGGGAAATTGCCTTACTATATAGACTTATTTTAGATAGGTCAAGTTGGGTAAATGAATTTTATGCTGTATTCCTTTCAGTTTTTAATAAACAAGATAATTTTAAAAATAAAATGCAGCTAACTTTATTAACTTAATGTATCAAAAAATCTTAAAATAGTTATGGTCAGTCCAAGGCTGCATTTTTCAGGAAATAAAATATTCAATCATCTTCCTTAATGCAACAAGAACTATATTAATTTCAATTCAAGTTAAATAGTTTAGACAATGTATCTAACAGAATGAATGGCTACCAGTGATGAAGATTATATCTAGCTGGAAAGTTGTTTCAAAGCTTAAATATCCCTTTTTTTTCTCTCTTTTTTTTTTTTTTTTTTTTCATTTTAGAGATTCACACTATTTTCTGTTTAAATTTGTCAATTTTTAACTCCTGGGAACCAATTTTAATTACCCTTTATACTGTTAGCCTGGATAGCTGTCTTACACCAAACTTTTGCTGTCTTTGACAATATTTATGGCTATAAGGAAATAGTATGCCTTTGACAAGTTAAATAGATTATTCTGCTTGATTCACTGAAAGTAAGGCTTTTCAGTGATTTATTAACTCTCACAAATCTTTTCAGAGCACTTTTCAATTTAGCACCCTACTTCTTAAAGTGTCATAACTAGAGATTGTATTTGCATAATCTGTAAAATCTTATTTTCTTCAGATAACTCATGAAAATACTAAAGAGCATAAGCTTATTAACAGGCCTCACTGTAATGAAATGTGCTTGAAAATATTCTCTGTTTACAGCTGCACTTGCAGACATACAAGTTAGACATTTTATTATCCCGTTATTATACTGGATTATGCTATCTTAATCAAAATATACAATCATATGCATTACTGAAGTTGAAGAAAATTGCATCCATCCTTTTTTTTTTTTTTTCTCCTTGTCAAGCAGATCTCAAATTTGGACTTTTATTAAATCAATCCAACAATCAGGCTGTATCAGATGGGGTTGAATCTGTCCAAAGTGATGGCTGTTTTTCTTTGTTGTTGTTTTGTTTTGCTTTGTTTTGTTTTTTTGTTTGTTTGTTTGTTTTTGTTTTTTAATGTGTGCTGTGTAATAGTCTGTGTTTACAGCTTTGGATGTGGCTTATGGTATTGGTCTGTGTAGCAGTCCTTTTCCATTTTATCAAATGCGTCTTACTTAAAGTCTGATGGAAATGTTTTTCCTAATTAGTTAAATGGTCATATCTGCTGGTTATTATAAGATCCTGCTATTTTTTCATACTCCTGTCACTGTTCTGTGCATACAAATCCTGTTTCAAAGAGATTTTTTTCTAGTTATACTAAGCAAATTAACATAAGGTCAGTAAAGGACAAATATTATTTGTTTTTTTTTCACTGCCCCTATTCTTTCACTGATTATTCATAATCTTATTGAAGATGAACAAACCATGATAAATGTAGGTTATCAGAAACTTCTAATTATTCATTCATTGTCATTTACATTACTATTTCCTTGTAAAGATAAAGATTTTCAATTAATTTCTTGATCAGAATTTAGCATAATACAAAAACGTGCTGCAGAAATGTGAGTTTAGAAGAAATTTGGGTTTGGTTTTTTCAGATGCACAGAAAACACTATTTTTAAAGAAGCATTTTTACAGGACACCGATTACAAGATGGTGAAGGCACAGACAGATGCACTTTTCGTCCTCCCACTGAGCTGAGACAAGACAGTACTGATAGCAGTGCTTGTCACCACTGCTGCTTACCACCTAGAGTTTCCACTCCTTAAGTTTGCTGGCACAGTGACATACATTTACTCTGTTCAAATGTTTATTCAGCATAAGCGATTAATATTGTTAGTGATTTAGACTTTTGTACTTGGTCTATCTTGATAAAATTTGGCTGGAGCTGATTGTGTGGTTATGCTGGCACAGCTATGAATGTGATAATGTCCATCTAAGACAAGCATGTGGTACAGGATGGAGGAGTTCAGTTCAGCACAACTGGAAAAGCCCACAGAACCATAGCCTGAAGGGTTATGTCTCAGTAAAAGTAATTTTTCTTGTTTGTCTCCTGGTACAGGAAAATTCACAAACTGTTTCTGGTTTGGGCTCAGTGTTATAGGGACCTTTATTTTGCCTCTCAGTCTTAAAACTCCTTTGTTTTCAGTGGAGTTTCTCCAGATTAACAAGTGAGATCAAAATAATCAGGCAGCAAATCAATAGGTTTGCTAAGCTTAATAGAAAAGGTCCTTTATCTAGACACTCTAACTCCTTTTCCAATAAAAGCCTATTAAAATGATACTAACATTAGCAGTATGGGAAATCGCTTGTGCATACAGGTTGATGAAATGAAGCATATGGTGTGTCTTGACTTGCCATTTTCAGTTCTGCTGGGAATATCATCATTAACCAACAATCAAGTCTCAATAGCAAGCCTATAAAATGATTGGCATTTATAAAGGTAAATATTGCACAGTGACTGTTCAAATGCTTCTTCTGTTACAAGAGCTATTGCAACTGCTACAGACAGTGACATGCTGCCAGCACTGACACTGAAGAGTACTGAATAAAGTCAAACTGGCTCATAGATTCAAAGGAAGTGCTCAAAGCATGGGTCCCAGGAAAGAAAGAAACATTCGAAGAAAATCTGAAAAAGAGTTAATTAAAAAACCCAAACTTTAAATGTTCTGGAAAGTTTACTGGAATGATTGATTTAAAGGAATTTTTTAGCTGTTATTTTCTTAGCCAAGAAATATGAAAAGTGCCATTTCTGGTTTTGCTAGGGCAGCTCTTCTGGGTCACAGAGGATACGTGGCTCTCACATTGTCAGTCTCAGCTGCTCAGTCTTGGAGAATATCTTTCTTTCTCCAGGCAATGTTACTTAAGAAAATTTAGTGTGCTGTACATACACACGATTTGTTTTAACACTATTCTGAGAAAATTCAATATAAGCTCTGCTGAATTAGACAATATGTATTATTATCAATATTAAAGGTGACTTTTCTCAATTCAAGCCTAATTTGCTGTTAGTAACTAAAATACAATTAAGATTTTCCCCTAGGGGAAAATGATAAAGAGTTTTATATAATATACATTTACTTCTCTGTGTTTTCTTCCTCTCTCTGCAGAAGAATTAACACTCCAGTAACTTAAAAAGTCCCAATTTGTAAACCAAATAAGAGATAGAGTATCATATGACATACAAGACCTATCATCAGATTATTTCCAACATTTTATGCCTAATACGTGGTCTCTGATGAATCCACAAAAATATTATCTAAATTATTAATAATGATTGAATTTCTTAAAATTAGAAGGAAATATATGTCCTAATCTGTCTGTTTACAGACAGCTTGAGAAAAGAAAAGTGAATTAAATTTGGCAAATAAATTATCTCTAGCAAATTGTTCTTACCGCTAACAATTATAGTTGCTGCTCTTTCTCTGTTATTTTTTGGTCTCTTGACTACAATAAAGCTCATTACACCACGTAGATTTTCAGATGTACACATAAAGAGAAAATCTAATCTTGTCTGTGAAGTGAGTTTACCCCAGTTGACACAGTTTCTAGTCTACTTAATAGTTTCTTAACTTCGAGTGTATTAGCTGTCTGAATCGTCTGCAAATTTGACCATGAGATTTCATATACTCTAAAATAAGCTTGTTAAAATGGCACATTGACAAATGACAAAGTAATGTGTCTAACACAAACCAAATAACGTTTTCACAAATGTTTATTCAGCCAAAATATACTTCTTTTTAGAGGAAAAGGGTTTTGGAAAACCTTCAGTGTATTAGCCATATATACAAACTTGCTGTTATATGTGACTGGATTATCCATGTTATAGAGAACTCATAGTACATGGTGCCCTTGATTTAGTAAGTTACTAAGTTACTAAGAGTTTATTAACCATCAAGCTTAGTGCAATCAAACCCCACTATCACTCGTCTGGAGACAGCACAAGTCTAGAAGTCAGCAGAATACGGTCTGTATTTTTCCTTTGTTCTTAACTCTCCTTTCCAAGAGTAGATCACTGACAACAGATTTTTTTTGGAGACACTGATGATTGTGTCACTAAATTAGTCATCCCCTGGAAAACTCTTTTCTCTTAAAAAGCAGTTATTCTAACAAGTATCTGACAAAAGGTTCCTCCTATACTTCAAATAAAATAAATAATTGTGCTTGTTTTTCCTGGGGTAGAGTTAATTTTCTTCACAGTAGTTAGTCTCTGTTTCGGATTTGTGCTGAACACAGTGATGATGTTTTTGTTATTACTCAGCACTCCTTACAAAGAGGCAAGGCTTCTGCTTTTCATACTGCCACACTGGTAAGGATGCTGGGAGTGTGTGGGAGGTTGGGAGGGGACACAGCCTGGACAGGTGACCCCAGCTGACCAGAGGGATATTCCAGACCATATGACATCAGCTCAGTCTATAAAGTGGAGGGAAGAAGGAGGAAGGGGAAATGTTTGGAATGATGGCATTTGTCTTCCCAAGTCACTGTTACATGTGATGGGACCCTGCTCTCCTGGGGATGGCTGAGCACCTGCCTGACCATGGAAAGCAGTGAATTAATTCCTTGTTTTGCTTTGCTTGTGTGCATGGGTTTTGCTTTCCCTGTTAAAACATCTTTATCTCAACTCATGACTTTTCCAGCTTTTTCCCTTTCGATTCTCTCCTCCATCCCACTGGTGAAGGAGTGAGTGAGTGGCTGTGTGGGGCTTGCTTGCTGGCGGGGGTTAAAGCATAATAAACATTCATTAATATAAGCATAATAATTTGCAAGAATAAGTAGCAATTTCAGAGATAAATTTTTACATTTTGGGAGCTTAAAAAATTTTATTACTAAAAGACGCAGGGGACTGTATGTCCCTTACATCTGTGTTTTTCACTCATCTATCCCTATGTATGTTTAATACATTTTATTTAGTAGGTGTAACAAATGATTTTGTTTTATTCAGACATGATGCTACAGCTTTATCAATCCTATTAAAGCAGTGATTATACTAATATCTAAATTAAGGTAAATTAAGAGTTCAAATTAGTCATATTCAATCATCATATTAGTTTAATAGGTAATAAAATAAATCTTAGTGTTGACACTACCCATTAATTTTTTTTGATTTGACTAAGGAAAACAAGACGAAGAACCTCTTTACCTTCAGTCCTGCAATCTGTCTAGAATTTCAGCCCTTCCAATGTATTTGCTCTGCTGCTGCAGGACATTATCCTGAGTATCTCCATTTTCATTTTACGCTTTTGCCAGTCTGAATTTACTAAGCAGCTGATAACATTGACTCCTTGGAAGGAAGTAGAGCTATTCAACTGGATCTTCAACACTTTTTCATTAAAATCATGGTCTCATTTTCCCATTTCACATGATAACTTAGGTGTGATAGTGCAGATGCGATGGTAATAAGGTCTGCAGCAGTTTTTGACTAACAGGACCTTTCAGTATAGAAGTCACAGAGTGACTCAATGACAGGTTGGTGATTATTTTTAGGAGACTGTTAAGGATGTAGTTCATAAACACACATACTTTAACATTCATATGTACATGTATTAATGAAAAATGAAAACAAAAGTTGAAGAACAATTTTAAAAAAAATTCTGTTTCTGGAGGTTTGGTTTTTTTTGTTTTTTTTTTGTTTTTTGTTTTTTTTTAAATAGGTGGTCATATATTGTCTGCAATTTTGAGCTCAGTAGTTTAGGTTAAGCTGTGAAAGCTAGTCAAGCTGGTCTTTGTGACACAAATCTTTCATCAGTTCTTCAGCTGAAAAGCCTGCTCAGGAAAGAAACATAACTATAACTGGTGGAGCAAGAAAACTGTTTTTCTCTGTTTCATCTCTGCATAAACCCTTGGTTAAAGGCTGCTGCCCTCTTGCTCTGGCAGAGCAACTGCAGTGTGAATTCGGTTGAGAAGACTTTTCAGGACTCGAGTGTTTTTCATCATTTTTTATTGCTACCTGGTCCCTTCAGAAACATCTTTCTATCTTTAAATCATACTGGAAATTCCGTCATGAATAACACCACGTTTTACCAGTTACCAACGCCAATAGAAATGAGATGATAATTTGTAAATCAATAAAGCAAAAATGGTGGAAAGTCTCTATGCCAAGAATTTAATCTCTGTTTTCCATTTGAGGAAATAGGAAAAAAAAGCAAAAACCACATATTTTGAAAATGGTTTATGTCTGACATTTCACCATTTTCTTTAGGAATCTTACTTCAGTGTTCTAAAAATTGTAAAAATGTTGTGGACTTTTTAACTGATAAGAGAATAGCAGAACTCATTTCAACATAACTTTCTCTAATATTTTTCTTTAAATTCAGTTATTTTTATTAAAACATCCTACAAGTTAATCCAAATCTGGAATGAAGTTTGTCATTTCTTCCTAAGAAAATAAAATACCTTTCTGTGATGCTCATTTCTGCTCCTCTTGTTACCTGTATTTCCCCCCTTAAATTGTAACCCTTGGCATCTATTTTGTTGAGAGTAAGATATGTTTAAAAAGTTATCCTTGGAGATCATTAAACTTGAAATTTGGGAAGTAAAATCTCTCACAAATTGAGCATAAGCAAATGATAAATCTGTGTGGGCAAAGAGGTAGTTTAGCTGTAAACTGTGGAACCACAAAGGGAACAAATACTTCTTAATGCACGCATTTAGCATCTTTAAAACTGTTAAAGTTCTGGTTCTGTTCATCTGTTCTGCTAATATTTATTGAGTTTATAAAAAAAGTCCTGATTTTTTTCTCACTTCTGTACTTCAAAATACACTGATAATTTAGTTCCATGATTCTGTTTCCATATGATTTTTTGATTCTGAATTTTTCAGGTGGATACTTTTCAAGTGGAAGCAGTAGATGTTGGCATTCTGCAAAGAATGGTAGTTGAAAAAGGGAAAGGCTCTGACTGGCTTCTGGAGAAGATTATTGTGAAAGAGTCAGCATCCTCAGGGACAGAAATATTGTTTATGGCTCAAACATGGCTTAAAGACAGACGCGATGGAAAAAGATCTGCCTCAGTAACTCTGAATGCCACAGGTCAATACTATCTTCAAACTATCATTTGCTGAGATTCGCTCCAAACTCCAGATTGCAGCTATGTGATTTGCTTCTACAAACAAGTTATGGTTTAAAATATTCCAGTAGGACATTGTCATTAGACAGGGAATTAGTGTGTCTGAACACTGCTGTGTTTTAGTACCATTTAATAACCACTATTCGCCAGAGGATAATTTCTGCTTTGTTACTCCAGGTTTACAGTGGCATAAATGGCAATGTATTTGAGCTACTTCTTTACCAATTGCTGCCTCTCCAAGTCTTACTTCTACACTTGAAAACTATTTTTTAAGCTTCTAATACTTCTTCTGACTACTAGCTAGGCAGAGTGAAAATGAGGCAAAAAGTGGGGCAAACTACGTTTAACCAATGAAGAAAATGTCTTCATTGTATTCAAGATAACTTTTATACAGTATTCATACTACACTTTTTTGGCTGTTTTTGCCAGAAACTGGACATATTTTTGACTGATACCATGTGAATAATCAGTCCACAGAAGTGCAGTTTTGACCCCACTGCCTGTGACTGCACTCTGTCAAAACAAGAAGGGAATGTACACCCTCCCTCCCTGTGTCATGGCTTCAATACCAGCATGTATTTCAATGCAATCTGGTGTACAAGCTGGAACAGAATAACATAGTCCAATCAGATCAGGAGGCAAAGAAGACTCAGTATGTACCTCTAAGACTGATCTATTTCAAATGGTACTACCTCTAGGAGAAGTTAATTGACAGTATAGATGAGTCTTTAGATCACAGAAAATATTCTAGTTCTTTTCCTCCTAACTCCCAGGACATCTCTGCTCACCATAACAACATTGGCATTATGTCCAGCAATAGCATCTTGAGACTGAATAGGGTTCCAGTTCAATCCATTTCCTCTGCTTTATGGTCTCTAACTTTTGATCATTTGCAACCAGAAAGAAAAGGAGGAAGCTGTTATTGTACAAAAGCAACTAGTTTTAGATTGCATGTTGGGACTTTTATAAATAAAAAAAAAAAAAAAAGGAATATTTATTTTCTGTTTCTACCAGACTGCATTGATTTGGACAAAGTGTTCCCGTGAGTTTCTTTATATCACAATTGATGAATCCAATCTAGGTTATGAGCTCAAAAGAAGGTTCAGGTTTGGTTCAGGCCTCTACCTAATATTTACAAGCAGTTTTTGTCTATACCAAATCCCACTGAAATCAGTGGAAACTAATAGCAGTGGGAGGAACATTAGCACCTAGAATGGGCATTAAAGTCATCCAATTAGTGCTCATTCATCCAGAGCATGAATTGTACAAATGAAACACGAGTGTTTTAAAATGAAAACTGCTTGAATCTTCATGTTACAACCATTTCCTAGTAAAGAGCTAGCCCTAGAGTCAGTTCTTTACATAGGATGATATGTAGAAGATTGTGCTTGAGTAGAAAAGTCCATTGTACACTTCCTAGTTCAGTCTTTAATCTAAATGATAAAACAGTCATTTACCTCACTAGAGGTCAATACAGGCATTTATTATCATATAGACACTGTTCCACAGAAAGTATTAATTTGATCTTTTTTTTTAATTAGAAATTCAGGAGAGCAGGAGCACTTCTGCCTGGCCTTTAGGAAGAAAGCAAATGAATTCAGGTATAGCTTCTGTCATTACTTTGACTGTTTTATTGATCAGTTCTGAAATAATAATGGGAGAATATTTTCATCACAATATGTCATTACACTTATTAGTACTGACAAGACTTTGCCCTTTGCAATAGTAAGAAATGGCTTAGGGAGCTGATCAGTACCCAGATGACATGCTTATAAAATAATGCTCCCCATGTAGACTAAGGCATCTTAGAAATTTTATATCAGATACCTTGGTTAATATATGAAAACAGAAACATCATTATTATTTGTTTCCTTTTTATTTTGCTTATTTTATATATTCAGAAGGCAGATGGAGGATTTATTTCACAAAACATCAAGAAGAAACAAAACCTGTATTCGAAAAGTTGTCAGAAAATATATCCAAAATGGTTATGGTTTTTTATGGAAGCAACGGCAAGTCAAATCCAGTTTCCATGGAAAACAGAGTGGAACATCAGATGAAGAACCAAATAACATATGATGTAAAATAACATATTAATATGCCTATATTTAAATCTTCCTTGAGTTTCCTTTTAAAGAGAAATAATCACGTGTTATTGTATAAATATTAAAGAAAAACAAGACTGAAATTTGAAGTTGCATACCAGATTTAATTTTTAATTTTTGACTTTCTCAAGTTCATGATGATTAAGCATATTCTTTTTCCTTTTTCCCCCCAACAAATAGTTAATTATGCATATAAATTTAAATGGCATAAACATTACATATTTACATTTAGAAATCAGTGTGGTACATAATTTAGAACAATTACAATGAATGCCCCTAGAGGATAAAGCTAGAATGTCCTTAAGTGTCTACAGTCAACTTTGTTCTGTTGTTTTTGAACTCAGTGGGACTTTTGGCATCAAGACTGATGCAAATGAGTCCAGGACTCATTTGCAAAATGAACAGAACAAACTTCCTCTCTTTCTCTAACTTACCTATGTATTTATCTGTATTTCTCCGTTTGGATGCTAACTCACTGTTTTGTTGCTTCCTAGATACATTTGCCATCTGATTTGGGAATGCTTTATAAAGTGAGACTTGGTCTACACAATTTGGAAAACAGCATATCCCAGTTGTCTCTTTGTCATTTTAAACTACAGAACACATCAACCCTGGATACCTTTAGTTTCACTGTAAATAAAACACTTCCTCTTTCTCTTAATGGAGACAGATGGATTGAATTCCCTATACAGTGGCCATTAAAAGAAGCACTTTCTGGTAGGTATAAATCTATTTCAAAGCAGTAGAGTGGTCCAGGAGGTTAACACGTCCTAGTATTACAGTAGAAACCATTATCAAAAGAGAAATTTTTATTGTCTTTATTTAATGATTCATAAAGACTGGATAAGAATTTAAAATGTATGAAGGAAAATACTACCCACTCAGCTTAATTTCACTACCGTAAAGTGGGAAATGTAATATTCATTTGATTGTACAGAACCATTATTGTATGCTACAAAGAACAGTTTATAAGAAATATCCTTTTCTTGCAATACTGTAATATTTCTATTTTCCTTTGTTTAGTCCTCAGCTGCTCATATTATTGACATTAACAACATGAGTTTTTATAGCTCATTTACTATTAAGTGATTCTGTTGTTTGTTTGAATATTCCAAACAAATGTTCTCAGTAAATAACAGCTCAAAACTACATATAAGCTTCCGCTTTATTACCTTTATACACTCCAAATATTTATGCCTGTTAAAATTAGTTCAACAATTCTTACATATGTCACCTTGGTTAAGTAAAATAAAAGAAACCTTTTCACCTCAAATCCACCATATCTTCTAATGTGATGCTTACTGAGTGCCACCATATTATGAAACAATTATCAACTAAATTAACAGACCGAATAACGATACTTAATATTAAAATAATTTGTCTCTGAGTTTTAAGCAGAAAACAAATTAATTATTTGGGTAAAAAAAAAAATCAGTTCATCTAAAGTGAGCTGAAGTAGAATTTAAATTAACTACCCCAATATACTTCGTATTGGAACTTAAGGCCTAGTTTCAGTGAATGCATCTAAGGCATCTAAAGGTAGCTATGCAAATAGTCTCAGTAGAATTAGCAGAGGTTGAGGTTTGTTTGGTTTTTGTTTCTTTTTAGTATTTTTGCTGCACTTGTAAATGCACAATTTGTATTTAGGCTTTAAATTTTATACTGCTTAGAGATGTTATTCACTTGAAAAAGTACACAGAACAGGGCTTAATGGCCTTCATTTGCTACACACAAGATTGAAACAAAGAAGACCTTCAGATTAGCATAGAAGCTGTTAGTGTGCCCCTTTCAAAACACTGATCTCTGTCACAGACGGATTTATGGTACAGGTACAAGCATAGAGAAATGATGAGAGAAAGATGCAGCATGAGTGATAAAGGGACAGTGAGACTTGAATCCTTGAGATCATTCTGAGTCTGGCTCTCATTTACCTCTTGGGTGAAAAAATAATTTCCCCATTCTTTAATTTTTTTTCCTTTTTTTTTTTCTTTTTCTCTTTGGTAATACTATTATTCTTTGTAAATGCTCTCAGATCAACAAGTATAAAAATCAGAAACAAGGAACAGGTATTATATTACCTATGTGTTTAGGTAAAATAACAAACAAATGAAATAGCTCATCTCTGTTGCTTTAATTTCTTTCCACACATGATTTAGAAGTCTCCAAGGAGGGCTTTGCAACCACAGTAAGGAAAAAAACTAGGACAGTGATTCCCCCAAATCTTTGCCGTTTATGTCCAAGACAGTTTTAAGCAGCTCCACAGCAGGTGGTACATGTGGAGTTCAAAGTGATCTTTACACACAAACTTACTTGCAATTTATTGTGCAAAAGGGATACACTTTTCTGTCAGCTTTCTAAATCTAATTTATTTTCTCCTTGGTTTTCTTTTTCTCAGCTAAAAGCAAACCCAGTATTATGTTAATTGGAATGGAAAGCAGCTGATCATAATCACCATAACCAAAATCCATGTGCTATTAAATTTCAGATACAGCTCTGTCATTCATAGAGTGCCTTAGTATTTAATCTCTTAGTTATATTTAATTTATTTTTTTTAATATTTTCTACTTGGGATTGGGATCAAGCATATGCTAATGGCTAACTGAAACCATCAAAATGCAGCTGATAAAATACAGTACTGACCCTTGAGATCTGGCTGTGCACACGCATGCCTTTGGGTGTATTACTGGGCAGAGGCCTCCAGCTGAGTTTATACATAAATAGTTTTTCTTCATTGTACCTCCCTTTGAGGTGCTTACACCTCAGGAATCCCCAAGGGTGACATGGTGCTCGCTCTCTCTCTTTTCTCATCTACAGGGACTGTACAGAAGCTGAATTTTGCAATACTGTAGTTTTCAAGGCAAAACAATTAAATATTGAAAGGGTGAAATAAAAATGCACTATGCTACTTTCAAACTGATTATTTCCAAAAAGTTATCAGAGAGCCATAATTCACACTGAGATTATGAAATAATTAAAATTTTATAAAATTAATGGAGCTGTAACATTCATATATGTTATCTTTATTGTATATAACTTCAGAGATTTCTTTTGTTTTCCCTCTTTACAATCTATTCAGTACACTACAGAGATAAAAGCTTGGTTGCCTATGTTTACGCTATGATTGCACTACCTGAACAAAGTCCACTATTGAAGCATTTTAGACCTCTGCTGTTACCTAAATTAGTCTCCCTCAATTGCCCTTTTTTGTACAATATGCTCTGCCAGTTCTATCCACTGTATGATCTGATACAAAGTTCATGCAATGCAACCAAACTCTGCTTCACTACAGCATATCAGAGCCACGATAAGACAATAGGTCTTACCTGCCTTGGCCTGGAACCTCCAGCCAAAATGGGCATAGGATGTCCATTTCAGATTGTGCGTGAGCTACGCCAGATGTGCATCTTTCTCTAGTCCTCTCTCTGCCCTAGTCTTCTGCACAGTCCTTGGGCCCATGTTATAGCCTTATTTTCAGGCCTTCTCTGACCCTCTCTCTTGCTGCTCTTTTCTCAATAATCAGCATGGATCCCAGGTCTTTTTTATTGTTTGCTGCATATGGGACTCTTGACAGCTCTGCCTGCCACATGCACATGCTGCATAACTGTTACCAGGTCAGAGAGGCACTTCCTCTCCTGGTACCCTGCTCAGTTCTTGTCTTGTCCACCCCTGTGGAGCAGGTTCACTCTTGCTTCTCACTGACACAGTGATCCAAGAAAGAAACCCTCCAAATGCAATACTTCCACTCTTGCTCTGGGCCGGTCCAGCTTTATTTCTCAAGTTTCAGATCTGAGAGACTCTGGCAATACAGTTACAAGACAAAATTAAGGAAAAAATTGCAAAAAATTTGAGTTTTACTGTCATTTTTAGGTGCTTGAATTTTTAATTACATCTGACTCTACAATGCAATGTGGTCAAAGAGCTGTGCAAGGTTGTGGCAAAGTCTTACAAGATCTCTTTTTGCTTGATATTGCAGTGGTTACTTATCATCTCACAGTATTTTCTAGAAATATTTTGAGTGAGAGAAACTTTGTGCACATGACTGCATGTATATGTGGTACTCATGGTGACACAGGGGACAGATCCCTTCTCTGGCCATTGCAGAAAGTCCAGCATGGAGAGGAAAATGAGGTACTCTGTCTTTAAGTGCTTTAAAATTTACCGTTTAATCCATTCTTGTACTCCCTACATATTATTTTCAAATTTTCATATACACTTAATATAATTTAAGATTGCAATATTGAATAATTTTTTTAAAGTCATTTCTAGTTATCGTGGATGCTGTTGAGTTGGGAGAACTGGACAAAATTGTTCTTTTGATCAGCAGTAAAACAGGTAAAGTACTTTTTACTTTCTGAAGTCAGTGATGTGAATCCCACAGCTAGCATCCTGTTAAAGGCAATGAAATCACTGCCAGAGTTAAATCCTAACTAATTCCCTTTGACTACTTTTAGAAAAGGTAGTATTTTATAAAGTAAAATCCTACATTTTGAGAAAATACACTCCTGGATTTAAAGGCTATATCATTATTGGAACAAGAAAGTAAATTATTCCTTTGCATAAGGGAAAGAAAAACATAAAATTAAGATGAATAATTATATTCTGTGATTAATACATCATCTATTAATAAGTGATCTAGGAGAATAATTATAACTCAAGTAAAAAATTGGTATTGTTTAATTGTCCTTCTGTGATTCAATTATTTCCAGTTTTCCCCACCTGTTCTGCTTTCTCCCTGTGACATTTATAGGGGAATTTGACTTCTATTTGTTGCTCAGTAAGTTTTGCCACTGAACTTCCTTAAAATGATCATGACTTTTATTTCTCTTTGCTGCGTCTGTAGGACAGTATCATGCTATGGAGGAATACTCAATCATAATTTTTTTTAAAGTCTGTTAATGAAATTTACTATATAATTGTAAGTCACTACTCACTATGTATTACAACTGATCATTTTCAGACAGTTTTCTAGAAAACAAGGGGTCTATGTCTGCACTTTTTCTGGTTTTTTTGTTTGTCCATCTGTAGTCTTCTCATAAAAACCTTTTAGACTCACCTCCCAGTTTCAACCATACATGTAAGTTGATATTTGGGCAATAAGCATGTACATACTCATGGGCTGGTCAACACATCCTACACCAAGCACAGGCTACCTTGTTTGCTGGGGGCTTCCAAGGTGGTACGGTGTAGAGCTGCAGTTACTACAGAAGGGAAGGGAAGCAGAGGGACAGCCCTGCCATGCTGTTGCAGGGAGCAAGGCATATAGCTCACTGCTTTTGTCTCACACAGCTTCCGTGGAGGAAGTTAACTACGGCCATCTGTCTGACTGACAGTCATTGAATACGGCAATTGTGTGTTGCCAAAGGGCACCACAGAGAGCATGACAGGCAAGATTTTTCCATTCAGGTTGAAAACACAGTTCACAAAGGAGGGACATTGGGCTTATTGCCTCTGTATGTGTTAAGAAGAGAGAATTGGGCAGATGTATAATAGATTTTTTCTAAAGGAGTTACTTCCATGATAAAACACTTCAGATGAGTAAGGGTGTTCATATTGTAACTAGACTTCCTTGGACTGAGACTAGTTTGGACGAAGATTTGAACTAAAAATCCTGAAACCCAAAAAATGATCTTTAGCATTTAAAGTCAGAGAATCACAAAATCACAGAATATGTTGAGTTGGAAGGGACCCCCAAGGATCATCAAGACCGACTCTTATCCCTGCACAGAACCATCCCCAGTGTGTCTGAGAGTATCATTCAAATACTTCTTGAACTCTGTCAACCTTGGTTCTGTGACCACTTCCCTGGGGAGCTGTTCCAGCATCCAACCATCCACTGGGTGAAGAACCATTTTCTAATATCCAACATAAAGTTTCCCTGACACAACTTCAGGCCATTCACTTGGGTCCTGTCACTAGTCACCATAGAGGAGAGATCAGTGCCTGCTCCTCCTCTTCCCCTCACAAGGAAGTTGTAGACTGCAATGATGTCTCCACTCAGGCTCCTCTTCTCCAGGCTGAATGGACCAAGTGATCTCAACCACTCCTCATACAGATTCCCCTCAAGGCCCTTCACCACCTTCATTGTCCTCCTTTGGACACTCTCTGATAGTTTAATACCTTTCCTACATTAGAGTGCCCAAAACTGCACACAATATTAAAAGTAAGGCCACCCCAGTGCAGAGCAGAGCCGGACAATCCCCTCTCTTGCCCAGCTGATGATGCTTTTCCTGATGCCCCCCACGACAGGGTTGGCCCTCCTGGCTACCAGGGCACTGCTGACTCATTCAACTTGCCACTGACCAGGATCCCCAGGTCCCTTTCCATGGCATCCAGCACTTCCCCTTGTTGAACTTCAAATGGTTGGTGATTACCCAGTCCTCTAATCTGTCAAGTTCTCTCTGCAGGGCCTCTCTACCTTCGAGCAAGTCAAACATACCCTGCAGGACTGATCAGCCCAGGCAGAGTGTTGCTGTAATATATTTATGCTTTCATTCAGTATCTGAGCAAGTTTTTAAGATCAAGTGGTTCGAGAACCCTTCGTGAAGCTTCTGACTCACTCCCTGCACTGTCTTGGCAGGTCATAAGTCTAACACAATGTCCTGGGTTCCTCCACAGGGTTAGGGTTAGTGGCTATATCCTATTGCCTACTAGGACAGTAGTAGAAGACATTGGAATGCAGTTTGTTGAACAGGGCTCAAGAGACAAATAATAGAAGACAAGGGAAAATGAATAGTCTTCATGACTAACTAGTGGCAAGAGATTCAGGCCATGCAGCTGAAGCCCCCAGCAGAAAATTCAAAAGATATTATAAGTCAGGGAGCAATCTTTCTCAAAGAGCAGAGGGATACAGTGAGTTGCTGATCTTTCTTCATACCTGCCACCTAACATTTTTGTGCTGCATGTGGAATGGAACTCCAACCCTCCTGTTAACCAGTCATTGAGGAAGAAGCACCAGATGTATGTTTCTGCTCTTCCTTCTCAAATGTGCCTGTCTCAGTCATGCTGAATCTTTTCTGCATGCCTGTCCAAGGACGGTGAAGACAACACTCTTTTGCTTCATGAAGCAAGACAAAGGAAATCCATACTCCTAATTTTTTTTAAGTTGAGGTTTACAAATAGGAAAAAAAAAAAAAAGACTCTTGTAATTACTCAAACATTTTAAACTCATTCATTTGCATTCATAAGAACTAGTAAATGATGCTTTAATATATTAGGAATGGCACCATTATACTAACAACAGAGTCTACCTAGTTTCTTGACACAGAGTGTGATATTTTCACTGTACTCTATTTCCTTCCTCCTAGACTGCAAACTGAACATTAAAAAATTGCATGTGAAAGAAGCTGAAAAGGACTGTCCTATCTATGTATTTGAAGTGAATGAGTAAGTATGTTATGTAAAGCTAGTAATGTTTTTTCTTTATAATATAACAGTTAAAAACACTGAACAGACACTGAATTAAAGCTACTACCACAGAGTGGTTCTACCAATAGATATTTTAAAAATAAGTCTATCTTTAACTGTTCCACATAAATTCATAGGATTTTTTTGGTTTAACATATGATTTACTTGCCACAAAAGCATATGTGATTTTGTTTTCCAGAGAATTCTCTGTTGGTGCAAATAAGCCTAAAATACAGAGAGAAATCCCAGGATCTTTTGTTATCAGAGGAGACAAACAAAAGAATTACATAGATAACAACTTACATAAAGAAGGAACTCAAGGAGGAGATATGACAGAGTATACTGTTAAAGTATACACAGGTGACAAAAGGGGAGCAGGGACTGATGCCAATGTGCATATTATTTTATTTGGGAATGAGGACAAATCTGAAGTATTTCAACTCTCTGAGTCACTAGAGCATCAAAACCCCTTTGAAAGAGGAAAGGTGAGTAGACAGATTTTATAGGTTGTGTCTGTTTCTGTACTGGAAAAGCAAATTTTAAATCTGTGCAAGTTCTTTAGAGAAGAACTTATTCTGTTTATTCTGTTTTCTACATCACTAGATAAGATATAGTCTCAGCTATCTGTTTTACCTTTTCACCAGAACAAAGGGACATTTTACTTCTACTGACTGTTGCTGTTCTGTCTTAGTCCCAAATATATCTTCATATTACATCCACCTATCTTCCCAGTTATGCATTTCCTAGTTCTGAAACTCACAACATGCATTGCCTGTGTATGTGCATATCTGTGCAATATCCCATGCTGTTGCACAAACTTTGAACACTGTGCATGAGAATACATCAATCTCATATATCCCATCATTTTACTTTGCCATGGAAACCGATGCTGTGAGCCTCACTGAATGTATAAGCCTATAACCAGATAAAATGGAACCATACGCATCTACCTGATTCTGATATCCATCGTGCTTTAGGCTGTTATTCAGAGACCCCTAGTTCAGATACAGATATTTGCATAAGAATGCAGATTCTCTGCATGATGTCCTAGTACCTTAGCTGAATGTTTTCCTAATTTAAAAAGCATATTACTCTGGCAAAGGAATTGCTCCATTTGGTCTCCACCTGTGCAACAGAGTAGAACCCTTAAGTAGCAAGAAATATATATATTTTCCATATCTTTCTCCTGTGGTTTTATTGAAAGGTAATGACTGAATAATTAGAACTCCAGAGAAAATATCTTCCTTAAGAGATGTACCTCATTATCTACAGTAGTACTAAACATCTTTTTACCTGCAGTTGGTCTGAGTTTCTTCAGCCTGGAACTCTGTTACTATCTTCTAAAAGATTTTTACCCATGAATTATCTTCCATACTGAGGAGGTCAATAAATCTGGTTGACTGCAGGCACAAGAAGCAAGTAAAAAGGTGGCTTTCTTTTGCCTACTAGCACACAGGAGGTGTCACTAATGTTTGAATAAGAAGAGTAGATTTGTAGAAATCCTGTTAGCAATCCAGGTAAGTCAATGGGTAGCCAGTGATGTCAAATGCCTAAAGAAAGAAGGATCTAATTTAAAAAAAATCTGCAATATGAAAAAAGGTAATATTTTAAAGTATATAATATTTAAGAGATATATTAGTACACATAGTAAAAACCTTTAACTTTTGTGTTCTTGGATGTTTATTTATGTATCATATACTAATAAGATTTTAAAACACCATATCTGTTGAGTATTCATGAAACAAAAAATGGTTTTCTGGTAGATGAAAGTCAGGAAAGAGGTGGGGATTGTCCTACTATAAGTTGAAAAGTGAATCTTTTGGGTTTAAACTGAGACCTAGATGGAAGGATACATCTTCAGTAAGGGAAATAAACCACATGTGCCATGACTTACCTATTTTGAATTATTATTATATCTGACTTAATCTCAGAACTGACCTAAACAAACATGTAAGTTTCCAAAAGTTGGTATAGGTATAATATTTTTAATGGCTGTATTTTGATATTACAGGTTGATACATTCAAGATTAAGACAAAAAAATTAGGCAGTCTACAGTCAATTGAAATTGGTCATGATGGGAAAGGATTCGGTGAGTATACTGCCTGTGTTCAATAGCCTTGTAAAAATATTCTGCCTGAAGATCTGCCTGACATTTGGAAAGGTGTTTGAAGTCATGCTATGCTACAGCTAGCTAATACAAATCTGTGTACAAATGAGGTCAGTTTCACTGCTCTTGCTTTCACCCCGTCTATCACATTTCCCTTGTCTTTACCTTGATTATTTTTCTAACGGAGATCTAGTTAACATAAACCTCAGATGGTTTTATCCTTCAAACATTGCTCAGCCAAAACCCTTATTAGATGTCTTACATAAGATAGGATTGAATTTTCAAACTTCAGGCTAAACATCCTATGACTCAAGCAGCTCCCTCTCACACACATATAGTTTTGCTTCTTGTGACAGTATGAGGAGAACACTACTGTGCACCAGCTCTTGCCCTGATGTTGTTAGTATGTGGTTATAGTACATAACCACACAGGATGATGGAAAACATTTCTATGTAAAATGTGTTACATGCAACCTCTAAAACCTGAATTTTAAGTAAAAATAAAGGGGGATACTACGGCATATATCTTTTGAGCTTACATTTAATTGTGCTAAAAAACCCTAGAGATACACAGATATCAGATATATACAGGCATATAGAGATATAAATACATAAACTGAGTGTGCAAGTAATGTATAATTTGAGTCAGGTGAAATTTGCTTAACTGCCTCAAAGAAATAAGTTTAGGTTCAATAAAATCTGATTAATCCAAGTTCATGGTGCACTATATAGTGGTCAGGGCTTATCGTTTCTAGGATGAATCAAGCAAAATTCTGCAAATTGCAGTTCTTACTTGGAAATAGTTGAACAGTTTGTTGGTGGTTTTTTTTTTTTTTCTAAGTACTCAGTTGTGTTGTATATGTCATGGTGCTGAAAACTCATTAAAAAACACCAAATCTGTTGAAATATCTATAATAAATAAGATCTTCCAACTGAATTTCATTCTGCTGTATGTGTACACAATTCAGCTTAGGACTGATTCCTAGTGTGGGAACTGTACACTGGCAGACTTCTGGCACTCTGAGAGTTCCACAGAAGTCTGCAGGGGAAATAATAGGTTGGGCTTTTATTTCCTGGATCATGAACTATCAACAAAATTATTATCTTTTCTCTCTGTGCCCTGATCAACATCACATAGCTGCCTTCCTAGCACAGCTGGTGTGTGCCAATTCATCTTACAGACATGACTACCTTCCTCTAAATTTTTCTCTGAAATTATCTCCAAATGTCTTTTGTCACATCAGCTGTTACCCTCCCAAGCTTCCTCAAACGTAACAGCTCTTTGAAATGTTTCATCTGCTTGCTAATATTTCCTAGCTGCCACTAGATTTCTCCATACCTGGATATTTCAGTGGGATCTGTTGGAGTTTTGTCAATAAAGGATGAAGTATTAAATTTTAATCTTACCAAGAGAGCAAACATGCCTTTATATTCTTTTGTAAAATGCCATGTAAATTTGAGAGACTGTAAATTTTTATTGCTGATAATCTTGACTCTGAATTAGAGATTACATGAAAGGTCATATATTCCAAGTAGAGCCTATGATATATTAAACCATTCACTAGATTTCATTAAAAGAGTTCCAAAAGTACTTCACAATATCAATAAAAGAATCTTGTGAATTGAAGATGGAAAGCCTAGATACCTTCATGTCCTAGTTATACCAGGTATTTGTTTGAAAATGTCAATGAAAAGCAAGAAATGTCACTATGCTTTTACACTTTATCCAAACTAAAAAAAATTACAAATATTTTTATATTACATTTTTAGCCTACATACAAATAAAAATGTTTTTATTTGCTTTAGACTACTTAGAATTTTGTCCAAATATTTGGAAACAAAAATAATTTAATAGAACATAGTTCCTTATCTCTAGGACATGCAAAGAATACCAAAATGTAGTCAGCTACTAGCAGTATAATCCTAATTAGTTTTAAAATGTTGTCATTAAATATTTGCCTTGGCAAACACAACTAAAGAGATCAGCAAAAATATTGTGTATATATATAAAATTTTTGTTTTAAAATCTTCATATTTTAATATTCAATTAAAAAAATATATCACAAGAATGAAAGTATTTTTCACCCAGCAAAATAGGAGATTATAGTAGAATATTTAATGCATTCTTAAAGCTGAAACAGATATGAGTATTGGCCTAAATGGAGATGCTCTTCTGAAACACAACAGCTGAAGAAATACGGATATGAGGAGCATTCAGATTCACCACTTGGTTTATATACATATCAATATATTAATTAGAAAGGAGTAGTATAAATGCCCACCATGGGTGCATTTTGAGTGCATTTCCAATTACCAAAAAGGGCAAAGTGTGTTTTCAAGAGTGTACTCAATATTACCATGCCCTCTGTTTTGTTTGTCTTACTGCCTGTTTTGTTCAATATGAAAAAATAAGTTGTAAAAAAAAAAACTTCCATTACATTTTATGTCAAAAACATCAAAGACCTTCGCTGTAAAACAGAGAGAAGCTGGTAGTAATTTGAATCATCTACATTTCAGTTTTATTATTGACGTTGAATACACTCGGAAGTACTGAACCACAGGGGGTTTGGAAATGAAATTAGAAACCTTCTTATACTCTATTTGTATTTTGGTTATATTAAATTTGCTCTTTTTTTCCCTTCTACAGCAAGTGGCTGGTTTCTAGAAAGAGTGGAAATCACAGATGTAGCTAAGAATTCAGTGTATTGCTTCAGCTGTAGCAGGTCAGTAGATCAGTTCACCATCACTCTGTACACACTCTTTTCCACAAGAATCAGTAGAAGTCTTTTTAGTCTCTCAGCTGGTTCTCTTCTAGTTTTCTAAAACATGAAGAATTTTTTTTTTTTTTTTACCATGTTATGTTCTTATCAGTCCATATGCAATGACTTTTGAACCACTTGGACAATTTCAAGCTAATTTGTCAGAAGAATTGTTAGAAGAAGACAATATATTTTTCCAAGCAATTAAAACTGAATGAATGTAGGAGGGAGAGGCACAATTTAATGCCTTTGCCAAGAGAATATATTTGTATGTATTTTCAAGAGGTGTCTGGTGAACCATCATATAAGCATTAGCACAATGTGACATATCATGGGTAAGCAAACAGGCATGGGCAGGAATCAGAAAGGAGGATAGAAGGATATGGCAGTACAGGTAAAAAACTGGAGAAAAAAGCAACATTAAAACATTAGAGTAATTTTGTTTCTGTGTTTGCTTACTCTGGGTCTAAAATATATCCACAAATAGGATAACAACAAAAGAAATCTTTATATAATATAGGAGCAAAATGATCTAAATTTATAAATTTATTTGGATTCCAGGGTGTTGAAGTAAATATCTTCTAATGTACAAAAAAATATGTACTTTAGTCTCCATCAAACTGAAACACTGCAGTTTCAAAAGTTGGAAATTAAATCAAAGTGTGTGCTTGGAGTGACTGTTCACTGCAGTTCACAGCTTGAAGAATTTCAGAATAAACAACCAAAGCAAACATGTTAATGTCTTCCTAGGTGGAAAACAGCATTTTAATGCATCTGGAAAATAGAATTTTGAAAATTTACAAGTTCCCTGTATCTAGAAAGAGGAATGTTACCTGGTGGCCTGAAAACAGAAATGGTAGCCAAGAATATTTAATGTTATCCTTTCTCTAAATATGTCTGTGAACTTGGCAATTAACAGGAGCCAAATCCCAGCATGTACCCAAAAAAGTAACTTTTTTGGTTCTTGAATAGTCAGTTGGATTCTACAGTCAAAGTCATGAGAATGTGAGGCTGTTACTGACCTAAAAACAATAAACTTCCCTTCATTTAACGTCCTCCAAACACATGCTCAGATACTATCTAATCTTCCAGATACCTAAATTGAATTTAGTGGGCATGAGCCAAAGTCCCTAAACAGCAATATTGCTCAGGTGGGAAACACAATCCATGACTGACTTTTCAGTTGATGCCACTCCACCTCTTTTTCTTATAAGAGTTTTCAGACCACACCAGTCAGAGGAAGATTCTTGAAAAAGATATCTTGCTACAAAATTTTTTTTTCCAGAGATTTTTTGTTTGTTTGTTTGCTTTTTTCAATTTTATTTAAAGTCACATTGAAAAATTGCAAAGGTATGTAAGAGATCCATTTGGCACAAGAACTCGAATCACATTGATGTAGGGGGGTGACTGACACAGATTGATTCTACACGCTGCTGACTAGGACATTTAACTGGATTCTTGGGGGGTTAAAGGTAGGTACTTACCTTGACGTATACCTGCTTACTCAAAAAGATAACATTTTAGCAGGAGAGATTAGGAGGTTAACCCCAGAGTACTCAGTGACCCAGAGGCTGTGGAGCACTCCTCAAATACATGAAACTGTAAGTTCATGTCCCTCTTCCAGCTGAGACATGCAGCTCCTCATCAGGCCTACCCTGTAAACGGGGAATGAGTTCATCCTCTCACAAAGAGAGTCCTCTGGTACAAACGGTGTGTCTAAAAGATATTCATCTCTGAGAAACCTTAATCCTTTGCTAAGCCATTTAAATGCCTGTTGTGTAGCTTACACATTACACCTTTCCTAGGCTTTGTGACTTCTGTATACAATTTTAGCCGCCAAAATTAGTTCTGTATCATGCTCGATCTGGTTAGCTACAGCCATATCACCCAGCATGTGTATGCTGGAGTATATATATGGAGTATATATGGGTGCAGTATGCACACAGAATGGTGCAACTTCAGATATGAGCTACATTAATGCTATACTTAGTATCTGGGAATTCCTCCCATACTAGCTTCTTAGTAGATATCACATCAGGTAGACTGTCATAAACCTTCCAAAAGTATTAGAAGCTTTTTAACTCTCTTTGGAAACTAATAGACTGTGTCCATGGATCCAGTTAACATCAGTCTACCTGAGCTCTGGACTCAGGCCTATAACATATAAACAATATAAACTATTTAAACAACAGTAAAACTTCCATAGGCTCTTACAGAGGAAGGATCGAGCCCACCATGCAACTCACTATTTTGTGAACCAACAAAGAGGTATGAGAAATAAACAGTCCCTGGAATGGAATACCAGAACAATAATCTATTATTACAGAACAGGTTTCCTTACTCTAAATTACCCTGATTTTATGTTACTCTTTGAAGCGATCTACAAATTACCTATATGACAACAAACAAAATTAATGTATATTTCATAAATATATCCATAAAGTTAATTACACTTTAAATTATATAGAGAGAGATACTAAACCAAAATTTTCTTAAAAAGACCACTGTTTTTTTCAGGTTGTTTTCTTTTTCTGAAAAAAACAATGTAAAAGCTCTCCTAGAAAATCAAAGGTCCAGAAACAGGCTCTCACATGTTGTCTGTTTATTAAGTTTTATGCGTGCTGTGTCTATGACAGGTTTTTATGTTTTTTCCCTTAAGGTGGCTTTCTGAAGATGAAAGCGATGGCCGCACCACAGTGCAACTTTATCCATAGCTGCTTGATTTCTGATTCTTCCTGAGTGTGTTGGTTTTTTTCCAAATTCATGCTGATTTGATTTGATTGTATTTTACAACTCTGAAGGTATTGTAATTATTGTGAAAAAAAATATCAAAACAATGAGTTAAAAACATCTCAGTATATTAAACAGGTCTAATATGAACACAGAATTCTGATCCTATTAGATTTGTCCAAAAACTTTGTATGACTGAAACTTAGATATCAAAAATTTAAATATGTAGCATGGCTCTGTGGACTTGATCTGAGCAATCACAATGGTAGACATATGTAGTAACATACTCAAATATTTTTGTTTCACTGATAATTTGTGGGTAAACTAAGTTTAGCTCTTGTATCAAATCTGTCAGTATTTATTAATTTGTTGAATCTTTTTAAATTTCAACATTTATTAAAATTTAGATTTTCTCTAAATCCTCTTCCAAACAAATTGCACAACACTTTAACCTTACCATATATTGCAGCTCTTTTTTGTAAGACCATAACAGAGAGTAATAAAGACCTTGTTAATCAGGAGCTCACCCTCTGTTGGTAAGCTTCTCACTGACATTTGATTGTAAAATCTTGTAGCTGAGACAGACCCTCGCTGCAACCCTTTAGATCCAAAGGGTGTATTAGGAGAGGCTGTTATCAGGAGCACTGCAATAGATTACTGGCAGCTCCCTGCTCAGCTCAACAACTTTTGCAGTGCCTGTCTTTAGCCATCTAACTGGCTTTCCAGTGCTATATGTGTGAATGCCTTTACTTCAAAGAAAAACAACAAAACAAACCAGAACAACTATTTTTGCAAGTGCACAATAAATAGAAACACATTTAGCTATAAATGCACCAATTAATGTTTGGTCAGGTAGGCTTTGATATTCCCAGAATTGACCCAGGAAGGGTTTAGGATACAGTCAAGTCTAAAATTAATTCATAACTTGCACACCACCTGAAGTTTTATGTGTGTGATCAAAATACAAGTATTGTATGTGAGCTACGAAGGGCATCCTTCTGTTAATCACAGGCTACACATTTTGTACCTCCAAAATCTATAAGATCTGAAATTTAGACTTGTTTCACCCTCAAGATGCTATCATGTTCTGTAGTAGTAATGTGCTTTCTATATTTACAAGAATTAAATGAGTTTATAATCTGTGTTGAAGAAACATTGTCTGGCTGTCTTTTTAATATGTTTAATGTTTATTTACTCACATTATTCTGTGAAAAGAGGATGATTGGCTGACATCTGCATGTATGTGGAGATCTCAGTTGTTACTTTGACACAAAAACATAATAAATGAGTATAATTTGCCTTGGTAGGTGATATAATTTTGATCTACCTTTTTCTACCTATGTTATCAAAAGGTGTAAGGTGTGTATGTGTCAGTGTGAGCAATGGAACAGGTCTAATTTCTTCTAAAAGTGCCCTTTTTTTTTTTAACTTTTTTTTTTCTTTTTTCTTTCTCACACTGCTGCCATGCTCACTGCAATGGACTTGAAACTGTATCCCCAGAGTGCACAGTTCACTTAGTTAGTATCACTGTTCATTACGGTGGATCACTTCGTTGTGATCTATTATGTGATTTGTTTCATTTTTATGTCTTTCATTAATAGGTTGTAATACTAGCTCTCTTTGATGTCATTTCTGATTTATCAAGTGTAAATAATGCCTTCCTAATCTGTTTTTCATTACTAAAAGTGAATACTCTCCTTCTGCAGTTGCCTTCCATATTTGAAAATTATTTTCTCTAGAGTGTCCAAATCAGGGTTTGGATTTGCTTCCCTGGATCCAAAGCCACCTAAACACCTCTCTAACCTTTCCAATAACAGGACCACCATAGCAGAGGGCTTCATCTCAAGAACATCATGGGTGCTTGCAAGAGATTACAATTTGATAAGAAAATCTGAAATAACGTATAACCTCCAGTCCAGGTCTTCCTTGGAAGACATGCCAGTTAGCATATTTAGCTTGTTACCAGTGCCAAACCTCAAATGTGCTTCTTCCACATGGCATACAGTGATGTCTGCTGTGTTTGGCACAGAAGCCACTTAGTCTCTGTCCCTTGCCAGTAGGATGATTTTTGAAAAAATTGCTCACCAAAGACAGGGACATTACAGACTTACCTCCTTGTGTGCATTCTGCTGTTCCCACACAGCAAGTCTGCTGCCCTGCCTTTTTCCTCCCAGCACCCTGCCCTGCCTATGGAGAGCCTGGGCAGATATTGACACCACTGATGCCTCCGTGGGGAACAAAGATGTAGCATGGAAAAGAGACTCCCTGGGTCAACAAGAAACCCAGGAATATGGCACACAAAAAAGTCTTGGAAAGAACACAGAGAGAGAACTCAATCAGCTGGAGGAGGTAAGGCTGTAGTGGAGTGAAGGGTTTATCTTCTACTGCCTCTCCCTGCTGCAACCTGTCCTTGAAGATCTGTGCAAGAGACCAATGGCTAGAGGATTTCCCTGCTATTATTATTATTATTATTGTTGTTGTTGTTGTTATTGCTATTATCATTAGTTTTGTACTGCAGAGAAAGCCTGGAGCTGGGTGCTAAAATATATACCCTGAAGACCATAATATAGACTTAGACAAGACAGAGTCAGAAAGTGGCCATTAAGGGTCCAGTATTAGTTAACTCTTTTTTCTTCATCCACTTCTCCTGGTGTGCTGTTATATATATATTGTTAAGTTGATCTAGGTGACACATTTGTGCCCATTTAAGCCCTTAACTGTCTTAGTTTCTTTTGCTGATGATGTTAAGGACTAGAAAAAAAATATAACCTTGTTCTGACTGGCTTATTGGACCATTTAATATTCTCCCAGGAACTCCAAGTACTGCCTTGCTGAAACTCATGATAAATAAGAAAGGATTCCTTCCTTTTGAGTAGATGTAAGCAGTTATATTGCATCTATCCATCCTGTAGTTTGTCTGTTGTAGAAATGGCATGAGAATAAGAATAAAGGAAGTACCAAGTGCTCCTTTGAGTTCCTTTAGACATCTTGGATGGACACCATTGAGACCTCTGTTCTTAGTGTTTATAAATGTCTTTGCAAATATAAACAAGCTCTGCTCACATATCAGTTTGAAATGGTCTTTTGCACTTCTTCATGAAGAAAGGCAGTAGACTGGAAAAGTCCGTAAAATCCTCCATACTGAGCAGTGCAAAGCAGTGTCATAACTTGCTGTGCCATGGTTGAATCTTTGTTTTACAATCCTTTTGCTTCACTTGAATTCATTTTAAACAGGTGAGTCAAACAGCAGAAAGAAAATGGGGCTTTTGACTTCTTCAAACTTATGAAAATTCTCAATTATGTCTTGAATGTAAGAGGGCATGTTACTATCCCCTTAGGCACTCCATAAGTGCTTTTTCCATTTATCATAAAATGTGATGTGCTTATTGTTGGTTGGTTTCTGCATTCACAGTGACAGTAAAAGAGTTGACAGCATTGTACAAAGTCTGGTTGCACACTTGCTTCCTTGATGTCTTCCTATATATCTGTCTTCTACTATCATTCCTTATATATTTATGTCTTTATTATATATTTAAACGCATACTATGAAGCAAATTGAAAGGTGACTGACATCCATTTCTAGATAATAAATATAAATTTAAGAATTCCTGAGCTAAATATTTAAAAAATTCTAGGAAATAATTTCTTCTTTCGTAAGTAATATTAAAATCCACATGCTGCCATCAGAGCATGGCTATTCTCTGTCTCCCTAAAACTGGAATCAATCAACCTATGTATGTATGTATGCATGTATAGTGTACTGGTGAATGTATTTACATGTTTCTAATGTTTAGATATTCTGGAAATATAATAAACTATAGCCCAAATTCACCACAAAATTTAAGTATGTGCCTAAAAAGTAAGTATATGCCTAAACTCTAAGTATACAATCAGTCCACCACTTTGATTTATAGTCTCCTTAAATTTAGATACTCATCAATGGACCCCACTACATTTTGTCTCTTCCTTGCTTTATCTCTTGTGGTGGGTGCATATGCATTGGCATTTTCACATGAATCTTAACAGACTAAAGAAAAGGAAAAATACACATATCAGTATATATATATATATATATATGTGTGTCATGCTATAAAGCAAAGTAATTTCAGAAACCAAATAACATTCCAGAGTAATCTTTATAGTTGCAGAAGTGAGCCAACATTTGGAGACACTTGATTCATTCTTTTTCAAATTAAGTAGGTAGTTTGGAAAGGAAGGAAGGAAAGGAGGGAAGGAACGAAGGGAGGAGGGAAGGGAAAGGAGGGACGTGAGGGACGGAGGGAGGAAATGTGCTAACAGATTTACCAGATCTTCTGGAAGACATAACCAGGAAATTCCTTATGGCTAAGGACTTCATTTATTTCTAAGGGGGGTTGCTCAGGAGCTCTGTTCAGCAGGAGAGACTGGCACATTGCAAGCCCTGCCAGGGCAGCAGGGTTATGCACAGCTCCTTTGTGATGCAGAACTACTCCCCAAAGGACTGACTACAGTAAGAAAGTCAAGCTTTTGTGCCAGAATATTTCCATAGGATGTCAAATCCGGGTACAGTGGGCTCATTCTAATGCTTCAGTTAGTCTGAACTGAAGAAAATGCAGAAACGTCAAGTACTAAATGGCAATTGCCAAAAGTACTGCCAAACTAAAGAAAATAGATTTTGGAATCACTTGGAACAAATGCATACAAAAATTGTTTAGACCTGTAAAGTGTACTGATATTCTAATGGTAAAATGAGAGATCTACAAGCAAGAGCTTGAGTGTATTTTGAAAGGGCAGTTTGTACAATATAGCTAAAGAAGACTGGGAAAACATCATTGTTAGGAACCTGAAGAACTAAAAAATACTTTTGAGTAAAGATAAGAGGATTGGAATGCAGAAGCTTACTTCCTGGACATTTAGGTTTCAGTTGATAATGGTCTACATTGAAAGAACAGAAAGACACACACACACACAATGTTTTCCTAGGTAGACAAAGATTAAAAGACATTTTAAGGGGCAAAAAAGGGAAATGGGAGTTGTAACTCAGAACAAAACAAAAGCAGTGATACCCATAAAAATGTTTTCTTTAAAGAAAGGTGAAGAAAAAGGAAGCTAAGAATAAAATCTCCATCGGGTAAAAACCAGCTTCACATGAGAAATGAATACTTGGTTGTCTGTACTTGGTTTATGAAATACGTATTCATGTGATCTCATTTTTGCCCTTCAATTACATTTTGTAATTAATAACTTCTGAGGTTTAGTAACAATATTGGTTTGCTGACTGCATGCCGCTTTGTACACTTCGTGTATACAAACTCTTTTGGCCTTGATACAACTCCATAGAAGTTATGCCAATTTAACAAAGAGGAAATTTGGTTCTGTTACTATTATTATCTGGGATCCTTTCTATTTGTTATCTTTAAAGTGGAAAAACAAAACAGAAGATATTCTTCTTATCGAGTATCAAACAGCCTTTAACTTAAGTGCTTAGCTAATGCACTGCCTTAATTTAACAGACAGCTATTTTTAACATGAAAATCAGTGGGAAATATTAAATATTTCCATCTCAAATGCAATAGTAGCTGAATCCAAGGAGAGAAAACCAAACCAACCAACCAAAGGACGCAAACAAAAAAAGAAGAGAAAGGAAGGGAGGGGAGGGGAGAAGAGGGGAGAGAACAGAAAAATATAGGAAACGAAGTGTAAAACTCTCCCCACCACAAAAAAAAAATGTCTGGCAAACCGAATGCCTTTCAGATTTATAGGTCTGAACTCACTGTGGTGAACTGGAGTTTTCCTGAAAGATGGATCAATTCCTTTGGTTAAATTCTACCCTTTAGTGAAGTAGTTCAGGGCAAACATACCAGAAAATTTGCCACACCCATGGAGCAGGGAGGGGAGGATGCAGGGACACTTGGCTCCAGCAGTTACCTCCTCCAAGCTGACAAGCAGTGGAGTAGCCTTAAACAGGCTACCATGACTTCTGAAGATGATGTACAGCTAGATTGACACAGTTTATGTTCTTAAATTTCTACTGCATTGCTCAGAGGCACTTTCTGCCCTTTTAGTATGTTGGATCTTGATCACCTCCATTTTATTCTTTCCATCTTAAATCTGACACCTTTGAGTTACTCTCATACCCCACCTCCAGCCCAAGGAATTTAGGTTAGGATTTCAGTTCTAGGAGCACAGTTGTTCCCCCACTGCCACTCATGTATCACACTATAACTTCCCTTCTAAATTTCTGGCATCTTTTAGACCTGTATATGTCAAACAGACTCAACTAAAGTAACTTAAAGTGCACACTAAAAAAACATTTTATTAAAGCTGTAACTGTAAGAAGGCTCTGGGGAAACTGTATAGCAGCTTCCGTTACCTACAGGGAACTACAAGAAAGCTGGAGAGGGACTTTTTACAAGGGAATGTAGTGATAGGACAAGAAGTAATGCCTTCAAACTGACAGAGAGTAGGTTTAAAGTAGAAGTTAGGGAAAAAGTTATTATCGTCGGGGTAGTGAGACACTGGAATAGGTTACCCAGAGAAGCTGTGGATGTCCCATTCCTGGAAGTGCTCAAGGCCAGGCTGGAGTGGGCTTTGAACAACCTGCTAAAGTTAAAGTTGCCCCTGCACATGGCAGGGGACTGGAACTGGGTGATCTCTGAAGTCCTTTCAAACTCGAACCATTTTATGAAATAGAATAACACTGGAAACTTGTTGTATACAGCCACAAGCCTGCAGCTAAATTAGCTTAATTATTAAGCAAGCACCTTCTCTGCTGACAAGGTAGTCTTGGAATCACAGAAGGAATGATAGAATGGTTTGGGTTGAAAGGTACTTTAAGTGAATATACTGTATTATATAGGTGCTGACTGGATTATTAAAATATATCTTGAGAAAGAAGCAATTTGCTTTACAAGTTTAAGGCAAGAAAGATCATATGGATTGTAACAAGAATAAAATATAGGGTTCCAAAAGCAATAGAAATGAAGTACAGTTACAGCATTGTAACAGAGATTGGACAGCAAGTGTCTATTAGTTAAGAACCACTGTGTGACAATGTAGTTAAAGACTCTTTGCAGGATAACATGCAAAATAAATAGCCAAATTAGATCTTCACCTTCTAAAGTTTGAATTTTGTGTGCTCAGCGCTCTTCAAATAATACTGTACTGCATGCTGCAGTCTTTTCTTGAAATCTGGGGTATATATCAGTAAAAGCTAATTTCCTAAAGGCAATTTTATACTTACCATGTACATTTAAGAGTTAGAAGGCAGATTTTTCAGCTTTCCATATGACTTCTTCTGTTTTATTAATGAAGTTAAAGGGACTATATTTAGTCACATAGCTTAACGAAACACTGCCCTATCACAGTCTCACTGTCATTCCTATTAACATATTCCAGCAACGTGGTTGAACTATCTCACTGCTCTATTTTAAGAAGGGAGAGAGAAGGCATGCTTATAAAACATTCCGGAAGCTTTAAAAAAAAAATTAAAAAATGAGAAGAGGTCAATTAGTTGCTCATCCCGTACGGCTGGAAATGCAGGAGGACAGAGAGGGCAGAAGGGCCAAGGGTGGGCGCCAAATGCCCTCCCTACCCCGCCAGCAGCCCGAGCCCTGTGACTCCCGCGTGACTCGCAGAGGCAGGAGGCTGGTGGCCTTCCGTGACCGGGTAGACACCATACACTTGCATCCCCCGTCGGACTCCGAGGGCGACGACTGCCGCGGACCGCCCCGGGGCTCCGTGGTCCCCGGCGGGGAGCGGCCGCCGGCTCCGCCCGGGACGGCTGCTCCCGGCCTCGGCCGCTCGCCGTCCGAGTTGGGAACTGCCGGCGGGGCCAGCTCTGCTCCCGAAACACGCGGTTGAGCCGAAAGGAGCGGCCGCACTCTGTGCGCAGCCGGGGCTGCGGGGAAAGGGTGGGGAGCGATGAAAGGCATCGTGAGTTCGCCTAGTGAATTTTATGCCTAGAACACGATTTCTCCAGGTGGCAGAATAAAACGGTGTCTCCTCACCTTCCCCCGAACGCCTCTGAGGCAGCGTGAGTCACTGCACAATCCGAGAGCTGCACCTCGTAACCGCGTTTCACAAAGTTAGGGGAGCGGCGGCGGCGCTTCCTACGGGACGGGCGGGACAGCGGCGGGGGGCTCGGCGGGACTCTCCGGGCGGGGAGCTCAGCGCGGCTACGCGGTGTGCTCGGTGGCTCCCGCTGCGCGGGCCGGGCGTCACAGCATCGCTGCCGGTGTCGGTCCCCACTCACCGCGCTGGGGCGGCGGCGGCGGCTCCCTCCGCTCCGAGGGAGAAGTCCGGAGGGCACCCGCCCTCCCGGCCGCCCCGTCCGCATCCACCCGCGTCCCGCCACTCCACCCTCGCGCCAGCGGGGCAGACACACCCCAAACTGTTCGGAGGACACAGGAGGTCGGCAGCGGAGCCGCCGACAGCGCCGCGACCTCCCGCTCCCGCAGCCTCGGCCCCGGGTGGCGCCGGCCACACCCCACCTGCCCCGCTGCCCCGCCGCCGCCGCGCCCACCTCCCCGGGCCGGGCGGCCGAGCCGCCGCCGCCCCCCGCCGCCGCAGGGCCGTGCTCCGCACCCTCGGGACAGCGCCGCGCCCTCCCCTCCCGGCCGCCGAGCGCCCCCTTCCCCGCCCCTGCGCCAGTGCCGGTGCCGGTGCCGGGCGGGGGGCGGCGGCAGCGAGGGAAGAGGGATGAGGTCATCCTCTTTCCCGGCGTCAGTCAGCTGGGTGGTGGCGGCGGCGGGTGCGGGCGGAGGCGGGCGGGGAGGCGGGTGCGGGATGCGCTGCTCCGGGCAGCGCAGCCCTG
>JAWWEW010000078.1:111524278-111583244 GCA_035583185.1 Anabacerthia variegaticeps
AGGCAGGCGGCGCTGCGGACGAGGCCGCCGCGGAGGAGCCGCCCGCGGGCGCGCAGCCCGGAGCGGAGCGGGGACAGGGGACGCGGGGAGCGGCGGGTCCGCCGCGGCGGAGGGCGGGAGGCAGGAGTCAGGAGGCGGAGGAGGAGGAGCAGGAGGAGGCGCGGGATAAAGGAGCGCTCGCTGCTCCCTCTCGCTCTCCGGCGGGGCTAAGGGAGGCATCATGGCCGCGAAGTCGGACGGGCGGCGGAAGATGAAGAAGGGCGGCGAGGTGGCGTTCACGCCGCTGCAGAACTCCGAGCACTCGGGCTCCGTGCAGGCGCTGGCCCCGGGGCTGCCCGCCGGCTCCGGGCCGGGCGGCGGCAGCGACGACGACGAGGCGCCCGGGGGCGGGTGCTGCAGCGGCAGCGGGGACGGCTCGGGCGGCGGCTCCCGGTGCTGCTGCTGCTGCGGCGGCGGCAGAGGAGGAGACGGCGGAGGGGGCGGCGGCGGGGGCTCCCGGGGCTCGGGCGGGGGCTCGTCCTCCTTGTGCCTGCGGCTGGGCAGGGAGCAGCGGCGCTACTCGCTGTGGGACTGCCTCTGGATCCTGGCCGCTCTGGCCGTGTACTTCGCGGACGTGGGCACCGACATCTGGCTGGCGGTCGACTACTACCTGCGGGGCCAGCGCTGGTGGTTCGGGCTCACCCTATTCTTCGTGCTGCTGGGCTCCCTGTCCGTGCAGGTCTTCAGCTTCCGCTGGTTCGCGCACGACTTCAGCACCGAGGACAGCGCCGCCGCCGCCACCGGGCACTGCCCCGCCGCCGAGAGCAAGCTGCTGGTGAGCAGCGGCTCCGCGGCCGCGGACATCGACGCCGCTCGCCCCAGCACGCCGCAGCGACAGGCGTCCACCGCCAGCAAGGGCAACGCCACCAACAGCAGCAACAGCAGCAGCGGCGCCGCCGGTCCCCGAGCCGGCGGCGGCCGGTCCGCGTCCTGCGCCTTCTGCATCTGGCTCCTGCAGTCGCTCGTCCACATCCTGCAGCTGGGGCAGGTCTGGAGGTGAGGAGCCGGGCGAGGGCGGTGCGGGGGCCGGGGCCTGAGCCCCTCGCCACGGGAGAGCGCGCCTGGCCGCGGGCGAGACTGCGCCCGGCGAGCGCCGCCTGCCCCACCTCGGGGTACCTCTTCGGGACAGCGCGCCCCGGCCCGCCGGGCCGTCCAGGGGCTCGGCTTCATCGCACCCCCGCGGGGTTGTGAGCGACCTCGGGGGCGGGCTGTCCCACCACGCCGAGGAGAGCCCCGCCGGGTCCCTGAGTGCCCTGTGCCGCACGGGCGGCCGCCCTCCCGGGTGGCGCTCCGCCGCCTTTCGCCCGCGCAGCGCCAGGTACCCTGAACCTCCTGGGAAACCTGCGCCGGGGACTCGGTAAAATAAGGGAACCGATAGGGGAAAGGGGTCATACCGCGATAATGCTCGTCTCCTGGTGTTCTCAGATGTGGCCAGGACACCCTTGTTCCCAGTGAGGAACTTCACTGACAGTGAAGAGTTACTTTCTGGTAACACTCTCATGCTGTGTTTTGAGATTTATACATATGGTGCGAACAGTCATCTTTCTATACGCAGCCGTTTCCAATATATGTGATGTATTAAAGGCATGTCTTCTAAATCAAACTTTTGAGTAGCAATTCTCAAAACCATCCACAAGCGACGTACTGTGCGTTACGGGAAGAACGTGCTGAAGTAGGTTGTGGAAGGCACTGACTGAAAAAGGAGATGACATCATAGTTTTCAAAAGTAAACTTTTCCTTCAATTTAAGCATATTTCCAGGAAATATTCATATGGAGGCTGAATGCCCTGCAAATACATCTAGTGCTGCATGAAAAGAGCAGAGTTCAGAAGGCATAGTGTATAAAGAGGAAAATTTTTCACAAAATTTTGGAAGACAGATGCTGTGTTGAAGAAAGTCATACAGTGGGTCAGGTGCACTAAAGCAACAGCTGAAAATACTTTTGGGGTTTCCTGTCTTATGGATGAAAAGAAATTCTGTCATCCTTCCCACTGTTTTGGAAACAGTGGGAGTTTTCTTCCACAATTATTTCATTAGAGAGTTTAATTTGTTGTTACTCCAAACTTATAATGCTGGTGTTTTTAATATCTGTCTCATCCTTTTGAACAAAGACTGGCTTTTGCTCTTCATTAATGCAGTGTCCAGTACCACACAATTCTGCTCGAGGCCCTTAAGCGTCCAGGAGTCCAAGTGCTGCTAGGCAATCGACCAAAAACCTTTGGATGTCATAACTAAGTATCTTTTGCTTTTCAGAGTACTTGATTCATTGTGACAAATACAATTTTCTAAACTTGTGAAACTAAGTTAGAGTTACAGCTGTGCTCAATATTAACTATAACACAACTTAAGAGGGAAGCAGAATTTGGCACAAAATGTGTTGCTTTGGTTTAGATCTTGAATGCTCTTATGTTCCTTTGTGCTCTACCTTCCACAGCTGAACACAAGTTAAATTCAAGACTTTCTGAATGAAATGGTTTTTATGTAATGTTTAGTCCTCAACCTGGAGAGAGAGAAATATAGATACAATGGCTCAAATTACACATAGAAATTCATGTTAATACTCATCTGTATAGCAGACAAAAGTGTGGGTCATACCGAGTGACGCAGAAAAGAGTTTTACAAGGACTGGTGTCATGACTCTGTATTGGAGAACACAAAGAGCAGGGAGGGCTGTGGGTGGAGCAGGGTGGGATCTGATACTGTACAGAACTTCTGTCAGAGGAGGTGTCTGGGATTTAGAGCTCTCCAGCTGCTTGCTTTTTGATGAAGCACAGTCTCTTTCAACATAAGATTTTCTCCTGGGAAGAGCACCTAGTCCTCTATATTTAAAGCTAGCTGAGTCTCTTTTGATCATATGTAGCTTTTCTTAGTGTTTTTTTGTGCAACAGCGTAAGACTACCAGAATATTAGACTGATGAAGCAGGTAAGGACATTATTTATGGTTTAGCCTGTTACACACGTTTTTTCCCCAGTGAAACAGAGCCATGTAATTGTTTGTCTGTCAGTAGTTTTGTAGTATTTGTTTGCAGTTTTCCACAAAGATACAATTTATATGGTCAGTTGTATGCACTGTTGCATATCAGCACTTCATAATTGATTAAAGTGACTTAATTTTAATTCCCTGTACATATTCCTGCTCAGGTAGAGCTTTTGGAGACATCTACAAGTAATAATCAGCACCAAAGAGGAAAGGTCATATCAAATCCTGAGAAACTATGTACATAAGCATGGCATCAGAACTAATATGAGTTGTGGAAATTTTCTGGAAAATAGAGTGTCTGTGTGGACATTTAATAGTCCAGAACTTTTGCTCTGCAGTGCTCAAGCTATTTTGGATAAAGGATGATCTGAAGTGTTTTCCAGTTGCCTGTGTTTGGAGACTAACTTCTTTGACACAACTGAACAGACTGTTCTGGCTGTGTGAACACCACAAGTGCACATGTGTTGCGGTCACCATCCTCCCAGCTGACAAAACCCATGTTACCCTTTGTTTTGTGCCTCTCGCTGTGTTTCCCCATGGCTTTCAGTTTTTTCCTTCTTTTTTTTTTTTTTTTTTTTTCCCCTTTTCTTTTGGCCCTGGATAAAACTCTACTACAGCTGCGTTTCAGTTTTCTGTTGCTTATAGCATGGAATCTCCTACAGGCAAAAATGACAGTAAGATGCCTGTAATTTCTCTGCTGACAAGGGACCCTAGGTATAAGAACTGAGGTTTTGTGTAAGGGCAAGGATATCAGGGAATGAGGAGAAAGCTGGCTGCTGCCTGATTCTCAAGATACAGAACTTGGTGGTATTTGTGGTATTCTGCCTCATTTTAAAAATGTTTAATTGAATCCAGACGTCTTCAATTTCCCTTTATTCGTCCCATTGCAAAAGATTTTTTGGGGAACTGTGTCAACTGCTTATTTAAGGAAGCTATCCTGAGGAATGGGGTGTACAACTGACAATCCCAACATTTTTAATGTTCTTGGATTAAAGCAAAAAAAAAAAAAAAGTAAAACCCTCTAAAAATGTGGGTTTAGTAATTAGTTCTGTCAGGATGACTTTTAACAATTTCAAAGCTTTTCCTTTGAGATTAATTTTTTGTTTACAAATATACTGAAAGCCAGATAATTTAAAATGATCATGTGTTAATTTTAACTAGAATGTGATAATGGGAAATGAATGAGGTCTTTAATGTGGCATGGAAACAATGTGGGAAATAGGCAATTGAAAATTACTAAACCAGTTTTTATTCCTAGATTGTAATGAAGGAGAGCTGCAAGAGCAGCTAAGCTGCCAATCAGTTCTGAATAAAAATGTCTTTTTTTTTTTTTAAATTGGGATAACTTTTTTTTCCCCCCCACAAACTTTAGAATATTTAATTCCTCCTTTTTGAAGAATAAACATAATATTTTTTCCTCTGGAGGTCGGTTGTTCACAGACTTCCTGATAATACTGTCCTGTTAAAATACCAGTGAACTCTCTGAGGAGCTGCTTGCCACAGAACAGTGCAGCTACTAGGCCTTTGTTGGCAGCTAATTTCATGTTAAAATATGATAATTCATGAGATTCTGCCTTCAGAAATAGAGACAGATACATTTCTTTATCCACACTTCTAGTGTATTCTGGTTTTTACCAGTATATGGACACAGAAGCCACACTATGGGAGCCCTGTTCTCCCAGGTATGTGCTGTGAGAGATCTGGCTTATTGTTAATAGACTCTAGGGAGTACAAGGAAGATATAAGGCACAGGGTGTTTGTATTCCATTGAAAGGAAAAAATGGAAGTGAATAATTTATAGTGTATAAGACTACGTAGAGGTATATCGGCCAGTACAATTCAGATAAACTGTTGCCCTTTGAACCTGGCATGAGAGGACATAACCACTGCCCTTGAGCATCCCTTTGATTCACTAAGCTTCCTAGGCTTAGCTGTGGCTTTCAGATTTTGCAATGGATAGCAGGACTTGGTGACTGGATGTAGGAGATAATAGCATTCTCTTGGCATCTGTGGAGCTGGTTCATTTCTCTAAAAAAATTTTCTCTGGCTGAGGTTCCTTTGGGCTGGCAGGATCAGATAGCCATGCTTCTGTAAAGGGGTAAAGGGGTCCTGAGAATCAACCCTGTGTGGGCAGTGTGGGTTGTAGGAAATTGGGTGGGTGAGAAGAGGACACCAGAGGACTGCTGGTGCTCAACTTGTGGTGTCTGGAAAGCAAGAATTAGCTCTCTGATACAACTATTGTGCCTTGAAGCAGAGTGACGTGAGCAGGCTGCCTTGATGCTTGGAGGTTCCCACAGTGTCTGTCGTTTTGTCTGAATGGCTGCAGTCAATGTGCCTGAAAAGGAGCTGTCAAGTTTCTGTAGCCAACAAGGCCAGAGAAAGGGTAAATCACTGGAAAGAAGAGGACTGGAAATTATCCTTTAAAATTATTTCTGAATAGCTGAAGTAATAATGGGACAATTAAGTATATTCCTCTCAAAAGAATGAGGGGTTTTGACTGAGACTTCCCTGCTGTGTGGGAATCCACCTAGAGAAGAAGATACTGAGTTAATTGCTGGCCCTCCCAGGTGGCATTTTCCAGGACAAGTGCCTGTTCCGAAGCGGGTCTTACTGCCTGACAAGTGATGCTGTGGTTTAGCTATATCTGTTTATGTGTACTACTAAGAAACCATTATCTTCCTTCTCTTTTCTGGTTTCTATTTAGGAAAAAAAAAAAAAAAAAAAATTTGGAGCAAGGTTACATTCTAAGACCAGGGTGAGTTACAGTCTCTCTGCTTCCCTGCAGAAGCATTTTTCACAGGTCTGGATCACCTGCCAAAGAAATTTCTTTACCTGTGCTCATAAGCTTCACCTCTGCAATAACTTGATGTTCTTAGAATTAAAAACAAAAGAAAAGGGAAGTCTGCCCCGTATAAGAGAAATCCTTATGACTTCCTCAGGAGCACACTGGCCCCCTAAACTGGAACTGTGAGCAATGTAGTTCAAATTAAGAAAAATATCATCAGTCTTAGCTCAACTCCAAACTTAAATAGGTTCATTTGTTTTAGCACTTTTGCTCTACATTTGACACTTTTGTTCATTAGTAGTGTAGGAGTTCGATGTAGTTAGGTGGTCAATAATTCCAGCTGCCATTGGACTTCACATTAAGGTGTGATAATATCTCAATCTGACACCAGCTTTTCTCACTGTTTTGAAATCTGCCAGATAATTTGTCACATGGAGTCCAAATTTATGAATCATAGCCATTTCCTAGACAAGATTATTGCATATCCTCCCCATCTGTCTCTTAGTGTAGTGAAATGTTACCGCTCAGCAATACCGTATTTCTTTTATTGAGTTACTGCAGTGCTTGAGTTAAAGTCCTACTGGCTATTTTGCTTGCTGTGTCTTTAGGTCTCAGGAAAGGGGATGGGTTGCCAAAAATAGGAATTAAAATTTTCTTTTTTTCCCCCTCAGCAAGATTAGAAGGGGCAGTCCACTCTGTAAGTGGTCTGACCACATTTAAAGTTTCGCTAATTAATTCAGCAGAATAAATATAACTTTTTTTTCTTTTTTTTTTTTCCTCTTCTTTTTCTGAAGACAGTGCTATGCAGATGAAGTCTGTGCCTTTCATATTTTTTTGGAAACACAAAAGTGAATCTTTACTATGTTCTTCAAAATCTCTTACAAGTCTGCATACAAATCAGGTTTGGTATTCAGTTTATTCTAATAACCTTAGCTAAGTGTAAAAGATACTGATATACTTTAGAAAAAAGATACTCTACTTTAATAATTAACAAGCATTCTCTCTGTAGAGAATATTTATCAGTTACGTAAGTTGTCAGATTTTCAAAGGACTGCTTAAGCACTAAAATTTCTGATTGCTCAATGGGCCTAGTAGGAAAACTAATATTTTATACATGGGATGCTTTCTAGAAACTTACATGTGGGAAGAATTTATATTTGACTTTTTTCCAAAAAAAGTGGAAAATCTGTATGATTTTAAGGGTTTGTGTTTCAGAGGATTTCATGTCACCAGGTCCTCCACCACTATGCAGGAATGAATATACCTATATGCCAGGAATTCAGAGAAATGCTTCACATTGCAATTTGTTTCTAAATGTTATAAAATTGCAGAATGTCTTGCAACCAGATGATGGTGGTTTTTTGTTTGATTGTTTGTTTGGGGTTTTTTAATTGTGTTTTCTCTCTCTTTTTTTTTTTTTTTTTTTTTTTAAATTTCTGTTACATACATCATAGAAAGTATTTATTGCTGAAAGGTCAGTTTGCATGTCCACATCTCTTGTGGGCAAGGAAGTAAGTGGAACATCATGATCTATAGCCTCAGTTATCCTGCTTCATCCTTCCGGTTATTTACATCACAGTTTAACTTGTTCAGAAGAGTATTGTCTTTGTCAGCTGGCTTAGTCCTTAGAATTTGTCCATAAGTGCTGACTTGACCACAAAGATGAAAAAGTTATAGTAAAATTAAAATAAAATCAATTCCTATGTCACTTACAACAGTGTTACCTCGTTCTTCTATCTCTCTGTTCCAATTAAGTAGCTTTTAATGTACAGCAGATAAATCACAATAGTGGCTTACATTTTCAGTAAACAGGTTGTTTGGAAGGAATTTATCAGGCACAGACAAAATCAATAACTCTTTTGCTTGCATTTCAAGTAGAAATTTGTGGTTGCTAAAGTATATTTACAAAGTGGTGCCATTTTTGTCCATTTTAGCACAGCTGCCAGTTGTATACACTGTGTCAAGCGGACATATAGGAGTGGAAGTGGCAAATAGGCTATAAAAAGAACTGTTTCTATTTGCTTGATTTTTAAAATGAAAGCAGACTGATATAAAAGAGAACATGAGGGACAATTGAGGGAGCAAGTAGAAAAAGAAGCAGGTTCTGAAAAGGCTTTTGAATACCAGTTAATCCTCCCAACTAGATACCTTACTCCAGTTTATTACCCTTCTGCCTCTGACCAAAGAAGGAATTTTTGAATAATTTTCTAAGTGGCTACTTGGGAAACTGTAGAAGAGTTCTGTGTCCAGGCGAACTCACAGCAAAATGCTAGATAAACTCTGATTGCAGTGACTAGTTGTCTGAAAAATGATAAATACAAATGTGAGGCATCAGTTTGGCATCAGCTCACAGTGAAGAGAGTACTCTGAAGCATATTTTCATTCATTTTAGAATTAAGAAATAATAAGTCTTGGGTATATATTTTTCCAAGAGATTTTACTTGAATTTTCTGACAACCATAACATGAATTATCATCTCCCTGTGGGCTCTGATTGCTGAAGTGGTTTCTTATTGCTCTCCTCATTCTGTTTACCTGCCTGAATGGCTGAAATGGCTTATAATGTACTTTTTCCCCCAAGATAAAATAATTACTATATTATGTTATTATTTTCATTACTTTTCCTTTACAACAAGCTTGTGCTGTTCAGTATGTTCATCGTATAAGACTTGTATGGCAAGCCACATAAATCTTTTTGATTGGCAGTGATAATCAGTGGGGGTGGTTAATGCTATCAGTTACAAATTATTTGATGTCATGAGTTTTAGCACATGGAGCATGACTGTTTTGTGAGGTGTTTTCAAAGGAATTTTGACAGCCAGTGATGTGGCAGCAGAAGTAACTACTTTTTGTTCTTGTAAAATTGAAAGGTGTGACTTAGACAAGACTAATGTACCAATAATGGTACCAACTGCTTTAGAGAATGATGTAGATGTTTTATGGTGAATAAAAAGTGAATTAACCTACAGATGGAAGGACAGTTTTCCTTATCTCTCTCAGCTGTTATATATCAGATTGATTTCTGCCCTTAAGAATGAAGGCTAGCATTGCCACAGTTTTCTACAGTACTTACTTCAATGAGATGTTTTCACTTAAGCATCTCATCTTTTCTAGGATCCTACCAATTCTTTGAGTGGTCTTTTTCCATGTATGGTGCATAGGACCAGTAGATTACTTCTGGCAGATCCAAGGAAAGTACCATTAAATATCAAGCACTAGCCTCCAGCTATCTATAGAGGGATCTAGACATGCATAGAAAGCAACAAAAAGCCACTGTGCTGATACTTTCACCATTTTATAGTCACTTGTGTGGAACAATAAGCTTTGTCATTATAAATGTGTGGGTCTTTTTATCTAAAAAAGTATGGATGGAATTGTGTATCTTATTTTTCTTCAACACTAATCTTTATGTGCTCACTTTATATGGAAATCTTTCTGTGAGCCAGATCTAAAGTAGGACGTAGCTCTGCAAAGCAGAATTCCGATATTCTTCAGGCATATAGACCTGAAAATATGACCTAGAAAATTGGGCTCAACAGCCTTGTTAGGAAGGCTTTTTTACTGTGAGGGTGACAGAGCACTGGAACAGACTGCCCAGAGAGGTTGTGGAGTCTCCTTCTCTGGAGTTATTTAAAACATGCCTGAACATGATCCTGTGCAATTTGCTGTAGATAAATTTGCTTTAGCAGGAGACTTGGATTTAATGGTCTCCAGAGGTCCCTTCCAACCCCAACTATTCTGTTATCCTGTGACACTGTGTGAAGTTTCTTAAGGAACTTAAACATAATGGATCATAATGCTCAGCTTGAAAGTTTCCTAGAGATTTGTATTTTGACATTTTGTCTCTGTCCAGAACCTCCTTGGCACATACAGCCTGAGTTCCTCTTTCTTATTTAAGACCATTGCAAAGCAGATGCTAGGTTGCAGAGGCACCAAAATCCCTTAGTGAATTCAGTTGGCAAGCATTGTTTAAACCTGCTTTATGAGCAATGATGAGTTTAGATCCCTGACAAATATTGCTGACTCTGCCTTCTTTTATAGTACTGGAGAAATGTCCACTGTGATTAGAATATTGCTCAGGTTTTAGGAGATCTGAGTCCACTGCCCTTTCCAGCTGTGAGGAATCAGATCTTGTCTCCCTGAGTGGTTTCTGAACTGATGCTTAGGCAAGGCTGGATGAGGACATTTGCTGCCCTTCCTGCTGTCAGTTGTAGAAAAAGAGAAAGCAGAAAGGTGTTTCTCTGATAACATTTTTGTAGAGTTTTATCAATGTAAGCAGCAGTTTTGTGGCTGAAATAGAACCCTATCTTCATGTCCCAGTTTCTTGTTTCCCAACTCACTACATGTTCTATGGCAAGTGGAGCCCAACTTTTCAGTATGAATGATTTTGGTTGCCTTTGGTCTGAATTTCAGAAATTAAGAACTTTTACTTTAGTTGGAGTGGAGCTCATGGTATTTTTTTTTTTCTTAAAAGGGAAAGGAGATTTAAAGTGGCTCAATTAGGGCAGTCAAAAGCAGTGCATATTTCTGAAAATGTTATCCTTTAGTTATTTAGTATGTATTTGCATCTAGTTATTATATGGATGCTATGAAAGCTAATTTCTGACATTGAGATACTCAGAAGGGAATTGATCTAGCTAGAAACAATTCCAAACCAATTACCATTTCAATGTGCCTGTCAAAACAACTTTTAAGTTAAGCATGTTGAAGACATGAACATCTCTCTATAGTGGACATTATTGGGCTATTGAAGTAAGATTTTAATATTTCAAGGATTTCTTTCCACAAGGATTTATGCTTATTACAACCCTAATATGTTATATAGCTTTATTTCTCTCCTTTACCCCCTTTCCTTCACCTACTACATTTTCTGCTTCCGGTTAGCTCATCACCTCTTCTCTTGTGCTGTTTTCCTTATTTGTTACTTTGCTTTATAATCTTTATCCAACATGTCATGGAAAAAAGTGGCCTAGGTAAAAAGAGTTGGGAATTTTTCTAAACAAAGTGAAGGTGCTAGAATCAACTTAAACCTGAAGTTTCCAAGCACTAGACATTTCAGCTTCAAAACCAATGACTTGTATGCATGACAGCAGACAAATAGGCTGAGGGTAGAACATTTCCAGTAGTAATGGATGGAAACTACATTCCGCACAGAATTATCGGAAAAAAAACACAAATGTGAACAGAGTTCACAGTATATTAAACAAAGATGTTCTGTAAGTAAAGACTGGGTAATTACAGAAGATTTACCCAAGTGAAGCCAAATAGAGTGCAGAGGATAATTAATGTGGCTGAGAGAACTCAATAATAACAGCTTTGAACTTTTACAGTAGTGCGTCAATGAATGTGTCAAAAGGAGGGATTGCACTCACATTCAACAACTATTTGTTAGCAATTTTTACCACACAGTTGAATTAAGAACTCATGATAAGAGATTATGAAAATTACCTTACTGAACTAGGGGCTGTGTTTTGCCCTTAAGTATGGTATTCATTACTTTTTTTCTGTATATAAAAAATAATATTTTGAAGATGTGCATTTTTCTATAAGGTGTCTTCATTCTGTTTGTTTCACTTCTGTGGCACAGATACTCCATTAATAACCTAATTGAGTTAGAGAAATAATTAATTATTGTGAGTGTTCTCTGCATGGCCAGATTAAATCAAGAGGACTGCTAAGAAAACTAGCAAAGGGTGCAAAACAAGCCACCTCACCATCAGTCCGTAAGTTTGTCTCTGAAGAAGCTGACTCAGACACTTGCACAGCCTGCTGGTGTGTTTGGAGAAGCAGAGCATAAAAGTCCAGGATTTGTGAAGGCTCTAGTTCAAATGGACTCGTTCCCTTGCCAGTTTGGACCTGTTACTCTTATGTTGTCATGTAGACAGAATTTTGTGGTTTTGTGAGTGCTTTACACTCAGTAGCGTAAATGTGTAGCCTCTCTGGAGAGAGAACGCTGATCTCACAACCAGCCTCTCATTTGGGCCGTGGAAGTTTCTTTATGTGGGGCTTGCCTCAGACAGCCCAGGGCAGGACTTTAGTCTTTGTGTATCCTTTCCTCTTCCAGTGAAATACATTAACAGCTTCCAGGCTCGCCTGTGTTGGTAAGGTGGCAAGCTGTTTGGAAGAAGGTTCTCTTTCTGTTCCTTTGAAAACTTCCTAGCACAGCAGGAGGTTGGCATTATGTGCAGGTTTGGGATACTTCTGTAATAGAAATAATGAGGAGTTGCTACTACTTGTGGTTTAAGAGCATGTTCAAAATAGAGGAGTATTTTTGAGCAGGTGCTTTTCCTAACTCATCCCAAAATCAATTCCAGACCTAGACTCAGTCCTTCTTCGTGAGTCTAGCTATTCTGACACTGCCCATATCTTTATTACACAATGTGTGGTTTCTTACAAAGGAGTCAACTCCTTCTGTGGTAAGAGCCAGAATATTTCTACAGGTCTAGCATCTTTTAATAGGACAGGCTTGTGGAATGCCATACTGCTTCAGAATTCATGTTAATAATTTGTTATCAATAGTTTTTATGGTTTTTTTACAAATGAGAGACTTATATAACAAATAAAAAAAATTCACATGATACATCCCTACCTTTCTGTTTGTTAGATGCAGGCTATTCTGATTGGCTTTCTTCAAGTGCAAAAAGTATTGGATAGGAAGAACATTTTGAAAAATGTTGACTGTCAGCAAAATTAAATAATTTCAGTAATAACATAAAAAAATATTCCTAATAGATACTCTAAGTAGGAAATAGAAGTGTATTACCAGGAGAAAAAAAAAAGTAATATTTCAATTTTTTTTAAATGTAATGTTATGTCTTAAAGGATTTAAAATTTCCATAAAATGATTCATTGCGCTTTGAAACAATTGGTATTTAAATTATCAACGTGTATTAAGACAGGATGTTTTCAATAGCTCAGCAAAACCTATATCCCTAGTTTTTAATTTTATACCAGCACCTAAGGAGGAAAGATGGCCAATAGCTTTATTTGACAGCTAGCACTAATATAGGAGTCCAACTTAAAAGGACACTGTTCATAACCATCATCATGAAAAAACCTTGCAAGTATTCTTTTGAAGTTCACTTATGAATTCAGTTTGACTGTGTTAATGACTTGTCCTGATTTTTTGAGCTTGAGCTTTATTAGTGCAAATACTTATGGAAGGTGTATTTTAAGCCTGAGTGCCAGAATATTAATCAAAACCTTAATTACATATTCAGTAGTAATATTCACAATTCATATGGGTCTTACTTAATTTCATTACCCATCCAATCAAGGATCAGAAGCAATGACATATGATTTAAATAGCAAATTGTTTTGGATATTTCTAATTAGTAGGCACAAAGGATTGGTTACTAAAGAAATTAACTTTGGCACCCTGAAAACTGATGAATAACCTTGAAGTAAGAATAAACTCCACATTCAAATCTGTCCACAGAAAATTTACGAAAAGTTTTTATGCATACTTAGTGTATATAAAGTATTTGCAAATAAATAAACATTAGAAATGTCATAGAAATATGTCTTCTAATGGCATGTCATAAATCATTCTTCAGATAATTCTTCATGAATAGCCTTAACAGGCAGGGGGAAGGAAAAAGGAAGACAGCAGGATTATTTATGTTCATTTCAAGTAATTGTTTTGGGTTCAAATACTGTCACTGTCATCCAAGAAAGTACTTTATTTTGAGAATATCTCTTTGACCAAAGAAATTCTAATTTGATCATAAGGAGAATGTGTCACACTGGATTTATCTTACTATGTGGGAGTTTGCCACTGCTTCATCTCTGCTTTCACTTCGCCATCCTCAAAAAACCTGTGAAGTCTCCTTTTGAGGGGACAAGGCTTTGAAAAATGTGTCTGCAAACTTGAAGAATCTGTGGGAGAATTGGTCCTTCTCCCTGTCCTGCTGTCACTCCATGCTCTGCTAAGAGTCCTTCATCTGCACTACAACCCAAAGCTCTTTGATTCTATGATCTACCACTCTTGATGACACAGGAAGGCTGCTCTGAGGCTCCCTCAAAGCAGCATTTCTATGAACAATACTAGATTCTAAAAGCAAGAAGGCACAAGGCCATAGGAATAGTCTAGGAATGATACTGATTGCCGTTGCTGAATGTGTATGTACCTTTGATTTGTTGCAAGCCATTTTGTGGCACAGGCTGTCCTACACTTTTTTTTTTAATTTTTATATTTTAGCATATAGACTTCACAAAGAGAAGAAATGCATGAAGAAGTAAGGTAAAATCTGGGAACCGTCAGTCATGGAACTATCTTTTTAATTTCCTTTTTCTCTTGGCAACTATTTTTATCATATTCAAGCATTAGCTCTGAGAGAGAAATAATGTTCACTTCAAAAGCTACTTCCCCCTCAATAAATAATTCAGAGCCATAGATTGTTCATGAGGAATTATCAACACACTAGTAGTAATTTAATATACCAAGCAATCGCGCTCACTTTAGCCTACATATGATTTAAATAGAATATGACAGTTTAGGGTCTCCATTTGCCCCATGGCATGTTGGGATCAAACTTGGCAAGTGATTGCAGTGTTCTCATATCTTCTGAAGAAGTGAATGAAAGTTGCATAATTCAGAGAGGATTTCTTAATTACATGCTAAATCAGAGTTTGCCTGCTTGTGCTCTGAATCCAAATCGTTGCCCAGGACCAGCTTTAAAGTATGTGAATATTTTCTTTTTAACTAGCATCTCACAATCTTGTCTCCTTTTTAACTTGTTGAGTTATTATTTTGAGGCACAGTTTCAGTGTATCAGTAACTTTTGATTTGTCGCAGGGGTGAAAGGCTGTGCCTATCCTTCCTAACACGTCTGACACATAGGATCTATCAGCTGAGCACTACCTGCTTTCTGGAAGTTTTACATCCTTTCTTTTTAAAACAGTTTATTTTATTTTATTTTTCTTTGTCACTAGTAGCCCAACACCCTACACCACAAAGTGGTATTAGCTACTGGTTGTGCTGGGAAGGTTTGTGTTTCTTATGGTCATAAATAGCTGTGGTTAAAAATAGGCAAATTCCTTCTCATTCTAATGTTTTTGCCCTGTTGGTGGGAAAACATAGCACTGGGCATAGAGCTGAGCATCAAAGACATAGGTATCATGTAGTACTAGAACAAAGCTACAGATCTGCCGTACCTGAACTCAGGTTAGGACTTGTCTTTCCCTACATTGCTCTTCCTAAAATTCCTCAAATGTGTTCACTGTGGTTTGTGCTTGCCGCATCACAAATTTGGCACAAGCAGTTTTCTGTTTTGGCTGTACACAAACAGAATTAGTCTAAATATCAAATGACAATAAGCACTCTCATGAAGGTTTATGGCTATAATCACTTAAACCACAGCAATTTGTCTTTGGTTTGCATCCATAGAATTGGGTTTGCATGGAAGGCAAGGGGTGCTTACAATCAAGAGATGTTAAGTACAATACATAACTTTATGCATTTGCCCTTTGTGTTCTCTAGGGTCTGTATCTTCTAGAAAGCCTTTTGTTAGGTAGCCTTCTAACTATGCCAGTGTTTATGCCAAAGATATATAATGAAATCATACACAGAGGCTTGTAATTGTCTTGGTAATAGAATGCAGTCCAGGGCTGTATTTCTCCTCTAAAATAGCAGATTGAGATTGAGGAGAAGCATGTTTTTCTGGGTTCTTGTGAAGGAAATAATTGCCCTTCAAACTTCTATAGTATTCTCCAATTCATCAGGCTGATAAGGCAAAAATATAGCCAGGCCTTCTCTCACAAACTGTTTGACTACAGGGAAGGCTGTAGCTGAGTAATTCTTTCTCCAGAGTTCCAGTATAATCTGAATGGATTTAGGAAGGGTTCAAGGGGAGCCATTCCCACCTTCATATAAACCCCTCCTTACCAGAGAAAGGGTAATGCCACAGGTTTTGGCTCATTGTTGTGAATGTAATGCTGGCCTTGTCATTTAACTTCCTGGTTAAGCTGATCTTTCAGTAGAACTACACCAGAGATTTTAATTTTGGAAACAGCCTGCTGCTCATATGACATGCATGAAAGGAGCAAGGAACGTTAGGTCAGTGGCATGCAGAAGTAAGGAACATTAGGTCAGTGGTAGACGTGTTTCTGCTTTAAAATGTCTTTAAGATGTTCAGAAATTTCCTTTGTGTTCCAGTGGGATAAGAGATTGGACTCATGATGGAGCAATGATGATCAGCACATAACTCAATGCTGCAAGGGATGTGTTTTGAAGCATCAGCTCTTACTGTGCTTCTGGATGAAAGAGAGATCTAAAGGTGCCTCTCTTCTTGTCCAGCTGAGAAACCACTCTCAGGCTGGCCCTGGTGTATCTGGAAAAAGGACTTTAAAGATATGTATATATATAAAATTAGTCCTAGAGGAGGAAAATGGGGAAAATGAGGGTAGAACAGTTGATACAGAAATGTTAACAGTAACTTGGTTAGCAAAGAAAGCTCAAAGGTGCTGAGAAAGTAAAATGTTGATGGCACATTACTGCCAGGATTGCGCTCAGTCCGTTCAGTGGCTGAGTATTGTCCTTAAGGGAAAAGGTGAAACAGGGATACAGACCTGCCAAAAACCTGTGCAAGAAAAGCGAAGAAGTAGAAGAATCTGTGCAGAACATGAATCATGTGAAATCATGACTGGAAATAGGGGCTTGAATATTGTGTTTTTCTGAGAAAAGGGAACTCAAACTAGAGACCTACTGATCTACTACTGAGTATTAATGATATGATAACTTGAAAAAGTGGGATATATGTGTTTAAAAACAAATTTTTTAGAAGGTCTGCAAAGGTGGTTTCTCTAGGCTAACACTGGGCTGCTGCAATGGATTGCTGGAGTCTTGTTGTGAGAAGGGAAGGACAGATATTCCAGAAATCTGTGGAAATGTTATAAATTGCAAGGAAATTAAACTACTTAAACTGATATTGGAGAGCACAGCCTATTAGTAACCATCACAGATGTTTTCACGTGGTAGCCGACAGTGTTTATGGAGTAGCTAACATATTAAAAAGATGTGTTACAGTGTTCTGTTTTTTATACGGAAATTTCAGACTTTTTAGAATTTCTCAGTAAACAATAAGGACACTATAGAACACTGATAAAACTGAATAACCTTCAAGAGTGTGGTCACAGAAAACTTTATTTTGTGTTTCTTGAGGAAATAAGTGTTTTTTGTTTTGTTTTGTTTTCCACAAAAGAGCAAAATTCTGTAACAGAGGCAGATTGCTAGTAAAAGAAACTTGCAATTACAAATATATAAATGAATTCTAAATTTCTTAGAAATTAATAATGCTAGCACTGCCAGGGATCTGAACATCAAAAGAGAAAAAGAATTGTAGGGTTTGGCTCTAAAATAAAGTGTTTGCAACACCATTAGGATTCTGCAAAAGACACCTTCCCCCCTTGCATCCTTCCTCTTCCAGTTGTCTGAGCAGCACTACGGTTAAGAGGTCAAGAGGTTTGGAGATAAAGTGTGGCTTTCCAAAGCCAAACCAATCTGGGCTTTACAGAAAAAAAATTACGAATAGTGAAGCACTCTTTAGCTATATAATAGGAAGAGAAAACAGAAGAAAGAGAGCTGCTATCTTATGAAGGTGGATATTAAAGACAATCTAGATATGACTGCGTGCCTTCCCTCATTTTTCCGTAAAGATGTGCATGTTAGCATGGTGGTAAATGGAAGACAGATATTGCATATGGTGGTAATAAAACAATTAACCACAACTGCAGTGAAAGCAACATAAAATCAGTTTATATTTGAAAAAATCAAAGGGAATTAATAATTCACCTTCCAAAACACTGAAGAAACGGGTGAATTACATCTGTATTTTGAACCTGTTAAGACAGAAGTAGTACCATAGGGCTGGAGAACAGCTACGTATTTAGGAAGCAGAGAAATAAAATTATTCTTCAACTATTTATCTATGAGTCAGTGAGGGTATAAATGTCCGTTTCTTTAAAAACTTTTCTAAAGACATACAGCTAAAGGGTGGGGTCAGGAAGAAATAAAGTGTAACAGGATTTGCTAAAGATCAGTGCTGCTAGTCTCACCTGAGAACTTTCTCAATGCTCTACTGAATTTAACAGGTGAAGGCAATGTGCTGTCTGTTTTCTGTTTGGCCAGGAAAAAACATTGATGCACCCTGGAATTTTTCATCAGAGCTGGACAAGAAGGGGATAAGCAAGAGACTGTAGAGTATGAAAGGAACTAACTCACTGGCAGGTGTGTTTGAGTACAACCAATGCTGCTGAATTATGAGGGGGACACTGTGTGGCCCCACCATGGTTTTGCTGAGTAACCCAAAGCTCATGGCACACTGAGAGCTTACATCCCTGTTAGTCTCTTTCTTCTCTCATCCAGGAGACAGATGTTTAAATCACTCCATTACCATTCTGCCAGAATTTCCAACCTATAGCTCTTTTTGTTTTCAAAATTCTGAATTTTTTATCAGATAGAAGTTTGCATTTCACAGCCTGGTCTGAGCATATTGGGATTTTGTTTATTCTCCAGGCATGATCTGAGCAGATAAAAAAAATTGCTGGTGGAAATACAGTCAAAACAAATTGAGGCTTTCTACATTTTGATTTTGCTCCACAGAGATGTATTGTCACATGCTATGAAATCAGGGGGTTTAAAAACTTCATAGTCAATGACTTAAGCTTCCACTAAGCTTCTTCTCAAATAGGATTCAAGCTCGTATATCTGTGGCATACCCCGAGACCACAGTTAAACCGGAGCTTTCCATATGTTGCAGCATACCAGAAAATTTTGCTTAAGCTTTGCTATGATAACATATATACAGGACCAAGTTTTCTCAAAAGGTGCAATAGTCAGTTTAGATACATAGTCTTGGTAAGACTTTACTGGCTGCTTAGCGGCCATGAGCATTCAGGTGTTTAGTTAGGTGTCTGCAAAATGATAGAGGAAACTGTTACCACTAACGACTGACTGACTTTATACCATTTAGAACTAAAGAGTAGGGATAAACTACTCCAAACAAAAGCTGGCCTGAGTGTTCTGCTTCAGCATGTGCCTTGTACTTTGTAAAACTGCCTGCTTGGGCTTTTTAGGGTAACAGTAAAAGGACTTCTGTCAGTTTGACGTGGTGGTGGGCTATTTACATGTAGAATTTTGTAGTATCCTTAAATCAAAATGGAGAAATAATATCATGTTACTGTGGAAATGCCTTTATTTTAATTTTTATACTTTGAAACATTCTCACCTGCCACTGCAGAGTAAGCACAACAGCCAGAGAATGAGACTAATTGAGAAACAGAACAGTATTATATCACTGGGCCAGAATATATATTCTTTGTCCAAAATTGCAAGGACACAGGTATATGTCAAGTAGTGTTGAAGAGCCTTCTTTAGGCTGTATTCAGTTGTGTTTGTTGACTGGCTCATACTAGAGTTTTTCTAACCTCAGGCGTCGATGTGTCCCCTCTCCTTGGTGTTACATAAATCTAGGGGCTTCAGAAACTGAGTTAGTCTGAAAAACAAAAAAATGATGTTTTGGCCTGAGTCTGGAATGCCTTCCCACTCTTGCAGAGTGCCATAGCCCTCACCTGACTGGTTAAGTAGTATTTAACTGAGTGTTAAACCAGTTTAAAGTAGAAAAGGTTAGTGGGTACCTTACCCTGCATGCCGGTCTGCAGCAGAGGCACCCCTGCTTCAGACTCCACATGAAGTCCCCACAGACTTAATAATGTGCCTGACTCCTTTAATCAGCCCACTGACTCTAGTTCAGAAATTCACAAAGCAAGTAGTATCTTACTCATCCTAGGGAAAAAAAAAAAAAAAGAGAGAGAGAGAGAGAGAAAAGGATAAATATAGAATCAGGCCATGAAGTTGTACTGTAAGTTTGCTAATAATAGTTGCAAAAGAGATTACTCAATCACTGAGAGCAGTAGAGCAGTGGAGCTTTTTTTCCCCCAAAGAGTTGGGATTTTTTGTTTCATGAGTAAGGCTTCAACAGCCCTCACAGTGAAGAGATGTATACAGACCTCTGGTCTTACAAGCACTATTCCACTTGTGTTAAGCAGATATACAAGCAGATGAAGAATCAAGCCAGAGTTTACTAAACTCAAACAAATTCAGTCACATGATTTTGACAGAGATGAAGAGATGACTAAATGAATAAAGTATTAAGGGCATGTAATATGAAAAAAATGTAATTTGGGGCTTGCATTGCTTTTTTCTTTTTTTTCTTTTTATCTTCTTTGAGAAAAGGCAACTACTATTCATTCAGATACAGCAAGATATTGTTTGGCCAAAACACTGTTCCATTTCAGCTGCAGATTTGGACTCAAGAGCAGACAGGAGGCACCTTGGATGGCAGACTATTTTGCACTGCTGAAGTATCCAGACCTGTATAGACTGATGATATTCTGTATTTTTGTACTTCTTGATCTTAAAACTAACTTAAAATCTTTTCGAATTCAACAAAAATTATTCTAGTTGTGCTATATGCTAGTGAAATTTTTGCTGGAAAACAGGATACATTTCAATAGCAAGATTAGCTAGACTGTGAAATATTACCCCTCAGGGAAGTTATAGGAGACCAGTTGCATGGATCATTTAAATGCAATTAGAAAAATCAGCAGAGGATGGAGCCAGGCAATTCTCCTTTCCCGCCCCCCTTTGCTTCAACCCCAAATAAGTCTGAAAAATGTCATTTGGGGAAATAATAATGGATTCAGGTTGCATTTAGCAAGTATTTTTGGCTGAGAAGGGGCAAATTTGAAGACCTTTTATTCCAGTAATTGTGTAAAAATGCCTGTGTATTTGGGAAAGAAGTTTCACGCTAGAAATGTGACTTGTCATTTTGAAATGTAATGCTTTCATTTATGAATTGGGTCATACGTATTCCAGGCTGCTGAAAAAGTATATAATAATATTTTTCTTTTCCTGCTTCTTTCTTTTCCCAAGATCATATTTTAATTGAGCTGTTCTTTTTGTTTGCTGGTTGGTTTTTCCCATCACATTCAATGAAACTGTCTGTTATTTGCACAGTTCTAGAAAACATGCTGAAAAGTCAGTTTTAGGCTGATAGAAGGACAGACTTCAGGTCTTTTCCTGGGAGGTCTCTTTCATTTAGAGTCTGTAATCTACAGATTGAGTTGGCTGCCTCGTCTTAAGTAATGCCTTTAGTAGCTTTCAAGTTTGATTTTTTCTGCAAATGTGGTGATGTGTATCAATGACTCCAGTTTCAGTATGAGGTACTTTCTTATTACCTCTCAAAATTAGGGTCTAAATAGCTCAAATTTGGTGCTTAAAGCTAAAGCAGTTCTAAATATAAGGAAAGAGTAAGAGGATCTTTAGTGGTTCCTAAGTCTTAGATTGTGTTACTGAACAAGGGGCAATTTTACCTGCTGAGCCCTACAAGGTGCCTCCTATGCAACTTCCATTGTATATGTGTCAATTTCTCTGACAGATGGAGAAGAATTCAAACCAATGAGGCTTCATAAAAATAAGAGTTTTGGGGGCTACTGGAACTGACATGACAATATTTAGCAGTCTATTGTGAAGCAGCAGATGTATAATTCAATATATATAAATTCATTAATCATATTTCTTTCTTAAATGTTGATTAAAAAGAAGTGCTTAGAAAGGAAAGTTGTCTACAAAAGCTTGTTTTTTTTCTCGTTACTTCAGAAAGGTAGTGTTTTTCCCTCTCTTGCTGTCTGTTGTTAATTAGGGAAGTGGAGATGGATGTGTAGAATTAGGTTGCACATAATCTCATCTGAATATTTAATCATAAATGATTAAGATGAAGATTTATAGCACAGATTTTGACATTCTGGCTGATATAGCAAGGTTAATAGAGCTATATTCTCCCCAGCTGCAGATTGTCTGGGAAAGCAGGAAAGACAATCGTGTCTACTGACATTACAGGGCAATAAGATCTCCAAGAATGTTCTTTCCCTTCTTTATTTTTAGAAAAAGAATTGTGCTGTTAGTCTGATGTAACATTAAAGGTTCTGTGAGAGAAAATTTAAACTGAGAAAAAAACAAAATTGAAAGGAAAATTATATTCTAATAAAACATGTGGCTGTGGATTCTCATAGAAAAATAAAAGCAGGTCTGCTTTATTTGAAAAATCAGAGATGTTATTTGATGGAATAAGCAGCAAATGTGATATGGTATGACCAAGGTCAGAAACTGTCCTATGCAGTTTAGTTGTACCTTTTTGGATTGAAGACTAGAGAGAGGACAGCACTATTGATATCCCCAGGACCACCTGAACGGGGTATGAGATCATGGGTATGGTTGCATGCATTAGCTGCATAAATAACTAATAAATAATTACAAAGTTATTAAGAAGTACAGTAGTACCACAATGATTAGTACATTATTTGTACAAAATATTCTTTTATAATCTTCCAAATAAGAAAGAATAATTGATTAATTACAATGCTACTCTGGAGGATCCAAACTATCATTCAATATTTCTTGATTTGTTGGAGGAGGAACTGAGAGAATGATATGTCCACAATAAAAATAAATAAAATTAAACAAAACAAAGACATGTCCACACACACACACATGCACGCGCGCACGCACACACACACACACACACACAAACCCCAAAATCAAACAAAAAAAAAACCACCAAAACCACCCAAAAAACAAAGGCATGTAATGTGGGAATTGAGCATCTACATCCAAAATTCAATCTGAAATTCACTTCAGCTACTATCTCTCTGGAAACATCCAAGCTCTGTGGACATAATATTTTAAACGATACATTTATGAATAAAAATCGAGAAAGGATGTGTAGAGATATCTCAACATTAATACAGCTGGTCAACTTCTTGTCTGTGTCACCCTACCTCTGCCTGGGATATAAAAATTAGGAAGTGTTTTGCACATCTGTTGTGAGTATGCACTGAGACAGGCAGTCTCCAAGGTTGCCAGTGAACATTCCTGGGACCAAAATCTTTGAAATTATTAGCTCTGGTGTTATTTTCAGGTTCTGTGGTGGCACACCCGTGCGGTACCACTTGGTATTGTGCAGGTGTAGCACCTACTACCGATCACCCTGTGATTGTCTTTCTCCCAGAGTAGGGCTTAGGGTACTCAGTAGTTCTCAGCATAGGAAAAAGTGTAGTGCCACTCAAGTAAGTGAAACTTTTTACCAGACCCTTTAAAAAGAGAGCTAGGAGACTGACATTTTAAAAAATCTTTGATATGGGAATTCACAAAGACTGAATTTATCCTAGAAAACCTAATCTTGCATTCAGCTTGGAGGAGGGAGTCTCCCCCAGGAGGGGAGTTGACAGCAGAATACTGGTTATAGCTGCTTGGTGCTTTGAATTATCGCTGTGGAACAGCCCATCTCCTCTGCTGCCCGTAGGAGGAACCTAGGGAGCATGGGAAAAAGTCAGGCACTGTAAATATCTCACCAAGTGGTTTTTCTTCCTGCTTTCCTTACTTCTACATCTCTAGCCCTGGGCTGTTGTTGCTGTCCCTTTCTTGAATCCGCTGACATTCCCTGTGCCTACCCCTGTCATTCCTGTTGCTTGTTGCCAGATTTCAAGTGGGAGTGCTACCCTTCCTGTTCACAAATGCATCCCTTATAACATTGATCCAACTCTGGTGGTCATATCTGTTTGTGAAATCTATCATGTAATTTGTGGTGAGGATAGAAGATAACTGTTTCAACAGCACCAAAGGTAGCTGTCCTTTTTTATTTTGTAGGGGGTGGAGAGGATTTTTTTACCAGACTTCACAACTTTCAGTAGCAAATGAGCTGTTTAAGCCTTTTTGTAAAAGCCATTGTTCTTTCTCTGTAAAGTCAAAAGAATTGACATATCTCATTAGTCTGTTAAGCAGTACAAAGATAAATGCTTTATATATAAGAATGAATACAGATGATGATACCAGTTAATTGGTAGGCTTTATAAGTATAAACTAGCGTGTCTGTGAAGAGCTTTTCCTTCTAGATTCTTATGATTTTTTAAAAATTTCATTGATAATTTAGTGTTCTAAATAGATGAATACTAATATTAGGTGGTCACAGAAGAAAACTGACTACAGTAAAACATGAATATCATCTGTTCTTAGTTAAACAAAATTGTTTTAACTCTTGTTTGTGTTTCTTTCTTAAATAACTGGAGATTTTTATAGAATAGTGGAGTTAATGACTTTGTAAACAAGATATGAGATGACTGAATTCTCATAGGCAAGTGGTGAGTTTTGATCACTGTTTCTTACTAGCTGCATATTAATTATGAAGCTAATTCATGCTAAAATGTTTGGAGTTTCTATATTGTTGTTCAGATGGATTGTTATTTACTAGTGTAAAATAAAGCTTGATACACAAACAAAATCCTAGTATTTTTTCTCAAGCAAATAGAGATGTATGCCAGGCAGAAAAATGTGTTGTCAGCTTCCAGTTTATTAGAAATTCAGCCCTTGTCAGCAAATTTTGTTCCCTTGTGTATTGTTTCATTTACCTCACGAGTCTTGTCTTAGAGTATATTTCTGAGGATAATTACACTAAGTTGCCCCATTTGAAAGCCTGCTGAGCAGGGCTGGACCTTTAAACTGTAAACTTTGTCAGGCAAAGACCATAACTAAAATGCTTATAAAATTCATATCTTGGCAATGATGGGTAACATGCCTGGAATTGGAAAATAATAGCAGAAGCTAATGAGGGGATTACCAGGAAATTAACACTATCAACTAGGACATCTCAGCCCTAATGGGAGAGATGCCTGCTTTTTTAGTCAGAACATCCTTTTGCATAGGAATTTTGTGATGTTTGGTGAAGGGACAGCATATCCTAAAGACTGGCTGCTTTTGCCAGTGTATCAGCGGGACTAATGAAACATACTTCCCCTTCCTACGAGCCTTCTTCTCTTTTATCCTGAAGTCATCATGCCTACAGCAGCATTACCAAATGTCAGTCTGAGAGAGATTTGTAATTCGTGCTTGGAAGTAAGTTAACAGCACTGAATTGACAGTGACCTGTAACCCAGGGTTGAAGGTACTGAAGGTAGGCAGAGGTGAATGGTCAATGTGTTAAGATATCACTGTAGCAGTCCTACCTATGCAGTTCCTGAAGGGCAGTATAATAAACCCAGATGAGATATATTCCTTTTGGTATGCACACTGCTGCAGTCATAAGGGAAAAGTAAACACCTTTTCTTTCCTTTTTTTCTAGTGAGTTCACAAAACTGCAGACAAGTGGCAGCATTAGTTGGTAAAAAAATAAATTGTTCATCTGTGGTAGATTTTCCTAAAAGAACTTTTTATTCATATGCTGAAGTCAGGAAAAGTATAATTAGAAGTTAACTAAAAATAACAGCCAGTTTTCTTATTGACATCTGCCAGCAAGTATCTGTGTGGCAAAAAATATTTGACCCCAATGTGTACTTCTAAAATGGTTAACTGCTAAATTTGTTCAGACGGGTCATGGTGTTGTTGGCTCTTTTGCTGCTAAGAAGTGACACTAGTGATTACATTTCCATTTTGAAACCATTTTTATTGCAGTACTTAGAAACTATGAAAAAATCTTTACTGGCATTATTGGTAGGAAAATTACTTTTTTCAAAGCCATTCTACTAAATGGAGTTGAATTTCCTAATAGCTTTTGATTAAAATAGTATTTTTTAAAATTTGTGAATCCTTTAAATATATTTTGCCAGTGGTTTGTTGCATCACTTCAACTTTAATGATGTCAGTGCAAAAATTCTCTTTAAGGGGCACTTGAATTCTTTCAATACCACTTCTGTTCTAGACGGCGGCGTAAATAATTTTTTTTTTTAAGAGATAATTCTATCCAGAAAAAAACCCAACAAGAGAATTTTGCAGAAAAGCAGTTTTCTAGAATCTTATTCATAAGCATATGCATATATATTCCTGCAAGTACACACAGACCTTCCCTTCTGCATACTATTTGGTTGGCATAAGAGATGGCACAAGCATAAGAATTTATGCATAGACATACATATGATAATATTAGCCATGTTCAGATCCACTCTTTTCCACTGTTTTTGCAGGCAGCTTTCTGGTGCTTTGCAACAACTTGTTTTCAGGACTGTTAAAAATCCTGTCCTTTCATACTTGGACCAATTCCTTACTGATATGAATTTCCACCAGTGATATCTTGAGATCTAGTAGCAGTTTTCCAGTAGTAATGGCTGAGAAAACAAGAGTCACTTAATAGCCGTATAACATCCCAATTGATGAAATGGAAATTGCGAAGTCTCCATATGAACCTCATGAATGCTGTTTGATGTGTATGAGGACGCATGGTATGTACATTTGTGGTCCCAGATTGGTGTGCATCATGGCTTTTGGGACCATCAAGTTGCATGACATCTCCCATACATGATCTCTGTTCTTCCTCCTGTCTTTTTGGTACCAGCCCTTGTTGAGGCCTGTCTTGAATGAGACATAAATTCTTTGCAAGATCACTCCTGCTACTGGCTTGCTGGAGAGTACTCTGAGACCTGCACATTCATGAGGCTTGCCGAATATCTCTGTCGCCAAAGCACTCTGGGCCATTTACTTTCAGTCAATGGGATCGCTTGCTTCAGCCTGTAATGGCATCACAGTGTTGTTACTGTTGAGCTCCTCCTTGCCTGACCTTTGTGGAAGCAGGTGGGGAGCGCGAATGTCCAACAGTACAGTGAAAACTGACTAGACAAAAAGCATGTCAGATGAAGCAAACGGTCAATAATGGGGGTAAGAAAAATCAGTTGAATCTTATCTAGATCTGTTAATGGTATAGGTTACTCTTGATGCCAATGATAAATAAATTAATTTCATTTGTAATTAGTTCCATGAGGTTTTAAATATGTTTTATTGAAAATGTTTATCAAGTGATGACTTTTGTTTTAACTCGTCAAACTTAACACTTCATAAATGACAGAAAGAAATCAAATGAGGATAGCTTTCTGTCATGAATTTTAATTGTATCACTCATCCATGTTTTATTTTTTAAATGAAAAATTCTCATCTTCTGAGAATTCTGGCCCAAGTCCAGCATCACAGCTACTGTATAGTGAAACCCTCCAAATAGGTGATCCAAATTAAATAAAAGTGTGAATCCACAGTGGATTAATTAAATGACATTAAACTCTCATGTGGATACTCTGAATCAGAGTTAAAAGTGTCCTGATTCAATTTAACTTAATTTCCAGAGTAAATGAGTTAATTAAGTGTGCTGTAATTTTGAATGAAAGTGTCTACACAGAGGTTTAATGTATTTGGACTAATCCACTTTAAAAATTAATTCAGATTAACTTTCTTGAGTGACCCTTGTGCTGGCAAACCCATAGCAACTTTATAAGAAGTCAAAAAAAGGCTACTGCTCCTGAAAGAAGACTGTTTTTGTGATCAGCAGTTCAGACTTTATTTTTGTATTGGAATTTATTTCTTGGTTCATAAATTGTCTTCATTAATAAAAATCATTCTGTCACAGAAATGGAAAATAGTTGTTCAGCCTCAAAAGGGAAGTACAGGTGATGGTGCAGTTAATATTTCCACAGGAGGTTGCTATATATGATTCATTTCTGCACATCAAAGCAGGAAGACAGTAAGTGTTACTGCTGTTACAAGAACAGAGTAAAAGTGTTTTTCAAATGGTGAGGAGGATAGAGAAGTTCAGTTAAAAATTTTTATTTTGGAAAGAAATAATGGACCACCATGGACTTATTCCACTCTTGATTATAAGCTGGCAGGGAATCACTGAGATGAGGGTGTGAAGAGAATACTGCCCTGATATAAAGAAAAGCAAATTAATTAGTAGTTTTACATGATCAAATCATGTGAGTGAAGAATGGTTACAGTACTGGTAGTCAGGACAGAGAAGAGGACGTGAATGTGGCTTGACATCTGTGCAGCAATGGAGAGGGGAATGGTAAGGAAGAGGGAAGTAGAGAAGCACAAGTATCTTTCAATGGTGAAGATTCCTGTGCAAAAACTCTGGGCACTATCCCACCTTAGTCTGGGCCATAAATTTCCTGAATAAGCTAATGAAGCAGTAGCTGGACCTTACACACTTAAGTTGGAGTGAAAGAGGTAAAGAGTGACTATCCTAAGTAAGCCATGCTAATAAGGGCTTCCCTGAGCCATTATGTTCATCTGTCCCATGATTCCTGGCACTGCTGTGATGTTTTGGACTTGTTGATTGTCTCATCTAAAGGCATGGAGAGGGAGATGCTTCTTCTTCCTTCAGCTGATTATAAAGAACAACATGTAAGGAGAATCCGGTCTGGTGTCAGACGAGACCCAAGTACTATCAAGCTAAGAGCAGAAAGGCATGTTTCCCATTGGGATGAGACAAGAAAAATATGAAGAAAGAGGAATAAGGACTCAGCTGCTGTCTTGCAATAGTGCTTCCTCCACTGACACAGAGGTTAGCATATTTATCTTGGTCAGCTTTTCTTCTTGATTGATATTTTATTATAATTTTTGTGGTAAGTAATTTATGGACTCCTTAAGACTTCTGGACTCACTGCTTTGTAATGGTAATGCGATACAAAGAAGCTACAGAGCTGAGACAGTATCAAATGCAGACTTTAATTGTACTTTGACTCTTTGTCTTTATTACCCTCTTTTGTTACACTCTGTCCATTGCAAAAGCCTTTAAGACCAAATATCAGCCTTCAAGCACTTACAGAAATTACAGCAGCTATTGCTAGTAAAATGGAGAAACAGGTGCATAAGAAAATGAGATTTTAAATGCCTACTTTAATTTTACTGCAAGAATAAGCTCTGGAAACAAAGCCCTGATTGGAAAAGTGCAGAGAATCAAAAACAAGTTGCATGAGTGTCTTCACTACATCTTTTAATTATGGTGAAATTTTGCCACATTTTCATTCTGTATTATTATCAGAGCACAATTTTCATGCCTTTCATATTCTAAAAACTCCAGAGTGACACATACATTTATTTCTAGTATTAAATTGTGCTGCTTAAGCACATTCTATTTGGCATGACGTCCTTTCAGTTTAATTTTCTCCAAAAATCCGTTTCATCTTTTCAGAATATAAATGGCATACCATTGACCCTTCAACTTCCTGCTATTTCCTCCTGTCTTCAGTACTCAGATGACTAAGTTGGGAACGTGTTCAAGTGGTGGCATCTGGCTCTTTGGGGAGCTCTATGAGCAATTATGTTAGCAGCCTTACAGATGGCTCTTCATGTATTGTGGGGTGAATCTGAGCTTTTATCTTTTAGATATCTGTGATTTGGAAGAACTTGCATGCTGGTAAATAACTGCACCCTTTCCTTCTTGAGTATCTGTTCAAGGCTAAACTAAATGCAGCTCCATTAAAAGCTCATTGCTTTATGAACCAGACATAAATAAAAAAAACATACAGGTGTTCATTTACAAAGTTGTTTTTAGAGGCTTGGATACATGAATAACATCCTCCTTAAATACTCTGCTCTTTGTCTTCCAGGTAACAGACATTGTCTTGTTAGCCAAGTATTTCTCAACTGGAAATTTGAGTGCTAATCCTTGAAAGAGAAACTATTAGTTTTTTAAAGAGAGTATTTCCTTATAGTTCCGTTTAAAGACTAGTTGACTCAGGATCTTAAAACCTGAAATTGAAAGAGATAGATCCTGAAGGATCTTAAAACCTGGGTGGATGCTTTGGGGTAATTTTTTTTAAAATAGGTGCATATGTTAAATATATTTAGAATAATCAGAAGACAACCTTATCAAAAGGATGCATCTTTTCAGAAAACAGTTAGTTAACACGGAAGTAGAATGTCGGGACAGGCTGGAGTTCAAAGAGCACTGATGGGTGCAAGAGGGTGAGAGCTTCCAGACTCTACAGCCTTTGACTGACCCAAGGTAAAGTGCGGAGATCAATTTATTTTTGTTTTCAGAGCATATCTGACTTGATCTCAAGCAATTTACATCATTTCTTTTGGGGACATAGAGCCATGTGTAGGTAGGCATTAATAAGTCTTGAAAATCTGTCAGTATGGGTAACAGAATTCACTGGAACATCTAAAAGACATCAAAGATTTAAATGAAAATGTCTTATTTCATCCCCTTTCTTAGCTGAGCTCAGAGGTTAGCAGATTTAAATGTGAAAATGGCATGAGTGCACCTAATACAGCATACTCAGGGATCTGTCTATAGAATCTATACAGAGCAGAGGTGGCAGTCTGGTCCAAAACTTGTCACTTGGAAACTGTGAAGGGAATTGCTGGTAGGGTTTGTCTGCCAATCTGCCTAACATCTCTCTGTCTGGAGGTAATGCTTTTAATCAAATAGGAGGGTGCAAGAGAAATCTAGGCACTGAGTATTTACATTAGTGATTTCTATAGATTAGGGATTTATAGATAATATCAGCTTTAAAAAAACTGGCCTGGGTCCTAGAAAAACATTTCCTAGTTGCATTACTGCCAAGATTACTGCCTGTTGGAGTCTGAGCTGGGAAAAATCAAGAGGGACCAAATTTTATAGTTGCTCAGCTCCCCCAGGAGCAAAATGAGGTCCATAGACATGGCAATGAGGGAGAGAGCCTCCCACAAGTGCTGAGGAAATGTTTGAGGTGTATGTAAAATCCTGGTATCAGGATGCTGTGTCATTTGAGAAAATTCTCTAGAATTTCCACTTTGATTAAAACTGCTTGATTATAATATTTGATTATGAACTGTTTTATAATGTGTTCTTTATGAAGCATTCCAGGATTGAGTTTTACACAGCATTTCTAATGAGATGGATTTTGAGCAAATACACCATATCTGAGTCGCTGTGAATTTGTAATCTCTTTTAATACTTAGAAATAGCAACTTCTGACTAATCTTTTTCCACTTGTAAGACTATAATGTACTCATTTGAAAGATTAGCTGATATTTTGTAAGGATACCTAAAGTAAAATATGAATCAGCTTAAAGGACTTAGCAGAAAGACAGAATTTTTATATATCCTGTAGAAGACTGAATTGTGGCCTTTCAGGATCCTGTGTTCACGTTCCCAGTCAGAGCTAAGAGACAGTAAAGATTTTTACCGAACTGTGAAAATCCTATGACTTTCATGTGTCTTAGCCAATTTCTTTATTGAATTATGCCTGGGTTTAAAGAGTTAATTTCTCCCTGAAACAACTGGCACACAGAGGAACATGGCAATGGCCTTAGACAACCCTTCTGCTGGCATTTACAGGAAAAAGTAAGGAGCTAGCTCATTTTGAAGATGATTGCTACTCTCCATTCTTGCTCCCCAGGGGAGAGATATGAACAAAACCGGCCAGATTCAGAAGGGCCAGACAGGGGCCTCAGGGAGAACGCTGAAGTTAGGGTAGATAATATGTAACCTGGCTTTTGTGACAGTGTTTTTTCCAGTTGCTTTTTCTCATGGTTTCTAAAGAAGCTCTTTGGAGCTACTGTATTTATCACCCAGCCACCTCTCCAGAGAGATGTCTCTTGAAGACGTCAAACTCATTAGGACCTGCTGAAAAATGAGGCTGGTACATAGTGAAGACATTTAACTGATGAACCCAGAAGGATTTGTTTTCGTTTAGGTTCTCACCCTTGGAACACACCCTGATACGGTTTTGTGATGAAACCTGACTATATACCCCTGGTATCTCTGAAAATAAGCCTGGATATATGAGTGAAAAGAGAGCTAGAGTAGCTACCAGCAGATCTTGGTGAGAGAGGCCAGAACTTCAGAGAGTTTTGTGGTGTGCATTTGCACTGGATGTAAGAAGCAATTTGGTGCTCTAGCTCAGAAGTAGGGTGCACACACAGGGCAATCCATTGAGGTGTAGGAAGAATATACATATTGTGCCATTAATAAATTAAACAATATTTAATAATTTATATGTAAAATAATATTTTTAATGGATTTTTTAATCATTAGCTCATTCTTTCCTATTTCTATTCTTGGGTATGCTTAACAATATGTATAATATATTAGTACAGTAGTACATTAATATAATAAAGAAATAAATTTTGTTTTGTTTAAAAGTTTTTCACTGATGGATGTTCACAATCAAAAAAGTTCGGAGACCATTGCTGTAGCTTATTTCTTAGGTGAAGGCGTATTGGACCCTTCTGTAAGGCACGAAAAGATAAATTGTCTAAGAGGGTTGCCTTAGGAAGATTGTTTCTGTAAATTCAAATGTACAGCCTCTGTGCTGTAGATCTGCCAAGAACATAAAAGTAATTTCTGAGGGTAGCATGTGACTAGGGAAAGATTCAGAAAAGGGACCATTTCTATCAGCATGGAATAATCTTTATTTGCATAATGTTTGACTACTACTTTGTAAATGGTAGTTCAACTCTCATTATAATTATTTAAAAATTGCTGCATTTACTCAGAAACAATGAATTACTGTCTAAAGGAACTTAAATGCAATAATTCATCCTCTTAAGCAGATAAGTTTCCTGGTAGAAACTCAATTCCAAATTTTTAGCAATGAAAACCAACACAAAATGATTTTGAGATATTTTGTTGCTGATGCTAAGTATTATTAAAAAGAATTATGTGTGCAATTATTTTTTTTTCTCTCTTAAAAAATATCCTAGGCAGATGGTATTGAGTAGGGCAGAAGCGAGACCAGCTTCATGCAGTTCTATCAGTAGAAAAGTATAGTATGAAAGACAAATGAGAAATGAAGTAAATTTCAAGCATGTATACGTAGGATCAATTTTGCAAGGCATCTATCTGAACTTCCTTAGAAAACAGTAGGAATGTCATGAGAAATCTTAAAACTACAAATAATTTATTATTGGTTTGAGTATTTCAGGTTCTGAATATCTGCTTCTCTGCTGTACTGGAAAATGTCCAACATAAACTCTCTATGCCCCCAGATCTTAGTATCTACCTGTAAAATAGAGACAACCAGTGGAATGCTCACTTCTCATCTTCTGCTTGGGTTCTAATCTATGTTGCTGAAAAATATGCATACCTTACATATAAAACAGACTGACAGTAATATGCCAAAATCTACCACAAGGTATGTATATAAAGTCAACAAAGATCAAAGCCTATAAACAAAAATTTCAAAACTCTTGCCCCAGTCAGCTCAGCTCAGAGAAGAGATGCTATAGCCTGCAACATGTCCTAGCTTTGGCAGAACCGGGTCTATTGACCTGACAGACTGAAAGTCAGGACCACACAGGAAGCAAGTCCTGAGGGCAGAGCTTATGGAAGTGGATGCTTTCAGCCTGTGCCTTTCAACTGCTTCCAGCTGAAAATTAATCATTTGGAGAATTCTCTGGTTATTTAGGGCTAAACCATTTTTTTAATCTATTTCTGTATCTTAGTATTTGTATATGCTTTAGTAAAGAATTCACATTCTACATTGTACTGGCCTCTTAAGAGTCTCTAGACATACATATCAGAGTATCCATGTAATATGAGTGATACAGGCAACTCCACGCTTTACTGGTGTTTGTTTCCAAGTGACTTTGAGGCATAATGCATTAGTTGTTTAATCTTCAGAGTCATGGTATGAATAGATAGAATAAGTTACTCACTGGTGCTTTGCTTTTAAGTCAGGTGAGCAATCATGTTAGTAAGGGTTCTAGAAAATTAAGGGCAAACACCTCTCACTCTGCTTGTTGTAAGAACAACGTAATTGTATAGATAATGAGTTTGCTTATAGCAGTGCATTTAGCTATGTATTACATTGTGTAACTTCAAGAATTTTGGGAGAGTTGAAGTCTGTAGGGTAAATGCACAGCACAGTAGCAAAACTGTCACTAGCAATATTTGATGAACTCAAACTACAAATCACTTTCAGTAGTCATTATCTGCTGTCAGCACTGCTGCATGCTAGCTTGTGCCACATAATTCTGCTTTGAAGGTTGTGAGTCAATGATGCTTCTCCCTACCCTTCATGCAGTGAATCCTTTCCTGCCCCTTCTCACACTGTCAGTTCTTTGCTGACATTGCCCTTTTGCTGGTTTTTCATGCTGTTCCACTACAGAGGGAGAATGCACACAACCCTATAGTTTTCATTGGTTAAGCAAGAGCAGCCAATGTCTAATTAATAGAAAAAAAAAATTACTACAATTAAACAATGAATTTTTTTTCCCCTCAAAGACACATATTGAACTTACCATCTTACCTAAGATTAATAAAATCCTCTAATCCAGAACTAATCCACATAATATGTGATGGAGAGGTAAATAGACAAACGTGTACAGTAGTTTTGGCTTGGAAATGGGATCATTAATTGTGTTGACATTCCTGCAATATTTCCAATTTGATCATTGGCTCAAAAATGGTGAAATTTTAACTGTAATGAATTTCAGATTTTTTTTCTTTCTATTTGTTGGCTTTTTAAGATAAGGAGAACAATTACTTCAAGATTTTTCCTAAGCATGTGGCTCAGAATTGTATTAGTTTTAAAAGATGTATTATTTTTATGTAATCTCATTATACCAGCCCTAGGGAAAACACCAATTATTGTGTGATTTGCATGAGTTGGCAATGCTGAAACAGTAGCTTGGTACAATGCAACGTATCACATGCTAATATCTCAGTACTGAGGTGACTAATCTGCTGTGTTAATTCTCTGTTCCGTGGGGAATAACTTGAGAAACCCCTTGCTTGACAGTGCTAATCTCACTGCTGACCCCTTAAGTATCTTAAATTTTCTTAAAAGCTCACAGAGAATAATGTAACAATATTTCCTGTTCTGTATTGTGGATCCCATGAGAAGTGATGAAAAGAACAAATATACAGCAGATGAAAAAACCCCATAGGTTAATGTCTTTTTTTGATTACTTCATATTTTACACATTGCCACCATTCACAGAAGTCTTTCTAGAAATCTTTTAACTAACATTCACGTCTCTCAAAATAGGCAGCACAACGTATCTCTCTTTACCAATTCTGTTAACACTCATGAGTAATGAGTTAAAACTCATTTTGCATGTTCATTTAGTGTTTCAATTGGCAAGTTATAGATTTTTATGGCTTTACAATATGCTGTGATTCATTGTCTTTATGGATTTATTGTCCAAGACACTGACAGAGCAGAACAGTAGTATGCAAGAGACCAAATTCTGGTGGCATTTACCCTCTCATAAATTAGAGGTAGCTTTGCTGATTTTAATTAATACTGCAGGTTTGCACTGAGATCATGTCCACATTCTAAAAGCTTTCCTGATTAAAGCTAAACTGAAAGGGCAAATTATGATTTGTTTAATTAATACTCTCTAGTTCAAGACATTATAATTCAGGATGAGATCTCCAAGAAGACTCATCTGTGAGCTGGGTTCCCAGGACACTCAGTGAAATATTAATGCCAGCTACTGTGAGACTAGAGTTTGGAAATCTCCTCTGGGTTTGTGTTGGTATTAAAGCTTTTGAAGTAAAAGCATCCAATGCCTGGGTATTTTCAAGATACTGTAAGAACACACAAGACATTCAGGGGGTCGGTATAATGTGGAATTTTATATTGTAGTTATGGAAGTCTGATTCTGAAGCAATAGAATTTGCTTATATGGTCATTTATTAGACATGCCGCTATTGCTATGTTTACAGTTTCATTTCAATAGTTACTTCACAGAAGTATTCAGGGGACCAGTCAAGAAAAAGGAAAGAGAAGACAAATTACACTTACTCAAATGGCTCTTTTAAGACAAAAATTAATCACTTGTTTCCAGTGACCAAGAAGACTAAGAAATCTTCAAATTGGGGTGAATATTGGGAAAGACTTACAGTGAAGAAAAAGGAGTGGATAAGATTGCCTTGCCCAAGAAAAAGTGCACGGTCTTCATGGTGGTTGTATTTTGTGCTATGGAAGGGGAATAGAGGAGGTGAGCAGGTTAGGTGACCATTTCTTGAGGTGTTTGATCTTCTTGGAAAATCCTTACAGTTCTACTGTGAAATAATGACAGTATTCTGGTAAGAAGGACTAGGAAAACATCTCATTTCAGGCAGCTATTACAGCAAAATATTTATGAAAAAATAATGTATGTACTCCTGCAGTCTCTTTTCAGTTGAAGGAACAGTGATGCTGAATGTATTTAATTTGGAATTAGAAGCCTTCTGAATATTGGGATAATGATAGTTCTAGGGGTATACTAATGAATCTGTGTGAAGGGAGGCAGGGCTGAAAAATGGCTAATCAGAGCACAAGCTATTTTAAATGGATTCCAATTTTATCTCATGACCTTCATGAAAAATATGCAATATCTGCATCAGTAAATACTCTTCTTTTTTTGCTGGCTTGGTGCTTCTAAAAATATTGTCTTCTCTGTGCTCAGGAAACAGAAAATACATAGGACTTTGGACTAAATGGGAGTCAAAATATTTTTGTTGTCATCACCTTTTTTTGTAGAGCTCTGACAGTGATTGAAACCAGTCAATCACTTTCAAGAAAAGTAGATTTGGGGTAACTTTAAAAGTCGTGGAATGGTTTGGGTTTGAAGGGACCTTTAAAGATCATCAACAATCAACAATCATCATCAATCAACATCACCTCCTCATTGTTAGGATACTGTATAATGCCCCTTGTCGCTCTAGGGGCTATCTGAGGATGAAATAGTAGTAGTGTGCTTAAGAGGGAAACTGTCATTTCCCTCCCCCAGTACAGAATGTAGTACAATGAAACTAATGATGGTCTGACAGCTTTTGCATTCTACTGTTGTAATCCCATTTGTTTCTTAGTGGCACAAATGTTCTGACTGATGAATTAAATCCTAACTATGGCACTTTATGAATCCAATGAGAAATAGTGATCTTCCAGAGCCACAGAGATGCTGTACTGAAGACCATAGTTGCAGTTTGAAAGTGTTTTGAAAGTGCACATGCTCTTGCCCCATCAGATTTCTGATACTTTTACCATTCCTTGAACAGCCCCAGAGGTAGTCATGATAAGAACAGTCAGGAGGTCCTTGGCTACTGCAAGAGGGGAAGGAGGGAACACAACAGTGAGAAGAACATTTTCTCAATCTGTTTGTTTAAAAGGGTATTCTTATGGGGTTTTTTTACGAAATCCAGAATGAAATTCTTGCTGAGCGGCAAGAAAAGCCAGTAGCGCTAATAGTAGACTGGTCTGGATTCACTTTCTAGATCTGTGTTCAACAGTCTGGCTTGAGTTAGATTGATATATGTTTCCTCAATCAAAGAGAGAACTAAGCAGAGTATAGTCATGAATCTGTGTCTCCCTTATACAGCAGAATAAGTCTCTCATTTTTTTTTTCTTCCCAATGGAGTTCTCTTGCTTCATATAGATAAATGCTCATGATACTGGGAAAAGGCAGGCTGATTCTAAAAGTGGTGGGAAGATCCTACATGCTTATTTTTGGCCCACTGAAATGTTAATTCAGTAGTATGAAGTCAAATGGTTCCAATAAGTGTGCCTAGGAGAGGTATATTTAGTATCAAGTCAAGCTCCAGAGAGATGCCTAGTCACCTAATTTTCTGTGCGCCTCCTCCCTCTTTCAGCCTCCCCTTGCCTAAACTTTATTTAGCAAGTTTTGACTGTGTATAGATGTGGAATAAATATAATTCCTTAAGCCTTGTATTTTTATGGACTTTTGTTTACCACCTAGTTTTAGATTTCAAGATGACAATGAAATTATGCATGTGTTCTTGCATAGTTTTACAGATTTGCAATAAAAATAGTACTAAGCCTTTTTCAGAGTTCATCTCTTTAATGTCTAAGCTGGTTTTGCTAAGACTCACTTTTAAGACATTTATATTTTGTAATTAATTTTAATATAGTACCACAACAGTTTTATACTTTTATAACACCTGATGTTTCTAAGGTCTTTATCTAATTCACAGAAAGTAGCAATTTTAGCCTTATCCCTTTGTGATAAGTAATAACAAATATTGTCTTCTATAGCTTCCTTTTTTATCTGCTGGAAGGTTGAGAAAAAAAAGCGTTTTTCTATCTCAAAATCTTCACTCCCTTTGATTTTTGTAGTGCCTTGGTTCCAATGACTTGGTTCAATGATTTGTTTCTTCCAGGCACGACACAGCAGGGCCTTGGACTTAAGGGTCATAAGGTGGAATAAAATTCAACATCTTTTTTTAATTGAAACCTTAGGCACTTATTACTTGAAATCAAATAGAATTTTCATTAATGTGTAATAAAAGTTTTCTTTTAGACTGAATACTAGAGGGCAGCATAGCTGAAGCAAACTCTAAAATTTTATCAACGTGGAAATCAAAACGTGAAGTAGCCTGTTCTCATGGACAAAATGGAATAAATAGCAATCTGTAGCAGATCTGTATACAGGGATTTATTTAAGAGCCATAGAGAGCAGAGCTTTTACCCTGCCTGATTAGCTCTCACACTCAGTTGCCTAGGTCTTGACTCCCCCACAGAGGGATTGCTGCCATTCTGGGAAGGAAAATCACGATAGTTCATATTGTGGTGGTGGTTGCAGTCACCCATCTCTAGCATGCCCAGCCAGGGTCCTTGAGCATCCCACAATCCAGCAGTCGGTTGGGGATGCTCCCCGTTCCCTTTCCCCCGTCCACTTGTTCCCCGTGGTCCCAGAGATGTTGCAGGAAGGACCACACATGCAGGCGGTGGGCAGGAAAGCAGAGAGAAATTTATTCCCAAGTGATGGGTTTTTATACAGGTCTGAGGGGGGAAGTGATGTCACTCCCTGGACATGAGGGTTTCACAGCGAGTAGGGAGAGGGTTAACAACAGGCAGGCAGGGGACAGGGGACAGGGGAGGCTTTCTCACAGAAACCTGTTTGACCAGTTTCTCGCATACTAATGAGGGCATTACCAGTGTTTTGGGGACAGACAAAGACAGGGACAAACAGGCAAACTGTATTTTACAAGGAATAAAAATCATGACTTAAAAACATTATGGTGAACTTTCTTGGTTTTCTTCCGAGACCCATTTCTTACAAACTGTATTCCATTTCTGATATTGTACATTCATTGCCACACCACAACATCCATCTCCTTGAAGCAAATATCTAGGATCCTCTTTGACTTCCAGAATATTTCCTCCAGCCAAAATCTTATTCTGCTTTCTAGGAGGGAAGATGTCCCTGCCCATGGCAGGAGTGGAGGGTGGAACTAGATGATTTTTAAGGTCCCTTCCAACCCAAATAATTCAGACCATTTCTTTTGTTCAGCAACCCTTTCTGGCAGCAGCTGTTTTATCCAGAACCCAAACTCCCAATTTCCCAGTCTCAGTGCAGAAGCACAAGGTACGATCAGCCTGCTAACTGGTGACTGTCTCACATCTCATTAACAGAAGGATTCAGGACATGCCAGTTCTCTTTAGCCCAGGTGTTACTGAAATTCCCTCTCAGCTTGCACCAATTGTAGATAGCAAGTAGCAGGCTTCTGTTAGAGGACTCACAAGTTCGGTTTTGGACATTCATATCCCCCAACCTGCCATGCACCTGTTTATCAGCTGCCTATTGGTGTCCACAGATCAAGCTATTTTTTCACCTATGGCACCCATTTACATTGGATACAACAGGAAAAGTCTAAGTATTACAGGCTTCAGTGTCCTGCTTGCTATTTTCACTGTAACTCTCCTTCTGGCTATAATATTTTTAAACCAAATTGGATTTGTATCTGCAGAGACTGTTAACACCAGGATTTTTTATCTGTAAACAATCTGTTGTTGTTTCCTTTTTTGTTCACAACTTAGTCCTTTAGAGATTATGACAGAATTTGAGTTTTTCGTGCTCTCCTGGGTCTGTTCCCAAATCAACCTTTACATCCAATGCTTCCCTCTGCTCTGCACACCCTTTTTTGATCTCATCATTTAGCTATATTAAACTACCTTTTCTAGTTTGAGAAATTATATGTATTACTGGGTGCCTTTTAATTTCACTATACAAGAATGGAATCATGTGATTCTCATTAACATTTATGGGAGTCATATAATTCAATCCCTGTGCACCACAATGAAAAAATTTACTCTTCTGCCTTATTTCCGTTGTTGGACATTTGTATGCCACATAGTTAGATTAGTTAGAATGTGTTAAAAGAAATGCAGAAATACCACTTTCTTCTTCTTTCTCAATCTCTTTCCCCCCCTGCTAGAAATTGCCCAATTTTAACAGGGAAAATTCTTCCTTGTCAGTACTGAATACACTGGAGTCAGAATGTGAGTTATCAGCATAGAAGGCTCTTTCTTGCAGTTACCTGATCCTGTCATATTTCTAAGGCTTGTGTAACTTTTTCTCCAAGCAGCTGCCATGTAGCTTCACAGATAATGGATTAAGTTTAATTTAGCGGCTCTACCTAATGGAAGGAGGTCAAGGTTTTTACTCCATTTTGGTTCTTGGTTTGAAGCCACCCAGGTTGACAGTAGCCAGAAACATTACTGATTTGCAATTGCTTATGAAACAAACCCAATATTCTTAAGACAGTTCCAAGTGGACATGTGTCCACGTGGCAATTAGCAGTGAAGGAATTATTAGTGTTGTTTCGAAGAAGCCAGAGATGAAAAAGATCGTTTGTGCTAAGCAGACCTCTGACCCAAGGTAGTGATTGCTCATGGTAAACAGTGAAAGCAAAATACTGATATTTTAAAGAAGGTTTTAGTGTCATTGCATAAACAACCCTGATATTATGGCTAAATTAGATTCTTTTGCTGGTGCAATTATAGGCTTTCAGAGACTGTCACTTTATTCTTTGTATATTACAAAGAGAATGGGTAAACAGCATTTATTTCTTTCTCATTATAAAAATCAAACTGGTCTCACTATGATTTTTCCACTTCTTATTAACTAATTGCACACTGTACTGTGCCAAAAGGAACAGTTTTGTGCACCACACAAATAATATTCTTGCTTCTCATCTATGTAAACTATAACTTGTCTTCTGATTCAGATAGGCAATGCCTTAGCAGTCATCTGCTATTAAATGCTGAGTCATTTGATTGCTGTTTCTTCAGTCTTTTGCTGACTCCAGAGATACTTCAGCTCTTTGCTTCCTGGTCAAAACAAAGACTTGAATCATAAGTGGCAGTAGCCAGTTAAATACTGTGAATGCATTTTTAATTTAGAGATGCCTTCACTAAGAACAACTTTTCATGTGATCCCAAGTCAAAACAAGCTTCAGGGAATTTGGATGTGTCTTTTATTTCCACCTGATTGCTCAGGTCTTTTGGTATCTTTTCATGTATATACGTGTGTATATACATATTTGGTATAATATCTTTTATCTCAGTGTTGCATAAATTAGGATACACATAAAAAAATTTGCATATTATAAAAAAAAATGGATCTCTAGGACTTAATTCCAAAAAAAAAGCACCAACAATTCATTTGCTTAGGCAGAACCAACATAAGGCAAAGGGGATCTTTTTCTCTTGAAAATTCAATTCATAACTTTTAAAGGTCGTAGAGATTTGCCTTTGTTTTCCCAATTAAGAGTGGAAGTTTAGTTTACATAAACTGCATAGAGATTGTATACCTTGCTATGAGAGTGAAAAAATCCATATGGAGAAAATATTCCAAACCTATTACTCCTTTTTTATTAATTTGACTTAACACTTCAAAGCAATGCAGAGTAACAACTAGGCTGAAGAAAGCTTTCCTAGAGCGATAAAACCAAAATGTAAATTCCTGAGTGAATACTTAAACCTGAAAAGGCTATTAGCAAGCACATCTGCTTGCTGATTCCACATAGGTTAATGTAAAAATTGACATAAATAAACTTTATTGTTGAAGTTATTTCATGCAATCTCTTTCAAACCCCAACAAAAATATTTACTATCCTGATGATATGTCCTGTTTTCCCTGTGCATTGCTCTAACCAGTAGTTTTTGTAATGAACAGGTGTGTAGTAAAAGTCCTCCTTCAAGTAAACAGGAACTTCATTATCTGTCTGTAATTTCTGTTGATTTTCTGTGTTAAATCATAATCAATTATTATGACTGAGGATTTTATGTTTTAAAAAATGCCTCTGAACATTATTTGCTCAAGATTTCAGCCACCTGGTAAGAATCATACTTTAAATACAGTTATCAAGATCTACTTGTTCTTCAAAGACCTAGTAGTATCTACTTTCATACATAAAACAAGTCTTGCACTGTGGCCCTCTGATGACAGTCTTACAATTATTTGGTCACTTTTTGGTCTGTAATTCATCAAGCCTTGTAAACATTTATCCATCTGATTTCACCTCTAAATAAATACGCCTTTACCAGTTCAACAGTGATCAGTGACTTTTACTGAGTGCTGCATTTAGTCATACGTACAAATCTTAAATTTTCATCCTAAACTTTGTTTGATAGGAATTAAACAACATTTCCAATCTCTTTCTTGTGAATCAATCTCCCCTTATATCAAATGTATATATTGTGTAGACTTAATATGTGTTGTCTTATCTAGGATTTCAACTTGAACTTTTACTGAAAGTAGAAAGATCTGTCAAAGCTTGCTTTCAGAAGCCTTGGAACTTAATTTACAAGTCAATTAATACTTGCAGTTAATTTAATAATCCGGTTGGTCACAGAACAATGAATGTATTAACCATTAGGCATTTTATCTGAAACTTCCTCTTTAGCCAGTCTTCATCTTCTACTTTTAATAAATCATGGTTTTTCAAACTAGAGCTTAATGAGTTAATGGTCATTAATATGAAAGCAGTATTTGCTTTTATTTTTCAAGTATTACTGTAAAATATTTCAATTGAGTTTCTGGCTGGAGAAGGCTTTTTCTGTGAAAAGCAGTGAATTTTCGCCCTTTGGGATTTTCTTGCCAGCATGCTGGAAACTAATATTCTTCTCTTTGCCTAAGACCAAAATGTGTGCTATTAACTCAGTAAGATCAAAAAAAAATTCCTGTTGTTATGTCTTTCATTAGCACCTTCACTGAACACAGGTCAGCAGCGGTTACATTCCTGCTAACACAGGGAGACACTTTTTTGATAATATTTTCACAGCTAAGTACTCAAGTTTTTCCATGTAATAAGGCATTGTGCTGTGTGATTTGGGTTCCCAGAGTCTCACTGCTGATGAAAAGCTGTTCCTATTTGTGTTGGGAGGAGACAGATAAGATGAAAAATGCCCAGTGGCTCTGAGGGTATATTCTGTGAACACACAGACTTGTCAGAGAACACATACAAGGTAGTTAGTTTTTGCTGATTCACTTCTGTTTGAGGATGTCTTCTACAATAATGCTGCCTTTGTTTTTTCGTTGAAAAAATGTGACAAGAATTAGCATAAATATGAAATATGATAAAGACTAATTAAGAGACTTGTTACTTGCAATGCTGCCAGGACTCATCTGCTTATGTTACTGAAATAAAGTTATGTTACTACAGTTTGTACTGGCATGGAAGTACTGATTAAACTACAAGAGAGTGTATTGAATTCTGTTTTAGCTAAAGTAGCATAAACAGCTTTATTAACTACAGATTCACACAGCTAGTCTGCCTTGCAGTCTTGAGATGCTTGAGGTAAATTAACTAGCTTGGATACAACTCACACACACACACACAGAGCAAATAAGCAAAATACAAAAAGCCCACACCTGAAAGACAATTTGGATAGCCTGCTTCAGAGCACAGCCCTGCGGCACTCTGTGCCATTACCCCCAGTTAGCGTGGTACCCAAGCTACTTCATGGACATGTAGCCTGGCCTTCTTAATCCTGCAGCTGAACTATGAACTTCAAATAAGACAGGGATGACGTGGGGACCAGGACACACTAAATTTGACTTTCCAAACTCAGACTAACTTGAAAAGGCCATAACTTTAGCAATATTAACTTCCAAATAAGTAATTTGGAGACACTTCTAGTGCAGCTGTCTTTCTAGATGGAAAAGGATATTATAATGTATATCTTTAACAAAACAAGCGACTGCTACAAGAACTGAGATGTCCAGTGTATTGTATGGCAATGTATTAGTTATTTAGCTCAAAAAGCAACAGAAAAAAGGAGTACTGTGTGCACTAGAAGGAAAGGTGCTTTATTTAACACTCTGAAGATAGGCAATGGAGTCCTTCACTGAGCCCCCAAACTACCAGTTCCCCTCAACTTGGCCACATGAAAAAGAGGAACATTTAAATGTGCCTGACAAATGCACTTCACAGAGTTTCCAAGATAGACATTTAGCAGGGCTCTGGAAATGCTCAAAATAATTGTTTTTAAAAAGAAAGTAATTCATTCTTTGCTTTGTCTGACAGAGATTTAGGAATGCATGAGAGTGTACTTTCTCCACCAGGCATTGTGCCTGACTTCTTACAACAAAACATCCCTCTAGTCCGCAGGATGCAAAAATATTCCCACAGCAGTCCCCTTCTTTGGCCCCAGACCCTGAGATTCTTCTTTTCTTTCACATGGCAGATCATAGTTGGGTTCCTAGTATAGACGTTCATTCATTTGGTGCAAAACCAGTCATGATGACTTCCTTACAATCTGTTCTGAAGTCCATTCAGAAGAAGAGGTCTGCATCATGGGTAAGGGAAACCTTAAAACAAACATTCTGTTGGAGCATGGTCAGGAGGAGAGATGGGCTGCTGCTTTGAAAGCTTACTGTAAGGATAAACAGTAGAATACTTCAGGTTAATCTATTTCAGGGTTTGGTCCATGACACATGCTAGAACAGAATGAAGTAAAACTTACCATGACTCTTTCACTGAGATAAGAGCAACTATGCCCTCAAAAATGGCTTTTATTTATCTTTTACTTCTAGATAACCACATAAGCTCTTTGAGCTGGTGAAAATAGTAGATAAGAAGCATTTGGGGTTAACACAGCTTCAAGGAAACCTTAAGATAGATTCTGCCTTCGTATTTACATACACTAACAATTCCAAAACATTATCATATACAATGTTGGCCAAGTTAAATTCTTCAAGAAACATGGATCAGTTTCCGAATGTGATCCCCATCTACTAAAAGTACCAGATACCTCTGTAAAACCTATTTCACTCTTGCAGTGAGAAAACATAAAGGTGATCTGGGGTTTTGTGTGACTGCTTCCTAACTCTGATGTTGTTGTCTGCCAGTGAAGCAGGCCAGCTGTATCTTTCGTGACTTTTATTAGCACAAATGAAGTTAACTGGAAGGTTTGATCTCTGTAAAGCAGTGTGTGCATATTTAGTAACACAAATGATTTGGAGCTATTGTTAAATCCTCTGAAGCATGCAAATTTTTGTTAAGCTTGATTAGTATTTGTTAGTTCCATATGTTCAAAATCTTTTCATTTTAGGCTGTCTGTTGTTCAGTAAGGAATTAATTTCCAATTTAATCTTTCTATCAACAGTGTGTCCTTTACAGGTACAGTCCTACATTAAGATAGTATCAGTGCTTGTTAGAGACAGAAAATTGTACTATGCATATTAAAATACAGGCTCATTTTCAAGATCATGTGCTTCAAAACTAATGGACTTCAACAAAAAGTATCTCTGCACCATCTACACATATATTTTAAGTAGTACTCCAGTGCTATTACATCTGGAGGACTTAATTGTCAATTAAGAACTCTCAGTGTCTATGGACAGCAATTTCTCTCTTAGCAAAAAGCTTTTCTTAAAGCTCCAGTTATGTAAGCTGTACAGCTTAGAAAACTTTTGCTTTGAATTTTAGCCCCTACAATTGCAGACAATATCTCCAAAAACAAACTTTGTGCCTAGGTTCAGCGTTACTGAACATCTGAAGTTAGCCACAATTGTTAGCAAAATTAGTTGGTATTTTTAAGAACTAAAATCCTGCTGAACAGAGGGACTTGCATCTCTACTTCACCCTGTGTAAAATCCAGGTTTGAATATTGCTGGAGAATGCAGCTAACCTAGTATCCAGTCCTGTAGCCATTTACAATAAATAGGTAGTGCAGGAATTTAGGCATTACCATAACTGCAATTCGTGGCTTTGAAAAGAGGTTTTTTTAACACAAGGTATGAAGGGCTAAAGTCAAACCCTTTTATGGTTAACCTGTTCATGGACACCAAGGATTCGTATCAGTTCATGCTATGCCATAGGATTATCATTCCCCTGACCAACACTGAGAGCAGACCTAGGTTTTTTGGCTATAAGCTTAACAAAAACAGTGGAGAATTAATTGGGGGATACCATTCTGCTGTTTGCATTCTTGTTGTAATTAATAACACGGGATAAAGTTTTCTGTCTGTTAGACCAATATACTATTTAATTTTTAAAAAAAAAATTTCTTATTCAGTCCACATTTGCAAAATTATTTAACTGAAAGGTCAAAACAACAATTGCCAGATTTGCATGAGCTTAAAAATGTCAGAGGTAGGTCCAGACTGAGTTGCTATTTGAACTTATTTTGTATGGGATTTTTTGGTGTTAAATATCTGCATTTTCCACACACAAGGGGTCTTGGGTTGATTGGTTTCCTTGGTAACAGCTCTTTGCTCTGATTTCATAAGCACACTGGAGTGGTGCAGAACAGATTACTACAGAAAAACACTGGAATTAGTCTGATGTAATGGGATGTTGTCTGAGCTGTTACTGAGTTCTTAATTCCACTATCCTTTATGTTATTCCCATTAATACTGTGTTGTAGTGAAATAAAAAGAAGCTTACTTAAGATTAATGAAATTTCCTTTAGCAAGTTAGTTCTTGGTTTCTGAAGTGAAAGAAGTTAACCTAACAAAACTCCGAATAAAATGTACTGTCATGACTGGTGCAGAAGAACACCTAATTCTTGGTGAATTAACTTGCAAGACAAAAATATTTATACAGCTTAAATTTCTGTTGATGGATTGTCTCAGTCATTCTTTCTTCTTAGTCCACAGAAGAGCTCCCTTGGGTAGTTTTAACAAATACTCTATGTCAGTCTCTGATAATATTCAGAATATATGGTTTTTTTAAATATTAATTGCATTATTTTGGAGATTAGATTAAATCTAAAATCATAGAGAGTTGTTTCAATCAAGTAAGACATAAACACGGCAATGAAATTTTTGGAATGGGTAAATTTAAAACCAAAGGACATTTGCAAAAATTAGAAGAAATTGCATGGATGTGCTGTTAAATGGCACAGGCCAGGTTGCTGCACTGGAGGCTTTTAAGTTTTCTGGAGTCTTGTGAAGCTCATCAGATAGAGTCCCTGGCATTACCTCTGTGCTAAAATAAAAGCATATGTGGTCAATCCTAGGATCTCTGACTATGAAAATCTGTAAGGATATGATTGCAGTAGCTGGCATTGCAGTGCAAGAGGAGACAGTCTCTGGAGTGAAATGTGGCTGAAGTCCTCATGTCCATGCCGCCAGCATTTCCCTTGTTTCTCTTTGGACTAGCTCACTGAAAATTCAAGGGGGTTAGGTGCATTCTGTGCCACGGCTTTGGAGTTTCTTATGTCCAAAAGAAGCCTGGTTGCACGCCCTGAGATCTCTTTATCATCAAGTGATAATGTGCCTTTTTAACATAAATGAGAAAAGCTGGGAGGTTTGCTTTAGGAACATGGCACTGGTCAAAGCCAAAATCCCAAATGAAGGACACCCTGAATATCCCCTAGAGCCCAAGAAATGTGGCCATTTTTATGTTCATAGATCAGTTGGCCAAAGGACATCTGAAACCTGAACTGACCAGAAAGAAAACCTTTGAACCATGAGGAAGGCAATCCTCTCTGACTGCTAAAAGGAGTGTGTACTTTTGAACAAAGCCACAGGTCCTTATGTATTATTATTATTATTATTATGTATTTCCTTAACTTATTTTCTTCACCTTTTTTTTGAGTGTAATTAGTAGTAATGAGAGTCACAGATGGGATCTGTGACTGGTCTCCTTACTATCCTCTTCTGAGTCAAAGGACGCTTTCTTATTCCTCTGTGTAGCCATTTCACCTCATCTGTGGTCTGATAATTACAGTAGATGCTTGTGTAAAGGCAGCAGTGCTGTCATCTTTTCTTTTTCCTGTGACATTGAGAATGTCAGTTTCTTTCATGTCGTTTGTGCTTTGAGGCCTCTGAAACCCAGCAATGTGTCTGGTTTTTGTTTTGCTTTTGAGGAAATTCCACTCCTTCTACCCCGTTTCCTTCAAAGAAACTCTCTGAGGGCAATTTTCTGAAGTATCTAATTATTATGAGGTGCTTCCACTTAAATAGGTCTTTCTAGCAAGGGACCTTCATTCCTGGCTAAAGAGACACATGACACAACCTTGGTTAATTCTATCTACACAGAAGTATTCAGTAAAACACCAATTTCATTAGCACAGATAGGATCTGTAAGCAATACACAGGCAGCCATACCACACCTATCATCTAGATGATCCTAAAAATCACTCAGGTTAAATACTGAAATAGCTAGTTTGAGTCAAATTCAAAGATTCACACAGAATATTATCAATATGTAGGTTAATGACAGCATATATAATATTAGCCCACGCTAAAGCATTCTCAATGTTTATTCAGAAAATTTATTTGCAACCTTATACATTTCTCCTGAACAATTTCCTTGTTGCAGATGTTGGAACAAGGTTGGTTGTCTCACCACCCTTATAGTAAAGAATTTTTTCCTATTATCTAATCTAAACCTTCTCACTTTTAGTTTGAATCCATTTTCCCTTGGTTCTCCCTTTCTACACACTTAATTTTGTTGATTTAGCCCAAATTTCTTGAGCAGAGACTCTTCATACAGGGACTGTCTCGGGAGAGCCCTGGCTTTGGTTGGTATCTCTTGGTGAAGAAGTGATACAAATAAATAACGATATTTTACCAGACATAAGGAAAAGTGTGAAAAATTGACCTTGAAAAGTATTAACAAATTATAAACTGTACTGAGAATTCACAGATGTCCAGTTTATAAATATTATTATTATATTGTTTATTATTTATTATTGTTTAAGGTGATGGAGCATCTGATGGAAAAATACCCAGCTTGTGGGTAGATCTCAGCTCAGACAGAAAACTGATTATTTTAACTTCTGATGAATACCAATTTTGTTGGAAAAATCAAATGGCAGCTGGAACTTTTCACACCTAATCCTTTCCATGCTACTCATTCTCACATCAGGCTGATACTCCCACTTAGCAAATACAAATCCATAGCAACAAGTCAGTGGACTTATATCTGCTTGCAACTTCTGAGAGCAAGGCTTTAGCATATCTGGCAGGAGAGGATTGGGAGTCTTAAGCTGCCTGCAAGCCATCCGCTGTACGGTTGTGCTGTTGAAAGGCAGATGGCCTGTACAGTGTGCCATAACTCTGCCTTTTCTTCTGTGAAGTGGAGGGAAGACACAGACATTGAAGCTGTAGGGCCGCAGCACAGTCATTTTCTATACTGTCCAGGCAGAACAAGCAGGTCAAATATGTTCCTCTTCGGAATTCTTCCTCTTCTTTTTTGGTTATCAAATTTTACCTCTAAGTTCCCAGCATGTGGGGTAGGACCTCATCTCTTTCTATCCCTAATGGTGTTTGAATATCTTGAAAGACGACGTGTGCAGTATTCCTGATTTTTTTTTTTTTCTTGATAACCATTTTGCAAAAATAAATGCTAATGATAGGGTGTGAGATCAAGGTTGATGGCAAGTGGAAGGTCAGAGTTAGGAAGGGAAAGAATGGGTAACCCACAGAAGGAGGGGAGTTTGTTGCTGCCACAGTGAACACTGCAAGTTCACTGTGCCTTTACTTCTGCATGAGTAAACTGCACTGCATAAAATACAGCCTCTTCACAGGCAACACCAAGGTTTCTCCGAAGGATTCTGAAAGGATTAAATATCCTATTCAGACATCTTGATGACAGAAAAAATATAAAGGCATAAAGAATATAAAAGTAAATTGCACATTTTAGCTATTAGACATACTTAAAAGATGGGAGAAAGTTATGTCTGTAGCAATGAAATGTACTCGAAGAATTACTTGTCAAGTCCCTTCTAAAATCAGCAAGGTCGGCTATAAGGTCTGTCTCATTTGGTACAAACTATTGAAAAAAAAATTATTTAGAGATCTGAAATCTGCCCGTGCACAATATTTGTAAATGAAAAATTACACTAATGATACCTCATTAGTTGATACAGCATGTGACTAAGAGCAAAGATACTTGACCAAATACCATTGTAGCTTGCTAGAAAAATATAATACTGACTTTACTTCTTAAATGCTTTACGTTTCCATTGAGAGTTAAGCAGGAATAGATTTTAATGGTTCAAAAGTACACCTTTGTGTTTGAAAAGTCTGCCATTACTAAGAGCTAACTCCTTATAGCTGCTATCACTCAGTTACTTTCAAATCAACATTGGTCATTTTGTAATTAAAAGTTTTACCCTATGAAGTATGTGGAGGCTATTAAACACAGTTGTGTAGTCTAATTACCTTCAAAGAAATTTCTTATTGGAGGACTCTGTAATATAAAGACCCTTTGCCAAATTGTGCTATTCTTTTTGTATTTACGCTAACATAAACAAGCTCTGGTGGTGAAACAAGGAAAGCCTCATTTTTCTGTTAATATTAATTAATATTAATTATTAATATTTATGTGTTACTGTGGCTGGTTGACCTTGGCTGGCTGGTAGATGCCCACCAAGCCAGTCTCTCAATCCTCTTCCTTAATGGGAGAGAGGGAGAAAATAAGATCAAAAACTCATGGGTTGAATTAAAGGCCATTTAATGAAAAAAAGAAAAGGCTGCACCCAGAAGCAAATTAAGAAGTTTTATTCTCAACTTTCCAGCAGCAGGTGATTCCACTGAGTTCCTGGGAAGTGTAGCAATTGCTTCAGAAATCAATCACCTTAATAATGTATGCCACTCTTCTTTCTCTTAGCTCTTATTGCTGAGCATTGTGTCATATGGTATGGTCAGCTGCCTAGGCTGTGTCCCCTCTCAACCTCTTGTCCACCACCCCCAGCATGCTGGAGGATGGGAGCAGAATGTTGGAGACAGTGCTGATGCTGTGCCAGCACTGCTAACAACAGACTGGTGTGTTATCAACACTTTTCAAGCTATCAGTGCAAAGCATAGCACTACAAGGGCTTCTGTGGGTAAGGTTGTCTCTATCCTAGACAGACCCAGTACACTTACACTAGGCTGGGCTCCAGTTTGTTTGCTGTAGCCAGTCTATCTCTGCAGTGTCAACAAGACTAAAAGTGATTTTGTGGTTAAAGAAATGAGTGATATAAAGAAATATAGATTCGAGTAAATTCCCATATCTGCTTCCATAAAATCTCTAGATATCCCCTCTGTGTTTGTTGCTAATGTAGGAACACTATCTTCTCTCCTGTGCTGATAGACTGAGTGGCACAGGAGCTGACTTTTGGTACATTGGTATACACAGACAGGCACTATAGGGTGCTGCTCCTCATTTAGGGCACCTCAGTGCTACTATAGCAACACTAGTCTTCCCTAAGGCAATTAATTATATTAAAAAATAATTTATTATTCTGAATAAAGTGGTTGAATAAAATATTGATTAAGAATGGGGAATTTTCTCAGGTTTAATCTACATATTTACTTTTTCTTACCATTGCGCTTCATCCCATTCTCTGTCCCTCAGCTTTCTTGGCTGAACCATACTGGTTTCTGGAAGTTTAACTTGATAAATACTGAACAATGTCAAATCCAGCTTCATAGCTACAAAAAAATTTACAAGCTCTTTTTTCCTGTAACTTTTACATTCAGACAGGCAAGCCAACTCTTGTAGCTATGATAAGATAGAATTTGTTTTGTAGAAAGTAGCACATATATTGTCATTCGAAGTTTGCTATGTCTGTTGTTTTCTACAACTGTTTTTTAAAGGGTTTTTTATATCTTTTATTTAAAAGCCCTAGATGCCTCAAAGTTAAGGCACAACAAACTTTGTTACACCTACCTATTGTCAGTAGGGTTTTTTAAGACTTTCATCCATTAAAAGGAGAGAGATAGCCCTTTTCTTATTAAATATGGAGTAAAAGTGATTGTGGTTTCAGCTTAATTTCCTGATTTTGTGGGGCTTTTGACCTAAGAAAAGGAAATGACAGTTCTAAAAACAAGGAGGAGAATAAAGCCACTTCTACATTATTTTTCCCCTTGCCTTTAAAAAAGCCTCTAATGTTTTAAAGACAATTATTTGAAGGGAGTAGGAGGAATTAAAAAAAAATCCAAATTTCTAAGCTAGTATAGTTATAGAACCCATGAGACATTTCAGTGTTGACAGTAGTCAGAAAGAATTGTCTGTAATGCTTATTTCAAAGATTATTTCAGAAAAACTGCTTTTCTTTGAGGGTAGAATATAATTTGATAAAAGATGCTGGTAATATGAATTCTTTTCATTAATATTGTTAAAAGCAGATTACAATATGTAAGTGAAAATTAGCATCTGTCTTCTCTCTGAATTGATAGGGAAGGGGGAAGGACACTTGAGGCTGTTGTCCAAACAGGGATGCAATGGTGGCTCCCAAACTGTTGCAACTTTGAATGGATGCATAAGGTGTAGGGTGCATCAGAGAAGGGTTTCTACCAAAAAAATAATTTGTCCTCCATTAGACCAATAATTCAGCTATACTTCCATAAAGAGAAAATGTCAGTTTTAGACCTATGAGAGTTTTTAAAAATAAAGACCATGTATAGTTTAGGGATTATCCACAGAGTCAACTCATATAATTCATCTTTTCCTACTGATGACTGGTAATTTTGGCTTGGGCAGAAGATACTGGAAAGAACACCGGAGCCCTATATCCAGATGCAGTGAAAATTTTGGGGGGAGGAAGATACTGTCTGCAGGCCTCTAGGTCCATCCTCAGAATATTCAATTGTCTATTTATGCAATAGTTTTCTGCTCCTGGTCAAAAATGTTGCAATATGACATTTGGCAGCCAATCTGCTGCTGCTTTTCATTCCTGGACAGCAAAAAGAGGTGGAGAAAACCCCATATTTTTGTGGCTTTACATTTTGTTCTAAAAAATATTTTACTATACTGCCAGCAGCATTTCCTTTTCTAATTAATGGCAGTGAACCTCCATGCAAATGCTCCTTGAGATCTTTCATGACACTACTGTGGTTTCACAGTACTGCAGAAACATTATGGACACCCCAAGTTCAGAGAAATTTTTGAGGTCCTCCTCTTAGTTATGCAGTGCTTAGTTATACTGTGCAATAATGGTGATTAGGTGAGTGCTGAGGCAGGATTTTTTTGGTTATTAGAGGGCATTTTAATAGAAAGTTACTGTAGTTCAAGGCCACATTTTCAAGTTTGAATTGTGTTGGTCCTGAGGGGGATAGCTGTGACTTTTTTTTTTCAGTACTCATAGTAATAAAGAAGCTACAAAGGAAGCAAATTGGCTTTTAATGGGTTGATTCTGCGACATTACACAAACTTTTTATTCAGTGATTAAAAGATATGATAATTTATTACTTGTATATTATTTACAACTCTACAGTCTAGAGTGCACACATTTGAACAATGCGTAAGTATTGGGTTTAGTTCCTTCTCTGAGATGTATCATAATACTTTTCTTTTGCTCAATATAGTGTATTGGTGCATAAAGGAGAAAACCGTAGGTTTTTTATAAAGTATAATATGATTTTTAAATATGTTTTTTTAAAGCAAAGTGGACTTTGGAAAAATATTAACATATGTAATTTGTAAAATTTATGCTGAACTTGCTGTTTATTCTTCGTTTTGAAGTGCCCTTTTTATTTTTTTAATAAAACTGTGACGTTTTCTTTTACTGCAGGAGCTAAATTTGGGTAAGGAATGGATTTTAGCAAGAAAGGTGCAGAAATAATATGAGTAAAAATAAATATGAATTTCTATACTGTCTACAGTTTCATTCTTTACTCTGTATGCTGTTTTGAGGAATTTTTCCTAATTGAACTTATTTTTTTCTTAAATAGCAACTGACTTCCTTAAAAGGAGTGGACATGAAAATTTTGCCTGTTAGGTCTAGTACCATTTCTCCTTAAATTTGCATACTAAATAATGCCACAGAAAACATTTCAACATTTCCTAGTTAGCAGCAAATGATGATCAATGGTTCTATGATAATTAATATGGCTGACAGTCAATCAAAGTGATGAAAATAAAAAGCTCTGATCAAAAGACCTTTTCTTTTGTGCATTGTAAATTAGCATAAACATTGCCATCCCTTCATAATGCCAGTAAATCAGAACATGCTGCTTTGGCATGAAAAGGATCCTTATGTGGTCAAAGACATTGAATTTAATCCACTGCCATATTAATTTTTTGTTGTTGTTGTTGTTGTTGGGCCTTTTTTTCAGTTTAGAGAAAAAAACTGTAAAATAAATGCCTCTGCTTAGGGTGGAACAGTTTTCACTGCTTGTTATTTGTGGTTATGAAGGTACGTAAGCTGGTTGAACAACCATTTATGAACCAACCAAAATTAGTGAAGCCTTATGAGCTGAATGACTATGCCAAGTAAGAAAGGTTAACTTAAAAATGCTCGCTCCTCGCTTCTGTGCCTTAATCTCTGGGAAACTGTGGGAATGGAGCTCTGACAGAACACATGGACAACACATTTTTACCTTGTCACCTTCTCTGTTTTCTGCATAGCTCCTGTGACTTCGATTTATTTAACTTCACTGCCATTAGTGGAATGACTCGTGATATTTGTATGTGCTCACATGATTGAGCCTTACTGTCTAACAATAGCTTCATTTTATTATAGAAATAATAAAGAAAAATACTGAAGATAAAACCTTGTTCTAAGAGCTACCTCGGTATGGATTTTACTTTTAAGACTAGGGAGATGGATCTTTTATGAGCAGTCTTCATTTGTGACATTTATGTCCCTAAGGATTAGAGTTAAGCACTTTAGAGCTAGAAACATTAAGCATGGTGAAAGACTTATGTTTCTTGACCTCTGTCAATATTCAGTGGATCCCAGCCCATAACTAATGTATTTTAATACACATAAATGCATGGATGTTTCAGTAATCCCCACTTTGAATACTGAAGTATTTGTTTCCCTTTCATTACAGTTCTTACCTTTATTATTATTAATTGTTCATCACATGAGCTACCAAACATATAAATAATGTCACCTTTCTCCCTTCCATCTCTTGTAACCATTTTATATTGTGGTTTGCTTGTTTTTGAATAAAATATCTGTGCTCCACTGTTGGTATTTGATACTTGAAGGCTTAATATCAGTGAAATCCCAGTCTAAAATGTGAGGCATGAGTTATGAGTGAAGTAAGAAAACAGGCCCATGTCCTGGAAAGTTGCCACTCATGAACTATGTAGTTTGCTGTATTTTCACTTCAGGGATGGAGCTACACAAGAAAAAATAATTTTTGAAAAAGTTTTTTTTCTTTTATTCAGAAGTAATGAGGTCAGGTTTTCATATCATTTTCTTGCTTCTTCTTCCTTAGGATCAGTTTATCATGACTGGTTTTTATTTTCTTGGAAATTGGTGTGTGACTGCATAGATAATGAACAGGAAAGATCAAAATAGAAGAAACAAGTTTTTTTCTCTTAATGAATATACTGTATGCTTTGAACTCTACTTTTTTGCCAGTGAACGTATGGTGAGTGCAGATCCTATGAGTTCTGTAGTTCTATATGTCGTTGTAGTCAGTTGGCTTCATGCCTGAAAATTGTGAAAATGTTTTTTAAAGCAGAGCAGAAATCATTTCATCCTCTGAATATGATTTCAGAAGAGTAATTTACCAGCAATTAAACCCCCCCAAAAGTGTAAACTGAATTACTCTTCTCTTGGGATTCCTAACACCATTTAATTTGTGTTTGTTTTACCCTTTGGCATTTTATCTTCTAATAAGCCTTTGAGGGAGAATGGAGTATTAACTTTCTATTTAAAGGAAAGGACAAATAGATGCAGAATAAGTACACTATAATGGCCAAAATTATTCAACAGTTTTGGCTTCAGCAGCATGCAAATAAATGTCTGTATTTACTGTGTTGGAAAGGTTTGTTTGTTTTACAAAAGTGTTTGCTAGAGATTTATTTACAGGTAATAATATTTATTTGCTATCTCTTCTCCATTTGAGTAGCTACACATTTCCTTAGGTTATTTATTTGAGGAACACCAGCTGTGTCAGTATACTTCTGAGTCAACTTTCAGTATTTCTGTATTCCCATACTTTGAATATTTCTTTAATGAAGAAGCTGTCATTAAACTTAGATCCTTCTCATTGTTCATTTATCAGCTCTCCCACGTGTGACCCACACAAGTTTATTGACTTGGTCAGCTGGTGGTGAAAAGTAAATAACCAAAATACTACCAAAACCGCTGCTAAAAAACCAAGTTAAAACAGAATTTTCTTTCTAAGATTCTCTTGCCTATTTCTAAATTAACATCTTCAACTGGCTTTCCATTCTTCTGTCCAAATTTCTAATTAAAAAATTAGAGAAAAATGCTTCAGAAATGCTGGTTTTTTTCACCAAGACACTTCAATGTATCTAGAAATACACAAGAGAAGCACAGCCTCAGCTTGAAAATGTTTTCGCTGTGGTTAATTTAGAAGGGTTTGCACTTTGTTGTGCGTTCTTTATGTTGTCTTCAGGTCTGCTTTATATACAGCAAATTCCCAGAGATTATTCTGTCTTCCATTATAAACTGTCTTCTCTTTAGAGACATACTCTGAAGAGAAGACTTAGAAGATTGAAAACAACTCATTAAAACCTCCAGTCTGCAAATATTTGTTTCGTATCCATCTATGGGTAGCTCTGTTTTCTCCCAGCAGTAGGGTGAAGCATTTCCATAAATGTTCAGTTAGAGTTTCCAGCCTGAACTTCCTTCAACACACTCTATGCTGATGGAATCTGACTCAGAGCTTACTTCATAAAGTCTAACTGGTGGTCTAGATATGGAGAATTCCTTGGCTTCAAATCTATGTTCTGTGAAGGATGACGCTGGTAGTTTGGTGCTTTGCAAACATATGTACTTTAAAAGGATGGTGTAAAACTCACAGGCAAAAATTCCTTCTGCTTCTGTGATGAAGACCCTTCCAGAATGGTTCCTGCACAGCCATGTGATATCCAGAAGTATATGGACCAGACTGTGCATCTCCTATCCAGGTGGAGGAAGCAAAGCTTCCACTCCACACACATTCAGGAATTTGCCCTGCATGTGTGAATGGGAGTAGACTTGCACTGATGTCCCACCTAAATCTGAGTTTGAGTCTGTGCTATTGCTTGAGTTATGTTCAAAATACAGTTAAAATTAATTCTCTGTGCCTTTGAGGACATTTACAAAAAATGGTACCTATTTATTGGCTCGTCCATTATGCTTATCTTGGAAGGGGCTCATATGGCCGCTTAGGGCCTGGAATGAAAAAAATTCTGCCTACACAGAACAGCAGTTGGGATTTGGATGACTACAGGATTTCCCTGACACTGTTTAATGTATTTTTCTCAAAAGAGGAGCAAAACTAATTGCTGAGACCTTTGTGTCCTAGGGGATGTGTCATTCACAGAGAAAAGTATTCTTCACAGCCATTACCTTCTCATAGTTATTTCTTGCCAGACCCTCAAGGATAAGCTGTCAGTGCCCATATACAACAGATTATATAAGATCATCATTTTCCACTCCATATAAGATGTTACTCTGAAAGCTGTATTCTGTTATTAAATGAAAATACTTTGTACTATATGAAGTCTTTCATCCAAAGAAATAAACGTACTCTCCAGTGTTATTATTCATGTCAAACAGAAGATTAAAATGAGCCATGCAAGGGTGAGGTAACCTGCCCAAGGTTACAGGGAGTCAGCAGTTGTTATCGCAGTCTGAGACCCTCTCCTGAAGTATAAGCAAAAATGGGGGTTTCAGTCATGTGATTTAATGCAAAAAAACCCTCCTATTCATGTGTAATGCTAACATAGCCAGAGGATTCAGGGAGAGTCTACATCTAAGTAGTTGGGATCAGTTTATAAGATAGGGCTTTAATAAGCAGCTGTGGTTTAAATCCAGCAAGTTCAAATCTAATTGTTGGACTGATGTGCAGCTAGTTTTTACTGAATAAAAAGTAATACAAGATAAAGACACAGGCAAAATTTTTCAGTGGTCATTTGCAAAACCTGCAGATTGGGGTTAGGTAAAACTTTGCTAATCCAGGCTAGATTGTTTTGAGCAACTTGTAGTAAATTCTTCTGTTCTGAGCGGTATTTTCCTCCCTTCAAATATTCACCTAAGGTTTGCACTGTGTGTTCTGTACTTACCCAATATTTTAGATGACAAAACAAAACAGAAAGACCTATTACTTTTAGTATAACAGCTCAGCAAAAAAAGACAAAAATTGTACTTGGAAGTGACAAAAAACAATTGTACATTTTTGACAGATAACTAGTAGATGCACATGATGTAAATAGGTTTATAATATTTAGAGGTATACTTTGAGCCATCATCTTTGAAGCATTGCTAATGTGGTAGAATAATCACAGAATCACAGAATATGCTGAGTTGGAAGGAACCCACAAGGATCATCGAGTCCAATCCTTTGCCCTGCACAGGACCATCCTCAAGAGCCTCAGCATGTGCCTGAGAGTTCAGGCACATTGTCCAAAAGCTTCTCGAACTCTGTCATGTTTGGTTCTCTGACCACTTCTTTGGGGAGCTTATTTTAGTACCCAGCCACTCTCTGCATGAAGAATCCCTTTCTAATATCCAACCTTCTGAAGGAGTAAATATCTCTTTTCCAGGAGATTTTGCTACCAAGAATCAGTTATTTTCACTTAAGAAAGTCTTCCTTGCTGCTTTTTCAAAACAGTGCTGTTTTCTCCCCCTCGCACTGCAGAAGCTCACTCTCTGGTGTGTGAGGAGAGAGATAACACTCACAAACATCCTACAGGCCTCTGCAGCCAGTGGGGAGAGCCCGGGGGGCCAGCAATGATAAACCTCAAAGAAGAACAAGGGGGTGTGTTTTTCTCAGGCCCAGTGCAGTACAGCACTGTTAGTTTTCCTTTGTAAATTTTTTTTGTGCTCTCATCTTCAAAAGGAATATTCTTGGATTCTTTCCCCTGCCTTGACATTTTTGGGAGTGCCTGGGTGTATCTTACTTTACACCTCCCCTGACACAACTTCAGGCTGTTCCCTTGGGTCCTGTCACTGGTCAGCAGAGAGAGGAGATCAGTGTCTGCCCCTCCTCTCTTCCCCTCATCAGGAAGTTGTAACTGCAATGAGGTCTCTCCTCAGTCTCCTCTTCCCCAGGCTCAACAGACCAAGTTATCTCAACTGCTCCTCATACAGCTTCCCCTCAAGGCCCTTTACCATCTTCCTTGCCTCCTTTGGACACTCCAATAGCTTATTATCTTTCTTGTACTATGGTGCTCAAAACTGCACACAATATTCCAGGTGAGGCTGCCCCAGTGCAGAGCAGAGCAGGACAATCCCCTCCCTCGACCGGCTGGCGATGCTTTGCCTGATGCC
>JAWWEW010000078.1:111583344-111728951 GCA_035583185.1 Anabacerthia variegaticeps
TTTGCCTGATGCCCCCCAGGACAGGGTTGGCCCTCCTGGCTGCCAGGGCACTGCTGACTCATATTTAACTTGCCATCAGCCAGGATCCCCAGGTCCCTTTCAGTGGTGCTGGTTTCCAGCATCTCATTACCCAGTTTGTACATACATTCAGGGTTGCCCCAACCCAGGTGCAGAATCCAGCTCTTGCCCTTGTTGAGCTTTATATGGTTGATTATTGCTCAGTCTTCTTATTTGTCAAGGTCTCTCTGCAGGGCCTCCCTGCCTCCAAGGGTGTCAACAGGTCCTCCAAATTTTGTGTCATCTGCAAACTTGCTGAGTATCCCTCCGAGTCCTGCATCCAAGTCATTTATGAAGATGTTGAAGAGCACAGGGCCCAAGATAGAACCCTGTGGAACTCCAGTAGTGACAGGTCACCAATCTGAAGTTACCCCATTCACCATTACCCTCTGTGCTGACCCCCTGAGCCAGTTAGTCACCCACTGCATATTATCTCTGTAAGCAAAGATAAAGAATTCTCTTGGGCACTTCATAACAATTTGGAAGATCATAATTGTCAAGAGCTTTTTACAGTATTTTTTCCTCATGATTATGTCTTCTGTTACCATTTCCACTTATTGCATGAAAGTGAGCAGAGATGACCCCAACTCTCCTTCGCTGTTCTTTTGCTGGCAAGGAGCCTTGCCTAGCCCAGGAAATTGCTACAGCCATCATCAGCAATGATGATTGGCAGAGACACAGTAATCCTGTCCTGTGACCTTGCCTATTCCCCTAGGTTTTGGAGAAAGAGGCTATTGAGGAGACCAGCTCAGTTTGGCAAGGTCATTCTCCTCTCTGTGTGTGCCCCCTCTCCCCACTCTGGCACCCTGCTCAGAAGGGAACCATTCTCCTATTACCACATATGGTTATGTCCATGTACATTAGCTGACTGACCTGAATGGTTCTCTTGATAATTTACAGTGATTTTTTGGACTTGAGAAATGTATGCCACATAGCATGCTAATCTACCACATTAATGTGAATGATAAATTACGCTTTCAGACTCACTCTACTGGCTGGAAAAAGACCTTTCACATGCACTCAGTGCATTCCTTTTTACCTAGCCTTTGAAAGAACATCCATTTACAAGATTTTCATAATTCTGAGGTTTTTAGAATAGTAAAATTTTAAGCAGCACCTCTGCAAAGGCTTTTCACGAGCCATCAGAAATGTCCTAAATTTCAAGATAAACCATCAATTTTATTATGAGGTAGTAATCTCACTACCATAATAGCTACAAAATGCATAGAGGTACTTCTGGAGAAGCCAAAAAAATAAACAAAATAAAACCTTTTTATGTTAGAGAGTGGCTCTCGACATCCACACAAGTCTATTTTCTACAATATATTACCTTTACTCATAGCAAATACCATGACTAGATCAGCAGAGGAACTTGAGTGCTTGATATTGCACTAGAAACATAACTGCAGCATTTAGATACTCTTGAGATAGTTTAAAATTTGCTGAGCTACTGCTTAATTACATCAAGTAATTAACAAATTTACATTCCTGCCACGAAGTCTAACTATCCTCCTTCTTAACATACTGGCCTTGACCCATCTGACCTTTCGGACAATTGTCTGTGCAATCACGTGCAACATCTACTTTTCTTTGTGCTAAAGAGGTGTTAAAAAAATAATATCTTTACTGAAAAATCTGACTAGTATGGAAATGAATATCTGCAATAGGTTTGCAGAATAGGTAGGACCGAGACAGACAACATTTTAAAACCAAGTGATGATATTGCTTAATAGTAACCACCTTAAGTTACTTTTCAGTACCATGCAGTCTTCATCAGTGCCCTTTGCCTAGTAGGCAATACAGAAAGTAATCACAAATCCCGACAAACTGCATGAGCATAGCAAAACCTGTGCCCGCTATTACCCTGCCCATTTCATCCCTGTTACTAGCCCTGACTGTCTAGCACATGCTGATGTGATCACGTCGGGCTTCATGGATTGAGGACATTGCTTTCTTTTCTTCCCATTTTCCATTTATGACTGTTTTTCTGTCTGTGAACTCATCCAGTCAAGAATTACCACATAGAGTGTCTGGAGAAGAAGCACAGCCATGTAAGCTAGGAGATAATAGTGTCATGCTAATGCAATTAGAATGCATAGACTCAGATCAGGTTTAGATCATTTAGCTTTGGTTTGGTATCTCTGAGCGGTGCTGCATTGCTTTGTTTTGCCTTTCCAATATTCATTTGCATAGCATAGAATAGTCTCTATATCAGAGGTGATCATGGTGCATAACAAAAAACTGACCTAGCATACATTGAGCTGGTATCACTTGTAGAGTTTTTTAAATAATGTGGTTCAAAGCAAGATGGAAGCAATATTACTTTTTAAATGAAGAGAACTTTCAACAGGCAATAATAACCAAGTGTATGTAATTATTCTGCATAATACTGTACTTATGACACAATCTTTTTCCAAAGAGCTGGCCACATAGAAGCCTAGTCCTGTAAACTGTACCAGGGAAGATACTTAATGGTGGTCATACACATTAGGGATGGGTTGTACACAGATAACACAGATAGCACTGTAAATTATGGTATATTAAATATAATGCATTTCATTTCTGCATTTTCTCACTGGTAAGAAAGGACAATGATTTATTGCCTATTGATATAATGAGGTTGTACAAGTCAATAGTTATTACTATATACTGCAGTGCATTAGCCATATACGAGAATAAGCCATGAGGCATTTGTCAGCTAGACTATTCTTTGCATTACAGATTTGAATGCCTTGGACATTCGTCTATAAGAAGTTACCTAAGTATGCTCCTAGAATCTAATCCCTGAAGGTGAGGTGAAAAGAGCTTTCTGTTAGACGTCATTCATCCAGAGTTGCAGAATGAAGGGTGACAGCATCATGTGAGAGCTATTCACCCAAACTGTCATTTTACATTTCCAGGAGGAAAAAGATTTAAACATCCACTTTATAGATGTGATTGTTTCTTCATCTTTTTTCTCTTCTCTCTTGACCCTTCTGGAATATATTTTCTCCACTGTTTCTTTGGGGCAAAGCCTTAGCACCCTGTAGGTTTTCTGTCAGACACTATGGTTTGCACTCATGACCCAGCTGGGTGAACTGTGGAATATATAACTAGATAAATGGCTGAATCCTCACTAAATAACAGCTGTTCTCCACTAGTACAATGCTGGTTACTAAAACAGAATAACTGCAGTTTTGTACTGAAATTAGTGTTGGAAGAAAATTGTTCTGAAAATTGCCTGTGCCAATATCTTACCTATTAGAAGAAAACAAATGATATTAAATCTGCTGGCATGGGATGTTCATCCCAATCCTCTCTCTCTAATCTCTGGAGAGAAATGCAATCCAGATTGCAGAGAGAATTCAAATTCAAAATCCGCTGGAGTTATAATTTTGCTTATTTCTTCCCACAAAGCACATTCCTGTGGCTGGTGGTGATGCTGATGCCTTTCTTTTGTCACTTGATAGTTCATTATTTGAAGCAGCAGCACATACTTCTTTGGAGAATGTGGGCCCAGAAAAAGTAGCTCTTACCCCTTTCCTACCTGTGACAGCCCCTCCATTATGTGCAACTCACCACATCAGCTTTATTAGTGAGGTAGCCATTTTATACCAAGGACCCTAGATGTTCCCTCTTCAGTAGCATTAAGTTGTGATGTAAATTGTGATAGACCTGCTGTGAGCCGCTCCTCACCATGCAGGTGTTCTGAGCACGTAAGGAACATATAATCTTTGCCTTAAAGAAGGGCAGGTTACACAGAGAACTTGTGGCATCTCGATTTTTGTACACATTCATTATTTGACTGCAAAAGACCCTGAGCAACCTGATATAAATTCAAAGTTGACCCCTTGTAGGAACAGATGACCTCCATTAGGCATTTGCTACTGGCATTATTCTGCAGTTCCATGATTCTGATTTTTCTTCTTAAATGGAACTCTGAATTTCAGCAGGTATCTCCATTTATCTCTCATCCAACACAGAACACCTCATGTATGCAGAAATGTGCACCTTGCTGTGCTTGTGCATGGTTCATGTGTGCAAGGTCACTTGGTGGAGAGGGATTGTAATGTTAGGTTGTAACAGAGGAAAATTTGGATTCTGCTGGGGTTTATTCAAGCACAGAGATGCCAGTTCACACTCTGCTGCACTTCAGCATGGCAGGTCCCATCTTCCTGGTGTATGAACCTTTGGAAAGCATGGGTTATGTGCATGAAATTCACTGAAGAGTTGTGTCTGGCATATGGGATCCTTAAAAGAGCATGAGGAGAATTAGGTATTAATACTATGTAGTAAGCTTAAGTCAGGAATGCTCATACTCAGCATGCCAGACTGAGGCACATGCTCTCCTTGATGGCTGCTACCACAGAGGGAAACAGGAGACTGAAGAGTAGAAGTGAGTGTCATGTTGAATGCAGATTGCATAAGCCAGTTTGCTCTGATCCCAAATATTTATTTCAGTCACTGAGTTCACTCTGGAGCATCTCCGCAGTCTCTGTCAGTGAAGAGCGATATGCTTTAAAGTGCTTACCTCCAGTTACACTGGTTAGGATATTCAGAAGAGCTCTGCAGGCACAGAAAAGGCAAACTTTGTAGAGAAGTTCACCTTACATTAAGCACAGAAGAAATGCCATTTTTTTCAGGAGAATTTATACTGATTGGTGTCCACCATGGATTTCTTTTCTGCTAAAGTGTCATTGCAGCTAATTCTCTTTGTATCTTCACCTAGTCCTCTCTGCAAATTTAGGTCCAAGTGTTCTTGTATTTCATGAGCAATTTGGGAGGTGGAGAGTTTCCACATTGGTATACTTTATTTCTTTACTTACACAGCTCCCACTGCCTTTGGAGTTCAATTAGGTGTAGCAAACACACATCCTCTTGCAAGTGTCTTCTTGCTTTTTTCAAGTTGCAAATAGTGGCAATCTAATAACAAAATGTATTTTTACTAAATCAAGATATTAAACATGTGAATGCATTGTATTTTCAGTGTTTTGTTCAGAAATAAATTCCATGATCCAATATATCTCTACCTGTAAAAAAAAGTATGTATATACATAAAATAGCCTTTAGATAACATAAGTGTTTTCAAAAAGGGTTTTTTAATCTTGAAGTATTCTAAAGACACTTTTGTTTTAATTTGTCCATCAGACTGCTATTTCACTATAAATTTAAAACAGATCTGAGAATCATATATGTTGTTATTTTTAGTTAAGCCTATACTGTTTTGGTTTTTTTCATGGGATTCTTTCATCTACATTAGATTGCAAATTCCTTGGGTGGGAACTGTCTTTACAAATGTTACAAAAAAACTCTAATGGGAATTTGGTTGTACTACTTACAATAGGAACAGGATTAAATAAGGCCTGTATTGTTTAAATGATGCTCTAAGTCGTGATAGTGGCTTTTTTGTACTTTTTAAATGATCATTTTCTTCATCAGTCTCTTCACTGTGTGTGTTCAGAACTAAATTGGAGAACCCTCCTTTTAATAAGAATCATTCTTTTGGAAACCTCTTACCGTTTTGGTAATGTTGATAGTGACAATGCCTTGCAGGATAACAAGAACACTAGTTTGTCCTGCATCACAGGCAAAGTTATTGAATGAAGTTGTGAATGTCAAAATCTCGCTGATAAATGATCGCAATGATCACAGCTTGCTTTTCAAATTCCAGACTTTATTTATAGGGCTAAGAAAGATAGCTGTCTCTCTGCCTATGATATTCTTCATCTGTGATCACTGAGAAACAATAAACATGGGCAAGAGGCATATTTTGAAATATTATACGATTAAAAATCTGAGACACATGCTAGAGTTCATTCTGTAACTCTTTACCCCTCTGCAAATCAGGTGATGAAATATGGCATGTTTTGAATATGGTCCTGCCTGGCTTGCTGAAAACAAACTACACTACCAAATTCTTAGGTTATTATTGCTCAATTGTGAATCTGTTTGTCATTCTCACTATTGTCCAAGGAAAGCATGCCCTTCTAAAAGACATTTCATATTTTTAGGTAGAAATTTGACAGGGCATTCATTGCTCCTTTAGGAAGTCTAAGAAGATTTCTGATAAGGATACCTCAAAAGAGAATTATTTCAACATTCATGTTAAAGACCTTGCTACTTAGATAGTATCTTTGAAACTGCACTGCCTTAAACCTCTTTTTATTTCTTTTCCCCTTATGTTTCTTGCCAGAGAAACCAAAGCAATCAGTTTATCCTGTGCTTCATTGTTTGTAAGAATAAAGGGTTAACTAAATACCAGTAATTAAAACTGCTTTGAGGCTTACTGATAAAAGGCACGCTTGTGTTTATTAATAAATAACAATAGTCAAGAATAGGGATGTTGGTGTAACTGGTGATTAAGCAAAGTAATCTGTAATTTTAAGTGTATTTGGTCTATATAATCACGTAAAGACAGTCTGGGTCTTGAAGTAGTTGTTTCTGCAGTAATCCTTTGAAAAAAAAGGCTATATTAGGTTCTCATGCTACTTCTGGTACCCCATTAAGTTCATTTAGGATTAGCTTACATATCCAGCTGCAGTACTACATTTTCATTTTACCTTGTGCTGTTTGATCATAGATGGTGTTTCTTTAAACAGATTATTACCTAGATACCTCCTGATCTGCCATAGCTGTTTGTTTGCTAATTTCTGGTTGAAACTCAGGAGATGCGTTGACTATGTTTTCCAGTAGAGTTAATGTTCTTCAGATGGGAATTTAGAGCACTGGATTACTAGCAACGACCTTTGAATTTAGAGGTTTGTTTTTTTTTCTTATTTAATAGATATTCAAGGTGTTGGTGATCTTCAAGGTATACAGTCTCTCTGCTTTATCATCTTGGTTTTGAGGAAAGTTTCAGGGCTGTTTACAGAAAATAGAAAAACAGAAAATTATTACTGTGCATAGGGTTTCTTCAAAATTGCCTCCTTCATGATGTTTATAATAATGCATCATTTATGGTGCTGAAGTTATGCTTCTCACATGTTAAAATATGACTGCTTTGCCACTTGTAATCTAGGTTTCATGATTTACAATTCTTTCTTTTGCTTCTCACATATATTCAAAACCTCTTAAAGAGGAGCCATTAAGCCCAGTCTAGCCAGTGGTGTCTGTCTCTCTCTGACAATAAAGAAGAATAGGAAATCATGTTTGTTATTCTAACAATGAATTTTTATGTCGGAATTTTGTCTTTAAAGATGAAACTTTAATTATGTACTGGACAGCAGTATTGTTTTAGCAATATGGCCAAAGGATTAGATGACAAAATTAAAGTTAGTTAAAAATAAAAACCAATATGACCATAATAATCTTGATGCTGCAGTGAAGTTAGTGGATTGTCTCTCACTTAGTTCCACTAGAAGGGTTTTATGGCAAGGATATTTTATGAATGAAAATATGTTGGTTTATAATTTTTGTATAGTTTCATGCTAAAAGATTTGAGCAGTTGTGTTTTCAAAAACCAGTGTGTCTTTTTCAGAGTGAAAATTAGACCTTGAACATTTCAATGACCAACTAAAGTAGCTTCTATAGACTGTTCCAAAAAAGGCTGTTGCTTAAAAAAAAACAAATCAAAACAAAACAAAAAACACCCAACAACAACAACAAAAAATTCCAAAATAAACAACCACAAACACTAGTTAATTAAACTTCACAGAATTATGCACGTTCATCTGAGAATTTATTTTGGGAACTGTAGAATGCATTTCCATATTTAAAGGGTGCATTTATCTGTGGTATTACTAAGCTTCCTTATTTGCCCTTGCCATCGTGGGTAGCACCTAACAGAACGGAACAAAAGGAATATTATTTGGCAATGCAATACCATGAGAATTTTCTGGCATTACATATTGTTTGACACCGTAAAACTCTTTTTTTGTATATATTCAGAGAAGGGTGATAACAGACTTTTGGAACCTCCTTTTCAGCACGTGCTACAGAATCCAGATAAGATTGAATGCACACTTCTTAGTTTATTGGAACATTAACTTAATTTTTTCTAATTAATCTCTAGACTATGAATGTATGAACTGAAATTGAATTGCTTTTGATAGTGAACCGTCCAACTCTGGAGTGTCTATTCAGTTATTCTTCATATCTCCTGGATCCCTATGAGATTTTTTGCCTGAAATCCCATGTTTTGCCATCAGTTTGATCCATAATTCTTTTGCATTGCTGTTCATCAATAATTATGCTGTTTCATCTGTTCATCCACAAGAGATCAGTTACTCTTTCTAACTCTTCCTCTCTAAAACTTAGGAAATTTGACCTAAATAATCCAGGTATCTAAAATTCTTGCACTGAGGAATGAATCTCATGAAAGCATGATTCATTTAAAGCAGACACCTATCTGATGTTCTATGTTTATATTTTAAAAGTTACTTACTTAAAGAAGAGTGATGGAGGTAAATACTTTTAACATCTGTGATACCTTTATTGAAAGATTTCAGTGTGTGAGAGAAAGGAAAATGTGGAATTTCAGGAAACCAAAATTCTTTCCTCATTCTTAATGGAAGAATGCCACTTTTCTATGAACCTTGCTACTTGCTCAACTTTTGATGTCATTAGAAAGCATTGTCTGATTTTAGGAGAACAGTCAGTTTTGATAGGAAAATGCCCTAAAGTTATAGACTGGGTCATCTATTGGCTCTTTCCAAATTGTTCTTGGAGGTAAACCACTTCCTGAGAAACTCTGTGAAACAGTCTTGTAAATGCTTTAGCTAATTTATTATTAAATGAAATGGTAATCTTCTAAATACTTCTCTTGCAAAATTGATTCAAGTCCTAGGAGAATTTTTTATTACTAAGAAAATTCACGATATTGAAATTTGCTAAAGGTGAATCAAATTTTGCCATTGACCAGCTGTGTTAACTCAAAGAGCCAACTCTTACTTCCTCACCTTTCAGATAGTATTTAAGAGAACACTGTTTGATTTTCAGTCAAGAAACAGAGCGGTTTCCCAGACTATATTTAAAAAATACCAAGGTATAAAAGAAGGATGTGCAATGAACCCTTTCTGAAATTGCCATCTTTCAGGTAAAGTGAAAAAACCATGGAGACTTCAGTTGGAAAAATTCCTGCAACATCTATCACATTGAGTAAATGTGTCATTTGTTATTCTTCAGTCTATATCGGTTATTTTCTGCTGCCTAAATCTTTTCTTTTTAGAGTACTAGCTGGGTTATTCTTTCCTAAGTAGTTAATGGGTGCTAGTGAATCATCTCATTATACTGAATGATCTCTTTCTGTATCAGTTGGCAAAATACACTGTGGGAGAAGCACCATCTAACTCACTCTTGTGGTCCAATAGATCATTTTAATAACTGTATTCTACAAGCAGTGTTTCTTTGTAAATCATGTGTTGCCTGCTTAAAGGAAGATTCTCCTTCTATTGCGCTTGGATTTCACAAAGGAGAAAAGTGTTTAGGGAGGGATGAATGTGGCAACTGTATTCCACTGTGTGTCCTTTTACTTGAGGTGTTTTTATAGGCAGCTTATTAATGATTCATACTTTTAGAAGGATAATTTTTAGAAGTAGCACTTAAAAATTAGTGTTGCCTGTATTGTGCATAGACACAGGAAGGACCAGTTTCCCTTTATGTGGTGGCTGATGTTATTAAAGTTGCTGGATTTACAGCAGTGCTAAACTGACCCACCTCTCATTCCAGTGGCAAATGACGATATGAGTCGGAACAGCCAGTAGATGTCAGTAAACACAAATCTGAATGAGAAAAGTCTGAAAAGACTGCCTTCTGGGGAGTTTGGCTATTCAGTATTGAAGAGTGACTTACGTGGCTGGTAAAAGACCATCAAGTGTCTCATAAAGGACTTGATTATTACATTTCTTGTGTATTGGAAGTGTATGTGATAAGGTTTTTATTTTTTCTTGGTTTTCTTTTTCCCTTTTTTTTCTTTCTTTTTAACCATCTTTTCAAGCACAGAGGGAAGAATATTCAGTTTGTGCCTGCAAATCCAGTTTAGGAGGTGGGCAAGATTACTTGTTGGACCCTTCCAGCTCAGGGTGTTCTATGATTCTATGGTTCCAGTGCTTGACTTCAGTGCCAACCCATAGAGAGCATGTCTGGGAATGGGGAAGAGGAACTGCATCAGTAACTCTCAGCAACTTACCCCTGCCCAAGTCTGCACAGCTTTGTTCAGTCCTTGCTTTCCCTCTACAAAAAGAAGACCATTGAGAGAACCATTTTAACCTACATCACTTTGAGGCACTGATAGAAATTATAGGAAAATTTGACTCTTAAATTGTGGGTTTTTTCCACACTGAGCACTGACAGAGTTTAAGATCAGTTTTACCATTGGTGCCGTTCAAAATTGTTCTGCTCAGAGACTCCAGCCTCTAATGCTTTTCCAGTTGCAGAGAGTGAACATCATCACTTCTGCTGCTAAGAGCATTTTAATGACCCTGATTATGAGAAAAATACTTTTCAAATGGTTTTAAAGAGCAGCTGAAGAATGAAACATGGTAATGCATCTGTAGTATTTCTACCACACACTATTAATACACGAGGATAGCTGTTGAATTAATTAATAATGGATTCAGGCCCTTCCTGTGAGGAGAAAGGCTAGGCACTCTTTTAAATGGACCCATCAGAGAAAGTAACGGTGGTTTTTGTCTTTTATATAACACTCCTGTTTTGAGTAGGAACCATGTTGGGAGGAGGCAGTCCTGGTGGCCTTACCCTCTCTTCTGTGGGTTCATTCAGTCAATCTCAATAAGAAAAAGATGGTTTTCAGCCCCTATTAACTGATAGTTGCAGCACACTCTTAGGTTTGAAATGCTCACATGGGAAGAGGAAAATTGGATCTCTCCCATGTCTTAGTGTGATTCTGATCCTGAATATATTACGTTACTGACTGGTCTCAGATGATTATAAAACATAGCTGTGGTTTAAAATGTAATTTTAAATACTCCCTCATTTGAAAAAGAAAGAATTTCTTGTACTGTTTTTTGGAGGAGGGTAGTTATTTGGCAGAGAATGAGGCTTTCTCTTTTTGGTGGCCTAAGATGTTTGGTAGCACTGAATCAGATGCTTCGGCAATTTCAACTACAACTCTGTGTGAAGGGTTCCTGGTGAGCAAGCTCTGGGCACTTAATTGCTTAAATATGTTGGGTTTTTGAACTACTATGCTGAGATGTTTTGCCTTGTATTATATAGTGCATGTGAAACTTCTATGCTTAATACAGGTCTCTGAATCCCACATTTCTGTGTTGGCTGCTGAGTGGAGGGGCTACTAAACACTGGTGTGTGGTTGAGGCCTTTGAACAGTGGACTAGGTTCTACCAAGTACAGGTGGATTACTCCTGTGATGCTAATAGAAGCCATCCATCCATATGTGTGTGTGTTAAATGGCAATGGAAAATGCAGAGAGAACTCTATTTTTTCATATTACTGTTGCTGCTTACAGCCTTTAAGGGGGATATTTTAACTGTACTTTAGATGTGCTTCAGTCACTTTGGGTAAAGGAAAAATGAAATAATTTTTTTTATGTGACTTTTGAAGGACTTCACTTGTGATGTATGCATCTTTTACCTCAGGACTTCATCTCATCTGTCTTGGCCCTGTTTTTCATACCTGCAACTAAATTAAAGTGAGTCAGAAGTAATTTATTCAAAACAGAACATTATTTAGCTGCTTGCTTAAGGGTCATCAAAGCAAATGGTAAAAAGCAAAAAAGCTTCAAAGCATATCTTTGCTTCCACATAAATCTTAATCTTTTCTCCCAAGCTTTGGAAAATGCTGTTCAGCTCAGCTACTTTCACGAACAACCAACAAATCGCAGATATTGCGATTTTTCCTTTTAAGAACTCTCTCAGGCTTCTGATGATAGCCCCATTCATCTTCATTGCCAGTCTTTCTTTTTTCTCAATCTTCTTCCAAAATGGAGGAATGAAAAAAAATAAAATTATTTGGTAGAGCACATACAGTCAAACAGCAATATTCTCCAATTAACAGCTCCAGACACCATTCAATGAAAAGACTTTATCTCTGGTTTTGTTCAGTTTCCTGATACCTTCATCCACATCAGCCTCCTGTGCTTTAAAACTATTGGACCACATAGACTGAAGTGCCTATGATGTATTTTTTAATGTATAATGAAAATATTTAAATGATGCAAGTATTGTTTTCTTTTTACCTCACTGCATTATTCTTCCCCTTGTGTCTCTTACTTTTTGATTTGTTGTGATAGAGTTCATGTGCACTTTGCACACGTTTCTGTTAACACATGGTTCCAAAGATTTAAATTCTATAAGAAAATGTCTATTTTTAGCCCATCAAGATTTACAATGAGAGAAAATCCTGGCCTTAGATTTTCCCATGAGTCACAGTAGCTATACTGGAATTGAAACATACAGGTGTTAACTTGCTTTTATGAGAATGCAAAGGCAATCCTTTTTCCTCTGCCTCTAGATTTTAGTTCTTCTTAAAAAGATTAAAAAAAGAAATTAAAAAAAAATTACCTGTGTGTACACATTATAGGGGTTTTCTATTTATGTTGTGTCTTTTACCTGTAATTTTACAAAAAAACTGGTAAAAAAACCAAACAACAAAAGAGGGACCAGCAAGCCTACAACAAGTTTTGCAAGGAGAAATCAAATACAGAGTGCAAATTGAACTCCTTTAAATGAACACATGTCAGGTAGGACTGTTTTGGACCAACTGTGCTGCTCTGAGTGAGCTGAATGCAATGCAAATGTCTCTATTGCTTCTGCATTACTGCTAGTCGGATGGAAACGTGTCTTATTGTGTGCAATACATTATGAAGTCAGAATGAATGAACAGGGAACAAGGGTCATCCATTAGACCTGCTGAAGAGAGTGAGAAGTAGATGGAAGTCTCAAATGATTGAATGGTGTGTGATTACACAGCAGTGAAAAAGCATCCAAGAATATTACATTTCAGTCCAAGGAGGTCTGAAGTAATGTTGCAGCATAAAGAACAACTACAGTGTACTAAACACAGTGAATAAAATAAAGACTAAATTCACAATGATGCTTTATGATTATATACGTAACTAAACCAGTTATGTAAGTGGCTAGTTGTGTTTGAAAAATATGTGTAACTGAATATTTGAAAGTGGCAAGTTGAAAGTATGCCTATCAGTTTCTGAGTTTCTCTATAAATTACAGGCGTTTATTTCTATTAATTTTTTTATTTTTTACTAAAATTGTTATTTTAATGGCAGCACTGCAAATGGATAAAAAGATGCTCTGCTTTTTGTTCAGGCATAAGGAAGCTGAAATCGCTTCAGTATTTCAACAAGCAACCTTTCTTCAAATGTGAACATATCATATGCATTTTGCAACTGTTCCAAAGAAGTCAACTTTAAGACATATTTCTCACAAATCCAATGTTTTGATCATTATTCAGTTTGAAGAAGTACCTTTTCTTAAATTTAAACTGCTTGCATTTTAGCACTTGTTGCACAACCTATTTTCCCATTGAGACAACAAGGTACGCAAAAAAGCAATACATCCTTGCTAGTAACAGAGAGGCTGAGTGAAAATTGATTTTGTTCTCATGGCATATTTTCCTCAAGAGAAATAGAATCACACTCCAGAAGTAATGAGGATTTTTTAAATGAAGCAAGTCAATATATGAATAAAAGCTTCAGCCTCTTATTCAAACATGGGAGGTCCTATTATCCTTTTATTCTCTGCGGAGTGCTCTGTTTATGTGAGCAAATCTGTAATGCAAGAAGACAGCACTGCAACTTGACACAGCCAGCCTCCTTCGTAAGAGGAAATGCAGCCATGGGCTGCTTTCTGACAATGCAGCTGGAGGATGTACCTCAAGATCTTCAACAGAAGCTGCAAAATGGTCTTGCCCTCTGCTATGAGGCAGAGGTTAGTTTAGATAGCATTCAATATGTGACTGAAGCCTGTTCAGGCTTGGACAGAAAGGGTACAGAAATAGACTTAAGACATTTTCCCTGAATCATATCACCTTTGCTACAGGGTTTGAGTTATGTGGTTGGCAGTAATGCATAATGACACAATAAAGACCTGTCCCAGAAAGAGAGCCCTTCTGAGGCAGTGATGCCCCACTACATGCTGAACCCTCTACATGAGACATCATATGGTTTACCTTCAACAGCCCAAGCTATGTGTGAATATAGTGCTTGTTTATGGGCTTCTCCCTCTGCACTCAGCACCTCCACCTTTCAGGCATGTGTCTTCCAGCTGTGAATGCTGAGGGTTAGTCCTAACCTCAAAAAACCTTTCAGGAACCTGTTTATATAATTTTATGTTTTTATCCATGTGCTGCATAACAATATTTCGGAGTTCTATATTTCCATGTTTGGGTTTTTAACTAGTCTAGGAAAAAAAAAATGCTGTAAGTCCAGCCATCATAGTGGGTGAGTAGCCACAGTACAATTATTATTTGTGTGCTTAATATACAGTATTGCAGCAGACTTAGATAATTTAGCAAAATGGTCTCTCTGTTTTCCTCATTAGCAATTGTCTTTATATGTGCATTGTTTACATGTCCCTTCTGGTCCGTAGTCCATGTCCAACTAATATAAGTCTTCTAGTTTTTCCTTTTAATGCTGTATTTCCAAACACCTGATGTAACCATTTCTGCTGCTGTCTTCTGGACTCTCCCTAATCTGCCTGTCACTGCCTTACTATGATCTGGGGAACAAGAAACATGATATTCCAGCTGTGTCAGCACTAAGTAAGCAGACCAAAAGGTTTTCTTCTGGATAGATATGTGTGACATTATCATGCTGTTAGTCCCTACTTGTTCATAATCTGCTATTATTCCTGATCCTATTGCTGTCTAGCAAGCCATTGCTTATTTATTGGTATATGTCATATTTTTGGCCCAAGCATGCCTGTATGTATTGGATTTCATAGGACTGAATTTGGGCTATTCCTTGAATTTCCCACTATCACTGTTATGATTCTTCCTTTGGAATATCTGCAATTCTTGTCCTTTTGGTTCCAACACCTATTGAAAAAGACTGATATGGGTTGCAGGTGAAATCACACAGAGCTCTTTTTGGAGAATCATTGCATTTTGACTAAACACTTTTTTAAGAGGTCTTTGAAGAGCTTTTTTCAAGCAGAAAAGTGCCCCCTTAGGAGGTCTTCATGTAGACCATGTTTTCTAAGTCTATGGCAATGTCATACAGCTTTCCTTATATCATGGGTTGCTTTACATAAAGCTAACCTTAATGACCTACTTAGGAGTGGAGTTTATGTTTAGGAGATAGAGAATTCAGTCACATTTTGGGGAGTTAGCAAAAAATGCTCAGAGTGCTGCAGTACTAAGCCACAAATTGAATGTTCTATTTAAATCTTTCTGCAACAAATCTTCTATAACCCAGACCCACGTCATTCACATTCCAAATCTTGTCAGAGTCTGATTCACTCAGAAATTTTAAAACTTTTTGGGTTGTGTTTTTTTTTTTTTTTTGGAAGTTGAGAGAAGCTTCAGTCATTTTAAATTTATTTTCTTCTATAGGTATTTTAGGCAGTCAGTGAAGCAAGTGTCAGGCTATTATTGTGGTGCAGGCTATACTGAAATAGAAAAAATACTGAAGGCTGAAATCTCCATAAATCTATTTTTTCAAATGTATAGAAAACAGTGAAACTTCTGGGAAGCCAATGTTTTGAATAAAACAAGAACAGAAGATAATTTCAAGTATGTCTAAAACTATGTGTGAATATTCTTAGCTTGTTTTATTTTTTTATGAGGCAAGTTTCATTAATTTCAGCACAGCATTTGCAGTAAGTCCTTCTGCCAGTGAGATCTGGGTGGCACAACAGAAGAATTTAGATGTAATCTATAAGTAAATCCAGACTTCAGCCGACAAAGCCACCAGGTAAACTAGCAGATTGGCTGGAATTCCTGGATTCAGATATCTGGATGAGGTAATGCTTTTTGGTTTGACAATCTATGCTGCAGAAGTGACATTTTTGCATTCAGTGTATGCAGAAATTTAGCTTTGATGCTTGCAATTTTTTTTAATTTATTTTTTAATTATTATTATTTATTTGGTCAGGCCCTACTTCAATGAGTTTTACTGAGACTTGAAATGCAAATGTTTTGAGACTTTTGAGAAATATTTTCTATCAAAGGGCACGATGACAACATTCAGACAGTTCGTTCATGGTTACATGCACCATTCATGGGTTTTATTCACATATAATCTCTTATTTGTTTTGAAAGCCTGCTCCCAAAATATTCCATCGTGTAGAAAATTCCCCAGAGCACATTTCTTTGACAAGTAATACAGTCTTTTATAGGTTGCTTCTAATTTGGACACTTCACTGAACACAGCTGCCACAATTAGAGTCAAATTTGTGATTTTCTTCATTGTATGGTACCAGTGTGAATGATACATAAACACAGCTGGCCTGAATGCAGATTTCTTCACATGATGATGCCTATCAGCAGCAGCAGATTCTCCGAGGCACTGACCCAGAGAGGCCAAATTAAAAATCAAATTAAGCATCATAAATGCAACTTCATTACTATTCACACTTTGAAAATCATGAGCAGATATGATTTGTATAAGAAAGCTGACTGAATGTGCCTGGTTGCAGAATTGCACAGGTCACTATAAGGTTCCCTCTTACTAAAAGACATTCAGGCATAAAACAGTCCCCAGCTCCTGCAGATGTAAGTATTCAAAGGAGCATTGTACCTAGGATTGATTGAGGATGATGCTGGAAGACAGTCTCCTTCCCCATGTTTGCACTATTGAATAAAAATACCTTTTTCCACTAAAATGACATGAGAGTTCTGTTAATTTTTTTTAATTTTAATTTTCAGACTCAAAAGCAACCAGCAGGAACAGTGCCTAACAGATACATCTTTCCAAAATTTTAGCAGGATTTGGAGTGTGTTTGAAATAAAAGTGGTGGTAGGGGAAGAGATTACAAGGAGAAGACAAAGAAAGTTGGAAATAATTTGGGAATTTCCTGCCTGTGAAAAACAGATTCAAACAGAAAAATGGATTTGGCAAATAAGGGAAGGATTGACTGGACAAAGGCACAGAGAATGACCTGACAAGTGATAATGAAGTGACCTCAGTGGAAAAAGAAGGGACTGAGGTAAATGAAGTAAAAATACATGATAACTGGCAAAAAAAGCTAAATTCAGGATAAGCTGTTCGAGGTGTAGAGACTGGGAAAGGCCTTGAAGCCTGGGTCTGCAGTGTGTATTGAAGGGATAGCGAAAAATCAAGAGTAGGAAAGTTAGCAGTGGAGCAAAAGGAGTCAAACAGTGACGCTGGAGGAGCACATTACCAAATTTCTTAAAATGAACGAGGGAGATGGAGTGAATCTGAACTGATGCTGTAACAGAGCTTGTGTTTTTATCTGTAAAATGCCTTTTAATCTTCTGTGAAATTTGAAAGTTTCTGAATGGTGCAAGGCAGCTCAGAATGAGAGTTTCAGGCTCAAGGCAGCTAAATTTTCCTTTATGAACATGAATTCTATACTTGCCATAAGTTCCATACAAGAATACTAAATCTTTTAAACCAGACCTCTGCAAATGGATACTGATTCTTCTGTTCTTCTCCTGTTCTTCTGTTTTTCTTTTTCTTAGTGCTCAGCTGAACGCATTAACTCCTGTTTTATGCCACTCAAAGGGAGTGGAAAGTTCATGCCCAGATTTTCAAATGACACAGCTCCTCATGTGCTAAATAGGAGGAGTTATAATACTATCTCAGTCAGAGAAGTGTTCAGAAAATAAATCAGATGATATCTGTGAATCATTTGAGTATCACAGTGGCAAGCACCGCTAAAAAGGCAATGAGGATGCTAACTCTGTTACTGGAGCAAGGTTGGCCAGGGGGCTGTAAATATGGTGGCACAGGACCACATATCGACCCTGGAAGAGGAAACAAAAGAGAAACAGAAGCTTGTCCAGCTGATTTTTAATGGAGCACTCTTCCTTCCTGTGAAATGAATACAGCAGTGGTCCTGAGGGGAAAAATGTGTAATTACAAGCCTGTATGATAATGTGTATACCCAACGGGACTGGATTAATTTTGCACAGGCAACCTTTCTTCTGGCATTGCTTAACTCTAAAATGCATGATTAGTGACTGTAAGGGGGAGCAGAGGAACTGCTCTTTTGGCAGCTCTCCTGTGTTTTTAAAAAACACTCAGTAACAGCTATGAAGCATTTATTTTTATACAATAACATCCCTGATCATTTCACTCATGTTTGTAAGTTTGTTTTACTAATACTGTAATATTTGTGCTTAATGTAGCAATATATTAATTATTTCAGCAATCTGACCTTCAGGTTAAATAGGTATTTAGCACGTGAGAAGCAATGTATGTAGGACAACTCTGAGTAATGTAACAATTTTCTTCATAGTGTGCAGGGCCAAGCTGAATAAAATTGCTTCTTTAATATCCGAATATTAAAGATATTATATGAGGTACTCTTAGCAGTCCTCTCAAATGACTCCTAGAGCTTGCTCAGAGACCCAGGCTGCTCAGGATTTGGAAGAGGCATTCATATTTCTCTTTGTTCTGAGGCTGTAGCACTTTGTGAGGAGACTGTGTGGAGCAACTGGTATTCTCATCAGGTTCCCACAGCAGAGCCTGTTTCTCTTCTGACATCTCTCTGTCCATGGCTCTCCACTCTAAGATGCTCACTTCATGGTTCTTTCCCAGTCAGTAGTGTCAATCCGGGCAGACCTGCAAGAGGGTCACTTTGTGACTGGGAACATCCAGGTGACTAAGGCCAGGTTTTTATGCTTGTCATACTGCATTTTCCCTTGCTTAAAATTCCAGGGTGATCCACAACAGAGTTGGCATAAGTTTGGGGTTTTTTCCCTCCCATATGGATCCTGTAGAGCAACACTGTTAGCCTCCTCCAGCGTTCTCACCACATTGTGCTATGATGGCCCACTGAGTCAAATACAAGGTGTCATTCTTTTATACTTACACTTACTTGAACTTTGGGCCAAATATTTAGTAAGAAAATAATAATTCAAAAACACCAGAGCACTTCATGGATCCACCTTGGTTTTGTAGAGTTTTTACTTTCAGGAGAGGAAGATATTTTTCATACTTCTTCAATAATTAATTATTAAGGTTTTTGTATTTTTATTGAAGAAATATTTTTAAAAAGCAATTAAGTCCCAGTTAAGGTATTTGCTTTAAAGGCAAGCTCATAATTAAGTGGGGTTTTTTTAGCTTTCAATTTCAGTCATCATATTTTTTTTTTTTCTTTTCAAGATACACAATGAGCAGCTCCAGCAAAGATTTATAGAGTAACTGTACGGCAATTGTAGCTCATGGTACTATTTACTTTTTCTTAATGGAGGAAAAAGTGTTGTGCTAGGGCTATCTTCCCATTATCTCATATTTATAGCTTAGATTCCTTCATGATGAGGAAAACTTCCTTCAGATTACTGGAATGTCTATTCCATACTCTTAAGGTAATGTCCCTTGGTTTGGCCTAGCTGCTACAAGATCATTTTAAGAGCAGATCCAGCCAGAAAAGGAGAACACCAATTGGGGTTTGTGACATACATCCATAAACATTACAGCCACTGTATCCCATGGAGAGGCAAGCAGTATGTTCATACAGACTTTTTCCATTTGGGGGGGACTGTAAGATCAGGCAGTACAGTGTGTATCTCATGGAATAGATACCTTTGAAATGTCTTGCGAAGAAGATGCTAAAATTTATAATATTTCCAAAGAGGAATGGAGAGGAGCTCTGTAGTAACAAATGTGCTTCTGTGTTTTTCATTGTACCTAGCCTTTGTCTAGGCTTGCCACAATCTGTTTTCTCTTGCATGCATTTATATTTGGTTCGAAGATTTTTTATGGAAAGTAGCATATAATATTCTGTTTAAAAAATAGTCCTGTCTCAATCCTTTATTTTAAGAAAATATTTTATATTCTTATGATCCATGGCATTTCAGCATTTAAATTTACTAATGGTAACTTTGTAAGATAGGAAAGCTTTATTGTTTCCTCTTAGGGATAACAATGAAAAGCAAAATGACATGATGGAAGTCAGGCTTGAAAACTGTAGCAACCCAAAGTTGTGACTTATATCTGAATTCACTTTAGTATAACATTGCTAACAAGATCATATACTTAAATGATAAAAGCAGATTTGACTACAGTCTCATCTACTTTGTGATGTGCTGACTATAAATGTATTTCAGGTGTTTGATGGCTGGAATAAAGGGCTTCTTTCATGTATAAATGTTTCAGTCTTCTCAGGATAATCTTTCCAGCATGCTTCTGCAAAACCACTTTCCCATGAGATTCTCAAAGCTAAGCACTCTCTCTAATGGTCATACCGTTCTCTTTCTATCCTTTGCTCTTTTTTACTTTTTTTTGCTTGTTTATTTATGTTGGTATTTTGGTTTTTTGTGTTTTGGGTTTTTTTTTTTGGTGGGTTGGTTTGTTTGGTTTTTTGGGGTTTTTTTGGATGGGGGAAATTTGGTTGGCTTTTTGCTTTTTTTAACTACTGGTCATGAAAGAGATCAATTGGCTTCAAACAGGGCTGTGACTCTAGTTTAGCTGCATGTACAGACAAGCTATTTATATGAAATTTAAACCTGAAAGAATTTGGGTATTAAAATGGGCTAGAAGTTGTTTTTATGGTTTCTTTGACAGAAAAAAAAAAAAAAGGAACATAGACATAGTTATTCTACATCAGACCCCAATTTAAGAAAGTCTAGTTATTATCAGAATTTATCTAGGGCAATTTTTTTTTTTTTTTTTTTCCAGAAAAAGGACGTAAGAGTCCAGGGAAGACGAAAATGAAGACTCTTTCCAGTTTTCTTCTGATTAATAGGAGTTTGACTTAAATCTGCAAATCTAAGAGTCAATGCTGCTGTCAAACATTGCAGTGATATTATTTTTTCTGTTTCACTGGGTAGCCTTCCACTTCATGTTTCTGATTTCTAACTTCTGTTTTCACACTCTACCTTTTCTTTCACCTGAATTATTTTGTATGGGTTTTTTGTATTATGCTCTGTTTTAATAAATACAAGCTGAAAAGAACTGAAAATAGTTTGTTCCAAAGTTATTTTGCTTAGTTTAATAATTTTTACAAAACAGTTGTTTTCTGTTGCAGAATAACAGACAGCAATAGTTACCAAGATCTGGACACAAATCCCACTCCTCGTGGGAGGGCTTCAGCCCATGTCTTTTGCTATTGGAAGAGGATGCCTTAGCTACCAGTCTGCACAAGACACTGGGAAAAGCTTATTTGACTCTCTCTTCTTGAAAATTGTCCCCTAACTTAACCTGATATGCAGTGAAATGGAAGGAGGAGTCTAAGATATGAATTCTGCTGTTTGTATCAATAGCAGAAATTGAGGAATGAACTGACATTAGAGGTCCTTATCTGTTTTTCAAGTCTTGTGAATGTAGCCTTTTCTGCAGGCAAAGTAAAGCATTAATTGCTTAAATATGCTCTTCTAAAATCATTCCCGTTTTTTAATTTGAGCTGACAGCAATAGTATTTTCCAGTTATACTCACGGACAGATTTTTTTTTCTTTTCTAAAAAGGGTTCTCATTTCTTTTTCTTGAGCATCTCCATTAGTTCAGCAATATTTTCTTTGAATGGAGTAACAAGCTCTGTGTACAATATTGCAGGTGAGAATGAGAAAGTTATACAGCAAACCAAATTTCTGGTATCTTAAAAGTGCATACCACTTCTGTATGAAGCCTCTTGTCTTAATTTCCTTAGGGTGAATTCATAGACTGAAACAAATTCAACATCAGACCTTCAATGGCTTCTGTAGCAAAGATGTTTAAATTAACAGGTTTATCACTTGATTTTTTGTTTCTGAGTCTTCTGTTTTGGGTGGTGGGATCAACAATAAATACAGTAGGCTTTAGTAAAACAAAGTGTCATTCGATTTAATAAGTGTGAGCAAGGCATAATGTCACAGATTTTTGCAAGAGCAATAGACCTTCACTTATAGATCTGATGTATTTCCTTGTCCTACACTATAAAATGTTAACAGCTCAAAGGCTCTGTCTCAGGCAGTAAGATAAGCAGTAGCTGGCTTTTATAGAGAGAATTTTTCACTCATTTTTATCCTTTTTCTTACAAGCTTCTAACCATGGCAAACATGCTCTGTAGCATAACAAGCAGAGTGGGAGCAAGCTACTTCTGTTCGATAAGTCTGGAGTCTCTTAACCCTTAAAAGCTTGTCAGCTTATTTTGTATAGAGTTTATATCAAGTGTCAACTAACTACTGTTAATTTAAGCAATCATATATATGCATAGGAAGTCAGAAACTTGGCTTCTGGTGGAGCTTGTCTCTGTGAACCATTATGATAACTCCTGGACTGCAATTTGGAGTATTTCTTGCTACTTTGTGATTTAAGGACATGAAAAAGTAAGGCTATGATCCAGTCTGCCTAAATCCTGGCTACAATGGGATTAGAATGCTTTAACCCTACTGAATCCTGGACACTGATCCAGCCTGCTTACTTAATAAGGCTATTAAATCCATCAGGCATTGAAATTCATTAGATGCTTCCCCTGTAGTCTGAGTGTTCCCTAGGCACTAACATTTTGTCAGTCTGTATGCACAGAAGAGCCTTTCCTTCTCGGGAATTGAGTGCCTAAAGGTATATTGCAATCTAAGATGAGGCAAAAAGGTACCTGAAGCAAAAAGTTCAAAATCTTAGACTATCTGGTATGTCTGACTGTCTGACTTTTCCTTATATGAGGACATATAAGGGGGCAAAGGGATGAAATCTAAGTTTCTGCCCCTAGTTATAAGCAATATGATAAGGATGTGGTTTAATGGGAAATGCATAAAGTCCTCCTACAACGGAGATTTTTAACTAATAAGTTATACTTCAGCTTTTTCAGCACATCCTCTCCTTCAGTGTGCTGGACACAGTGACATGGTATTTAAAGATCTCTCGGTTGAGTAATCACTAGGCCATTTCTCTGAGACATGACTTCAGATCTGACCAGATAGCCTGGCATCCAGATCTTCACTTCTTTCACACATTTTTTATTGCCAGCACAGTTCTGTGAAGTGCCACCATTCTGTGGACTAAGTGAATGGAGCAGTGCAAAGTTTTCCTTTAGCTTCCTGTGATCTCAGTGTAAAAAATGCACACCTCATTTAAGCAGACGGCTTTGATGATGTCTGAAAGTGCCTGAATTCCATATATTGGCAGGAAAAAATGAGAAATAGATAAGCTAGGAAGACTGCATATATTTTTGCAAGCCTTCAAAGGTATATGAATCTCTCCATTGAGTTGTAGAGAAGCTGGGCAAACTAAACTGCCTTTCCTCGCCAAACACGTAAAACTGAGGTGATGCAATTTCTAAATTTGAGCAGACTGGATAATACCCTGAAAAACAAAGTTCTATGGCCAGATGGTTGAATGAAAATGGCATGAGTCTCCTGCGGTATGAATATTGCAAATGGCAAAATTTCATGTTACCCTTGCCAAGGAGAAATTTTGTATAATAAACCTTATTGCTGGAGGGAGGAGTCACATGTACGACCTTCTCTCAGACTCTACATGAACTCCTTCCTCCAGAAGGTGCAACAGCCTACTTATTCCTTCTGCCCTGTTGTTCGTGTACTGTTCTGTCTGAGTGGTACAGCCTGAAAGCAAATTGTTTTGGTGGATCCAGATGCATTTCTCTATTTCACAGCCACTAGTTTATCATGATGGTCAGGGACAATAATCAACAGATCTGTACCTGATACATTTTGATATATTGCAATATCTCCACAAGCCAACGGTTTTGTTTTGAATGATGCTCCTAAATAATTGCTACCCTAAGGTATAGAGGAGAACCTGCTTAAAAATGTGAACAGATCACACAGGGAGGGTGCTCTGAATTTTTAGGAGGAGTTGAGGAAGGAGGAATAGTCATGTGTGTTTGGGAGGGGGAGGGCAGTATTTTGGGTTTTCCCATTAGGCACCAAACTTGTGCATCTGTTTTAAGAAACAAGTCAATGACATTGAATAGCACGTACCTTTTTAAAATTGACCCATATGAAAAATCCCACATGACCTTCACAAAATGCTTTTTCACAGATGAGGGTTTGGTGAAAGCGTATCATACCTACTGAACAGAGCCTGTTCAGATTCCTTTGCAATACTTGGGTATTTGCCAGCCACCAAATGCACTGTCACAGTTGGGTTGAGCTTGCAGATGCTGTTTTGCTTGTGTTCAACTCATCTTTAAATTATTAAATATGGTGATCCTTCATATGCCAAGGAAGAGCTTGGTCCTTCCTGTTCTCAGGTCCCTTGGATATGTGTGACGGACCTTTCTTTTATCTGTGAATCGTTCTGTACTGTTAAAAACATGTACGTTTTTGGTCCAGAATTATCTGAATAGTAGCTGGCCTTCTGAAAGAGCACATATAGATTTTCAGTTTATATCAATTCTTATACAGTGAGATTCCAACTGTGAGCACTTTCATGAAAACTCTCATCCTAGATCTGTGTTACAATAGGGGGTTTTGTTTTTAGAAGGGAGATTCAAATTAATATTAATTTAAAATACCTAAAAATTAAATACATTGCAATTAAAAAATCATTATTCTGGTAATTTTCTTCAATCCGAAAAAAAAAGATTGAACTACTACTAATCTGCATATACCTTTCACTTATTGGGCTGATTACCTTTTTACAGGTAGTTCCTGTATCTTCTTTGAGGTTTGGCCTTGTCCTGACATTTGCGAGAAGTTGTACAAAACCTTTAACTTTTAGGATATATCACTTTATTTTTACACATTTTTTCTCTTAATGGTGGATATAAACACAAACGTTTTACCACTGTGTTTTCAAAGCACTTAGCTGCTCTGGTATAAAATATTTGACATCCCTGTTTGCCCTTGAACATTTGTTAATGTAAGATTTGGCAGGTTATGTAGCCCAAGACTGAACTTTATGCCTCCTGAAGATTTTAATGTGTTTTTATGGGGGTGGAATTATCTTATGATAACTGATTAAAATAATTATTTGTCTAGACCCTTAAAACTAAAGTTTGGGTGATTTTTTGACTCTTGTATAAAGTACTGATGATGTTGCTATGAGTCTTTAAGTAATTATCTGCATTAATTCATTTAATCCTTAACCTTTTAATTTCTTAAATAAAACAAATTGACAATCAGAGACGGATTATGAAAAAAAAATTTATTGAATAGCTAAGTCATCTCTTCTCTGAAGACTTCTCATATCTGGTCAAGAGCTTTTCAGCAGCAACAACAACAAATATTTCTACTATTGAAGATGAGGAGGAAGGACAGGGAAAGCTGTTTGCTGAAACACAGGTTTTTGAAGGATTGTCAGTTGGTCTTGACGATCCTCTAACCAGTGGGCCTGGTTTCTTCCTCACGCTGTGTCTGCCAGAAACCCTTTCTATCACTTCTCTGTTCTGCTCAGAGGCAGTCTGGGTGTGAGGACTACTCTAAACCTAATAGATGCTTGGGGGGATGAAGGGTTTTGCCAGCCCCTGCTAGTACCTTGAGATGTCTGGGAATCAGAGATGTCTAGAAGTTCATACAACTGGGACCCTGTGTGGCTGGATCAGGAGGCAATATAAATATGCCAAATAAGCCTACGTTGTACATAATTTAGGCCAGCTTCATAGCCTTAGGCCAGCTTCATGCTGGCAGCAGAACACAGGTGATATTAGTCTGTTAAAACATTGATTACTGTATATTTTTTTATCAGGATGAATGTTTTATGTGATTTATTTATTTGTGGTTTTAATTTGGGATTATGAGGACCTGCAATGTCAAATTTTCAGGATTTGTTATTTAGAATATTTTATAACTGGGGTCTCTATTTTTATCTTAATTTGTAAAAGGTTGACTAATGTATCATTCTTTCTCTCTTCCTGGATAGGCATTCTGAGGAAGCATCCTCACTCAGAAACATTTATCTTTCCAATCTGAAATTAAACTCTTATTAAATATTGACCTTACTAACAGTATGGGAATTGTGAGTCATGAACATCTCTATTGATGATGTTGATCAAATTAATTTACTTTAGAGATGCCATTTTTAAATGTCTAAGTGCCTTCTTGGAAGAAGAAGCAGGTAATTTCTGTGATAGATGGAGAAATTCAAGGTAGAGTTTTTTTCTTTTCTTTATTTAATACATTATAGCCATCCTGTAGTAGAATTACAGAGAGGCAGCTCCAGCTGTGCTAGTCAACTTCTGTAAGCAAAATGAAAATTGTATATAAATAGTTTAATTGCCTGTCAGTTTTTAATATTGCAAACTCAAGCTGTGGCTTATTTTTTAAAAATCTAGATATAGAATGAGCCTTTATTAATGCTTTATGCATAGTCATTCTTATTTATGTTGTGGGTTATGGGCAGAAAGATAAGGTGTGTACCTCAAAAGACCTGCTTCTGGTAGATGTAGCTGTACAAAGCTGGCAATTGACACGATTTTCATACCTAGGGTGACTCACTAGATTTTGATTACTGTTTAAAAAGAAGCCAACACTCATTAAATACAGAGTAACTGTTATCAAGCAACTATAAATGAACTCTAATGGGGGTTATTGAATTTCATTTTACTTATCAGCAACAGCTGATCCCTTCAGAGAATTCCCATTCAGCTTCTTACAGTGCCAGAAACCTGATTTTTTTAAAAATATGACTGAGGGGTCGAACCTCAAATGTTGATGGGAGTAGAGGCCTCCTGGTACCACTGGGAAACTATTAGAGTCAGGCAAAATCAGGGGTAATAAAATATGGCATCTCGTATTATATTGTTGAATGGACTGCTTTGTGTTCAAAAAACCGCTTCTAAAGTGAGACAAAAAGGTGCAGTCAGGCTCATCCTTTATAGAGGGAGGAGGTTGGCCCTTCTGTGGAGCCCTAGATCAAACAGATAATATTTTTCTATCTTAGGTGAAAGACATTTTAGTTATTGTTATGAAGAAGCAGTGTTCACATGGCCATACTTACGTGTTTATTTTGACAGGAAATTGTTCTCACCACTATTCTAATTTAATTTTCTCCTGAAGGGAAGGAAGGAAGGAGACAAACATCTACATTTTCTCTCTTTCAGTGTTCCCATAAAGTTGAATGAGTATTCAACCGTGGAACTTCATATTGCTACAACAGCAAAAACCTGTTCAAAGTCTATGAAACTATGAATTTCTGTCATTTTATAGCCCAGAAGATATTATTATTCATTTAGCGTAATGGATAGATTGTGATTGCTTATGCTAAATAACCTAGACATCAGCCAGATGCCATCACAGACTTAACAAAATGGTGTTAGTAAGCATAATATACTGCTTCTATAATAGAAAAGCATATGTTTTTCAATTTTATAGCTAGATGAGGAAAGCACATTTAGCTCATCCTATTCTGTTTGGGAGCTGAGGTAAAAACACAGATATTTTTCATGGAAAGAGGCAAACACCTGAGTAAATTATGGCAATATAGCAATTGGAGTTTTCTGTCTATAGTTCAACAGTAGCCCTAGGGACTCAATAAACTCCTCCCAGGGAATCATATCTTTTGCATACAGTATCATTACATTTTTCACCTCCACATCTGTATTCAAATATAGAAATATAGAGTGGTAGCATCCTCCTCCTGTCAAAACCTTATTCAAATGAGTTGGATAGCTGTTAAAATAAAAGACCCTTAAACAAGAATATAGCTGCTGTTATGAATAATATGTTATTAATAATATGATTTGCAATTGTAGACTAAGGTTCATCTATGTTATATATGTCTAAGGAATGATAGTAAGATGTGAATTCAGTGTAGTCAGACATTTAGTGCTGTCTTATTTCATGAGTCTAGGCTGGCTTTGTTCTTTTTCTGTCTGTCTTTTCCCTTCCTCTCTTTGTGGTGCTTTCAGAAAGAAGGCATTACAGGTAATGTTTTTTAAATACAAAACTGGTAACAACGTCTCCCTGATAGATCTCTGTGTTATTTAGTAGCTTAGAAAAGACTCTAAAATACACGCGGCATTAATTTTAGTTCTTATTCTAAATCACCACTCAGAATAGACAGGTTTTTTATCCTTAAAACTACATGTCTCTGCAGAAACCTGAGATCATAAAAGCAATAAAAGCATGAGAACCTGATTATACTTAAGAGGACACCATCATTCTATATTCTTGGAGATAGTTTTAAAACCTCTATCACACTGAAAGAAGCAAACCTGTTCTGTGCTTCTCTCAAATGATGTATTTATGCAAAAACAGTGAAAATGATCTCCAGTGCTTTCAGTGAGGAGACTGTAACTCCTCATAAGAGATTAACTACAAAAATCACTGTTAAAGTAGACTCGACAGAAGTTTTTCTATTCCAAATAAGGGCTCTTTGGATACAGTCCAATTTGAGTAAACACAGTGCTGTCTATTATCTTCATTTTGCACTCTAGATGCTGTTCATCTCATTTGTGTTTATGATGGAAGATTAGCAGATCAAACCAAAGATCTGCTGCATGTTTATTTCACAAATGTGCACACAGAGAATATTTTATATTGTAAACTGCCCAGGAACAGGTATTTGCTGTTCTTGACACAGAGTCAAGTTTGATAATACTAGATTAGCAAAGGAGATAGAAATGAGTGAGAAATATCATTCTTGTTTAATTTTCATATTCATGCAAATATGCTGTTGGCTTAAATAGAAATGTCAGATAGTGCTTGGACAATTCAGTTATTGGACTCTTTGACAACCTTGATTTAGCCTTCCAAAACAGGAACCATACAAAGGGCAACATTACTCCTTGTTTTCTCTTCCTCTTTGCAGACCTACTTGTGTCTAATTGCATTCATAGGAAATTTCCTAAAAATCTTAATTTAACAAATTTAGTCTAAATCAGGTGACAGCTCTCAACCCTTAGGTAATTAAATGCTTCATGGCATGATATTAGTCTTTGTCATATATGGGGGCACTGCTGAGGTGCAGGCCCTCGCTGGGTAGGCTCAGGCAGTGCAATCACCCTGAAGACCAAAGTTTTTCGTATGGTTCAAACATACTCTTTCCTGATTATATACACCTCTCCATTTCTACATTAGGTCTGTAGCAGCATATGTATTTCAGAAAGTGAGAAGCCCTGATTATGTGTAGGTGTTGAATTGGAGTTTGGATTAGGTGACAACCAATGGCAGCTTGATGGATTTGGGAGGCTCTGTGGTATTTTTAAGGATCTCATGACAATATAATCACTTCTACTAAGTGATTGCACCTTACTGTTCAGGAGATTTCTGCTTAAAATGATCGTAAGTGAAAGGATATCCATGAAAACACCCTTCTGTAAGACACTGGGGCATACACCTAACCTATCAAAGAGTTTTGCAAGTAGTGAGGCTCACAGCATGTGCTGGAGCAAGCTGATTGTAGGGAACGCTTGATCTTTGCAAACTCCCATTCTAAGCTGACTGCCATCTCCTTTTGCGTTAGATGTGAAACATCGTGCATTTTCCCAGATGAGGTAGTATTTCAGGATCAAATTGACTAGCAAATATAGTACATAATTTTGCTATAAAAGAATAAATGCCTCAGTTTAAGTTGCCATTGAGTGCAAATACTGAGTTTGGGTCCTGATTGCTGAAAAAAGCTTCTTCGTACTCACATGATACAGGAGTTGCTGAGTGTCTCTGAGTACCATGTGCAGGAAATGTCTGATAGAACAAAGTTTCATCCTGAATTGCTCATGCCTTGGGGCAGAATTCTCTGATTCAGAATGTGCTGTGTTTGATTAAATCTTACACAAAACTAAAACAGAGTTCAAAAGAGGAGCATCTATTTCCCTCATGGCATCAGCAGTGTCTGATGGAAAAGTCACTTTCACCAACAGCTGAAAGGCTCAGGGGAATTCTAGTTCTCTGGAAATATTGAACCATTTGCATTTAGTCTCATTTTTACCAAAATGAGATTCAATAGCAACAGAATAAAAAAAATCCCTTTCTTGCCATCAGGGAGTCCTACTTGTCAACCAACTCTGTCTGCATCTCGTGTGCTGGAGATGACACTCTTGTGATGTACAGAGGTTTGGCTGCAGGGAGTTTCCAAAGAGTGGTGGGAATCAAGTGTTAGGCCTGTATTTGAGGTCCAGCTGTGTCACCCCTTGCTGCTTGTGAAAGGCTTGCCTATTTCTTTAAGGCTTTTTCTTGTGTAGGGAGAAGTGGTTAGCACATAGAAGGTTTTGACTGACACAGCAATACAAACCAGAGTTGGTAGGAAACAGATATTTCAAATCTGTGCATAACTCCAACATTTGGAGTGTAGGTTGGTGGCAGATTTGTGCTAATATGAAATGGAAAGAACCCCCAAATTTTAGTTTCTCGTGAAACAGACATTCCTTTCTCTTCTAATTATCTCCAGCATCAATGCTGATGGTTTGGACTTTTTTTTCATTAATGCAACATCCACATAAAATTTAAAAATAACACCAGCTCTAGGCACCTCATTAGTATTAAGGCTTAACAGTTTAAAAGCATGAATCAAGTACTATCAAAACTTTACTTTTGATTTTCTCCCCTTGGAAAGGAACTTTTCAGTCAACATAATTCCACAAAACAGACACATTTCTGATAGTTGCATTTTTAAAGGAAACCTGTATTGCCTTATCATAACAAATACTTTCTTGACAGTTAAGACTCAGCTTTTCAAGTGCTCTACTCCCAGAAGTGATATTACTTGTTGTTTGGTTTTATATTTGGTTAGGGCTTCTGTCTGATATGCCTAGTGCTTGATTGAATTAAGATTTAAAAACTCTAAATAAATATATTTATGAGTGGACATTTGTCAAGAAACTGAATGTTTGCAGAAGTAGTAACAAGCCCTGTCGTTGCTGCCAGGTAGCAAATAAGTAATATATCCTTGATGTAACTAGTGCTTGTGAAAATGCATGTTTGCATTGTCAACTTGAATCTTCCTGCTACTTCTTCAAGTGCTTTTGTACCAGACACATCGAGGTAAAGAAGTATTCTATAGGTGCAGTAAACATACACAGAAAAAAAAAAGTAATTGTAATACAATCAGGGATAAAGCTAAAAAATCTGGACTACCACCAATGCACAACCTCAGAAGTAAACATGATGTAAGTAAGAGAAGGAAGGATGTGGGCAACCACATAGCAGTACAAATGAAAAATAACAGGAGGGAATAAACAACAAAATCTTGATGACATGGCAGTTGGGTGTGGACAGTTCCCTCCTGAGAAGGACCACAAAGACTGCAATTATAGACAACTCATAAAAGACAGCAGCAGACAGTATGTACCCTGAAATGATGAAATGAAATGCTTATACTATAGGGTGATGCTCAGTAACTCGTTAAAATCACTTTCTCTGACAAAGCAAATCACATACTTATATCTGACAAAGGATAAAAAGTAAAAAAATCCATAATGATAGCAGTTTGTCCTGGGAGTCCTTTGGTTCTTAAGCACACATGGTGCTCATGACTGCATTCTGTGCCTGGTGCCAACTCTAATCTTACTCATCATGAGCTCTTTCTCTTTCTACAGCTCCAGGGTAGAGGTGCCCAAACAGAATAATGCTGAATAGCACTCACCTTTAAGACAAGTGCCAAATATACATTTATTCTAATGACTCTATCACAGCCTGACAGAGCTCATTAGTATGTAGGGGAATGTATTTATCCCAGTCTTGGCAACTTTATCTTTTTTTTCCCCCCTCTTGTCTAAAGGAACTTAGCTTTACAATTTCTCATCACAGCAGTAGTATTCTCTGATTTAATTAGATCACTGCCAACTATTCTAAAGTATTAATGACTTTCTAACAGCTAGTTCTGATGAAATTCCTTCCAAGCTGCAAACGTTTGTGATTTGCCCATGGGCAAGCTTCAGTGAAGGCCAATGCACAGTGACCATTTAGCCCTACGTAGGGCTTCATGGCTGGGGTCCTACACTGCTGTGATTTCCTGTGGCCTTTCAGCTGTTCTTACCCACCACTGTAGAAGTGTTCACTAACTGGTGTGTAATCAGCTTCACATCCATTTCTAAGAGGTCTCTGATCACTCAGTCCAACACCGGACTGATTTTGCCTGGTCAGGTTTGCGGGCAGTGTGTTTGCAGCATGAATGCACCAGCTAATCAGCCTTTGCTCTCTGCCAGGTCCATTACCTTGGGGACAGCACCAGAGCGACTCCATGGCAGGGAAAGACCTCTTAGTTTCATTCCTCTCTTGTGCCTTTTTAACCAGGAGAGCAGTGCAGATAGACAGAGGTGTTAGAGACAGACCAGGGAGGGGAAATTCATCCTTCTGGAAGCCTGACAAGCTAAAAAAAGCCCCAAAAATCCACCAAACAACTTCCCCTCAAAAAGAAAAAAAAAAAAAGGCACAAAAAAAAAATGCAGCAAAGTGTAGGGTGGATTTGCTCAGGGTAGTTTAAGTGCTGTAGATGAAATACTGTAGGTGACTGCACTGAGCCACATAGGCAGACCTAGAGGCATTTGGGGTTTACGTGTGTGCTCAGGCACACACAAGATCTCTTGCCTCCAAGTGAGGTCTTTGACCTGAAAGTGCCCTGGTAGCCTTGGTGTTGCCATGTTAGAAGGCAGCTGTGCTGGAGTCTTCCCAAACATTTAGAATAAGGTCTCTAAATTACAATTTTAAGCCTTCTCTTTCAAGTCCAGTTTGTAATTTTTCCACTAAATATTTTTTTCCAGATTTTCAGGAAGCATGTCAGCCTTGCTTTCTCCTCTTCCTCCTTCCTCAGCTTCCAAGGAATGAAGTCTTACCAGTGTAACTCTTCAAAAGCATTGTTGTGAAGTAATATCCCTGAATAGATGCAGGGCTCTTGTTTAACACTAGCACAGTTGAAGATCTTGCACCACAGAGTAGACTGAAATAAGATTGTATGACTTGTTTGACCGATGCTGTGAAACTGCACAGTTCAGATAACAAATGCAACAAATAATATAATGATTAATCCATTGAAGTAAAAAAATGCATCAAGTATGTTTGAATTCTGAATTGAAGAGAATTAAAATCTGCTTGCAGATATTTTGCAATGTAAGCGTGGGGCTAAATTGTTCCCTAAATTAATTAACTCACTTGTAATCACTGTAAAAAAGAAAAAAAAAAACCTTCTTCAAGAAAAATAAGTGCAAGAAGAGCATTAATCTTAAGGAAGGGCTGAATCACTGAACCAGGAAACCAGATCAGTAGACTTGGGTGATGGAAGGCAGCCACTATTCTTTGGCACTGAAGTGCTTCCAGATTGCATCAAATTATCAAAATTCTGCAGAGACCTGGGAGGATGGCAGTGACCCTTGAGCCATTCTACACAAAACGTTTCAAAGCTTCTGGTGTTTCTTATGATCTTTTTCTGATTTTCTCTCACCCACCACACAGGATAAAAAATACAAGGAAAGAAAAAAAGTCAAAATAGGTTATCTGGTTTTCCTTTGTGATAAATTTAATTTTGTATTCCTCATTTTGTTCCAGTTTCTGTTATCAATATTTACTGCTCATCTCTCATTTTTCATTAAATACCATTTATGCTAAAGCTTCGTTAGTTGTAGGAATATCTATACATGAATATTTTGTGAAATTGAAAATTGCTGAGTGCTGCTCAGAGTAAATCAGAGTTCATTACTAAATTAAGCTGCCCTGATTACAGTTTTACTTGGTGAGGATTTTTGCATCTGTGCTAGATGTGGGGATAGCCTGGGTGCCACACATTTTCACAGTGCAGATAGGGCCTTAGCATGTGTTGCATTCAATTGTTTGAGCATATGCATTTGGGCACATATGTGCACATTGATTTTGTATCTACGTGCAGGCTCCCAAAGTCCATCTTTAGTGGCAATTAACTGTTATACTACTCCCTGTTACAGCAACTTACTCTTGCTGCCTTGAGTATAGTGGTACACTATGTGCACAGGCTCCCCATGCCATGCACAGGAGGAATTTCAAGGAAAGGTTTGCAGAAAATGTCTATCTGAGTGGAAGCCCTGTAATTTAGAAGTGAAATGAGAGAGACGTGTACAAGAGAGGGAGGTATTTCAGTACCTGATGTTGTGGCTCTGTACACACTCATAATTAAGCAAGGCCAAAGGACTAGCATGTGATTGCCTTCACTATTAGCCTCATCCCTGACAGCTTTGGCATGGGCTAGCTATCCGTGCCATAGAAGATCAAAGATAGGCATTGTTGTGACTGGTCATTAACACATTCCCAATGGACAGTTGACTTACAGCCAGGGTCTCGTTTCTAGTACAGCTGCAGTCACAGGTCTCCAAAATGAAACAAGGAAATGTTTCTAGACCTCTCAGCCCTTCAGCTTGATCACTCAGCCATGCTTTTACATTGTGCAGCAATGATACAGAGTTGACTGCTATGAGATGAAGTGTCTTTGATTTTGTCTTGTGAAAATCTCTTTCCAGATTATTAGCCTGACCAAAGCTTCTAACAGAGTGGAAACACGAGTCACTATGTTATTTAGCTGGGTCAGTAGCTAAGGGGTCCCCCTGTTTAGCAACTGTATTGTTGAAGAGGGTTTTTTTTATAGATTCTTCATGCACCTATGATTTCCATGAAAATCGAGTAATGGAGAACAGTTTCTTCAAAAGAAAGTGTTTTTCCATGTTAGACTATAACAATGAGGAAGAAACAGGACAAAAAGGCAAACTTTAAATATCTATTGGTTTGCCTAAATCTACCATTTTTCTCAGAGAATTAAATAGCTTTGTCTTAGCTTTAGCTTTTCATAGATCATCTATGGCCTTTCAAGGTTTCCTAAGCCTGACCTTTTATCTTCTTTATGGGCTTGTATTTGAGGAGTACCTACCCAAATAATGCCAGCGTTGCAGTTACCACAATACTCATGAAAGGTAGCTGCATCATACTGAAAATAGGTTCTGAGAAATCATCATCTTGGTTTTCAGAGCAGTTCAGGCCAGCTGAGGGCATTAACTTTTGGATTGTACAGGTGAAAGCTGCATGTAGCTCTTAATTCTTCTTTAAACATTGACACAATAACTCCCAATCATTTAGCAAGATGATTTTTTTTTATCACATACACTAAAATATTCACAAGCTCAATTAAGTAGAGGTATACTCCTTCATCACTTTTTTTTTTTGGTTGTTTGGTTGTTACTTGACTTTTCATAAAACCTTTTCAAATTCTCATCCCCTTCTTCATGAATCAAATAGTTCCACTGGTGAAGTTACTTTCTTCATACTGAGCTTAATTTTCAGTGGAAGTTTTCCTGGCCTTTCAGATTTTGTGTATTCTGTAAGCCAACTGCTGGACCAGCAGGCAGATGGGGAGATGGTGAGAAGCAGTCTACATTGTTTCACATAAGACCATCCCAGGAGTATCATGCCAGTCTCCAAAGGCTGCCTGTAGGGCACGGCTAGGCTGCAATCTTGTGCCTTAGCAATAAAATGTTACCTGGCAACAGTCCTGTCAGGCATACCATTTATTAATTGCAGGCTGTATCTCCCAAACTGGAGTCACATTGGAGCTATTTTCAAGCCACATATGGTTGAGCAATTTCAGCTTGGTGATTCTGAAGTGAGACACATTGCATAAGCCACAAGCACCAATATATGTGGGAGGAATTGTGAAATGGTGCATACATTAAATTTTGTAGTATTAGGGTGTTGCCTATGATGAAATCTTGACTAAGAATGACTAATACTACAGGGTCTCCCAAATCTAGGTTTTGTATGCTAGATACAGCTTCATACCTCCAGTTCAAAGAAAAGTTTATCTTTTATAAATTTACAGCAGTATTTCTATTGTCTTACCTATAGAGTGATTTTGCAGTCAGAAAAACTACTTTGTTTTGTTTCCTGGGTTCTTTCCCCCCCAAAACTCTGATCAAGATTTCAGTATTTAAAATTATGATGAGGCTTCCCAAAAATTGATATGTCTGTTTCAGATTCAGATTTTGGCCTATAAATAGAATAAAGGATGAGATTGAACATAATGAAGAGTGCACATATCATTACGTATTTAATATGGTAATGGTGCTGTAAATGGGTAATTGAGGACTGGCAACATGAATCATTTACAACTGTGTTCTCAATTCTATGAATATTCTTATGGGCTCTATATAGAGTCAGTGTCAATTAACCGGGGCACCTGGGCTCCAAGATAAATGTGTTTGTAGGTATCTAGGACAAGAGCACTCTTCAAATTAAATCTTTCTCCTTTAATGACTCCCTAAATGAGTCCCAGATTAGGACATAAGCTTCTCTTTGTGGATAGCTACACTGAGAAAGTATCTGCTGTCATGTCTAGTAGTAAATCTGACTGATCAGCCATGGAAGTCTGATTTACCTGCTTTTTTATTTATGAGTGCTGGACCTTTTAACTCTAGATGCACCTAGTTCTAGGCAACTCAGGCACTGTGAACATCAAGCTTAAATTAGTACAGGCAGTCGGAGTCTCACATGAGAAAGCTGAGGTTGTGTGTTCAGTCTCAGACTGAAAACATCTGACAGAGTTCAGGTCCCTTTACATTGTGTGTAGAGAGGTATGGGGAAGCAAAGGATGTGTGCACTCTGCATAGAAATTTCAGGTTTTCTTTCTTCTCAGAAAATATTTATATATCTGCCTGGGAGGCTAAGCCCAAAATTCCGCTATGATTAAATAGTAAGAGCTCCTTTTGGCAAAGTTGTCAGATGTGTGTTAATATATGGTGCTCCGGTGGAGTTATTTAGGCTTTTGCTACTTACTAAACTGTAGAAGATTTGTTTCTCAGTGGTCAGATGTCATCTTTGATCCAGTGAGATTTAGCTTAAAGACCTTTTCCTCTGTTCTTTGGCAAGCAATCAAATCCAGCTTTCTTTCATGGTCTTTTGAGAAACACATCAAGATTATCAGGATTTCTAATAATTCACTTTTTTTTCCGCTGTATTTATTGAACCCCGTAGATTCCAAACTGTTCTGCAAAAGTACATGAGGAGATGGAAATTCATGTTATAGTAAGAAAAAGGTCAATTTTAACTAAACTATAAATATTTTGGCAGTTAAGAGGTATGCCTTGCTAACATGCCTGCGGAAATTTTCTGAGGTTCTGCTTCTTGATCCAAAGAGCTGAACTGAATGTATTAAACGATATGGAATATGGCTTACAGTGTTACTTTGCTCAGAAATTTGGAAGAGAACCTCAAAATGCCATATCTTTTCCTCTCCTGTCTTGTATCTTGATGCACTCTTCCATTAGTTCATGGCGTGTTTTGGTTTTCCTAAGGCAAAATGGAAAGTGGGGCTGTCCACGGATAATGTATTTGACCTTATTACCTTTACAGTATTTGAGTCTCCTCATACCCAGAAATAATTCAGAGAGATTGTCAAATTCCCCTTATGCTCACTGTCTTCCTGAAAGGGTTCAAATTCAAGGTCTCTATTTTAGCACATTTTAAGCAGCAGCTTTAGTTTCCTAATGCTTTTTCCCTTGTGGAGTCTTGTCCTTTTACACTCATGTTTCACCTTCTAATCTTAGAGGTGTAAACTCTGTGTGCCCTGAATGTTTTGACTGTCCACCCATTTTATTAAAATGACTTATTCTGCTATTCCTGGAGGCCTTTGGAAAGCCTGACTGGAAGCTTGGAAAAGGGATTTGATCCAAAAGGTAGGCAGTAAAAAGAAACAGAGAAGTCTCTGTGACTGTAACACACTGATTATCTTTTTCCATTTGTTTATTCAGGAAAATCATTACACTGTGTGTAATAGGGTTGGCAATATATTCATCGCCCTTACAGAGTCTACAGAATCCTTTCTTCTGACCTATAAGTAGAAGATGGTGAGTACAACTATAGAAAAGGTGTAGAAACTAGTGTAGAAAGCCAGTGGCTGGCATTATGTTTCTAGCTAATGAATGACTTAAAATTGTTAGGAGCTGTAGTGAAGCTTGCTTACAGCTCTATTGATTTTTGTTATCATGAGAGCCATTACTGCCTTCTCCAGCCTTAGATGAATGATCAATAACTTAAGAAATTAAAGCAGCATATGTTTGTGTTCAGAGAAGGAAGAAAGCTAGTGCAAGACCTATGACCACTGACAATGAAAATGAAATTTTTAAACATTTCTTATTAAAAGGATATATCCAATTTGTGAACCCAGCTACTCATGTGGATTCTGTAATTCAGTTAAGCAGCAGAAAAGAAAAATTGGTCATTTGATCTGATGCCAGGTTGTTTGAGTTTTCTTTCTCATTGCACCTTTTTTCTGCCATATACAAGCCCTTTTTGAGCATAGTTTATTTACTACAGTTTATAAAAAGTGCTGAAATAGATCTTGGTTTCTGTCTACATGAGTGGATGATAAAACAAAGAAATTAAAACCCCACACCTATTACTCAGGTTTATATTGCAGCACTAGATCAAGACGGAAAGATAGAGTTCTACTGTAATTAATAAATACGTATTACATATGGCAACCTCTCTAATTAATGTGGTACAATGTTCTTTAAGTGTTTCTATTGAATAACTTTTAAAAGGACTTGTCAAGAAGCTGAATCATCCATTTGCCAATTGTTTCAGGACTGCATAGTTCTTTCATTTAGTGTTACCACTGCACTCCTTCTTCAAATATATTTCCCCACAATGTTATCCAAATGTGTTTATCTGCCTTCCATCTGAGATGAGCCAGTAGTGTGCTGGTTAAAGACAGTCTCCTTCTGAAAAAACTAACTTCTTAAAGTGGGTTTTAATGGTCTTCTGATCAAATGAGAATTTTATTTGTAAAGCACAGGTTAAAAGGAAAACAAAAACTGTTTCTCAGAAGGAGGTGAACATACAGGGACAAAACCAAAATTAATCATTCTTTACTATAGAAATAGTGTGATCAGAAAATAGTTAATGTAGAAATTAGTTGTTTAGTTTAGAGTATAAAATGTATTTATGTAATCTATGCTTGATTAATTGCTAAGTGTGTAGATTAGGAAAATTATATCCCATAAAATATAGGGAATGGGGATAATTTACATTGTGCAAACTTATCTGGAAAATTCCATCCAATCAATTCAGAGCATTTCTTGTCCTGAATTCGCATGTTTCCTCCATGATGTGATAAACAATTAATTATCTATAAGATGGACAAATGGGAAGCAGTGTTAGCTCTCTTTTTTACTCATTCCTGCTATGCAATACTTTATTTCAGTTTTACAATGGATCTTGCACACTTTAGAGCTAACTTTGGCTGTGGGGAACAGATCCTGCTGCACTTTACTCGGCGATTTGAACCCATGGAAAGAACAGTCACAGATTATTCTTTCCAGGCAACACTGCATAGAATCATAGAACAGAATTGTAGAATCAATAAGGTTGGAAAAGACCTTCATGATTATCAAGTCCAACCTTTGGCCAAACACAACCACATCAAGTGAACCACAGCACTAAGTGCCACATCCAGTCATTTCTTGAACATTTCCAGGGATGGTGACCCCACCACCTCTGTGGGCAGCCAGTTCCAGTGTCTGATCACCCTTCCAGGAAAGATATTTCATTCCATGTGCCTCCAGCTGTCATGAAATCTTTAAAAGAGATGAAGGCTTTTAATGCTCTACTTTCAAAAATTATTTTTTTTAAGTTTGTGCATCTTCATATTAGGACCTATAAAAATAAACACACCACAATACTTAACGTATCTTTTAAAAACACACTTGGATTAGATTTCTGGGACTCACAGATTTGGCAACTTTTAAGTTTTTAGTTTATGTCAATTAATGAAGCCCTTTTTCTCCTGCAGCCCTCATAAATTTGTAGTATTTATCTTTACATTTTGCTGTACAAGAAGTCAGAGCCATGAGAGCAGTTTTGCTCACAATGACACAGCAAATGGAAATCACAGATTCAAGCCCAAGTCTGCTCCATTCCATAGATGGTTGTAACCATTAAAATACGGGTTAACTAATGTGGCTAAAACTGCAATGTTATCCATGACTAAGCAGCAGAGTAGGAGTGTGGAGAATAAAGATCCAGCATAACCATGCAGTGAAAGGGAGGAAGTCCCCACGCAGATGACGTGGCTTTTAAAATCTGAGCTGTAGACAGGTCTTCTGTCAGTAAAGCACATTCTTAGGATGATGTGGTGCCATACATTCAGGTGCTTGTGAACAGTCACACTCTGAGATGCCTTTTGTATTTTTCCAAAAGTGCAGTGTTCAGAATAATCCCAGCACAGTAAATACCATCAAGATGTAACACAAAATTACTGGAAGTGTTCAAGGCCAGGTTGGATGGAGCTCTGAGCAACCTGGTCTAACGGAAAGTGTCTCTGCCCATGACAGGAGTGTTTGAACTCGATGGCCTTTAAGGTCCCTCCCAGCCCAAGCCATTCTATGATTCTACGAAAATTGGGTCAGGTCAGGGCACAAATACAGAGAACCAAAAATGCCCTGTGAATAGGCAATGCTTGATCTCAAACAGAGTCAGCAATTAAGATGGTCTTTTCTCCTCTTTTCTTCCTCCCAAGCTGATTGAAAAGGAAAATATGAAAAATATTTTGAAATACATGGTAATGAAGCATTAGACTCAGGCTGCCTGGTGTTTCTACTCTGAGGCCGGCTTTTCTCATGTAAAACTTTGGAATGCAAGTTGACAGAAAAGTTCTGGAAAGAAAAAAAAAAAAGGCAGTTAAATCAGGAAAAAACATGGAAAGATCAATGCTTTAGTTCTCCAAAAGACTTCATGTAGAATTTTGCTGGAAGAGAACAAGGCTTTTTGTTGTTGTTGTTTCTCCCTTGCATGTTGTAATTTAAATATTGTTTATAAATGTTCTTTGTTGCCAATTCAGAGCATTAGGAAATACGTCCAACACTAGGTTATTGCTGTTTAGAGTATTATACTAAATATCTCAGATATTTACGCAGTTTCTCATTGGAGGCTTTTCAGAATTGTACTGACTCACAAATGGATTATTCAATAAAGTCTAGGATAGTATAAAAATGACAAAACAGTAGCTTGAACTACAAAGTTTGTAGAGACAAAACTACTCATCTTTGGGGGAGCAGGGAGCAATAGGGGGGGTCTTCAGGTCTTTTTTTGTCCACTTCTTATTGAAATTTCAAAAGGTTTAGGGTGGATCTGAGTAAACCATGAAGTTATTACAGGCAATGTAAAAAAAAAAAAAACCCAACAAAAAAAAACAACTGAAAAAATTGGTGCATATGGCAATAAATTCCTTGAATGATCCCTGTAATTAGCTATCGCTAGCTGAGGGCAATCACTCTCCAGATTATTGACTTCTGAACTCTTTGGAGAGAAGCTGTGCCTGAAGCACTCTTGTTGCAATAATAGACACTCTGGAAACTTGTGGACTGCCTGGGAACCTGCTCTGACCTGCATCTTCTGAATGTCATTATCTGTCTGTTCCTCCTCTTGGCTCCTTATCTTGCCTTCTGTAAACATTAAGGTAAAACTAGTTGTCGCCTTGCCTTGCTTATCCCGGTGCTGCTGGTTTTTTGGACCTTCTTTCCCATTTGAAGTTCTGTGAAGAGCAGGTTTTGGCCTGATTGCTGACTGTGTTCCTAAACTTGATTTGTACACCGTGCTTATGGCCCCTAACAGCCTTGTTTTCTCATTGAGGCAGTCACTTTTCTCCCTCATCCACCTTAAGCTTATATCTGCATTTTCTCCCTCTTTATTTCTCTGCAGCTGGGACAGTATCCCCAGCCTAATACTTCAGCAAATGTCAAGCCAGGCAGGCCATGGCTTTCTTCATCTCCTGCAGCACAGAAACCACACCAGTATGACACTAGAATGCATATTCTGATTACAGCACATGGAAATCTAATCAGTAATAGAGTTAATATTTCTTTACCCATATATGATACTTAAACTTCCATCCAGCAGCAGAAATTGGATGGCAGTGGTAGTGTGATTGTTTCACTTTGCTACAATTTCATGCTACATTACTAAAAAATGTTGATTGATAATTCTACCTCATTTCCAGAGGTGCCTGTTCTCAGGGACCTAGCATGTAGTTTTATATTTGAATATGTTCCCATGAACATTACTTACAGGAAGATGCCTTCAGCATATTCATGGTGAAAAGGACGTTGTCTGTGTTCAGTGTCTGTATTAGCTTCCTGAACAATCCTGCACTTTTGCTTGGTTCCCGTTTGGCTGCTACAAGTGTTTTGCACACTTCATGCTCCAAGACAGAAGCAGGCAAAATCCCAAAGAAATACAAATGCACAAATGCTGTTGTTCCAGTAAAGTAACCTGCATACTTTTAGGACTTACAGAAAGCGAATATGAAATCTAAAAGGCTGCCAAAAGATGCTAGGGAAGGTTGGGTCTGTTAATATAATGTAAATCTAGTCTTTAAAGATAGCAATTAACACAAGGAAAACTGTAAATCACAAAAGCGGTGTGAAGAAAAGTATGTATTTCCCCTGTGCATTACAGGGAGTCTTATGGACACTCAGGAGAATCTGTCTAACGATACTTGTTTCCCTCTTAGTAGTATTAGAAGAATTTACAGGGTAGTATTTTTTTTAAAAAAAAAAAAAAAAAAAACAGTGTTATTCTATCATCATTTACCAGAAACATAGTCTGTTTTGTACTTTCTGCGTGGATTTTGGTCCCGCTGAACGTTGTAAAAACATATCTGGAGGAAGATATGGACCTCCCTTGTAATATAGTTTTTTCTTATTTGCTTTAGAAGCACATGTTTAATTTGAACAACTTGATGATGATGAGAATTAACTGGAGTAACAGAGTAATGGAGACTTGTTGCCAGCACAGGACTTAACAGTGTCACAATGCCCTAGTGTTACACAAACATGTAATGGGCCTGAAGTAACTGCTCTTGCCTCTATTCTTGCCTCTATTGTATTAACGCGCCTCTGTCCACAGCAGTGAGGCTGTGGCAACATCAGTACCTGTGTGCTCCTACTCCTCCTCTGCATTCCAGTTCCTGCTGGGTCTCTTGGCTGTGAGCTGACCTGGACCATGTTCTTCATTGCCCTGACCCCTTTTGCTGAGCGGCTGAGCACAGCAGTTGCAGCAAGACTGTGGGGAAGTGAATGGCACATCCCACCTTAGAGAGGTGCTAAAGAGGAAAAAGTGCTTGTATCAGCAAAATCACCACTCTTGACAAATAGCTGGCTGCAGTTTATGAGTACAAGTCTTGCTCTGTGTGAGAAGGTAAGATTAAGCTCTAATTAAATAACTGCAGGGGAATTCTAGTAGTCAATGTGCAACACCCATGAGAGGAAAAATCAAATTAGGATGGAAGGTTTTATTGAGGCAACTGGGACCATATCTGACATAGTACTTAAACTGATCCTGGTTTGCAGGAGACAGAGAAATTATTTTTCACCTGAGTATTATGGAACAGAGTGCATTACTGTCTGAAACTTGTACCTTCTCCTTTCTGGTAGATTGCCCCATTTGAAAAGGCCATAGTAATTGAAATTGAAACCAAATGAGTCCTTATAATGGACAAACTAAATATTCAGGGACATGCAGACTGCGATTCAGTAAACTGGCGGGCAGGACATTCACCTGGAGGTGGACACAAGGATTTGATGTCTTTCTTCAGGAAACACTTATATCCTTGACTTGACACATAACTTTGAATATTATATTTTGCATGGAAAAACCTTTAAAACTCACCCAAGCTGATAATACCTTTTTACAATATACCCCATTAATATTACTGCCCTAACTGACCTAACTGCATATCTTAGTTTTTGATTTAAGATCACAGCAGATCTTGTTGATAATGTCAGTCATTACACATCCTGAAGAAAGCTTCAGGAAATGAAAAGAAAAGCTTTCAGTAAAATATATTTTGAAAATTTTGAAATGACAAAACAATTACTGAATTCCTGAAAACTTTCAGAAGTAAACTTATAAAATGTTTATAATTTTTTTTCAAGATACGTTTAAGAAAGCAAGTATACAAAGGCAGAATTTTCAATCTTAAAAATCCTTTTAAAAAGTTTTAGGTGGTCAATTGTTACTTATTTACTGCTCTAAAGGCAGTAACTAAACACAGTCAAGAATTCTAATGTTTTCATTAGTATTATTAGAAAGGAAAATAGCATCAATGAGCTTGTTACACTTGTCTAATTGGACTCAGCTGGGTATGTGTGAGACAATCTATTTGGAGCAGCCTCAGTGATGATCAGAGCTCGCCCCATGATACCCATGGCAGTGCCCTGTAGCTGGGTCATTGCAGGGAAGAAGCCTCCTGATTTGTTGCTACAGATGATCATGGTCTGTGTCATGCAGCCTTTCTAATAAAGGAGCTGCTTGAATTACAGAGAATCTCTCTAATAAATCAGTGAATGAAGAGAATGTTTATACCATTATCTATTTAACTGGTCTCATTTAGTTTTCTCCTAGACTTTCTAAATGAAATGTTATTAAAATTAATGCAATTAATTTATGTTCCAGTCATTTAAAATTATCTGCTTACCTAAAGACTATAGGAATACAAGAGCTCTTTAATAAGAGCATGGCTCAGGGTTTCATTTGGACTTAAATAAAATTAAGAGTGTAACTAGAGCACTAATAATAAAGTAGGTATTCCTCAGAAGTTAAGAGAAGGCACTTGTCTATCTTCTGTTCATATCAACAACCTGGGCCCTCTTAAAGCTCGCTTTATATGGTCTGTATCTTCTCAGATCTGTGTGTGCTGCCTCTGATGTCATTGCTGTGCTAAGCTGTCTCTTGAGGATATTTTTCTGGATGTGAAGTTTCAGGATGTGGTTCCATAGATGATAACAGTATTGATGTATTGGGTTCTTGCACCATTTGCACTGGTGTGATGTTGCCTCGCACCGGACCAGCTGCGTTCCTCATGTCAATCGTAGGTTAATGACAAGGCACAGGAACAGCTGCTGCTTGTGGAAATCACAGGAGACCTGAGTTCAAAGTGAGTTCAGTGACTGTGCTGACATACTAGGAGAGAACAGGTCCTGGAGGGAAAGATGGAGGCCTCTCAGCTAATTGATGGATGGTATTCCTTTTAGTTTCTGTTATTTATGAGATAAAACTAGGTGAGGATATTGGTGGTTTAGGTTTTAAAATATAAGTCTATCGCAAGGCTGATAGGTAATCAGCAGCTGTTAAGGAATTATTCCATAAAATTCAAAGGTTTATTTTTAAACTTATGATATCACTATGTATGAAGTGTTACGGAAGTAGGGTCCATTAACTATATGAACTAAGATGCAGCTAGAAAGGATGCAAAGTCTATCATACTAAGCAGAAGTTCTGTCACCAGTTAGTGTGTACAAGCACTACCAGACTGCTACAAATTCCACTTCGATCACAGACATGCAGTGTATCGGGGAAAAGAGAGGTTGTAGTTGGTTCTGGACACTCTAAGGTAGAGAGGTCTCTGGACACTCTAAGGTAGAGAGGTCCCTATTGTGTCTAGGGGCAGAGGAGAGTACAAGGGCAGAGTCTGAACGCTCCTTAGGGAAAAATTGAAGAGAAGCAAGCCTGTAGGAGTGGCCAGCATGGGTGAGATTTCTGATGTCCTCTTTTCCTATAGCCATTCCTTTGTACTCAGTGTGTTCAGACAGTACATGATGTGTGGTGGAGTGTCATCAGACTGTGATGTACATGTACCCAAAACACTATTGCCTTCCTGGAAGCCATGGAAAGAGATAAATGGCAGGTTCTGTTTTGAACCATAGAAGCATAGTATCAATCATAGAATGCTTTGTGTTAGGAGGAATGTTAAACATCATCTATTTCCAACTGCCCTGCCATGGACCTTGCACGAGACCAGGTTTGTCAAAAACCCATCCAACCTGGCCCTGAACCCTGCCAGGGATGTGGCATTCTTTAGATACTGTAATGATTTGTTCTTTGAAATTCATGTGTAAATCATGAGTTACTTTATTTTAAAAATCGGTATTACTATGCATGACTCAGTTTTGCAGTGCTTCAAAGAGACAGTTTTCCTTTGTCTTCAAAACATTATCAATGCCCGTTATGTTGTCAGTGAAGTGCTGTAACTTAAGTCAGAAATAGAATATGATTAAGCTATGGTGAGGATAGGCAGAGAAGAGAAATAAGCCTTCATCTACAGCAATTCCTGAATTGCCATGAGACGCTTGGTTATGTAACAATTGAATTGTCTGAGATTTCATCTTTAAAGTGCAGCCTAGTCATTATGTATTAAGAAATCTCTTGCATCCACTTTATTTATTCTTTGATATTTATTCTTGAACCACTGAAATAGTCAGCAATAGGGAATAGACAATTAAAGGGAGAATTGCAATACTAAACACTGTGGAGTGATTATTCATTCCAGTAAAAAGGTTTTTTTTCCCCCTGATATATTTGTGTTAGACAGTACAAATACATTTAACTTTAGGAGAATATCTCAGCTGAACACTAATTTTCAAAATGTTCTATGAAATTAAACTTTCTCTCAAAACTGTTTACAGTTTTATAGGTGAACTGTGAACCATCATCTCTGAATCTGTTCATAAACTGCTACAGGCACTTACTCCAATACCTCTCAAATGCCTCGTATTTTGAGAGTTGTTGCTCATATTATCTCTAAAGTTGCCATATTCCAAGTATCTTCTCAGTTATTAAAAACTCCATGCCATAATTAAGAGATGTCAGAGTTCGTGTAGAGAAAGCCATTTATGCAGAAGGCATGACTTCTCCAGCTTTCATTGCTTCTTGCACTCTGTTTTCTGTCACACAATGTCTAAAGTGCAGGAGAGATGTGTTCAGTTCTGTGCCCTGCAGACTTAACCCCCAGTCATACAGACCTGCCAGGGCACAGGGTCACTGTTCCCATCCCACCCACACCCTCAGCCTTGGGCTGTCACGCAGCCAAGGTGCATAGCAAGAGCTGGGAGATGGAAAGTGCTCCTGGGCTCAGAGTTCAGCTGGAACTGTGATGTCTTAGATTAAATTTCTTTACAAGATTTTAATACTTGTCACTCAGATTTCTGTCAGAAGTCAAGTGCTTTTCCTCGTGTCTACTGCTGTAACTCTATTTTCAGTATGTACACAACTGGCCAAACCAAACCACAACAGTCTTGGCAGTGTTCAGTGTGTTTAGAGCCTCCCTGGCCAACAGATCATCCCCTGTGCCATTAATCATAATGTGCATCTGGTCATGTAGCCAACACAGATTGTCCGAAAAGCCCAGCTGTGGGTGCTGGCTGCACATTAGCTAAGGCCACCAGCAATTTAGGAGGGACTAGAGGTAATGCAGTCTGTCAAAATCAGTTATCTGAATATAGGCATTCAACACAGAAGCAGATTGGAACCCATTTTGTCTGCTGGCAAGGTGCTACTGTGCCACTAAGAAGTTATGCTATAGGTAAACTGACCATCAAAGATTCTCAGATTTAAGATGAAGTGGAATGAGAGAGGAAGGAAAGAAAGATACAGTAGGAAGTTGGGGGTGTGTTGGTCCTCAGGCTGAAAAACCTTCATGGCGATTGTGCATTAGAGTGATCTTGTTCAGAGGTGACAGCATGGAGTTAGGATTTGGGTCACACAGTATCTGAGCAGCTTGGTTGTACACAACTCCACCTTGAGCATAACACAAGTGGAGCTTGACTGGTGTGGTGGCAAATAGCAGATGAAGCAAATATCAGAAGGGTGTGAGCATTAGATCCCTCACCAGATTAGCAAACTTGATGTTTGAAGTATTTTTCATCTTGTCTTGGCAGCTAATTTTATCAGCTGGTCATAGAAATTCAGCCTTATGAAGGCAAATACTGAGATGTGCTGTCTGTGTATTGTGAATCAGTTGTCGGCCTGACAGGGAAGCAGTTGTGTGCACCAAGGGCAAGTGCGAAGACGATTTGAAAGTGAAAAGCATGCACAACTGATTTAAAAGCATTTGGCAGAGCAAGCACAGTTTATGGTTGTATGGGATATAGCTGCTAAGTCAGCACCAAGGAGGCAGTCAGTTCTCCAAGACTGAGAAAAGGGATCTGAAAATGAATGACTGAGCAGAGATCATCATCTTAAAAACAAACAAACAAACAAAAAAAACAACAACAACAAAAAAAAACAAAAAAAAAACACACAAAACCAACCAAGCAAACAAAAAATAAAAACAACAAAAAAACCAAAAAGCAAACAATAGAGGAGTTTCAGTTTGATCAGGGAGGTAAATTTACAAACAACAGGTGCTGAAAAAGATGACTTATCTGGAATTTCTAAGAAGGAGTTTTGTGGACTAGCACACTCAAAAACAGCAGCGTGTAAAAGTTTCTTCAGTGCAGTCAGCAATGGGGGGAATATTCTAGTGCCTCCCAAGTAGATTGCTGGGCCTCACCAGTGTACTTGACATGGGTATGTACTGTTCAAAGTTGAATTTGTAGCTTGGATTCCTAACCTATGAAAGAAATTGCGGGAATGTAGGCTCAGTGCTTATGCATCCAGCAGTTGGCAGGTAAGGTGAAGTGGAGAGCAGCTATCAAACTCACTACCCACCCTTTCTTAGCAATCATTAAAGTGTCATTTCTCACTTTTTTTTTGTAGCTGCAGGCAGGAACGTTGTTGCTAATTTTCAGCTCCCTGCTAACACTTAAATTAAGGCTCTAGAGAGACTTGGTTGGGTTTTTTAACACCTGAGTAGTTGTTTGACAGCCTGTGAAGTAGCAGATGAATACTGGTGAGGCTGAGAACTAGGTGTTGTCCAAGGGTAAATATGTGTGGCAAGGAGGCAGGGTAAATTCATAAAAAAAATAGACTGTTCTGACCTGGAAATGAGGATACTTGAAATAAAACTGCTGCAGGCAAGCCTGTGTTGAGAGTATAAAGACCAAAACAAGCTCTTTTGCTTTGCTGATGTGTTTGGAAGACCTTAATATGACCTTAGAACAGTAGTATGCTTCAAAAACGGGGCAAAAGACAAGAGTCTAAGCTGAGGACTTAAACAGAAGCTAGAAGAGGGTTCAAACCCTAGATTTTAACCTGGCATAACTTGAAGAATGAATGCCACAATGGTAGGTAAGAGTCAGATGGAGGAAAGCAAGTCTTCACCTCTTCAGTAAAAGCTGTTCTGAGCATGAATTATGAGTGTGAGGAGATCACAGGGGTTTGGGCTGAGAGCTACCCTGTTTCACTGATAAAACATTCTCTGTTATGGGAAAGAAAGATTTGCTGAACTTGATGTTCCAGGAACTGTGGTCAGCAACAAGCAGTAAGAGAGTCTGATGGTAGCAGTAGGGTAGCTCATTCCTGCATGCATTTAATATGAGGTTCTTCCATTGATACTGTATCTTTGGACACACAAATTAGAGTGAACTTTGGATAAAGTCAGAAATGAGGTGAGGAATGATCAGAACTTTACAGGTTGTGTCAAATAACGTGATAAAATTGCATATGTTTATTCATTCTTAAATAGTAGTTTCCTATGGGTGTTAAGAGACACATATTTTGACATTATTGAAAACCATATTGAAAATCCACAGTGTACATTTGTGTAAAGGGTTTAAAATATTGAGAAACTCATTAAAATAAGGCTGATGCAAAGCAGCAATATTAAAAGCTTTATGTGTAGCTGTATGAATGTTATTAAGAATGTGTTAATCAGAAGCCAAAAGAAGTGACGTGTGTCAATCCAGAGATTTCCATTGTTTTTCTAAAAATCTGAAATTTTAAAATTATTAAATATTTAATGAAGAAATCTTCATTAAGTCAGCATGTGGGTTTCTGCAGTCTACAATTTTTACATTTATCCAATAGATATCAGGAAAACTTGAGTCAGGTGTTGCCTTGTCTTGAGCTGAGAGTAACATAATTTTAATACCTTTTTATGACATTTGAATAATATAAAATGCAAAACATTGAACTAAAAAACATGTCTTGTTTTATTTAAGAGCTCATTTACTCATTATTGTATGCCAAAATAATTTATAAATTACTAAGCAGTCACTGACAGGGAATTAGACTTTCTTTTTAAGCACTTGTTTTTTGTAAGCAATTTCCCTTTTATTCCTTTTCTAAATAAAGCTGCACTGATTTTACCCCAAGGCTGAACACAGCCTGCAAGCTCAAATATTAAGAGGAGGAGGGAGAAACTTAGAGCAAAACCGTATCTTTCTGTAATTCGTAATGCATTATTTCAGTGCTTCTTGGCTCATCCCGGCACGTTAAAAATAGAAGCATTGTTTCTAGCAAGTTGGTTTATAAATTTGACTGAAATACCCACTTGGCACCCTCCTTTCCTGGTGATGATTGTGCGGAATATTGTCCCCTTTGGCCTTTCTGCAGCTCTGAATGGTCCCTTGCAGGACTAGTGTGACAGCTGCTAAAACAGATGCCAAACTCTGTATGATACCGTATTTTCCTGTGTATAATCCTTAAGTAGTTTGTGTTAAACAGAGTGACTCTGCCACTGCATGCCCAGGACATTTACTCCATGGTTCAGCAGTAAAAGAAAGTTATTCACATGTAGGGCTGATATGATAGGAAGTTTGCCTATTTGTTTTTAATACCTCTCTTTCTAATATTGCAGCAGGTGCTTTCTCTTACCCAGTGAGTTCATGTCTCTGCTTCTCATTTGTTTGTATTATAAAAATACTTCCAAGTGTTTCATTGGTGCTTGGCTGGTTTGCTACCAGTTGATTGGAAGTACAGGTGATATCACAAAACATTATTTGTCTTATGATCTTCAGTTGGGGCCCTGTAGGTATCTCTGTAAACAGCATATCCGAATGCACAGGCACTTCAGAGCTGATGTTAGATCAACTTGGTGTAAATTCCATGTGAGACAAATTTCTGCTTACTTGGTTTTATGTTGTAAGTTTATTTTTTCTTTTCAGTGTAGTCAGTAAAGTACTTAGGATACAACCCACTAGCATAAATAGGAGTATATAGCACTATATCACTGTTAAGATGTACTTACTGAGGCTTTTATATCTACAGTTCTTAGAGCATCGGTATGTTTATGATATTTTTTTCAAAATATGAAAGTGATTATTATGTCCGTGTATTGTTATTTAAGCCTGCTTTTTTTTCCAAAGAGAAGAAAAATCTGTCCTATTAACTCACCATCTTCAGCAACTGTTTGCAGATTAAATATTTCCAGACTTTTATTTTCATAAAACATAAATTGGAACAGTGCTCCTAAGCTTTTCAACTTGGTAAAGCTTTAATCAATTTTTTATGATTTCTTTCCACTTACTGTAAATGTAAGAACAAAGAATATATCCACAGTAGCAAGAAGGATATATAAGCTTATATTCGTGTGTCTGTTTGGTGAGGTTAACAGATTATTTGACCTTGAATGGCTTGGGTATGTGTGCAGAATTGGAAACCAGCATTCTCTCTGCTTTATAATATAATAAAATTTACTGTACTTCAAGTCACCCTGATTTATTTTCACTGTCCTTCTGCATTTGTGACCCTTTGGTTCAGAAATAGTGCCCTAAATCCTTATTAAAATATCCTGTGTATCAAATTGTACTTGAATGCCGAGGGACAAATGACATTGAACATAAAGAAGCTAAAGTGAAGAATAGTTTGGGTTTAGACGTTTTGCAGTGTTCTTGGCAGGATGTCTTACTGAGTACTGCTTTAAGGGTGTAGTTCTACGTGCTTTTAAAATTATATTCACTAGCTAATGAGAAGGATGAAATCCTCGAGTCTACTGAGAGGTTACTGTAGAAGAACTGGATTGAAGATATGCTTATTCTTTGTGTTCTAGAGCAGATGCCAATGCATAACTAGTGAGGGAGCAAATCCTATTGGTACCTTGCTTAGACCTACTGGATGAAATTTAAGGCAAGATGAGTTTGTCTGCTTAATTCCAAGCCCAAGGTTTTATGGTCATGAGCCTCTTTTTTCTGGCTTGCAGTACTGGCAAACTAAGCTATCTGCTTGCAGCATGGGCAGAAAAAAGCTTTTATCTCTCCATGGAATGTGCAAGTTGAACATAATGACAAAAATTTACTAATGTGTTGAGGCACCCTGAGTAAAGCACATCTCCTGGTTCAGTGTCAGTGCTGAACTCTACCATGATGCTTGGCTGTAGCTCTTGACTGTAAGGCAGCATCCTTTATCATAAGATATGGAGCAATCTAATACCTGAAAGCAGCCATACAGATCTCTAGGTCTAAAGTCAGGAATCTCCTGTAGCTCAGGTGTGGCTGCTGAGATATATTTGCTTTCTGGGAACATCACAGTTTACTCCCAGGATCTCCACAATGTAATGTAGCCACTAAAACCTTTTCTGCATAACGTGTGTGTAAAAATTCTTGGCATTACTCATGTATGTGTTTAGCAATGTGGTGGTCACTGAATGCACCTTTTCAATCCTCAGCTTCCTCATTTGTAAAACAGTTTTAATGATATGTATCCACTTCAGAGGCCAAAGTACAAATTCCTAATGCTACATTTATGCAAAGTATCATTATGATGACCATCTGGCAAAGGACAGATTTTGGCTTGCAGCCCTTTGTTCTTTCATTGAGCCATTCTGTTGTTATTTTTCAATGTCTCTGAGTTCCCAGACAGGTCTGCAAGCCCAGCAAACCTTTTAACACCTCTGAAAGCTGTGGAAGCTAAAGAATTCACAGCAACTCTTGCAGAACACAGGGGAAATGAGGAACAAGACTCCCAAATTCGCTAAAATAGCAGAGATTTTGTTACTGCTATCCCCAATTATTCCCCACAGGAGTGGATGACAGTTCATGGATCATTGAGCCTGCTGCCTGCAAACACAGCCAACCATGTAATAGATGTAATAGTCCAGAAGAGACCAGAGGAAAAGCCAGCCTGTACCTACTACACCAGCCACCACAAAATGCTTTCTTTCCCAACATTCTAGTCTGTAAGGTAAAAATCTTTCAGAATTGCAGTGTCACAATAAGAGAGTGTAACACAGATGTCCTGCATCCCCACAATGTGCTTTGCCAAAGTGTCGTGGTACAGAGGAAAGCAAGTTCTTCCACCCTCTGTGCCTCTCAAGGGATAATGGTCCACAGGGTGAAGTTTACTTCTTCCTCCCCTCAAATTTGGTAACTGGTGTTTTACCTCTAAACACACAGATAAGTAAGAAAAACCAGGAAAATGAGAGATTTCTCAGCTCTGCCTGGTAACCTGCATTTCCTGCCCCACAACCCAGCATCCTGATTTGGTTGCAGGTCCACCTTCAAATGATGTTTTCCTGCATGCAGTGGAGAGAGGAAGAGAGTACAGTTCTTTCTTCCTTCATTGCTGCAGTCAAAGACCCGAGTTAGAGGAAGACATGTTTGAAACGTAATTTCACAGCAGCTTGATTATGACTTTGCGTTAGTGCCTGTCATAGAAGATGAGGCATATTCTCCTACTATAACACTTCTTTCTTGCACTTGAGAACTAGGCATAATAGAAGATGAGATGTTCAAATACCAAGCAGTAGAATAGGAAAAACTGCAATTAGATAGTGGGCCTAGCCACTGTTGATGCAGAAATTACAGGGATGTTTGAGAAGGAGGTGACTGAGTGCTGATAAAAATGTAGCTTCACACTAGAGTCTTACTTATCTATAGCTGTGGTGTATAACAAATACTACATTTCTCTTAAAAAAAATAGAGAGTGACTTGAGGAGCATAAAGCACTTACCCTAAATTAGGATCCGGAACAATAGCTGAAAAAAGCAAGGCAGAACCTATAAAACATTAAACTAAGCATGATACAATAGATTCAAATCAGTCCAGCTGCAGTGAAGAAAAAAATATAATCTTACTAATCTCACAGAACTTAAATCTGTCATTAAAATAGCAGAAAGTGTTATCTCAGCCAGATCTGTGTCTAGACTCTTGAAAATACTTTGCCAAAGGTCTCTAACAGTATTCCATGTCTGGCATTTGTCATAGTAGGAGGCTGTCTAGCACAGGAGGGTAAGTATTACTGGAGGGATAAATAGCAAGGAACTTCTGTAGAGGGCATGCTGAGGAGGACACCAAAAAAAAACCCTCCACATTCCTACATGATTCTTCTTTGATCTTTTCTATTATCTGACTGACTCTTTCTAGGCTTCTGAGGAACCAGCTCTGCCTCGGTGCCACTGCACCAAGAAAGAGGACAAATTCAGCTATGCCCTTGTGAACTCATTATAACTTTGTCAGAGGTATCTAAGGAAATTAAGTGTTCAAGGTAGGCCAGTCCCCCAAAAAGGAAGGTTATAGGCTGTAAAGTGGCTAAGGGAAACAAAGAAGAGCTACAGTTGGCTTATGGTCAGTATGGAAGTAGGTTAATTACTAGCTTTCTCCAGGGCATTGTACAAGGGCTGATGATCCACATGTACATTAATGACCTAAGAGTGAAATGAGATTTGGTAAGATTTGAGAATAACTAAGCATGAGATTAATCCCATACAAAGAAGACAGTGAAACTCTGTCTTCTTTTTTAACCTAAGGTCAATGCCAAATATGAGAAAAATTGAACTAATATGTAGTGTTAGGATTCTTTTCCTACATGAATATATTAGTCTATTTTAAATCCATATCAAACATCATAACAACTTCTCAAATGAGATCATCTTGGTATATATTGCAAAGACGATGGAAGCAATTATCAGCTTAAAAGACCCTGTTCTTGATTTTAAAGATACTGAAAATCTTGTTTTACTAGTGGAGAGTTAAAGTTGAAAGGAAATCTGAAAAGCTGTAAGAGGTTGGCATGTGTGAGCAGCTCTCTGTAGAGACAAGCTGGCACAGAAAGCCCGGCAGAACTGGGCCATTTTGTTCCAGAAATGTGAAAAATTAAATATGCACACAATATGTTTTTGATATTCTCCTCCTGAAAAACTTGCTTCTGAAGGTTTTCTAAATGGCTTCATTGAAGCAACGATCATCATGCTTTTTCTCTCACTCTCACTGTCCAAGAAAGAGCAGGGCAAAAATAATCTCCTTGGCCACTTGCACTACAGCAGGTGTCAAGATGATCACTATGCTCTACAGAAGACTACTTCCTGGGTCTGAGTGTTTTTCCTTTGGGAAAAGGCACCAAGAGATGAAACTAAAACCCCAGAAAGATGCATTCCAAGACAGGGAACAGTAATGAGGTTTAGTTGTTTGGGTAAATGCAGCACTTTATTGGAAGATTTGTGGTAATGCAAGTTCATAGACTTGCAGAAAATCATGTGTTTTGGAAGAGAAAATTGTACCAGCTCACTCAAGTGCATGAGTTCGTCACATTTTTAGCAAAAAATGTACTTGTTAGCCACCACAACAGCTTCTGAATTTTATTTGCAAAGTACTTCAACTTTCAAGATTCAACACGATCAAGAAAACTGACATGCCTGCATGTGTGGATTTTTTCTGAAGAAGGAAGAGTTTGTCAGTGGCTTCTGGTCAGAGCACTGGACTAGACAGTCTAACCAATAGGATAGTCCTTGGAGTATGCTCTGTGTGCAACACCTGGGCACTTTAGCAGTTTAAATAACTGTATAATACAAAGAAATTAAGCAAGAAACCAAACTGTGCATCAGTGAAATGAAATGCTCATATTCTTAAGTCCAGAACAAATAATAATTTAATAAAATTTGGTTTAATTATAGTTATTCTCACACAGGTTTTCTTGTCCGGAACATGAAGAGCAAGTGAAACTTCTGAAAACAAAACAAAACAACAACCAAAAAAACCCAAACAAACCAAACCAACAAGGACCAGCAATCTAACAAAGTTATCTAAGCATCTTTAAAATACTTTTTTTTCCTGAGGAAAAGCACCTAAGAGTATAACCTGAAAAGAATTGAAGATCTTGGTGGATAAATCAACTGATCTGAATTGTAAAGCTGACATGACATGGACAGGTGCAAAAACCAGCAGTTGGTCTCATGCTTTTCCTGTAAATCAAACATGGGAAAATTGCCCCTGGTATGTTTTTTCAACCCCACAAACTGGAATAGTTTAACTGCTGCCTTAGAATTGAAGGCAATACTTGCAAATATGAACTTGACATTTTAAGTAGAAAAGGCAGCTGCCAAACACATGCCTTTACTGTATTTTCTTGTTCACAGGGGGAGTATGTAAGTGCCAGGGTTATAACAGAACAAAACAGAGGTACAGTAGTTCAAACAATATTTTTATTACTGCTACTTGAATTTTCAGTCTATGTATTTCCTGGAGAATGTTGAGGGAAGCACTTTTCCAGTAATGCCCTTAATCCACAGCCTTTATAGCTGATATATTTCAGTTATAAACTGAAAAATATATAATTTAAATTGATCTTTTGAACCATCAAACATATAGACAGCACTAGACATTTATGTGCACTCGAAGACTAATCAAATGCATTATGAGGAAGTCACATCATTATAATGGTATTGGATTGAAAATTCAGGATATTAATAGTGGGTACAAACTAGGAAGACATGCTTTAAAAGGTCATAGATTGATTCCCCATTGAGGTATAAAGATCCTTAGCGTATGCTAATGATGGCCAAAATAGAACTTTTTTTTTAAATTTGGGCTTAGTAATGTCATCTTAGGACCTGGTGGTACAGCAAATATGATAAAGAGGACAAGGCAAGCTTGCACTCCTAAGAAATAATTTGGGACCATAAAAATAAGTGTAAATAGGTGAGAAGTTTTAGATGTGGGATGTATTTCCGGTTTTACCCTGCTAAATGTGAGTCTATATTGATGTAGTTGTACTGATATGAGTGGAACTGCTACAGATATAGTAAATCTTTGTATAAAAAAGTAAGAAACTTTGGGCCTATTATTTTTCATATAGATAGCATGTGTCCATTTTTTTGAAATAAAAACACTCGAGCAAAAATTATTTGAAGGATGTACTGAGCTTCTGTAGCTCCTGCTGATTTCTGTTTAAGACTACTTTACCTCTGAAAGGCAGCAGATCCAGTGCACTAATAGATCTTAACTCTTGGGTAGCCGCAGTTTGAGTCTGGTTTATGTGGCCCAGAGAAGACCATTCTAAGGAGAAATAGAAAGGGAATGTAGCTGCTCCAAACTCCTGACAAATCTGCTCTGTAATACACGTAGTAACATATAGTAACATATGTGGCAGCGTATAGTTGAATTCTCTTCATTTTCATGAATTATTGCATTTTAGAAAAGCATTTCATGTTCTGGTTCTGTACCTTCATTGCATGTGATTTTTAGAAAGGTTTCAATAAAATGCAATTAAAAAGCATTGTGTTCAAGAAAAAGTATGGGAATTTGCCTGTCCAAGTTAATTAATGAATTTTAAATAAGCCTTTTTAATATAACAAGGAACCTATATATTTTCTGAGTCTGTTCACTCCAAAAGGCACAATAGCAGGTGTTGGAGCATCCCATTCCCATTTATGTCAGATGTTGTAATTTAACTGTCAAGAATCCTAGATTGCTGCAATAATTGCTTTCAGTGGTTCTGTTAATGCACAGTCATTCTTGAAAGGTATACAGCTCCAGGATTTTTTTTGTGTCCTTTAAAAGGGGGACTGGAGAGTTTCTATGTGTAGTTTCTATATGTAGTTCCTCCCATACTCAGCACCAGTGAGGCTGTTGATCAAAATATTGTGTTCAATTTTGGGCCCCTTACTACAAGGAAGACTTTACGGTGCTGGAGCATGTCCAGAGAAGAACAATGAAGCTGGTGAAGCATTTGGAGCACAAGTCTCATGAGAGATGGCTGAGGGAACTAGGTCTATTTAGCCTGGAGAAAAGGAAGCTCATATGAGGACTTTATCACTCTCTGCAGATGTAGAGAAACCTGAAAGGAAGTTCTAGCCAACGTGAGGGTCAGTTTCTTCTCCCAAGCAACAAGGGCTGGGACAAGAAGAAATGGCCTCAGGGAAGGTTTAGATTGAATATTAGGAAAAAAATCTTCACTGAATGGCTTATCAAGGATTGAAACAAACAGGCATCACAGGGAACTGGTAGAGTCACCATTCCTGGAGGCATTTAAAAGATGTGTACATGTAGCATTTGGGGACATGGTTTAGTGGTGGACTTGGCAGTACAGGTAGTGGTTGAACTTGATGATCTTAAAGATTTTGTCCAATTAAACAATTCAATTAATTACACTGTATGTAGCCACATTCTTTATGGGGAAAACCTGTAAAAGGGAAAGCCTTTTTTCAGGACTTCATGACATTTAAGATAAGCACTGACAAATTATTTAGTTCATGCATGCTGCAGAGCTCAACTCAGTCTACCTTTGTCCACTTCTCAGTTTAAGTTTTGCAAGACTAATTTTTCAGGCTACTTCCTATTTTTTGCAGTCCTAAAGAGGGTAATAATTGACTAGGATATTACAAGACTCTTAAAGAACAAGGTTTGCTACCTCCTCTGGATGGATGTGTCCTAGCATCAAGTACTAACACAAAATTGCAAAAAAAACAGAGAATATATTTGTATGTTTGTGTGTATATTTGTATATAGAGTGTTGTTTTCTATGTTGTGTATATATATAAAACCACAACAGGTTTGTCTCCACAACTTCAATATTCAAATTAGTGTTGAAATAAGAAATATTTAAATGTTTCAAATCTGTCCATTATCTATGTAGCTCTGATTTTAGAATTGTAGCTCATAATTATTGGGACAGTTCTGTATCATATTCCCAGATTTTGCTAAGAATATAAGTGAATGAGTATTGTGATATGTATATAACAAACAGTATTTTTTTTTAACTTTTAAGCCATTCTTAAAGCATAAAAAGATACTCAGCAGGATAAAATCTCTTGATTCAAGCTGTAATTTATCCTTTTTGAATACATAGGATTTTTCTCACTATGTGCATTAACAATTGATTTTACTGGGAAGAGGCCAAATTTGTTTGCTGCAGCCAAGGACTATGGTGGTTTTGGAAGAATGAAATGAAAGCATGCAAAAAGGAAGTTTTATACTGTTCATAGCTAAAGACTTTCTCTGGTTCAAACTCAATATTAAGTGCAGATTACAGATGCAATGGTTCTTGGGGGAATTCAGGAGGATATTGCATCTTATGGGGGATGCTAATTTAAAAGAGTGGCTGGCCAGAATGCATTTAATGACCATTGGAAGCTGTAGCATACAAGAAGAGTCAAGGGAGAAAATAGTGCCTGATGTGACACAGATGGAGGGTAGCAGACTTCATTAGGAAGTATCTGAGACTGCCATGACTCTTGGAATGGACACAGTGCTACTATTTCCTGAAATGTGAGAGGAATCATGCAATTTTGATTTATAACAAGTATCTACTGTAAAGTGATTATTTTATTTGTCAAAATTGAATTGCTAGGGGCCTTACTTGCATCTAACCATTTTAGAAGAACTGGAACCAGTCCTCTGCTAGCTCATTCATTTACTGGGTAGAAAGTGAGGCTTAAAAATAGTTTAAAATGGAGGAACAAAGTGGGTAAAAGTCCCCAGTCATTTCTCTGCTACTGGAACAGTAAGTTGTTTCATTTAACCTGTAATTGTATTTGTGTGCTTAAATTTATCTATCAAGCATATACATATGCATTCCACAAGCATTTTCATACTTGTGTTTATATATACGGTAATTTTATGTGTGAGACAGGGGAAGCATTTTTAGCCCTAAAAAGAAATAAACTTCCTGTTACTTACTTTGATTCTTTTCCTCTTTTAAAAATGCCAGGTTTTACTTTGCCATTCTAGATGCTTCGAGATGGCTGGTGTTTTAAGGAGAGAGTGGGAGGTAAAAGAACGGGTTTTGAGAGGATGGGCTGGTGTTGACAACTTGTTAATGAAATTTCAGCTTTAAAACTCATCGAGGATTTCTGTGAGATAATCTGGAAAAAAAAAGTTTCCCTTAGCATGACATTTTAAATATAATATCTTTCACTTATATAGCACCTGTCTTCCCAGGGAGCTAGTATTTTGCAGATCCTAATTTAATTAGACTCCAAATATACCTACAATGTTACTGAACAGTACCTTTCCCATATACAGATGATGAGAGACATGCAAGATAGAGCTACTATATTATTTTAGAATTAATGGCCCATCTCATGTTACCTTTGGCACAGGAGAATAGTTAGGCGGAAATACTGAGGATGTATCCAAAAATTTCATCTGCTTTTGGTTACCTACTGGATGCTGAAAATTAGCTGCTGGTTCTTGGTAATTGTCTAAAAACTGTAGAAATAGTAACTGGACCAACCTACAGTGTGGTGGGCAGAGCACTGTGCAGGGAGTGCAGGGGCTTCCTGCAGGTCCTCCCCAGTCTGGGGGATCCAAGCCACAGTCTCACATCTCTTGGGAGTGAGAGAACCAGAAGGCCCTAGGAAAGGTCTGCAATAGGAGTACACTCTGCTTTCGATCACTAAATGTGTTTGGGCTAGACAAACAGAATGGGGGATCAAGGACCATATTTTGTGCAGGAGTGACTGAGGTTATAGGAAGGACTGGATCAACAGTAGAGTAGTAGGCATGTAAATTTTGGTACACCCCATATGCAGTAGAGCAGGGAGAAGATACAGAGCCATTCAGCTGGGCCAGTGCGATAGCAGCTATGGGCATTGCCATAGCAATTACCACAGTTCCAGTGTTCCTTGTGAATGAAACTGGAGATACCACTGGTTGTTTGTTCCTCAGAGCAGTAGTCAAGATTTTCATAAGCCTTTGGCAGTAGGTGTTTAAATTGAGTTGCATTCAACTCTATGAGCACACTTGCTTCTTGTGGACCTCTGCCTTATCTTTTGTGCTGCATATGTTGTTAGCCTATCTCCTCTTAAGTGATTCTGCAAGTTTGTGAGATATATATGGAATGAGAGTTAGAACTGCATTTTCCTCACTCCTGAGGCTAATCGTTTAGAGCATTTCCTCCCTCCTGCTTGAAGTATTTCCCTTTGTCATCAGGATATGGTTCAAATCAAGCCAGGAAGATAGAGATGGATGAAACCGCACAGGTTTGCCTTGAAACAGCAGTTTCAAATGTGAAAAGCTTAACAGGAGCTTAGTCAAATTCCTCAGTTCATTAAAATTAATTTGGAGGTCTCAAGAGGATCATCAGTCTTCTTTATGACTTCTGGCACTCCCTGTGTCTAGTTAAGGTCCACCTGTTGCAAACACAGGCCTGATTCCCAGACTGCTGAAATTTGTTTCATCAGCTTCCAGGCTGCTTGATACACTGAAGTCCCAGAGTGTGAAAAAAACAATGTTGAAAGCCAGCTAAATGAAGGGATTTGAACTGGCTTATTCAGGTCATTTTGGTTTTTTGGTTGTTTATTTGCTTTTCATTTTGCATAGCAGACACCAGGTTCCCTTCTTTTTAATCTACTCTTAGACAAAGTGGCCTAAGCCTAGCTATGGCAGCTTAATGCTTAATGCCAGCTTCACCCCTGCAGGCACTGAGGTGTAGCCAACACGTTTAGAGCCAGACAGTGGATTATAGCACAAGGAAGGTACCACTGACACTGCTCAGTCCAGGGAAGCAGCAACGACCCTGGGGACCACAGAGGGAACTGCACCCCTATGATGGTCTGGCATGAGAAACAGCGAGGCACTTGTTCTTTGCCTTTGTCTGAACTTTCTGGATTCACTGTTTTGGTAGATTTAGCTGGGAGAGCTTCAGTTGATATTGGCACAGTTCTTTGCCTTCATTTCCCTCAAAGAGTTTTATTCAATCTTAGTCTCCTTCTGGGGAAAAAAAAAAAAGGTAGGTCACAAGCATGCAGAATCCTTTAGTGTTCAGCAGATGTACAATAGTATGATATAGCACGTGAGTGTGTATACATGGGACATGCCCACATATATATATGTATGCCTGTAGGTATAATCCTGAGTCTGTCCCATTTTATTGATCTACCTCAATATTTAAAGGAAACTAGAGGTCTCTGTCCTGGTGATTTTAGTAAGAGTTGGGCCTATGCCAATGCTTTCTGGGAAGTAGGATGTTTTAGTGTTCTGTGAAGATGTACTGTAATGTGCTTCTAACTTAAGATAATCTGGAGCCAAGTTTAATCAGATACACATTAGTGAATGGAATGCACTTTCCAAATAATGAAATTCTAGTTGGACCACTCAGTGCAAGATAAAAAAATCAGAGCAGATGCTACTAAAACAAATGTGGGAGTTCAGGGCAGAGACTGCCAAGAAACAGTAAATGTGTTTTGCAGAAAACCCACTGATTTTTTTGTCAGCGTGTTTTAATTTGCATGCCATCTCTCTGCAACTAATTTTCCCCTAGGAAGTTGTAAGGTCACAATGACCTGTAAGTTCAAACCATGCGGTCAGGAAGGAAAAAAAAGAAAACAAAACAAACAACAAAAAACACATTTGTGAAAATACTTAAATAGTCTGTACAAAAGGAACAGGCTTTCTGCAGCCTTTTTCAAACTTAATTTCAAAAACAAATTAAAAGGGTGAAGAGTCTTTGTCTTGACCTAGGGTCTCAGTGCTTCACAAGTATATCATACCAGTCTGCAGTTTGGTTTAGAACATGGACAACAACGTAGAAGAATCACAATTCCTTAGAGACAGCATTGATCATTAATGTGTTTTACAAAGGAAATAAGTATTCTTCTGGAAAGGTTCCTTTTGGTCTCTTTGCTTTCATGTCCATCTTGACAAGGACAAGATGGAAAAACAGAATGTTCGAAGAAAACCATTCATAAATATATCCCAATACCAGAATGTTTTTCTCTTCCTTTCAAGTACTTTATGACACAATATAAGAGCTTTAATTCTTCAGTTAAAAATAAAAAAAATAAAAAAATTGTAGTGCATTGTATTAATCAATGCACTGAGAGATCTTTATTACCTCTATGTGCATGGTATAAGTTAGTTAATAAGCAGATGGGATTTGCTGAAGTACAGTTAACCATATTCGATGCATTTAGATACCTGTGTTTTAAATGTCAGTAAAAGGTAGAGGGTTTGTAGTTAACAAAAAGAATTGAAGTATTCCCTGGGGAAATATGGCAAGGCAAAACTGCTGTCTTTCTGACAAATGAAGTTGCCCTGCCATGGCAGTAAGACTCTTTCCAAGTGATGGATGATGTGGTTCCACTTTCCTTCTGCCTTTGTCTTCCCATGGCTTACTGTTCTCTTGGCTCTCACTGTGGTTCTAGTGCTCTGTGATCCTCATGGAGCCATTTCAGCATGCTAAGATCACAGAAAATTAACCAAAATTAATGAAGAAAAAGAGGTGTAGTTCTTGACCTGCATGACATGTTGAAATAGCTTAGCGTAGATTCAGCCATGTTCAGGAGCTGGCATGAAGGAGGGAGTTGGTTTGCACAGCCAGGATTCGTGGAGTGTGGGCATCAATAGATAGATCAATATAGGCTTTCTTAGAGCCATGGCTTTAATTGCATTTTTGAAAGGACCTTCAAAGCACAGGGTCACATTTGTCATGTATCTCTGTAAGTGCAAACTGGAGACACAAGTAAATATGAGCACAGAAATGGAGGACAGTAGAAGGAAACCATTCAGACCATTATTATTGCTTTGTTGCATGAAGAGATGCTTTGAGAGAGCAAAGAAATTCTGCCAGAAGCAAAAGTGTCAAAGCCCATAGAAAAACAATGTAATCGAGCACCCTTGGAACTGAGACAATCATCCTAAAAAGGTGCTTCACTTGCATTGAGTGTTTTTTTCAGAGACCAGTTCTCAGACTTAATTAGGATTCCTAAGACATAAAAGACCTTCTCTGACATGAAAAATGGTAAAAGACATGTAGAAAGCAAATGTGTTGCCTTAGCTACCTGTTTGGGGTGACATTTTAAATACGAAAAATAAAGTTGGCAGAATTATAGTGACCTTTCAGCCTGAACAAATAAAATAACATTTGCCAAAACTAAATGGCTGCCTTTAGCTGTAGGAAATTATATGCATCTTTGAACACTAATACACAGGTCTTTAGTAGATTTAACTTTAGTAACCCTTCCTAGACCTAAGAAATTTCACTGCAGCGTATGGAAGGCTGAAAATTCCAGGAATACGGTGCAAGTCCCAAGGGACCCATTGGGACCAGCCATGGCTGTGGATGTGGAGAAGCCATCTGCATAGCCTTCCACCCCCTTAACCCATCATAAGTCCATGGTTTTCTTCTGACTACCCAGAAGGAGCTGTTCAGCATATCCCTGTATCTTTTCTTTACCTTCCCTATATGTGCACATTTCTGTATATAGAAACAATCTTCTGAGTTATATTCCCTCTTTTTGAATTTCCTCTGGAAACCAAGGACATATGTGTGGTCTGGGAGCCAGCAGCCATCGGACAGATTGCTGTTAGAAAGGAAACTGATTGGTCTAAAAAGGGAAAGCTTTTCTTTAAAATATTCTCCATGAGAAGGGGGGGGGGAGGGGGGAAGGAAAAAAGAGTAACCGTAAAAATTACCTATTCCTGCTTCCCCAAGCTCTTTTAGCTTCTGGTCTCATCTATACCAGCAGATAAAGCAAGTTCTTAATTTTGCTTCTGAAAAGCTGAGAAGAGCAGTTCATAGTTTTTATTATCTCCTTTCTCAGGCACACTTACATCCCTATCCACCTTCACCTCAAATACTCCTTAAATTCAAAGCAATCATAAATGTGGAAAACACAGTTCTGCACTTGGATGACTGGGATCCACAGAGGAAGGAAATGTCAGGGAGACAGTGGTATTTTACCTGCCTAACCGAGAAGGCAAGCAGACCCCACGAATTGCAACTGTAATTAGCCAAAAATACTGAATTTCTTAATAGTTTCCAAAGGTTAAAGGAAGTTCATGCAATTTGCTCTCTGTATTAACATGAATGGCTTTCAATTTAAGGAAATAATGCCAAACAGCCTTATAATTATTATTATTATTAGTTTTATGTATAACTTCAGTTGCACTTAGGATTTTGAGAGCATTTCTATTCACTATGCAAACAGCCAGGAAGACATGTATTATACATTCCTTGAAAAAGTCATAATCTCTAAAGTCTAGGCCAAGAATCAGACTTGTAGCATGTGGCATTTTCGAGATGGGGTGTCAGTCTGAATAAGGAATTCCAGCTCTAGCATCTGTCATATGTCTGAGGGATTTTCAGTGGCGGGCATAGATAGTTAAAAGATCTATCTGCTTACTAAACACACTTTTTTGTATTTTATTTATTGTAAGCTTTCATTTTTTTCACCAATGCTGTACTTACAAACCTGATCATAAGTCCTGCCATACTGATCTCTTCTTAGTTTTAGTATTAACCTTACACAGTGAAATGACTGGCCTGGTAGCTCAGTAGAGAGCAGGACATATTTTCTACCTATATTTAAGCAAGGCTTTTGACACTGTCTGATCAGATTCTCACAGAGAAGCTGGCGAAGCATGGCCTAAAGAAGCAGTTAGTGAGGTGGATTGAAAACTGGCTGAACAACTGAGCTCAAAAGGCTGTGACAGCTGTATGAAATCTAGCTGGAGACCAGTAACCAGCAGTGAACCCCAGGAGTCAGTGCTGCCTCTGCTCCTGTTTAACATCCTGAGAAGTGTTACATGATCTGGGTGATGGAATAGAGTGTATCGTCAGCAAGTTCGCTAATGTCACAAACCTGGGAGGAATGGCTGATATGCCAGAGGGTTATGCTTCCATCCCAAGGACCTCTAGAGGCTGGAGAAATAGGCTAACAGGAACCTCACTAAGTTCAACAAGGAGCATGTAAAGTCCTGCACCTGAGGAGGAACAATCGCATACACTAATATATATTGGGAGCCACTCCACTGGAAAGCAGATTCTCAGAAAAGGAACCTGTGGTTCCTGGTGGACACCAAGTTGAAACTCAGCCCACAATGTGTCCTTGCCGCAAAGCAGGCTAATGGTGTCCTGGGCTGCATTAGACAAAGTACTGCCTGCAGGCTGAGGGTGGTGATCCTACCCCTCTACTCATCACCAGAGTGTTGTGTCTTGCTCTGATCTCCCCAATACAAGAGAGATGTAGAGCCAAGAGTCCAACACAGGACCACAAACATGCTTAAAGGACAGGAACATCCCTCTTCTGAGGAAAAGCTGAGAACTGGGACTAGTTAGCACAAAGAAGGGTTGGCTCAGGGATGATCTTATATTACTGGAAGGAAAGTACAATGAGGATGGAGCCAAGCCCAGTGCTGCCCAGTGACTGGACTAGAGGGAATGGGCACAAACTGAAACACAGGACATTCCATCTGAACATCAGGAAACACTCTTTGACTGACAAGTGAAAGAGCACTGGCATAAGTTGCTCAGGAAGGTTGTGGAATCTGAATCCTTGGAAATATCCAAAAGCTGTCTGGACATGCTACTGGGCAACCCACTATAGGTGATGGCTTTCCTTGATAAGATGATCTCTGGAGGCCTCTTGCAATCTCAGCCATTCTGTGATTAAGATTGCAATGGAAAGGTGAAGTAGTTCAGACTGTTTGGCAGTTTCAATGGATATACCATGGCCAAAGTAGGGTTTGGATACTCTTCAGAGTTATTTTAACCTTCATTGTGTTTAGGGGAACTAGCTCTGGGGGATGTTTTCTGCCCAAGTGCAAAGGGATAGTGCCAAATGCTTTGTGGGGAGCAAGTGTTCCCTCCACAAGTCCCAAAGAGCCTTCCAGCTCTTGCATTTCCCTGCTTACCCTGGTGAGAAGAAGATGGCCCTTTTGTTCCTGACAAGCCCCTTTCCACTTTTACCACCTTGAAGGCATTCCTGTGCTACATCAGGCTCTTTATTTTACTAATTTTCAGAGTGGCAGTGAATTCAGACATGATACTGAAAGTGTCACTCTTTGTTTATACATACACGTGTAACAGTTTGGGATTTACAGCACACAGATTTTGTGTTTGTTTAGTTATATTTGTAGCGTTTCAACAGTATGGTCTTCTAAGCTTTACAAGCCTTGTATCACATGTTATATCCTCCTCTGCTGGAATAAGATGCCTAAACTGCAGGGGAATGACAAGCTTATACATACGCATATGGATGCAAATATGGATGTGTTTTGTGTTGCAAAACTGATCTTACACTCAGCTAAAAATAGTATTAAAAAGGTGTTCATGGGCCAAACCTTAGTCGAGCTTTTTCAAACCTTCAGGTGGAGAGTCATTCAGTCCTACTGGCTTGTTTCAGTTTACCTTAAACCAGCTCTTAAAAATTACCACAAGCTGTCTGTATGTCAGGAATTTAAGTGCTCTAAATCAGCCATTTTACGTTCATATTTTTAATTAAATAGAGATAACTGCCCATGTAGACTAACTCATACAGATCATATAAATTTTTCTACTCTTTTTCTAAAATAGACATTTTATTCAAGTTGTTTCTGCTGCACATCTTTTCTCTGCTAATAGGTAGCACACAATGTATGTATAAGGATCTGACACCCCTGATATTTTGTGCTACCTCTTTCAACAGCCATTGTGTCTGTCTGTCCCTCAAAATACATTAGTGAGGGTTTTTTTCTGCTTTTCCAATGAGTTCTGGCCACAGCAAAAAAATTCTTTCTTAATTATTGTTTAATGCCTATGTTATCTCTGCCTTATTTTCTGAATAACTTTGCAAACAAAATGTTTGCTGAATTCAGACTTAGTCTTGGCATTTGTTATAAATTCTTGCCCTTTGACACAAGCCATTTCTTGAAACGTTTTGCTATCATTCAGTGTTTTTTGGATTTTCAGATATTTTTAAGATGGAACTAATATTGGAATTGAGAATTCCAGTTAGACTAAAACTGTAGATCTCTAACAATCACAGTATGCTTTTAAGTCCTAAATGTAACCGAAGTCTTGTCAGCTCATGTTATTTTCTCCTTTGCCTTGTATGTTGCTGCCAGTATGTCACCTCTTATATTCCTTCATCTTTTCCTATAATATATTGATAAGGGGCAAACTGTGAGGTCTGTAAGTTGGCAGAATTCCCTCTAGATTCCTCAGGGTGGTTTTCTCACTGATGCCCTTTGGATCTGGCCTATGAGGATTGACGAAAGGCTGAAATGAAAATGCTATTTTGCCCAAGAGCTTTTCCCCGTAGCAAAACCCAGAACAGAAATTTTATTCCTAAGATTTCTGAATACTACATTTGGAAAGCACACAGAGATAGTGCCTGGTGTGGTATTCATCTTGGTATTCAGGACCATTTCTTTGTGAGATGCTGTTCAGCCCTACTAATGCTATTAGCTGGCAAATTTGGTTTTGAATTGAATCTTATATAAAATTCTTCAAGCAGGCAACATTTAAAGAATGTTCTCCATTAGTCCAGACCACTCATAACCACCAAGAGGAAGTTAATCTGAATTCCTGTTAAATAACAGTACCAGCCATTTGAATATCACATAAAGATCACACAAGCACTGTATGTCTATATCTTAATGAGTGACTAATCCCTTCCTGAGTGCTTATAGATTGCTCCATCCAAGCAATGATCATTCAATTTATTAGGAGTTTTATACTGGAGGATTAGCTAATGGCTTTTCCTGAATACTTCAAAAGAAAAAGCTGAAGCATAGACTGCTATATAAATAGGATGAATAAAAAGTTATTTACAGTGTAGATATTTCCAAACAGAATTCTCAGTTGTGTGTTTTCTCTGAGCCAGAAAGAGCAGGCAGGTCCTACAAAAACTCTTATAAGCAATTTGGAAGGTTTTTTGGAGGAAGGAAGGGGAAGGTTGGCAATAGTTCATTTTTACTGGTTAGTGGAGGCAGCTAGCTCCTGCTGTTTCACAGTGTGAGATTATGTGCTAGGCCCCCAGAGTGACACAACCCAGATTCATCCTGGCACACACCAGTGGTCATGAAAGAAAGATGTTTATATGGAAGGAAACACATTATATTTTGTCTGTAGGGATAAAATATAGCCTCTACCCTAGCCATTCTGATTCTCTAATGTTTGTGCTGCTGTTGCTTCTCTTGACTTTTGCAAAAGATACTGCAGGCATCTCCTCTGCTTTAAAAATGCAATTTTTTCCTTTCCTGGATCAAAGCCCTCACCTTAAACATTCTGTGCAGTTTTATCACTGCAACACAAGACAGACATTAAGCTGTTAGAGAGCATCCAAAGGAGGGAAACAAAGATGGTGAAGGGCCTTGAAGGGAAGCTGTGTGAGGAGCAGCTGGGGTCACTTGGTCCGTTCAGCCTGGAGAAGAGGAGACTGAGGGGAGACCTCGTTGCAGTTACAGCTTCCTTTTAAGGGTAAGAGGAGGGGCAGGCACTGAGCTCTTCTCTGTGGTGACAGAACCCAAGGGAATGGCCTGAAGTGTCAGGGGAGGTTTAGTTTAGATATTAGAAAAAGGTCCTTCCCCCTGAGGGTGGTTGGGTACTGGAACAGGCTCCCTAGGGACATGGTCACAGAGTTCAAGAAGCATTTGGATGGTATTCTCAGGCACACAGTGTGACTCTTGGTGGTTGTCCTGTGCAGGGCTAAGGGTTGGACTTGATTATCCTTGTGAGTCCCTCTCAAGCCAGCACATTCTGTGATTCTGTGAACTGCCTGATTTTGTTCTGTGAAAGTTGTCACTGGAAAACTGTGTAATCTGTGGGCAGATTTATCTACTTAATTTATTGAAGACATCAGAGAAAGCAACAAACAACATGGGTTCTTGTGAATGCTGGCATGGAGGTATTCCCTCTTCCAGATGGCAAGTTTGACCATGATGTTGAGAGCTTGCCACCAAAGGGCTCCCTAACAAAGCTAGTCATGAACTGGTGCAGGAATGCTCAAGGGTGTTTACCTCACCAGCTGCTCCGCTGTTCCACCTCTGTGTTGAACCCTCCCTTGTGTACTGTTCAGATGGATAAATAGCCCATGTCCCCATGGAAATGGGCAGAGAGATGGATGCTGGGAGAAATTAGGCTGTTGCAGAGGTGCCTGAGAATCTCCCTTTGAGCAGTGTGAATAATAAACACTGGTACCCAGGGGAAGAGCCTGTCTCCAGACTGCAAGATCTCCAGCCATGGGACACTGGTTTTCAGAGTGTACTGTTGTACATTTTGTTCCTGTGGAAGAAATGGCAAGGTAGGCAAAGGTTTCTTGATGCCTTATCCTGGTCTTTTCTTTTTATGGTGATAAGATGCTGCCTGGCTGCTTCTCCAGAGAGCTGCAAAATACACCTGATGCCCCGAGCTGAGAAGCCAGAAGCACTGTTCTCCAGCTGTGCGTACTCTTAACTTTACAAGTGGTCCTTTCTTGAAGTGCAGTCAAATAGGTGGCCAGGAGACAGGTGCATCTTTCTTGCCAAGCTCATGAGGGAGTTCTCAGGACCATTTCCAAGGGCTATTATCATAATTCTGTCATAGCTGGGAAGGAACAGAGAAACAATTCAGCTCCTGCTGCAGCCCCAGGGGCTGGTGAAGTAAGGATGCCCATGATAACGATTATATTCCTGTGACAGCTGCATAGTACAGATGCTTAGTCATGACTAATTGCCTTTCCAGGGAATTCCTGAAGCTCCTTGGGGAATTCTGTGCTTTTCTGCTCCCTGATTCTTCTTGATCTGTCCAGACTGAGGCACAGAGGTAAACCAGGATTCACTTCTCAGGGTGCTTTTGGTTGACTAGCAGGCAGGAAGGAAATTAAAAATATGACACGGGGAGAAGGGAGAAGAAGAGGACAAAGAAAGTCCCTGTAAACTGTCATTGGTTGGGAATCTCCACTCCTCTTCATTGGCCACCCCCAAAATTGTGTAAGGCTGCATCGAGGAAACCAAAAGGAGACAGTCACTGTGACAGCTGGTGGGAGATGCTCCCTCCTTCGGCCCCCCTCACACGGTCCCCGAGATGACCCAGAAAGAGCCACACAGATACTGCAGGAGAGGAAGCAGAGAGACAGTTTATTAACATGGGAAGGGGTATTTTGGGGGGATTCTAGTTACTACCAATAAGAATCCAGGGATAACAACCAATGGGAAAGGGTTAACTAAGGGCCAATAGGGAAACTGAAGCAGAAACCTTCAAGGACAAATTCCTGAAGGCTTAGCTAAAGAGATAAGGGTCTTTTCAGGGGGTTTTGGGAAGAAGACGATGACTAAGGGAAAAAAGACAAGGAATCCATTTTACAACACACTAAGAGCTTCAGTTTTTAAGGCATTTTGGCTAGCTTCTTCATTTTCTTCACAGACCCACTTCTTACATGATTTTTCCCACTTCTGATACTGCAGATCCTCTGCCACAAGTCACAGAACAGACTGTGGATCAAGGTTTTTACAGGCCTCCTTAATGTTCCCTGGCATCTACCAGTAGAGCCATGTTTTCCTAACAGTTTCAGTTGAGTGTTGTTGCTTCAGGAAGGCAGTATGAACCCTTTCAACACAGCTGAGAAAAACTCTCAGCTTCTCAGAGGACACAGAGCAGGGCAGCTCTCTGCTCTCTGGGGAAGCTGCTTGCCCTCATGGATCTGGTCTCACACAGGAATCATTTCCAGCGCTGCAGCTTTGATGATACATATGAAACTCTAGTGTTTCCCACAGGTGGAAACCAGGGGAACCTCTGAGAACCTCTGAGGCCCAAAGTGATTTCATCAGCTAAGGATGAAGCAGTGCCTGTAGTTAAAGAGCACACAGGTGTGAGGTGCCGTACAGTAAATGAGAGTGCAGTAAAACTTTTTAAGTGTGCTGCTGAACATGTCTAAATGTCCTAGTCTCCTGATTGAAACAGAAAAGGCAGCTGTTCTGCAACACTGATGGCAATGCTTGGTGAAGAAATTCTGAAATACAAAGCTATAGACTACTGCAGCACACTGTGAATATTTTTTTTAATATTTCACTTCTGCATTCTCCTTTACAATTCTAGCCCATAGCTGATAGTACAAAAAAAAAATGCACTAAGGTTTACTCCTGAGAAGTATCAGGGCAGCATCTAAAGGACCTGCAGCCAGTGCCTGTGTCATACCCCACACCAAGGTTAAGCCACCCCTGTCACCAGCAGTGGCACCATCAGCCTCCTGTCCAATAGGTTCATGACCACCAAGCTACACCTGCCCTTGGTCCCCAGAGCTACAGGGGCGAAAGCTGACCCAAGGAGGAGCACCACAGACACCACAGGGACAGCCTGACAGCACAGGACTTCACAGGCTAGTTGGGATGCAACAGATCCTGGAGGCTGACAGGGAGCCCTGGGAGGCTAGTGCACACTGGGAATAGCCCAGTTTTGAAAACAAAGATATGAAAATAACTAAACTAAATGGCAAACATGCTGGGGTACTTCTGTCTGATCTCACGGCATGTGGTGGGCATAGTGTGGGGATATCACCTCACTGTGTGGATAGCGAGAGGGTTTGCTGCCTGCCTCACATGAATCGGCAGGGTGCAGAGAAAAGGAAGGGACACTAAAACACTGTAAAGCTAGAGCGGTGTTATCAGGGGGCAGTCTGGCATCCATGCCATTCAGTGCAAGCATACAGGCTGCACCTCTCTTCCAGTACAAGGAGATTTATTTTCTGGAGTTGGCCTTTGCATCGCACAGTGTTGAATCCTACTGAAGCCTGAGCAGTGGGGCTGAGCAGCTGTACCCCCCGGGTGAGAGGAGTTAATAGGGGAGCAGAGTACATCAGGGATTTCTTGAGGCCACTCTGCCTTCTCCTCATTAAACCCGGACCTGCCATCTAAGTACACCAGTGGCTCACAAACTGCAGGTCTCCAGTTTGCACATGTCAGGAAAGGAAGGATAGTGCTGGGTATGACTGGTTACGTTTGGGAAATTCAGACAGTAACTAAATTCAGATGGCCGTAAAAATTTAGATGACCATAAAATGCTGCTGTAATATGACTCGTGGCCATTTGAGAAGGATCACCCAGTCATGGAAGATGCCGGGCAATGCTTTATAGATCGTAATGAAACAGATGTAATCATTTTGTTTATGCTCATAAAGTGCCTTCCTTTGTATTAAAGGAAGTAAAAGAGGTATTTCTCCGATATCTTAAATACTGCAAAGGAAAACTAAATACAAGAAGTTTCGGGGTTTTTTTTGTCTTTGTAGGGCATATATATTCTGAAATAAGCCTTTTAATGTCTCTTATGATGAAATATTCCCCAGTGGGGTCTGTCTTGACATGGATCTCATCTCAGTGACACAGATGAGGATGATGCACTCATAATTTAAAGTAAATTAAGTCCAGACTTTTGACTACTGGTAAATTGTTAGAACCTTGCTTGGTTGGACAAGCGTTGGTCACTGCTGTGCTACAGAATGTGTTTCAGTTTCCTTTTGCACATTAAAACTTAATGGTCTCATCAAAAATAATTTGATTGGAAAATTAAAAGTTGGCTGATTGCTCCTTCCTAGAATAAGGAATTAAAATGGAAGGGATTTGTTTGTTCTTCAGCACAAAAAGAACAAGCATTAGCACGTACTGCTATGGCAGTCAGTATTCTTGCTAAAGGAACTTTTTTTTAAAGTATTCAGGCACACCTAATAAAAAGGCACATAAGAAGCAAAACAGAACAATCTGTTGTTATTTAACATGGCAAATATTGTTGAGATACAAATACAGTTAAGTTTTCTCTGGTAACTAAGCAACAGATGAAAATACCACTTACCCGAATTGCTGTTTATTGTACTGTTTTTTAACTCTGCAGTAGTGATTTTCGTTCTCCACACCTCAAACACAAAAAGAACAACTGTTTATGGTATGGCTAAATTGTTTAATATAGTGTTCAATATAGGGGCAAATTAGGCATCAGAATAAACATCTTGGACTGCTACAACTAGCCATTAATGACTTTTGATCTTCTCACAAGTGTTTCACTAGATTATAAAACATAAGCAAATGTCCTCTACAGACTTAGACACTTGTAATAAAATGGACTAGATGAGGCATGAAATCAGAATAATTTCATTTTTCCAAAGAATGCAAATGGTTTCTCATTCATGTGTATCATCCTAAGGACTTTTTTAGATAAAGCACATGGTAGCAATGTAGTCTTTGACACTTCTAAACGGAAGACTTTTTTTCTAGAGCTGTATATGTTACCCTCAGATGGATGATTTCATTAGGATGAAAATCTGTAGCAAGTGCTTGGAGCCATAGTCAGACTGGACTCACATATGGCTCTGTGCTTGCATATGGACATACTTGTACACACTGTCTAAATGAAAAGCAAACGAACATAACTTTTCCTAATCTCCAAAATCTCAGTTTGTAACTAAAGATTTGCCAAAAATTGTGGGACTGGACTAAAGGAGGCAACAGAAAATAGCAAACATTGGGATGGGAATCCCAGAGGAGCTCAGAAGACTGAAAGACATTGACTGAGCCAGACTGTGTGCTCTAAGAACAATTCATTCCACAAGCATGGGAACAACATGTCCACCAGTAATCAGGATTTGGTTTCTGTTACACTTATAAGCCTTATCTATCTGTATGAAAAAAGAACAGTGTCTGTGAAACTTATTGGAGCAGCTTCTGAAATAATTTCTTAGACAGAAACAATGGGCATAAATGACACTCAACTACTATGAAGTAGACTGGGTTAAAATTCAAGCTCTGTTAAATCCCTGCCAAAAGCCTCTTCAGTTTCAGTGATACCAGGATATTCACCAAAGGCCTTTTATAAAAGAATAGATGAATGGTAGGCAGGTTGGAAACCCTTAACCCCGGTGCCACTAGCATCTCAAGTGTCTTCCAGAATATCTGACTCTGAGAAATTATGTCCTGTTTGGAAGGTATTCTGGGGACGTTCTTGCCTACCTTATGCTAGAACAAGACCTGGGGGGAAGGGGGTTTTTATCTACAAAAAAGGGAGAACAGAATGAGAATTTTCTTCACACAAGAAAAGGGCAATTCCTCCCAATCATGGGCTTGTGAAATATCACCTGGATTTGAGTGTGTTGAGTGAAAGTTGCAATTTGCTTCTGCAGTAATGCATTAGGTTGGTCAGCTGCCAGTTCCTGAAGAATGAACCCTGTGACATTCTTTACATTCATCCCAGTTAATCAACCTGGAGCTGTAAAGCACTTTAAACATGGAAAGCACTCCTATAAATATTTGCTATTATCATATAATTACACTACCACAATCTCAGTTAAATGCAAAATTTCCCATGCTTTAATCATGTAAGTGAAGTGTTACCAGAGTATTTGAAATGTAGGTATCTTGGTCTATGCTGACCATCCTCAAGATGTGAATCTGAAGCAAGATGAGCACTTTTGATTTTAGAAATACTGGAGAGCCACTGTCTGATCTGAATGAATGTCTCTTTCCCTAGAAGAGAAACATTTTTTTTCCACAACTACAAGTATAGGTAATTTTTTACTTCTATTTGTCTTGTATCTTGAACACCTGTTGTGGACAGCACAAGGACTAGTCTACTTTTCTGTTCATTTTTTACTTTACTGTCTTTCCTCAATAATATAATGGAAAAAGAATATCTCTTGTGATCTTGTCTCAGATTCATATCCTTCAGAGTTATGCTTTATCAATTGTCTGTATACCATGCTGTGTGATGTACTGAAATAAATTAAAACAATTAAATGCTGAAGCATTCTCCCCTTCCTACACAGGTTAAAAAAGACATTAAGCCTCAATAATAATATATATGTTGCCATCAGATTATCAGTGATATAGGAAGTATTGCTTCCCACTCCATTGACTTAATTCTGAATAGTAAACTTTTCCTTGTATCTAATTTAAAGATATCGTCTTTCAGTTTGAGGCCATTACCGCTTATCCTATCTCTACATGCCCTTGTAAAAAGTCCCTTTCCAGCTCTCTTGTAGGCCCTTTTTAGGTACTGGAAGGCTGCAATAGGATCTCCCTGGAGCCTTCTCTTCTCCAGGCTGAACAACCTCAGATCTCTGAACCTGTCTTCATAGAAGAGGTTTCATAGTCTTCTAACTGCAAAATCTTTAAGAAACTCAGTTACATCTAACCTTTTCTCCACAAACAGGAGAGCTATGAAATTGTGGAGATTTTTTTGTGGGATGGGTGGGATGGTGGTCTTTTATTTGTTTTTACTCTCCTAGTGAAATAAGAAACTTTGATGGACTATCTTGATTTATTAGATGAAGCAGTTACTTTACTAGATGGCAGTATTGTTACGACACTTTCTATTCCTTCTGCTTTTCTTTTTTTTATCTGGTGTTCTACCTCTCAGTTCTTCACTCTTTGTCATCTCTTTTCATGTCAATTAAATACTCTTTGTGGACATGAACAGTCAGCGTTTATGTACTTGTAAAGCACCTGCAGGACACTGTGGTTGAGTGGATGTAGTCACAACTGAAACAATAAGAGTCACATCTGCTGTTTCAGGTTCATTGACATCAGTTTACCCCACAATAAGCCTAAGACATATTCCGGTGCAGAACTCTATATTATTTCTTCCTGTATCTTTCTGGAATAACTGTATATAAGAGTCACAACCTGGACAGATAAAAATCTGAGTTTCCACCAAAACAATACTAGAAGATCAAAATATAAAAAGTCTTTAAAGCATGAGCTACCTCTGAGTATATCTATATGGCATTTGCTGACAAAAGAACTCCAGTGAGAGTGTCAAAAGTGGAATTACATAATGCATGTATATATAAAATAGAATGTGTCATTACTGCAGTGGTAAGCTATATTTGGAAGCCACTACAAGAAAGCACTTTCTCCCACATTTTTTCTTCTTTCTATTTCACTATTAGAAAAAAAGTGTCTTTGATATATGAAGCATTTTATGAGAGCATCTTTTTATTTTAATAACTGCTAATTTGCACACCTAACATCAGTTGCTAGTGCAATTAATTGTGGATGCAAATCAGAATGTTTACCTGTCTAATTGTGCCTATAAATCAGTGACAGTAATAATGTGTGTCAATGCTCATTTCAGCCTGCAATTAATTTGGCCAAAATTGAAAGGACAGAAAAAAATATCACTCTAGGCTGAAATTTGGTCCCTAGTGTGTAAAAACAGAAAGCATCTTCTTCCTCTACCACTTGTGTCTAAATTGCAGAGAGTTAACTAGACAAAGAGCAATGATTCCCCAGTCCCAAATAACTCACTGCCAGTGTTTCACAATAAAGTGCAATGAGAGAGGAAATATTTCCATATGGGTTCATTAATCACAACATATTTGCCATGCACAGCCACTCTGCAGAGCAGGTAAAGAACCCTAGGGGACCTCGCCTGGCACAGTATGTCATTTTTGTAATAGGAAAAGTATTTTTTGTACAAGTGCTGTAGAACTGAAGTTGCAGATGGCTCCACTGGCAGAGCTAAAGCCTTCTGGCACAACCTTCAGCAGCCACAGCTACTTTAGGAATTTATAGCAAGCGTTAGTGATATGTCAAAAGAAAGATGCTGAAGGTGCCGTCTGTCCCCACTTTGCAATATTCCAAGGTGCACCCTTTGGGAGGACACATTAGGCAGGACAAACAAACCCCACCGAAAAATAAGCTGCAGATACAAGTCTTACCTGTCCCTGTTGTGCTGCAAGACTTTAATGAGAGGTCTAGGAACAATTAAACAGATTGTGACTGAGAACCTGTGGGTCCAGTGGACCCCATTAACAAAACTGTGCAGCAAAAGATGCCTTTCCAGCTCAGTGGCTTCTTTTAGATTTGGACAGCAGGCCATTTCACTTTACCTAACCCCAAGGACAACGGAAAAGCCCAGTTATCCTATCATACTCTGACCCATCCAGACCTGCTCAGTGTTTTGCATGGGAGTTACAGTTGCTCTCTTGTTTACTGTACCTCTGTGATCTCAGTCTCTAAGCACTTCATTGCTGCTTCACTCCCACATGGGACTTTGATAAAATTCAAAGCCACCTGGTGTGATTTTAATTTAAATGTGCGTTTAATGTGTTTTCCTTTTGTATTGCTATGATGTGCATTGTCGAGAGAAATGTTGCAGGCTCAGATTCGGCCTCTCAGCTGTCTCCGTGCTACTCCCTGGTTTTGTTTGGTGCATACTCCTGACTAAAGCTGTCACTCTGCAGTAGCATGTACACTGGGTAAAAGAGTACACTGGCTACAAGTACAGTGTCATTCTTCAAGGGGACAAGTGAACCTTGGGCTTTGCCAGTCAGAGGCCAAAATTCCCACCAGGAGAAGATATATCCAGAGTTACAGCTGAACAGAGTAAGGATGAAAGGTTGCAAGCAACCTGTATAAAAAAGGTTCCACAATTCCCCACACTCGAACGAGTTATGAAAAATGTTTTAAGACAAGAACTTGGAAAGAGAAGAAATACTGAAAGACTTTATCTTAACCAATTAAAAAGAATTCTTATTGAAAGTGATTAAAATTTATTAAATTTTTTTTATTATATTATATAATCTCACTTTAAAAAAATACTGCAAAAACATATTAAAATCATCATAAGAAAATGCTGTCAGGACCAAGATATGAAAGATACTTCAAGAAAAATAGAAACAGGGATCCGAATCAGTTAGCAGCCCATCAGGGAATTCTAGTAGGATGCAAGGCACCCTGATGCAAGACAATACCTTAATCTCCAGATTTTTTCATTAAGCGAGACAGGTTTTTTTTCAGCAAGCCTTAATTAGTTTGGAACTAAAATCATAGAAACAAGGTGGGAGCCTAGACTTTCTGTCAGACAATAACAGAGAGCAGATCAGAATAAAGAAGCAGATCAAAGGCCACCTAGAGCGATTGCTGTGCTGTGACTTAGGTGTCTCACGGCAGACTTCTGCAAGCTCTGCAAGGGTCACGTCAGGCGCCGCAGCAGCTGGGTGGCCTGGCCATCAGAAGACATCCCTTCCTTGCTAAAACCACTCATTGCTCCAGCACACACCAAAATCTATGTAATGGGCTGGTTGCCAGTTGTTTTTCCCCTTGCTTGCACAGGCCACCAGAGCTGACACGTGCCTTCTGACTATTGCTTCCTTTATCTGCTGGTTACTACTCTGAGCAGCAGTAGCCTGTTGGATTCCTGGCTCCTGCTGCTTCTGACTACTGCTGCTGCATGGGAGCTGTTGTAGTGAGTCATTTCTAATCTCCAAGGGAACCCACAGCCAGACCTCCGCTCCTCCTAAAATAAGAACTCACAGCTACATGTTCTCTCCTCTTAAAATAATCAAACCATGAGAAAAAAACACTATATATCTGGCAGTATTTGAAATACGATACTCACTGGGTTTGAATGGGTGGAAAAGCAGGAATGAGCTCAGCCATTGCAGGGCTCCAGGCCATAGCAGGGCTCCATCCCAGATTTGCAGTACAGGTGGTCCTCCAGGTCCTCATAAAGCCACGCAGAACAGACATTAGCTCTTTGTGGGTTCTGAGTAGAGACCATTAAAGAGTCAGCTTTGTTCCCCTCCTTATTTGAAAAACCTCTGAGGTTTTCAAAACAGAAAACTGGGTCCTTGAAAGGAATACATGTTAACAAATAAGACAGTGCTCAACTTTTTTAATGGCTTTATGAAGGCTAGTCTCTTCTTCAGTGTAGTTTACTCTTATCACGTCAACTATTACGAACTGAAATACAACAATCTTTTTTAAATAAATGTTCATTATTTTAAAGTATATTCCAAAAGGTATTATTGTCAAGCAGAAGCATAACCTGTAAAATGTCACTCTGCATTTCTGTAACTACTCTCCTTTATTTTTAGGTACTTTCACACAATGTACTTGGGTATCCGGAGTCGACAGAGTGGAGAGAATGACAGATGGCGGTTTTATTGGAAAATGGTGTATGAGTATGCAGATGTGAGTATGCTGCATTTGCTAGCCACGTTTCTGGAAAGTGCACCACAGCTGGTCCTGCAACTCTGTATTGTTGTACAGACTCGTACACTCCAGGCTCTCCAAGGTAGGAGTTCATTTAATCTATTTGTTTTCTATAATTTTTGAAGATGTAATTTCCACACATACATTATTTATCCTTCTTTGAAACTGCTGTGTCCTGGCATAAGAGCAGATCTTGCCTGCTAGCTGCTATTAAGCTGTTAACAATTAGTCTGTCAAGAAAGCCTGTGTTGTTAGAGGGTTTTTTAGCATTTCTTAATGGCTCTGGGTTGTGGGTAGGATTTATAATGTTTTGCTTTCTGCATGTCCTTGTAATAGAAGAGCTCTTCTGATTATCCACTGAGCCCATGTGAAAATTGCATCAATCAAGCTATTGCTCTTCTCCCTATGCCTCTTTCACTGAATGTCCAAACTGCAATAATGAGCTTCATAAGGCATTATGCAAAACCAAAGACAGCACAGAAGATAACAGCTATTCTGTGAAGAAAATGTCAATTTTTTGTGTCCATCAGTTCTCAGCCATGTTTATCTGAAATAATATGAGTCATCTCCTGAGCAGTACCCATTCCTTCACGCTCTGGATTTCCTTCTAAGGTTGATACTTTCAGCAAATGTGATTACTTCTTTAAAATGGTAGATGCATGCATATGTCCTGCCATACAGTGTTTTCGGTCAGTGATACAGATATTAGAATAACTCATTCTCTGCTGCTTTTTTTGATGCTACTTTGGGCTACCTGACAGCTGTCCTTTTGTATTGGCCCATTGTCTTGCCTTATGGCTGCACCTGGACAGAAATTTTTAGTAAGGGAATAAAGTGAATGAGAGCTTGGGATCCAGAAGGTGACAAAAATGCCATGAAGCACTGAGGAGTGAAGGGAGGAGAGGTGGTGAAAAAACGGGACAGAGGGAGGGAGGAAAAGCAATATTTTTGTCATTTTTTTTTTAAAGAAGCAGCTCATGTGCTTGCACTGTACAAGATAAAAATGGGACAGCATCTTGCTCTGAAACAGTTTTGGCTCTGGTTAGCTTATTATGAGTAACATTCAGGGAGTCTGTTTGGGTGGAAAACGACTGGGCACAAATTGGGTAACTGTGTGAAGACCTTGATCATGGGCTGTTTCCTGTGAATAAATCGGAGACTTTTCCTTTACCTCCCCTTTGAACTGTCATCTAACAAAGACCTGTCCTTCTTACTGTGTTTTTGTTTCTTTAGATCTAAAACTGTCACCTTAAGGTGAAAAGAAAATCAAAGTTTCTATTTTAGTTAGTTGGTGGTGCTCTTTACAAGGAAGTTTGCCTAAGCACTTCCTACAGCTATTTCTCAAAATGATAATGCCCACACCAACCAGTTCAAACTATTATCATTCAAGAGAAGGTATTATCACTTCAAGAAGTTTTGTCTTCCCAGAAAAAGTGAGGCCAGAGACAGACTTCGGAGAATATAAATCAGAATACTGTATGGTCAGCTGCAATTTCGTATCTTCATTAACTATTAATAGAGGGTGACTCTCACCCTCATTTTAGTGCAGTAACATATCTGTCTGAGAAATGTGGCTAGTGAATACACACTAGGACTGTGACACACTCTGTAAGTGGTTATTAATTAGAGAAGACCTGAAATGCTTCAATTTAAAAGAAGAAAATGGTTCCTGAAACCTGCAATCAGCTCTGTGAAATCTATGTATCAGAAACCAAAAAAGAAATTAAACAACAATTATGTATTTCAACTGAGAAGGTTGAAAATATTATACTCTCTTCCCCTATTTTCTTCCATATTCCAAGGAGAAAAGTCTCCATTTAAAGAAACTAAGAAAATTAACCAAGGTTTTAATATTTTCTTAAACAGTAATACCATTACATTCTCCTGAGGAAAGATAATATGTTTTAGTACCTTGCCAGCAGTGTAAATCCTTTCTCTGTTCTCCCTCCTTTTTTAAAGAAATGTTAAGGATAATGCATTGTACCATAGGACGGTGGATTTGCTGTGAGGCTGCAGCAGGCAGCATAATTTCTCTCAGTGGTATCATGGTAAAACTGAGTGTTTTAAGAAGTCCAGCCATAAGGTATATGCTTCAGCTAGCTGTCCACTTACTGAGCCTGTTAGAGGGATCTCTAACATGTATCAATAAACAGGGTGTTTGATTGATTTTGTTTGTTTAGAGAATGCTACTTATTCTTTATTTTTCTTTTAGTTCTCTGTCCCGCAGGACAAACTTATTATGAGAACTGTTGGGTAACATCGTTAGCCCATGTTGTTAAAAGTGTATAACTTTCACAACCCCCAAATCTGGCATGGGAAATGAATGGTCTGTAGCAGGTATTTCTAATATCAAGCTATTAATGTCTGCCGAAAAAACTTTTAAGTATTTTATTTTTCAAATTGTATCTTTTTCATTTGAAATTATCAAAATAGCGTCATTTCCAATGGAAGAATACTGTCAGTGTGACTGAAGATTCCAAGTTTTGTAACGGGCACTGGCTTGGTATGGATAATTACTTATTTCGGTTATTAGCCCTGCTAATCAAGGTAAGAAATACATACAGCTTTGTGCAATGTGTGCAAAACCTTCTCTCACAATCTTCTGTACACTGCAGTGAGAGCCACTTCATAAGCCCAGAGGGTGCACCACAGGGATCCTTTGGCACTTCCCTGGGTTCCCCAAGCATGAATTTAAATACTGCAGTGTAAACATCCAGCAAGGATTGTGTACCACTGTACCAGGATGCTGCAGCTGGTCTGAGAGGCCATCAACAGTCATGACTGGCATCTATCTTTGGCACTGTTGTCCAGAGATACTTGAGTATTAATAGATGAGTAGCTAAATTATTATCTAAAAATCTGATTCTTTTTTCAGATTTCACCAAAACTGGCACAATTAGAGGCAGTGGTCTTTCTTATTCTACCTACAACTAGCAGCTAGGTCCCACCTGAGTGGAAGGAGTGAAATTGCTTATGGGGGAAGCCAGTGATTTCTCAGCACTAATTCCTCAAGAAGATAAACAACTTCAGTTTGATGCTGGTCTAAACTGTAGCTGTGCTAATGACCCTATTACATCCACCTTTTCCACTCTGGTGGTTCCTTCGAATATGAAGAAATATTCAGTCTCTAGAAGACTGATGTGCCTTGAAATAAGTAATTCCTCATGGGAATCTGTTTCTCCTGCCTTTGCTCTGAGCACAGCACTACCACAGAAACTTCGCTGCTGAACCAGCAGCACATTCAAACTGCATTGTCTTTTTCTTTATTTGCTTTTTTTTTCTTTTTCCTCTCCCTTAATTACCCTGTAGGACAATCCTGTCCTAAGGAGTTTCATGGTGGGAGTCACTAGCTTCACTAGGCCTGTTCTAGGTGGGAAATGTATGATGGATGGGGCAGCTCTGCATACAGGGCAAGCAAAGAGAGAAAGTCCACTGAAACAACTGATGCTCATCCTGCATCTTTTTGCGTAAGGGCATATATGTGGGCAGAAGTGTCTGAACCATCTGCAGATGAACTAGTTCAGCTGGCAGAAACAGTGTAATAGCAATAGCCTGGTGGCCCAGGTGGGCTCAGAGACCTCAGTGCCAGCGTACATATACCCACTGCCTGAAACTCCTCGGGGACCTGGGCCCTTTGCGTCATGTTTTCCATTCTGCTCCAAGGGCTGGGCAACCAGATTCTGCACTGGCTCTACCTCTGAGTCACAGGGATTATCTCAATAAATCAGAAGGCTGCAAGTAATACCTTAAAAGTGCCTCCATCCTTCAAGCCATTCAGCAAAAAAAGCAGTAGTTTCACAGTCATTGCTATAAAAACAAGCACTTCCACAATAAACTACCATAGACTAAGTATTAGTCAAATTTGCTGACACAGTAAGGTCAGTCTAAAGGCTACAAGACTCCTCCTTGGATATGTCCCTGGATATCCAGCATAATGATCACATCTCATTTGCTCTGCTGACTTGACAGGTTTTAGGGCTGACAAAGTGATAGGCAGACCTGGACTGGCAAGCTTGCTTAGTGGGGTTATTCCAGTCACTTGAAGCCAACTTCCTTCAGGGTGTCCTTGAAAACATTTGATTTAATAATGAGAAGTCCTCGCCCAAGCTCTGTGCTCCTGTTACATCACTGGCATTCCCAAGGCTGAACACTGGGTCCCTCACACACTTATTTTCCCCACTGCTAACCTGGTTGAGGCTCAGAGGGATCCAGCTGTACTCCCCAGAAGGGAAGGTGTCATACAATGGGTAGTGCCAGACCTGGTGAGGCAAGAGGGACATGACATCAGGGTGCGTAAGGAAGGTCAGGGCTCTCCCTTTATGTGGCACCTCATTTTGGAATCCTGCCCACAGACCGGCAGTCATCCCTTGGCACTCTCCTTTTACTTACTTGGATTTTCCCACTATGTCATTTGATTTTAGAAAAGCTTCTTATCTTAAAATGATTAAAAGCCAGCAAGCAAAAAATCTTGCTGACTATCTGACTAGAAAGAGATGTCCATCAATTAGCATAAGTTACTATTGTCTTATTCAAGGGCATGGTATTCTAACTACACCTAGATGAGCAGATAGACAAGACTACTCCCTGGATTTACCACAGATTTCATTATATATACTGTATTAATTAACACATTGTTTAAATTATAGATTATCTTCTCATTTCTGTTTACTGCGTTGAAAATTTTTTCTTCATCAGCCCCTGGGGAGTTTGTTCTGGCTTCTCCATATAGTTTAATCAAAGTTTATATCATATAAAACTGCAGTTCTTAATAGGGACTGACAATAGTGCAGAAGCAATATAAGAAGTTCAGAACAGTTTATAAATTCATCAAGTTTCATTGAAGTCATCACGCACCACAGAGCTGCTGTATTCTGCTTAAAAAGTGTTTCCAGGGAATCTCCCTGGCCAACCAGTTACCCCCTTTCTACCATCTCTGTTGGAAACTCTTACACTGTTCATATGCTGACATTGCAGCCAGTGTACAAAAGTTCACAGTTCCACCAAGCATCATTCTCCAGTCCTTCTACTCCAAAAAAAATTGCTGTTCCTGCCTGAGCCGAAGAAGAAGTTCAGAGACTTGATAGCAGTTTATGAAATGGCTGATAGGTCCTAACTTATCAGGCAGAAAGAAATTATGTTGTTAGCTAATTCATTAAAAAAATCCTCTGGCAAAGCTCTTCCTTGTGCATCACGGAATTCAAACTCTTTTCATATCAGCACAGTAAACTGAAAATCATTTAAGTCTACAATTTTCCTCTGAGGACAACGTTATGCTTTTACGTGTCTTTTTTTGTTACTTTCACAGCAGTTTTGGATCAGTCTGCAAAATAAATAAATAAATAAATAGATTCTGATGTGAAATCTTATACAATTCAATATATATTTGTATGGAAATAAGGTGCAGCACTTGAGTTCTGGGCAAGCTGCCATTGCTTTTCTCTGTGTTGTCAAAGTTCTGCACCACTGCAGTGAAGCACCCAGCCTTTCCAGAGAGAAACTAAAACAGAACAACCTATAGTCACAGTTTCTGCCTGCAACTTGGCAAAACAGATTTTCAGTGACAAGAATGAACAAATATGATATACTGTGGAGTAAATGTGTTTTCTGCAAATGACTGTTACACTGATCTGTAGGTCCCTTTGCAAATCTTAAAATGTTATCTTGCACACATTAGGATAGAGCCATCATATCAGCACACCCTTATTTCTGATAGTACAGGAGAGGATTTCCTGAAGGTGATCTTGTAATATAATCCATTTTATAACTTGATTGCACTCTTAAAACTAGTTATGCCCTTTGTATCTAATATAGCAGTTGGAAGTCTAATTCTCTGATTGATAAAGACCTGCTAATGCTGTCTTGACTTTTTAATTTCATCAGCAGTCTGTCCCCATTTATTTTTGTGCCATCCCTGTTTTAACACTCATCCCCTAAGGAAATGAGGTTCACATGATTGCATACCCCATTTCTGTCCTTCTGTCCTGACTTTTAAGAATTTCTGATCCAGTACACTATTTCAATCAAGTATAAGAGAACAGCCAGCATCTCAAAGATAACTATGTTTCTTTAAATGTTGTGGAAAAAAGCAGCCAATACCAAAGGAAAAGAAAAACAAAACCAAAAACCAAAACCAAAATCAAACAAAAATAAAAGGACAGCCGCACCTAAAGGGAAAAGCAGGCAGACTTCAGCCAATATTATTTTTATTAGGCATTAGTCACCAGTCAGTCCAAATCTGCATCCTTACAGGCAAGGCATTGCGCTGCACTCCCCTATCCAGTGAGATTATTGTGACTGTCAAATGGGATTAGGAAGTAAGAGATACTTTGATGGAAAATTAGGAATCATTCCTCCTTCTGTGCATTCTCTCATCTCATGAGAGATTCTCAATTGTCTTCATATACTTTTCCTTCATGAGTCCCAGTATGAATTCATCTTTGATGAATATGGATGCCCAAGACTGCACGGAACACTGCCAATGACATTTATTCAGAGCTCTCATATTTCTCATGGTGATATATCACTAGGTATGGTCTAGGATTATAATTCCATGTTGACTCAGGTATTTCACTAGTTAGTGCTAGTTATTTCATGATCCTTTAAAACACATGGGCTCTTTGGTGTCATGTCACTCTGATGAGGCTTCGATTGCATTAAAAATATGTTAGCAATTAAATGCATGCAATGAAATTTCATCTTGTTTCTATTTTTTTAACCTGCAAGGTGCTCCTGATTTTTCCATATGTCACTCTTCTTTTCTACATTTATAATGTCTCCCAAAAATGTATTAGTACATTATGTTTCAAACCCAGGGTCATTTCAGAATGATTTATACAAGATTGTTTCCAAGTTTAATCAGTATTGGAAAAGGTAATAGGAATCCTACTCCAGCCCATGAGTTTTTTATTAGCATTTCAACATAACCTACAGTATTTTATTTTAACTATTTCCTTTAACTGCCTTATTTCGCTTCTCTTATTCCCTAACTTCTAAGCTTCACCAGTACTTTCATTAGCATGGTAGTCACCATTCTGACAAAGTTTTGATAGATTAGACCTGCCACATTTTACTTGTTGAGAAAGAGTTATGAAAGAAAGACATAGAGCTGGCCTAGACTCTGTGGCTCTTTTATGACCTACCTTTTTTTTTTTTTCTTTTTTAGCAAGTGTCCATTCTTTTTAATATTATTTTCAAGGCTGGGTTGGACAGGGCTTTGAGCAACTTGATGCTTGATGTAGTGGAACTAGGTATCCTTTAAGGTCCCTTCCAATCCAAGCCATTCTATGGTTTTATATTTACCTTAACTTTCAGTCAGTTATTGCTTTAAAAGCTTCTCTAAATCTTTATATTGTATTGAGACCTGCATTATAGGCCTGTTTCAGCCAGGTACTTCTGAAATGCACCAGGTTGCCTCCTTTCCAGCGGCACCAGTTCTGAGTGGAGAGACTTCAGATGCTTCTCAGCCACAGGAGGATTTCACACACCAGCCTATTTTGAATTTTGAAACTGAGAGGTTCTGGTTGCACTGAGGAAAAACAAGGAGCTTTGAGGTTTGCTTCCCTCTACAGGAATGCAGATTTCCTTTCTGTTCGCGTTTCCTATCAGCTGGCTCTGTCTTTGAGCCCTTGTTTAAAGAGCCCTTATGAAAAATTGTCCTATCAGGCACAACCTTTAGTTCTGACAATCCTCTTTCCATTTTCATCAAGGCACTATTTTTGAGGTGGGTTCACATACAGGTAGGTTTTGAGGCTTTTTCAAGAAGCTTTTTTTTCTTTTCAATGTTTAAATGCTCCAGAAATACTTTTGTGCTTTACCTTTAAAAAAAATTCAAGCCTCCCCCATGGAGAATTCCCAGAACAATAAACTTCTGCTGTCTTCCCTCATTTCTTTAAAATTCTGATAGACAGGTTTACTAACAGATCTATTTTTGTTTATCCTTCCATTTTATTTGAATTAAACCAACATTCATGTGATCCGATGCTATTTTTCACAATTAGATGTCCTGTAGCAACCTCAGTTCTTTCTGTAACTAAGTTTAGAAAGAAGCCTCTCTGCTTTCTGTCAGAAAAGCTGTCAGTTGTCACACTCCAGAATATCCAGGCTGCCTTCAGTAGCATGTGTTCTCCAGCCTATATCTGAGAAATCGGAGGCTGCCATAACGAGACAATTCTGTGCAGAATTTCTCCCTGTAATAATGGTTTGAACATCTCTATCCATATCCAAATTTAACTCTGGAATTCTACAACAGACTCTAACAACTACCCACTATCTTTCCCCAAAGTAATTTTGTATGCAAACAGAATCTGTTTTATCAGGGAACACTTTCTGGAACATTATTCTGTCCCATTCACACACACTGCTTTTACCATTATTTCCATCTTTTCTGAATACAAGCTCCCTTTCAGTATACATGTCCAGGGAGTGATTATGAGTCCACGATGTTTCTGGTAGCCTATAGTTCTTTTTGTAATCCTCTAATGCTTTATATCCTGCTTTTATTTCCTGTGTTCTCCAATGTCGTGTCCCTGTCCATTCATTTGTCTATAGGTATGAGATGTCAATACAGCTTCTAAATGTAAAATAGATGATGTATGCAACGTGGCAGGTATTGTCAGGAAGATAAGGAGTTTGCAGACTTATGGTGTTTCTTAGCACATCTCTGAAAGTCAATCAGAGAAGATACTAATGAGTATTTTTATCCTTTCTGTTTAACTGCAGTAAAAAACCCCAATTCTGCTAGCAACATAAGTAGTGAGAGGAACTGCATCAAATATTTTTTCATAAATAATATGTTCTGGTGACTGGTTTTTTTACTGAGTTTGTGCTGATATCTTTATCCTTGTTTAGTACCTAATAACTGGTCATAAACAAACAGGTCCCCAGCACAAGAAGGACATGTTGGAGCAAGTCCAGAGGAGGCCATCAAGTTGGTTAGAGGGATGAAGCACCTCTTCTCTGAGGAAAGACAGACAATTGGGATTGTTCAGCCGGGAACTAGGGTGACCTAATTGCAGACTTCTGGTGCCCAAAGGTCTACAAGACAGATGAAAAGACACAATTTACAAGAGCATGCAGTGACATGACCATTCCATGATACTATGGTCCCCATGGCCCCCCACTAGCTTCGCTCCAGTTCATCAAATATTTCCAGGACCAGGGGCCCAAAATTATACTGACATGCAAGAATTTTCCTTTGCTTTTATAAGTGTTTTTTTGTGGCTCTTCTCAGTCTTCTGAGATCTCTCTTCAGGGCAGCCCTGCTCTCCAGTGCATCAGCTGCTTCCCTTTCAGGGATCCAGGCTTTAAGGTCATTATGAGCCTGGAGGTATTGTGAAAAAAAATTCTTCACTGTTGGGGGAATGGCAAAAAAAAAAAACAACCAAAAATTACTTTCACATCTACGGGTTTTTAAATTTAATAGTGGCTTCACAAAGTTGCTAATATATACACAGTGGTAAAACAGCCTGAGACACAAAGTAGTGCATTTAGTTTCTGTGAGCGTGATATATTGCCTACACATGGAATTTTATCTGTTGGGGAATGTCAAAAAGTTAGTCACATATCCTTCTGTTCCTTTTTTGTTGTGCTAAAACTGAATTTGCCAAGGAACAACTTTCTAGTTTCATTTTGGGTTACTGTGTTTTCTATGACTGGTATGTTTTTTCAGAGGTGGGAAAAAAAGTGGTGCATGGTTGGCACAGAAGAAGCTTTCGTGTGCCTAATATAGCAGTGAGAAACTTCAGTCGTGATTATGTCTTGCTCAGAGACTGCACAATAATTCAAAGATAAGAATTAATGTGACTTCCTCATCATGCAGTGACCTTTAAAGCACCAGTCATGAAGCCAATGTGCACATCCAGCTTCCCGCCAAATACATAGATCTGAAATTTTCTCAGACATCTTCATTTTTAGTGCATGATACATGCCTTCCCTTACTCATCTTCACCTTTTGGTCTATCTGCAAAATCACTTTTTTTTTGACAAAATTTACCAGAAAAGTAATCCTTTCTGTTTAAAGGGATTTTAGCTGCAAGTTGCAGGTCAAAGTGGAAATGCATGTTTTAAAATGCATCTTGCATGAAGGTCAAGTTTAGTTGTATGCAGGATATACTACAAATTGGGAAATTTCTATGGGAGTTACTATATATAACGTTATACATATTTTTCTGTTGGGTGTACACTAGGTATCAAACTGTAAATATAAACAAAACCCATTGCATTCTTGCTTTGTGCTCAGGATTTTGCAAGTATCAGTGAATAACAAGTGCTGCAGTGAGACTCAAACAAAAGGTCCGGTCTGGCATAGCACAGCCACCCCTGTGTGCACCTTCTCACTGGACTCAGTGGAACAGTTTTAGTGAATAATATCTGTTCACTGGGCTGGGAGTTATAGGTGCACTGTTTTACAAAAAGGTATTAAAGATCTCGCTTTCATGTTAAGCATAACATTCTACTTAACCTAGTGGGGGATACAAACCTATTCAATGCATTTTATTAGCTTTTGGTTTCCCTAATGAAATTATAATGAAAATGAATTTAAAATATTTTTCTTTTTCCTGTGGGTGTTATTTCTCACAGCATGTCAGTTAATAAAGTGGTATACTATATTCTGCTCTCTATGTATAATGAATAGAGTTTAAAAACAAAGCATAAATGGCTTTTGTGCTACAGTTGAAGAGACAATTTCTAATTTTATCTTTGACTGGTTCTTTTAGTGTATCACTTGTGCATGGGTGGCCAGCGTGCTCTAGGGAGTTAAATAGCCTGCGCAGGAAGAATCTCTTGATACGAGGCTACTGAATCACTACCAATCCCAGACCCTTACAGCTACTAGACACTCCCTCTGCATGCTCTTTCCCACCCTGTGCACTTTTTAAGGTGCAGAGGAATTCTTCCATTTTCACATAATCGAGTCAAAAGTGTGAACTTAATCGTCTTGCGGTGTGGCCTTCCTGGCACAGCCACAAATAGTGCTCCCTGTCACTCCCAGCACCCTCCAGGTTTGTATCCCCCACTATCCTCACTCCTCCACCCTCCACAGAGTTTTGCAGGAGCTCTGGCAGTGGCACCTTCCTGGCGCAACATGGGAAACCTTTGACAGGCTCATAGAGCAGCCCAGGGACTGATCGGGACCATCCTGCAGGTGCTGGGCCCCAGGGGCATGGGAGTTTCAGGACTCACATGTAGCAGAGATCATCAGCAAATCCCTTCTGCCAGCTGCCGTATCTGAGCACGGCTGCTGCCGTGTCCCCGGCGGTGGGGACAACCGAATGATTCACAGAAAACCTCCTGATTCACTGCAGTTTTCAGTCTGCAAAATTAAATAAACTAAGTCCTATCTCGGCTTCCTGCTTTATGCTGTGCTAAAATGTGCAGTAGCTCAGGGGCTGATTCGTGAGCTGTGCTGTCGTCCCCATCACAGGGGCAAGCGAACGACGGGGTGTATCCCTCCTTCAGCCATCTGCTGCCACCCTGGCGTCAAAGCCCTCTGAAAGCTTACACAACTTCAGGCTGTTTTCAGGTTTTAATGAGTGCCTTCAATGCTCTCGTTCTCTTTCCTGCTCTGTGGATAAATGCATTGAGTAGTTCATTTCCACTGCAAAGGTGGATAGATAGATGATGATAGATAGATAGATAGATAGATAGATAGATAGATAGATAGATAGATAGATAGATAGATAGGAAAGAGCTGTTCGTACACCATCTAGTTAAACTGGATCTTTCCCAGGCCTCCCATGCCACAGAAAGGCATTCAGAAGCTCATTTTGAACACTTAGGTTAGTCACTCTTAGTAATGAAGCTTTGCTAAGTAAGATGCCCCAAAGCCATAAAAAAATTGAGGTCTGGTGATCTTCTTGATCCTGACCCTAAATGGCATAGCATTTACTATCTGGATGCTCATAGCAGCTTGTCATCCTTACATAATCATCCACAAAACATAACTGCTTTCCTCAGTAACTGGGCTGTTTGCTGGTTTTGCTCAGCAGAAGGCAGAAAACGTGCAACATGAGTCCAACACAACAGTAAACTGAAAAGAGCTTCCTGTGTCTTTTCTTCAGATCCACTGTAGTGCCAGCAGATCTCTCTCATGCCACAAGACCAGGACTCTCAACTAGAGGTTTTCAATTAGGTATTTTCACCTGCGAGCACAGTAGACACTAAAATCATCTCCAGTAAAAAGTGATTCTTCTATGTGATGAATATTTAATATCTTTTTTTCTTGGCATTTCCTTTAAAAAGCATGATTTTACTTTCAACTCCTATGGAGTCAGTTTTGTTTTAAAGAGATGCCTGCCTCAGAAATACCTGAAAGCATCTTGAATGTTGATTCAGCAGGAAAGAAATGGGGTTACAATCATTTGCTAGAGAAAAAAAAAATCAAAGATATTCTCTGTTTTAGATGGTTGCTTTCTTTCACTTCCTTGTTAATGAAAGAAGATAGCAGAAAAATTGGGAAAACAAGCTGGGAAGAGCACACGATGTAGCCATACACCTGGCTGACTCATTCCCCACACCTGCTCTGGGGTACTTCACTTTCAGCTACTTCAATGCTGTTCCTTGAGATGCAGAGCAGTGCAAACAAGGGCAAAACAGGCCTTTGGCTTCGCAGCAGCAGCACATCATGTGGCAGCAGCCTTTGGAGCCAGATGGGTTTTCTGAGAAGAGCATAATGCATTGCAATTGAATTGATATTTTGAGCTAACAAATGTTTAGATCAGAGAGGCTCCAACACAGACACTTACAATACAGGGCTGATTGCAGCATGACAGAAGCAGCTAAATGCTGTAATGGGGAAGGTGGTGTCAGCATTTCACTTCTAAATTTCGATTCTCAATTACTTAAAGCAGCTGTAAAAATTCACTTTTTGCTGAGGCTTGAACAAGGACATGGGCCAAGACCGAGAGCAATCTAAAAAGGGGTACCAGTTCATCTCTTTATGAAAGGCTGCCCAGTATGAGAGAGCTTAATGTAAGAGGGCAGCAAAATCTGCTTCCCGAAAGACAGGGTCCTGTTTTTGTTTCTGAAGTTGAGATATAAGTGAGGCAACGAGAATGAACAAAGCTGTGGAAAAAAAGCTCTTCTGAAAAGATCAGCTGGATAAAATGTACAGAGCTGCAAACGATCTCCAGGAGAGCACATTAGCCATACTTCACCTAACATGAAAGCTAAAGGACGACTAAGTTGAACAGTGGCAAAGTCCAAATTGTGTGTTAAGGAAGTGCTGTCTTTAAAGTATTAGCCTTTATAAGGTATCCCTTTGTTGTCAAGTGTCACTGAGATGGATCAGTAAGGGTAAGGATTGAAGAACATTATTATTATTATGAATAATATTATCGTTATTCAGCATTTGAACAGCAAATGCTTACAATGCAGTCATTGTATCTTTCAGAGTTCTGCTTCCTGAGGTAGAAAAAGCTTTTTTTCTTCATGGCAGGCTATTCCTGAACTGTTTATTGTAGAATTTCTTATACCTTTCAGTGAAGTGTTTTACTTTGGTTATTACCAGACACACAAGTTAAGTCCATTGCAACTGACATGTCTTATGTTCATCTGTTACTAAACTTGGGGAACTCTTCTGCATTATGGGCTTTTTTTTTCTCCTACTTGGTTTCATCAATAGGAAATAGTCATCAAAACAGAGTATTTCAGATTATACATTCAGAAGTATTTAAACTGGCTCTGCAGAACAAATTAGGAAGATCAGACATTTTAAAAATATCTTCTGTTTTGACAGTCTTGGTATCTGTACATACTGTGAATCAATTTCCAGACTTTATTCTAACTAGAGCGTTCTTTATGCAGCCTTAAAACAGAAGAGACAGATCACTGCATATACAAAAGTTAAAAGTAAGATTGAAAGATATTGTAGAAGATAGTTAGACAAATATCTGAACATGAGTAATTTGTAGAACAAAGACTTCAACTAAGAAATAATTCCAGCTAGAGACTTTCATATATTTTTCTACATATGAGCTGCACCTGCTATTAAATAAGATGGTTCTCGGATACCAAATTTCTGGTCCCAAGAAAGGTGTAGAAAACTTGACTGAGTCTGGAAGGAGAGAAGATAAAGTTCTGAAGTCTGAGGAAAGCTGGAATGTAGCGAAGAGAACACTAGGCTTTTAAATAACATCTTTGAGATGCTATTTTGGTTTCTTCCTTTAACACACCAACAAACTCTTACTTGAAAAACACTTTAAAAACTGGGTATCTAAAGTTAGGAAAAGACATCCATAGTTAAGCACATAAATAGGCAATCTGCTTTCCAAATGAATAAGCATGTCTAAATTAGAAAAAATCTTTGCAGTTATGTTATAAATACATTTGGGCTACCAAGGAATTTTCTAAATACCTGTTGATCCAAATGAGAGCTTAATGTATTAAAAACTGAAATCATTTAATGTTGAAAGCCATGAAAATATTTGTGCATCTTTTTATGATATCCTGTGAAATAATTAATGACTTGTAGTCTTGTAACAAATAATAATCCAGTTACAAGCTATTTTACAACTTATAAGTCTTTCTTGACTTCCTTAATAAGCACTATAAAATCATTATCTAATTTTGAATATATACATTTCTTTAAATAAATAGAGTTTTCTGGAGCAAAATTAGATTTTTCTTTTCATTTTTGCTCTTTTATTGAAGTGACTTATGCCCATCAGACTGTGAATTTACTTATAAGTGAGTCTACATTCTTTCTGCCTGATAAGATGGCCAAGAGGAACAAAACCTTTCCTTAAGGATAGTATTAATTACTGACTAATATTTAGATTTTTATTGCTTCCCCCATATGGACACAAAAACACAGATGCAAATTCATTAGCACCTCACTAGTGAGTGCTAAAATGTTTATTAGTTTTTCACAGTGACTATTTGGTGCTTATTCCAGTTAAGCACTGCTGCCTAAACATTCATTCTCTGGCTCATTAATCCACAGTGACAAGTCCCATTTCCTTCTCCTCCTTTTTGTCCTCCCCTCCATTCCCCCTCCCAAACTCACTTTTCCCTCACTGTCATTTGCAGAAGATGCTAGTTTTAAAGACAATGTCATAAATTTTGAAGAAAAGGGAGGTAATGCTTTCAGTGAGTATTTCTGTTGTCAAAAACAAATGCTTTAGCTCCTGAGAGTCTTTGAATACAGTAATTTATGTTCAGCCCTCCAAAACCATTACAAAGGCTGCAATAGTACAACTCACACTGTGTTGTTACCATGGCCTCTCCCAATAGCTAAAGGAATGTCAGGTGAGAGATGAGAAGGGATGTATTTGGGTCACCAAACTCACTCTGCTGCTATGGAACACAAACTAATGAAACTACAAAATGTAAAAAAAATAATCAACAAAAATTAGCATTACATCATGAAGTGTGTCCAAAGTGAGGCAAGAACAGGCAAACTGCGCAGAGTGGTTCATGTATTTATGTGTGGAGGGACTTAGGACTGAGATTCACAATTTCTATGTACACTGGCACTAAATTTGTATTGTTCCACAGCAGGAGCATGAGAAACATGCCCTCTGCTCCTCACGCAGGATTGAGAATTCACCCTGCATCCAGACATCCTAAAAGCTACATGTGGCAGAAGTCTGCATCTCTCCTAACATTTCCTTTACACAATTGCAAGGAGAAAGAAGTTAAAAAAAAAAAAAAAATAAGTGCAGTAGCTACGTGCATGATCATAAATTGCTCTAGCCTGTGTGCTTCCATGTCCCAGTAAGCTTCAGGGTTTCACCAGAGAATGCAAATTAAAACCGACTGCAACAGTTGGCTCTAGATTTTGTTGTCAGGGAGCAGTGTTCATTTTCCTCAGTGCCTGATTTCTGTTGCCTTTCTGCTTAAGAGAAAAAGAACAAAAGGAGATGAGGCAGATTGAGAGAGCATGGCATAAAAATTAAAATATGCTAAAATTATACCTTCTTCTTGCCATGAAGTGCAATAACCCCAGGATACTAAAAAGCTAGATCTAAAATAGCAGAAATGTGCTGTTCTGATCAGGGAATTAAAAAGGAACAGATAAAGGTACTGGCCAGCAGAGTGCAAGCATGTAACTGACCTGTCAAACTTGAATTTACATTTTAATTCTCATCCCTGTGCAAACTTCACTCAAAGCCATTGTGAAGCATTGTGGATCTGAGTCCTTCCTCAACATTATGCTGAAGAAACGCAAGTGGCCAGTATCTTTTCTTCCAGACATGATTGCTTTCTTAGAACAATTGCAACACCAGCACCCTGAGTGGCAGCGAGCCCCCACAGCAGCCTGCAGAAACAAAACCTTCAGCCCTCCTTAGCACTGCCCACAGGGATCCCATCCACATCTCCAGCTGAGCCCTCCACACTGGAGCTGTTTATGCCAGACCTGGGCCTCTGTCATGGGTGTCTGAGACAGAGAAGGGAGGACACAGGGGAATTCCACAAAGATTTCACACTAGCAGTTCAGGTTCACCTCTGGTTCTTGATAGACAATGGTTTGCTCTGGCTTTGGCTCGGGTTCAGGTTCATTTCAGTTCAGAGATTTTCAGTGATGCTTCTCAGACATCACCCACTGTCACAGGGTTACTGTGAGTGATTATTTTAGGTGGATTCTGGTGAAATATATCAATGCTCTCAAACACCACTGATCATCTGGCTCAGGTTCTTCTTCTGATTTGTACATTAAAGGAGCTGACATTTGTTTTGGCTTTTTTTCTTTTCTGCCAGAATTCAAGCTATCTCAAATAAGCTAGTTTTAGCAATATTCTTCTTTCTGCTCTCTGCTTGGATGGGGGCTTTATTTTCCATTGGTCTCAGTGGACTTTGATCCACACATTCCTATAGATACTGCTCTGAACATCCAATTCTTATTGTCATCAGAGTTTTGTGCAAGAACATGTATAGTTAGGTCAACAAGAGAGAAAAAACTAGATATTCTTCAGCCAGCTGTAGAGGAAAAGTTTGCCTGAAACCAACATTACACCAAATGGAGAGGTTTGGTAGATGTATTTAGATTCTCATGTGAAGAAATCAGTGGAATTCCTAGATTCTGGTGTGAAGAAATCATTGAAAGCTGCTCAAAAAACTGGCACTTTTTTTAGTTGGTTTTTTTTTTTTTTAAATTGTGAATATGAAGCGTCAACAATATGCTGCTTACACAGTACTGATACAATTTATGACCCAATACTGTAATCTCTACCATCAACTGCTATGGGACCTGCCTGAACAAAGAGTCTTTATTATGTATGGAGCATTTCATACAACCTGTGTCCCAAAACACTTGACAGAGTTAGATAAAACAGTCTCAGTAAATAACAGCAGAGAATAAATAAATTTAAAAGGTTTAGGCAAAGGAAAGTAGAAATAATTCAAACTCCTAGTCAGACATGCAGCACAGAATGAGGCAGTAAATGACACCACATATTTCTTTTGAAAATACATAGAACAGTGGTTTTCTTTATTTGGTTTGTGTGTTTTTTTTTTTTTTCATTTGCACTCTAAAACACTGACACTACTGCTCCAGAAAGCTAAAGAGAATTAGTGTCATGAACAGGAAGACTTGAGTCTAACAGGCAGCCACGCAGAGTGTTAAGCTTTCAGTCCAAGAAACCATCCAGTCCCGGTGTAACAAGATACCTAAACCAGTCCCTGTGATTAGAGTTATTCAACCATGGAAAGCCGGGCATGTATTTAAATACCTTACTGAATTGTGAAGATGATACTGAGGAAACTGCACATTAAGGGTGGAATTAATCTCACTGAACTATAGTTCTGTGTAAAAGTTAGATGTTCTGTTTAAGCTACCTTTTTAGCCAGGTAAGAAAGAGAGGTACCTGAAAGACATTCTTTCTTTCTTGAAGGGCATCTAAACAGGTGTGATGACCTACCCTAAAGATATGCTCACTTCTTTCCCTGGAATAGAAATAGAGCTCAGGTAATTAATTTAGTTTCCGTATCTGACTTTAACATGGCTAAAATCAAGGGAGATGGACACACATTCACTTTTTCTACATCTTTCACTGCAAGATAACTGCTTGAAAAATTTGTGGAGAGAGATTTGACATGGCTCAATGCACATGCCAGGGGTTTGCATTGCTACAGAATTTGAGAAATTTTTAATTCCTTCACCAGCGAGATTTTTCTCCATTAGCACCCAGGAGTAAGCTACAAGTTTGTTGAGTATGAAAATAAGATGCTGCACTTCAAAAACTCACAGTCAAACCATAGCGGTTGTGCGTCAAACCTGCAGCAATGAGAAACAATGCAAATGTCTGTGACTTAATACTGCTACAGGTCATACAGTGAGTTACCATATCTAGTCTGCCCTCAAAAATGACAGAGCACTGCTCTCTGAGTATGGAACAGCTTGTTCCACCTGCCACAAGATCAGCCTTGCAGCCTTGTACAGAAAACGGTCCAACATGATACCTTGGGTTTATCCTCATAAAACTGGTTTGCCTAATTCATACTGGCAGACACAATCTGAATTCAGCGAATCAGAAGATACATGAGATTTCATCAGCGGGATCATTTGAGCAGACCAACACAGGCACTACCAGCTCCTGTCAGCTGCTTCAGAGAACTGTTGGGGTAAAGGATGTAAGGACAGAGGCCAGCCAAAACCACTTGATTGCAAGTGCTGTATTGCACTTTATCAAAAAGGCATGTATAAGGAAACATTCTTAGAGCCTGGCCCATTCTTAGAGCCTGGTTTAACAGGTTCTCACAGGCAAACATGACATATGCAGGTTTTGCACTACACTTTACAGTTCTTTTTATAATAATTATAAATGCCTCATGTATACTGTAGATGTAACTTCATCTCAAAGATCTTAATAGCGATCGAACAACAAAATACAAACATTATACTTTGTCAGCATAAACAAGACAACAATTATATCAAATGTCCTACAGGCATTGCTCATTTGTGCTAATAATTCCTGCTTTGCAATCAAGCTGTGCAAGATGCCAAGTTAATTATTTGAAACACTTTTCACCACTTGGCATTTTTTTTGGACTGCAAGTGAGGAAGTGAGGAGAGGAACAAAGAGCAGAGAAATAAAAAATCCTTCACCATCAAATAATTGAGGCATATGACAGAAGAGGATTTAGGAGGAAAAAGCCCTAAGGAGATTTTGGGAGGTTTCAGTACTTTGTTCAATGGTCAACCAGCCAAAAATGAAATGGCTGAAAAACTGGAGACTGAATAGCTAGAGATAGACTGTTCATACAGAAACATTGCAATGTTAACTGCTAGAAGAAGCATAAATTATGCATTTCTGATGTGTCTCTATAGGCCTTGTAACCTTTTTTTCCCCTTAGGGTGCTCATTATCTGCAGGAGCAATTAACAGATAGTATCTAGCAGCTAGCGTGATTTCTTACCTTTAGAGTGATTTCAAATCAAATAAAAAGAAGTCTAATAGAGCTGAGGACTCCTGAGCTCTGAAGTTGTTTCTGAAGTATATTGGATAGAAATAATCATTACGTTGAAGGTACATGGTGCCAGTGAGCCTGTATGGTGTCTGGCTAGTTTTGCTTGCTGAATCTTTTATGTTTCGGCTAGATATTGTTGCTACCATGAGAGATTATGCAAGTGACACAAATAATTGAAAACGCCTTCATTAATTCTGAAAGGAAAGGCCTAACTTTCCTTACTTCAGCAACTTTAAGCTGATTAATCAAAAGATCAGATTTTTCAACAAGCAAGAATAAATTAAAGACAAAGGAGGTTAAAAAAGCACACTTAAGATTGGTCTCGAAAAAAAAAGTTCTGATGACTATCAATCTGCTTAACTGCCCAGATTCACTGGAAATTCTTCAACACTTCAGATGTATGAATAGCTTAGTTAAAAATAACTAATCAAGTGCAAAAAACAAAATTCTAAGATAAAATTTGTACAAATTTAATTATTTCAAGTTTTTAAAAAATCTAAATGAAATGTTTCTTATATGAAAGAGTAGATTGTTGAATATTAATCAGTCCTGTGTTATGATACCTCTAGAGCTGTCCTGTTGCAATATGGAAATCTGTGACAGTGTTTAATATATGGAGCCCGGCACAGTCCTACATATTCTTCTAGTACTAGATGTGATGCGCTATCTTTTTTTAGCAGTAACACACTTTATTTTCAGTTCTTTCCTACTGCATGAAAATCATTCCAGATGCTACCACCTGAAATACCTTAAAAAAGCCACATAAGTTTAAAAAACAATTATTAAGTTTCTGGTTTAAAATACAAAAACGAAAACAAACAAACAAACAGAACTTTAAAATATGTGCCAAAATGTTTATTACTGCTATATCCCTTTAACCCATGCAAGCCACCAGTGTCTAATAGCATCTTCTTACTGTTTCATCACAACTGTTTCATCATGAGTCTGGAAACGGGATTTGTGTAGACTCCTACACCGTACAGACCTACTGATTTCACTGAGGATCCAGGTTTAGTCAGAGATCTGACTTCCATTACAAGACTGAAGTTTTAAGTCTCAAGTTCTTGGGACTGAGAATATTTTTCTCTGTAAACTACAAAGTCTTGAATGTTTGAAAATAATATGCTTGCAGAAACCCTTGATTTTATAATAGTTTCATGACAATCTGTTAATGAACTACACAATTCAAAACTTTCTATAGTATTACATCAAAAATAAAAATAATTACTGTAACTACTGATATCAGGTTTTTAAAATAATCTAATTGCATCTAAATACATTGGGAATAGAATAAAAATGCTTACTTGGAAAAATATTGGAGTCATTCAGTTACCTTGAAGTTTATCATCACCCGCATTGTGGCCAGGATTTCACTCCAGGGAGAAGTTGAGACTGATAAAACCAGATAAGAGTTGAGACTGGATGGGTAGCAACAGGATTCTATTTTTCTTCAAATTATAAGAAAACAGCTATTGAGTTTAAAAGTGTGTTCAATTTATGCTAAAAAAGTCCAATTTCATCTTACATGTAGAAACACCAGTATATTGACTTTTTTTAATGTGTAAAAAGATAACTAGATTTCAGAAGCAGAATATGAGAAGATACTATTGAGCTTGTACAAAGGGGATATATTTTGGTAGACTGGTTAGGATTTAGCACAAGAAAGCCAATAATCTGACTCTGGATGTTGCTATCCCCTGCTACAGGAGTTAGAGAAAGTAGATCAAGAAGGAGGGCAGTTAGAAGGTCTCAACTTTGGTCTTGGAGAATTTCAATTACTCAGATATTGATTAGGATGACAATTACACAAAAGCTGTCGAGAGGAATACATTTGTAAAAGTTGACCAGGATTGCTTCCTTTAGCCATTGTTGTGATGACTACATAATGAGAGCTTATTTAAAAACTTGTTCTAATAGTTGTGAGCTCTGATAAATAAGTAGAGTTCAGGAAACATCAAGACCTTTCTAGAATCTGCTGAAATCTGCCTTGTGGTGGGAAAACCCAGCACTGTTTCCCTATCACAACTGCAACCATTCCTTCCAGAAACTCCCTGTCATCTTGCTTGTGACAAATGACCATATGATTTCCAAAGATTTTTGTCCCTCCTACATTATCTCAGAATGTCTCTACCCTGACTAAACTCCTTAAAAACTCAGGTTTATTTCACAGACATGCTGCCAACAGAGGCTCACAAAGACAAATGTATCTGCACTTGTGTGTGTATAAATACTAAGTCATCATACTAATATTAGAAGGTTTTTTGGATGCAATGCTTTATATTCTTCAAGAGACTCGTAAGTGGAGCATCCTCAAAAATTGCCATAACAGCAGTTAAATTTCCTGTATGGTATGGATTTGAAATTATAGAATCATAGCCTTTGCCAAATAGGTCAATAGAAATTAAATTGTAATCAGTTAGAATATGATCCACCTCTACTATTGAACTGTTTACTCATTGTACCTCATCATTATCACAACAAGGATCTTCAGGAGTTTCATCAAGCTGGGTAATTTTTCTAGGCAAAGGATCTCAGGTCATATTTGCAATCAATCCCATGGATTTTTCTAATGCTTGAACCATGTATTAATTTATAATTCATCCAAGGTTTTGTGCTACCTTCAGAAACGCAGGCTCAAAGCCTCACTAATACAGCATATTTATATCTTCACTTTTGGGAAGTGGAATGTGAAAAGGCTGGTATTACATCTAACACTGCTGTTTATCTCACATCTCTGTGCCCCACATTAGCCAAAAGGTGATTCCTCTGCAATTAAAATGGAATTTCATCTGTTTTCAGCCTGTCTTTCCTGCAGCTTTTCTGACAAAATCTGTAATGAGCAGTTTGTGTCCAGCTAGTTCAGTTATGTGCGGAATCAAGAAATTTCAGCTTTTCCCCAGTAAATCAGGGATGCTGTTGTTTTTCAGCTGCTGTGCGTGCACGTTCAGTCTGAAATGGAATTTTCTGCAGAGGGTAGAACAAGGTCTCCCTGGCAGGTCAGATCTATTCTGGGGAAGTTTGAAAGCTGCAAAATGTTTGTGAGCACAAGGATCTCCTAAAATACATTGGCATAGCTCGGGGGTACAATTCAAAAATAAGGAAAGTGAGCTGTGAGGTATGATTTCCCACTCCTTCAGGCCACGTAGAATTTTGTGTGAGAGAAAGCAGCAGTCTCCTCGTGCCTGCTGGAAGGAGCAGCCCAGAAAAAAAAAAAAAATCCTTCTCTGTGCTTCATTCACGGGAAAGAGAGCGAGCGGCACTATTCTGCTGGCAGATCACGGCTTGCTTTCGGTGTCAAAATGTACGGGCAAGCCTTCATAGCTGGCTTAGGCTTCCTTCACTCGGTGGAAGTTTGAGGTTGAGCGGGCGGGGCGGGGCGGGGTGCGGGGTGCGGGGTGCGGTGCGATGCGGTGCCCGCAGCAGCCCCGCAGTGCCACCTAGTGCGAGCGGGGCCGGCGGAGCGCTCGGGCAGCCCCGCCTCGGGAGGCGCAGCGGGGAGAGCATCGCGCAGATCGGATTTTTTAGGGGGTTCCCTTTCGGAGAGAAGAGCGCTTCTTCGTCTGCGTCTGCTGCGGGACGGTGGCCTCGTGGGCATCCACGGTGCGAAGTTGTCGCTGTGGTTGCACCGCTTCTGGGGGCGGCTGTAGCTGTTTGCTCTGAAGAGCATGAAGGAGGGAGAGAATGACTCCAGCAGTTTTAAGCACCTTCCTGAGAGAGCTGCTGGGGAACATCAGGCTTGCTCTTGCAGGAAAGGCGTGGAAGTGCTTTGGTGGTGTTCTTCGGGATGGCGGGAGGTTGAATAGATGCCACTGGGCATATAATCTAGTTTAGGAAGCTAATCAAAGTGAAGGAATCCAGGTCAAACTTCACCCCTTGCATCTGTGGTAGTAAATATACTACCAGAGACCCACAGCACAGAGGGATGAAGGGGAAGTTGAAAGCAGTTGGAAACAAAAAAAATGAACAGGAAGCTCTAGCAAAGGACTAGTCCTGCAGGCTTGCAGTTGTCGCGCTACTTCGCTCATCCTGCATGCTCCTTCAGCTTTCTTTTTGGGGCTGGTAATACATGGTGTGCATATAAAACAATTCCAAGCTGCTCAAAGAAAGCATAGCAAGGCACATTTGTTACATTGCTTGGAAAAAAAAACAACAAACAAACTCTGCACATAATAAATTGTCAGTGCATCAAAATTCATACCTGTTGTTTAGAACAGATCTACACACATTTATTACCAGTTTTAAATACTTTATAATATCAAATGTAGCTTTATCCAATCCCAGAGGGACTCCCCTGCAGAAAAAGGGAAATATATTGCATCAGTATTTCATTACACAGTCCACTGATCACAAAACACATCCACTCTAGGTTTACTCCAGAGTCCCTACCCAACACGCTGTTCACTTGGAACAAATGCAAGCTCCAGAGTCTCAGAAAAAGGAGTTAAAACCAGTCTTTCAATGTAGCATCTTGTTCCCTGTAGATAATTAGCACACTTCACAAAGCCCTGATTAAAGTTGTCTTCTTCTTTTTTTTTTTTCCCTTTTTCTTCTGTTAATCTTGTCCTGTCATCTGATGGTCCAGACACTGTAAAAATGAAAATGCATTCATTGAGTTAATGATTTTGTAGACTGAGTTTTGATGTGTCCCATATTTTCTAGCTTCCTTAATAACTACCTTAAGAAATAGCTGGTGTCTGCCATGTTTGCGTTTTAGAATATGGGAACCTCCAGCTCCCATATAACAAGCTGAGAGTAAGTGGTCTGGAAGTACACTGGCAGGGTATTCCCTCAGCCCCAGAGGTGCCATCTGATGTGTTTAAACTTCTTTATGTTCACTTTATGATGTTAATATGGGGAAGAGAAGATGAGGGTGCAAGAGTCAAGCAAGTCAACTACTTTAAAAATGGCAATTTAATACAGCAAGGCACTGGTTCCTGAAATGAGTATGGTTTTATGCTTCCAAATATGACCTATTTAGTCAGTTAAAAGATCATGATGTCTACAGTAATGGACAGCTAGAGTGATATAAAATCTGTTCTCTGCATCCTGCACAAAGTAGGTATGAAATATGATTAAACCAAAATAGTATCTTTTAAATACCCACTTTACAGAGACATAAGCCACTTCAAGAGGTGCAAAGCAATGAGAAATGAAGCTCCCAGTAACAGAGAGAGCAGTGGTATGTGGGAACACTACACTATTCAGCAATAAAATGGTTACACAATGCAAATTGTTCACTTTAACATTCAAGTTGCCTACTCTTGCTTCTGGTTGCATAACAAACTCAAGCTCAAAAACTGTTTGCTTTCCACACTCAAGCAGTGTTCAGCTAAAAGATCTCTATTGTTCAGACTGCTTCAGGAAATTTGGAGTGCTTAATGCTGTTAAATCAAAATTCTAGTTCTCTGGTTTGATTGAAACTGTATGATTTCAGAGCAGAACAGAGTATTTGTGTCAAGTTAATACTTAAAAGCATCCTGTTTTTTTCTCACAAGTGGTGTCTACTATAGCTACAATTTCAACAGTGTCTCTTTCATGATATCTTGTCTTTTGAAGCAGAAATTCAAAGTGTGACTGAGAACATAAAGACGAGAAACTGGAAAAAGAGGGTGTACCAGAACAGTCTTTATGGAAAAGTACCAGAAAGCCAAAGAAGTTTTAAGCAAGGAGGATTCTGTCAAGACACATATAGGAGTATATAGAAATTATCGTAAGGATTTCTTTGCTTCTCTTTAGTCAGTATTTTGTATTGAGATAGCATTTATAACTACTTGGCAAACTTGCCAAATTGTGCTATGTGCCATCCTACATGTACTGAAAACAATAACACATAGTGAGTTTAAATATGTGGAGGTGAAAATAGAAACACAAAAAAATGGAAAGAGAAGAAAAACAGTCTGTTTGCTACCACTGAATATAATAAACAGTTTCATAGGTTGCCTTACCTATCACATGGAGATGTGAGGAAGCACAAAAAAGAGGATAACAAAAAAGAGGATGGTTTTGTTATGAATCCACGTATTTTATTGAAGTTCTTGCTGTAAGTGAAAGAGACCAGAGAGACTACAAAAGAGCAGAAAGATGTGGGCTGATGGACAATGAGGAGCTGTATTTTGGGGAAAGCAGAGGCAGAGAGGCAGTAGATGAGATAATCATGATGACAGTTATGAGGAGGATGTGACAGGTTTTGTCCTGAACAAGATGGTAAGTTCATTGGTGTAGGGAGCAGAGTATTTGGGGTTTGCAGTTAGTATAAGTACAATGGCTTTACTGAAAAAGACTGCAAGCTATATTACCATCTGCCCTCTTTTCTGGTGGCTACTGCTGGCTAGCGAGGTAGACTGCTTGATCACAGCTTAATAGGATCAGGATAAATGAACAAATGTGAAGAGCCACTTAGAGACTCAACACTGCAAGAGCTGAAGAGGTCAGTGCAAGATCAAGTGCCATGGAGTACCTCCCTCTGGCATGAGTACTGGCACAAGGGCACCTCTCCCAGATTTGCATTTATTTATACAACCTCAACAGCCTTAGATTTCCCTTAATCATACCTTGGTAACACAAACAATTTTGATTCTGTAAGCAAAGCTTAAGACATCATCCCCATCCAGACACCTATGAACTAGATGCTGCTTGTTGCTACATCACAGCTGGGTCACAAATATGAAGCTAGTTCTACAATATTCCTCTAACTGGCAGCATGGCTTTGAAATAAGCATCCACTCTTGTCTTTGTGTTCCTCAATTTCCCTTTGTCCTAGTTGTGTGAGTGTCACAGTGTAAGGTAGCCATCAGTCTAACAGAAGGCACTCCTTTGCACTTTCTGTGTTTGAAGCCCTGCTGCGCTGCATTCAGGATGGGAGAAGGACTAAGAAATGCTCTACCTAAAAAACACGTCATCTACCTAAAAACAGTGAGCAGCGATTCCCCATTCTAATAATTTTACAACAGCTGCCTTTCCTGGTGCTCTCTGTCTCTTTTTGCTGGGCTGCCTATTATAATTGTAGAGGATGATGCTGGTAGAATGGAAAAGACAAGCTGGGAGCTATTTCTGGGCACTTAACATGGGAAAATGGGTGTATCACTGATGGTGTGTAAGCTAAAGTGCTAGTTGATTGGACAAGCTTAAAAAATACAAAAGGGACAGGGTGACCATGCTTGAATGTGATACACAAAGCATTGAGAAGCTGCAGGTCATGCTTAGGGATGAGAAAAACCAAGACTGAAACAGGGCCATACATGGACAGGAATCATCCACGTGGAGGGCCAGAAATTTATCCATTAGGAGAGAGTCAGAAAATGAGATTTCTAAATCAAGAAAAGGCTAAAGAATCACCAAATGATTTGGTTTTGAGAACCAGAATATGGCAGGTATCTATCAACAGAAAGTAGCAAGAGTTATTCATGGCTGGAAATTAGGAGATGAATGGGATAGAAATACTAAAGATTAGCTTTAGTCTAACATGGTGACAGTGAAGCAAATGACAGAAAGTACTTAGGAGGAAGAAAACCCTAAGGAGATTTTTGAAGGTTTTGTGCAGTATAGTGCAGCGCCTTCCAAGCTGAAGGGTCTGGAAGGTTGGAGGCTGATGAGAGGAAGACTGTTCACAGAGAAAGATCTGTTTAGTACAACATCAAGTAGTACAGTTGTTCGGCTGCAGCTGACACAGCTCTGTTGGGACCAGACACTGTACTACAAAGGCAACTGAAAATATATCTGAACACTGATAGGAGGTTAGAGCACTGTTGACCAAAGATCTTCATTTCATTCATTGGACCCAGGCACCAGCCAGCTATGCTGTACCACTGGATCTGCCATCTACGAGGTGGTAGATTATCCCTACTGATACCAGTCATACAGAGTTAAAACACCTCCTGAGGCTTGGAAAGAAATGGCTGAACACAAGTCAGGCTGAGAGAGGGATTGTGCCAATTCTAGTTTGCTACAATGTATTGTAATATTATTGTACAGTGCACTATCAAGGAGAGGAGAAAAGGATCCAGAACCAAGCAGAGGAACATCAACTCTAGATACTCAGAAACATGCATGAATCTCCTAGGGGATTTGTAAATCCACGGTTGTAGGTTTGCATGCCTTAGATAGCTGAAAAACTAAATAAAAAACAAGGGTCCAAAATTCCTTCCCAAAATAGTTAGGAGAAGAAACAAATGGCAAATCACAAAATCACAGACTAGATGAGAGTGGAAGAGAGCTCTAGGGATCATTTAGTCAAACCCTCTTACTCAAAGCAGGGCCATCACTGGCAGCCCTGGACCAAGTCCAGACAGATTTTGAGTTATTTATGTACATTAATAAGATCCTCCTTCAAGCCTTCTATTTATCAAAATCCTTTCTGCAGAAAACCTTATAAGATTGCCATAAGTCTGCATAAATTCTTAATAAAAAAGAGCCAGCAAGTGAGGAAAGGTAAGACTGTTGGGTTAAAAGAGGAAGACAAGAGTTCTTTGCCAAGACAGCCCTTGCTCCTGTACCTTTGAGCTGGATAGAAGGATGTAGACAGGTCCTTCTACAAAAGAGGAAACCGTGCTTACTTGTCTGGCTGTGGGATCTGCATTTTACAAACCATGTTTCAATAAGACTTCCCTCTCTGTTCAACAGCATCATGTTCAGGCTCCAGCCCAATGATCCCTGGGAGATGGAGGTCAGATTAACTAACACTGTGGGCAGAAAGCAGCAGGACTGCTGGGCCAGTGATGGATGAGCAGTTGTATATGTGTCCAGTGCCACCACCAGGATTTCGCATGTTAGGGAAGGAAACTGTGGAAAAGCACATGCAAAAGAAAGTGTTACATTAAAAACTGCTTCCATGCAGATGACCATCATAAATTATTTTAATAGCTAATTTTGACATTGAAAAAGGAAGCTTCAGAAAAATATTTACTGTTATAATGACTATAACGCAATGTATGGAAATCTGTGCAATATGACATTTCTTTACAGCTTTTCCATAAAATTTTTCCTGAATTGAAAAACAGGTGATGTGTTCCTATGCCATTACAGTTTGCTTAAGAAAAAAATCATAGGTCATAACTAGCTTATATTGCAGTAGTAGAGAAAATTAATTTCCTTTTCTTAAGTTTTTTTTTTAGCTTTCCTAATCCACTGTCTGGAACACAGTTTGCAGATGATGCCTGTTTTTTCTGCCACATCATGGACAACCAGTGTCCTGGATTGGGCAGCACCCCAGCCTGGTTCTAGGAGTCATTGCCAGAACATGACTTCAGAAGCAGAAAATAATATTAGAATTGCTGTGAATTAAATACAAAATGGAGTAAAATTGTAGTATGTCCAAACTTAATTTCACAACGATTATTGAAAAATAAAGATACTATGTCCGGTCCAATAAATATGCTCGTTCTGAGAAGTAGAATTTTCACATAAGGAAGGACATTCATTTTCTGTCCTTTATGCTTGTGTCTTTACAGCAGTTTGGAACTGGAGTGAAAATTTATTTCTGTCTTTAGGTATTCAAGTTTTTTGTCTCTGTTGAAAAAATTATTTCAGATGGATCTGTGCAAGATTTTTCTATGGAGTCATCAAAATAAGTTGGCTATGTTGATTCATGTTACAATCACAAAAGTAAAAGGTTGGTTAGGAAATACAGCTTTTCTGAGGTTTTCTACAGTTTTAAATTTTGGGATGTAATTGAAGACAATTTTGGTTAAAGCTATATTTCAGTGTTAAAATTTGCATCCCTCTATATATTTTTCTTTTCTGTTAATAAAATAATATTTTAAATAGATATGTGTTTCCATGCATGATAGAAAAATATGCATTCTTTACACTTTGGTAAAAGTTTTATGAGGCTGGGACAAAATCCTAGTGTAGTGGGTTGACCCTGGCCAGCAGCCAAGTACCTACACAATCATTTACTCACTCCTTCTCCCTCCTCCCGGAGTACAGGGGAAGAGAATAGGAGGGGTAAAATGAAGAAAACTGCTGACAGTTGATATAAAGACAGCTTAATAAGTTAAGGAAAGTGAAAAAGACTATACTAGTGATGCAAAGGCAATCACTCACCAGCTTTCAAAAGCAGACTGATGCCCTCATTCACTGAGCAATGATCATGGTCACCTTGGAGGCCAAAATTCCCAACTTCCTTCTTCCTCTCCCACAGTTTTTGTTGCTGAACATGACACTAGAGGGTATGGACTATCCCTTTGGCAGGTTCAGGTCAGCTATTCTAGTTGTGTCGCCTTTCAGCTTCTTGTGGACCCTTAACCTGCGCAATGGGGGAGGAGAGAGGGGCAGCAGAACAGGAAAAAGAGGAAGCTTTGGTGCTGTGGAAGCACTGTTCAGCACTACCCAAAACATCAGAGTGTTATCAACATAACCACAAATCCAAAAGGCAGTGCCAAACGGGCTGATATGAAGAGACCACCTCCAGCTCAACCAGATCCAGTACTCCCCCTTTCACTGACCTGAGAATGGAAGGGGTTGTTACTGCCTCTTCCACAGTCTGCAATGCCTCTTGGTGACACTGACTCTGAAGTTACACTCTAGGACTGAAAAGTTCATTAGCCTTCATTTCTGATCTCATCCATTGGCTCAGTGAAAAGAGGGAGACCAGTGGAGGTAGACAGGAGCATAGAAGGTGCAAAGAAATTTTACATTAATTTTAAATGCTTTGTAGCATATAAATTCTGTTTTACTGATCTGATAACTATGTCAGTTATCAATGAATGATGTTTTTGAACTGTGCCACAGTCATGCACACTGCTCGCTGATAGTGTCAGGCTAATGAGACAAGCAATTTTTCTCTTGATGCTTTTACCAGTGCCAAAGTGAGGTGTTAAGGAAGAGTGTGTTTCTTGGGGGAAAAAAAAAAAAAAAAAGTAATGAGATTGGCTTACAGCTCATGAGGCATTTTTAATTACATTCATTTTGCTTATTGTGTCACTCTTAGAGTGAAGCTGATAACTTCAAATTTGTCCATGGTCATCTTGGGTTCAAACTTCGACACTAAGTCAACCCCTATGAGTGTAAGTGGCCTTCCCTGTCCATTGCTTTGAGGCTGCTCTCTTTTCCTTTGCTTAAGTGGGAATCTGCCTTGCTACCTTATTGCATCCCACAGCCTGTACAGAAATCTGTCCAAATAATTCTTTTTGCTGCTTCTCCATTGGTCCTGAGGAGTACTCTCCCAGGCAATGGCTAGGCTACCTGGGGAATTAGCACAGTCCCAGGACCTGCTTCCACAGGGTAGTTCGGATGACAGCTGCTTGTCTGAGTTTGCCATTTTGGGGAGATGGGGGTGAAGTAGAAAGATTATAACTATAGGGATGCAAATGACATTTTCCTCAGGACCAGACAACAACTCTTGGCCCGTTTTATTCACCGGTCTAGACATACTCCTGCACTTCATCAAGTTGGTTTTTTTCTACTTCTTATTGCCTTATATCCATCACCATTCTCACTGTCCATTTTCTTGTTCCTTGACATCATCAGTCCCATCTTCTCTACAGTCGTTTGTGTAACCCACATTCTCTAAGGCCTTTCTTTCTGTCTCCCTGGAAACGATGGGAACACATGCCCATTTTATTAGGGCAGCAACATGCACTGCCAGCAGTGTCCACATCTTACCTGCTCTTAGCCAGGACTATTCTGAAAATGGGACATTTTGCAAGACTGAAACAGAAATATTGTTTGACTCTAAGATTTGGCAAATTAAAATATATCTCATGATAAAACCAGAGAAGCTGGCCATGCTGTCAACTGGGGGCTCTCGCCAGCAAGTACCTATAGGTAAGGTGGCAGCTTGTCTCATCACCATAATACCCACAGAAGCACCTCTCAAGAGGAATGTCCAGGATGTGACATCCCTTCAGACCCCCATGCTGTGAATTGTCACCTTGTTCTGATGACGCCTGTGTTGGATAGCTTTGTGTTAAGGAAGAAATATGGAAAACCAGCAAAAGGCAGGTCCATATTGACACAAGTAGGTGCCGGGATGGAGCCCCAGGAGGCTGACCACAGGTTTCTGTGAGGAACAGTGGCACCGAAGGCACGTTTAATCCCCGGGACAGGATTCAAAGGGGAGAGGGGGACAAGGGTGCAGTGGTACCAGAGGCCAGGAGAGGGAGCCTGAGCCCAGGAGAAGGACAGGAAGCTGGGAAAAATCCTCCTCACCTATTTCCATGGTGGTGGCATTGATGGGGCACGTGGTGGGGGCAGCAGCAGGGTTGGAGTCGGGTCATTCCTGCAGGGAAGTAGCGTGTCTGTGTGTAACCTTCCACCCTTACCTACCAGCCATGTCGGCAGGCTGCAGCCTCTCACCTAAACCCAGAAACATTTGATTTTCAGTGGTCTCATCAGCGATACAACTGTAAGGGGGTTTTACATTTGGGCTGTTAACTACTGTGACCCTTTTGCTCTGTGAATGTCAGGTGTGCTGTGCTGGAGTGCATGCAAAAGAGTATACCTACTGAAAATTTTCAATCTAAATAGTTTATATATATATATATATATATATATACACACACATGCAATTAATTGTAACAATGACTATATAAATCTGTTTTTATCCAATCCTGTGATTCACCAGACATGCATCCTCAGTTTCCTGCTGGCACACACAGCTGTAATCAAAATGACAGCCACTCTTTGCCCACCTTTATAAAGGGGAAAATATTGCAGGCTGTGGATATATGTAATTTCTAAACTGAAATTTTTAATTCAGTGTACCCTAGCTGTGAAATAATGCTTAAACAGTTCATGGATTGAAAATAGCATGCAGACTGTGGTAACTTTTGAAAAATCAGATCAAGACCGAGGAAGAGCAATTTATTCTTTTGTTTTGTATTTGTCTTAAGCCAAAGTGTTCTCAGTGGATACATTTTCAAGTGTTTAAACTAAGTCCAGGCCAAGTACCGCTTTTGAAAATTCTGATTTGGTTTTCAAAACAGGTATTGTCCTTTTGTCAAATCTATTTCAAGACCGGAAATGTTCATACACTGATCTCTGAAACCACTTTACCTTCCTCAGTCATCCTACCATTCTCCTTCTTGAACCCTCAGTGATAGTACCTTTTTCCTGGTATCAACATGTGGTCCTTTTAAAACTATGAACAGATTCAAAATCAGTTTTAGTGGTGCCTGGGTGAGGGTAGAAGAGGGTTGACCAAAGTAAAAATAGTCCTAGGACCAATCGGAGAGTACGAGTGTTTTCTAATCCTCTTGTCTTGCCACAGACCGCTTACAAGAGAGCCATCACCCAAGTTCTACATGCTTTTCCTAAGCACTATTGTAACACCACCCCCAATAATGAGTTTGACCTCCCTTCAGTAGCCCTTGTGATGGTGATGATGGTGGTGAAGCTGTGACTTGTCTGCCAGCAGTGGTAGGAGTGAGCTCGGCACGAGGTACCTGCCAGAGCCCCCCTGCCTCTGAGGCAGGCCCCTGACACTGAGCAGACTGGAAGGAGCAGCTCTAAACCTGTGTGGAATGTTTTAGCAGCATGGTTAAAAAGTAAAATCATTCTGCTTTGTTTTGGGGGACTAGGAGTCATGATACTTAATACAGTATTTCACATTTATTGTTACTGAATAGCCCCAGTCAAAATCAGATTTATTACCAGCAGACTGGGAAATCAAGGAAAGAAGATGTGGAGTATAGGAATAATTCACCTTTCAGAGATGCCCTTCTAAACACAGAGAATCATTCTGAGTTGAAGACCGAGTGCACAGAAATGGGTTGGGTTGCTCTTGGCCTTTGCAGAAGCCATGTGAGGTCAGTGTGAGGCACAGAATCATTTGGTAGCTGATCACGTATGATGGCTTCACTTATTTCTTCTTGATGTAACTTAAGCTGATGAGGAATGTATTGCAAAAAGTTGGATATCAGCCTTGGAGCAATGCCTCTCTGCTGAATTTCCCAGGGTTTCTATGACTTTGATTTTTGGGTTTTTTTCTCCAGAAATTACAATTTTCCCCATTCCATGCCTTCCCATCACACAGCAGGCACAAGGATCAACTGGATGAAATTCCTGTCCTTTGTGTTGGGTCACCTTTGAAAAGTAGTGACAGCAAAGTTTCTAGGAGACTAATGCACTCAGGATTTTTCTTTAATGTCATTTTAATTTAAGCTCTCTTTCCTGTCTACCATGTCCTGTAGAGCAAACCTAAAAAAACCCAAACTTGCAATTTGCCCAGAAGGGGCATTCTCAGTTGAAAACATGTATTTAAGTGTTTTGGGATTATGATGAACTGTGAAGATAAAAGCAGACAAGTGTGTACTTAATGTTTCCATTATATTGTTCTCTTTAAATTAAAGCTTGATGAGAATCAATATCCTTGCCCTTGTAAGAAGAAAGACAGTACTTCACCCGGAAGAGTGAAAGTAGTCAATACCATCAAATTGGAAAAGTTAAGAGATGGAGTATGTATGTAAGAAATCCTACACCTAAGGCAAAGGTCCACCCACTGTCTGAACATGGATAAAGATGTGATTTTTCACCCCTGCTACTTTATTGAAAGGATGTAAGACACTTTCATAGGAAGGCAGGCTGAACTAGCTTTAGTGTCCAAAAGTGACAGAGAGAAAATGAGCAAAGTGTATCTCTGCAGCAAAAAGGAAGAGAGAATTACGTAAGTTATCTTTCTCCATTAAATTAAACTTCCACTTTTTTTTTCTTGATTGACAAAATTCTGCAATTTGCCAGATTTTAAGCTGGTATTTCTTCATGCTACAGTGCAATGGTATCTGGTTGTCTCAATATGTCTATTTTAAAAATGTCTGCCAAGTAGATTTGAATCTCCTTTTAATACAAATACGTCCAGCTGAATCAGAAGCATCTCTACAGGATGTTACATTTCACTTGATAACATATTCTCTAAATTCATTTTCTTAGTCTTAGACAGAATGTAGAAAAGTAAATCTCAGATTTTTTTCTTGTTATTAATGTTCCAACTGCTCTGTTAAATTGAAACAAAAAATCAAGTGATTAATGTTTTAAACTCCCAATGAGTTATGGCATCTTAAGAAGAAATTACGACTGTTTAAATTAACAAAAAAGAAGATGGTAATAGCTGTTTCTATGGTGGTGCACGGGGTGAAAGTTGCTGTATTTATCACAGAATAAAGTTCAAAGGTGTTTTTCGAGAGCCTGGGGAAAAAAAGAAAAGTATCTTAAAGCTTGTCCACGATGCAGTTTCCATGCTATCATGCCATACAGTATTTTGAGTGTATTTTGTTATGGATTTGCTTTAGGAGATGCAGTGAACCACATGATAAATTTTCCACACTTTGCTATACTAACCATAAGTTTGCCTCCAGAAAGTATACTATGCAGATCAGGCTGAACTTTGTATGCCTCGGTGTGACTGCTAATATGAGTCTTTCCTTTTCATATTTTAATTTTTCTATTACAACTTGGAAATTATGGTTATAACGTTAAAGCCATTTTTCTTTTTTATTCCATGATAATCCCTTGAATTATGCATTGAAACAAAGTTAGTTTAGTTAGTTCTGTTAAATATTTCTTTAGTCAATACACATAATCAGATACCATGTTCTAGTACTCCTGTGAGATCTCTCCAACCCCTCATCTCTCCTCTTGCTATGCTTTCTCTTTTATTTAATTTTACTGCTTTTCTACTTGTCTTCCTTCTTTGCCATCTTTTACTTCTGCTTTCTGTGTTTCTCTTCTTCTTCTACTCCTTTCTCTTTTCCCCTTCATATTTTTTCTGTGTCCATATTCCTTTCCATTGGCCTTTTGCATTCTCTATGGTCTTCCCTTTCTTTCCCTGCTTTCTGTCTTGTTCTCCTTTTCTCAAGTTCTCTTTCTCTTTTTCTGTTCATACAAGGTGAAATTATGAGATGATAAGAGATAGATATCACCATCTTTCACAGTGACTCCATTCCAATTGCAAACACTGCCTACCATGGTAAAGCTGATACTCATGTTTTTATACAGATAGCACTAACACTGTTAAGTTAAGAAATAATACTGGTACTAAGGTAGGTTGTAACTGATGGTTCACAGGCAGGTGAAAAAACAGCTTCTCTGACCCAGTAATCTTATTTAGCAGTAAAAGATTATGAAAGATAAGCTTAGAAAAGCATGGGACATGGTGCCCTTAATACGTGGGTTTTCTTTGTGATTCCATCATGGATTTAACATGTGATCCTGGGCAAGCCATTCCGTCTCAGTACATCTGTTTCTTCATCTGAAAAGGTGAGGATCATGCATGCCTGCCTTACAATATAATGTGAAAAGAAAATCACTAATTCATGTCTCAAGCTTAAATCCTGGGTTTTATCTCTTGATGTACAATGTACACAAGCACAACAGGCCTTATATATTTCCTATATATTTCAGGCCTATATATTTCCTTATATATCCAAAATAGTCTTATGCACATGTAGTACTGCAGTCACTCAGTGTATCTGTAGAGATCAACTTCACTGACTGTCTGATTTCATATAATCAGTGCTGCATAATCTGAACCTCTCCACAACCTTAGAACCAGTTCTGGCCCTCTAAAAGCTTCTTAAAACGTTTAACTCCTTGCAACTTTGAGACAGCTAAGAAACGTGTGCAGCACAGTAACAAACATTTTGTACAGAGGACTTTTTGCATGGGCTAAACCTCAGAAGCAGTGTTATCTTTGCATACTCGCAGATACAAATACACAGAAATGTAGAGAGAGGGATAAACACCATCTCTGGTAGCGAAGTTCTTTCTCTTGCATATCCAGTAGTTTTTAGAGTGTGATACCACAGTATTCCTTTCTCGTGTGTTTTTAAGGGGTTAAAACACTGCTTCCTTTGCTGATATAATATGCCCCAACTGCTTGATCCGGCAGATAAATAGCACACTTTCATATATTTTGGGTCGATAGCAGAGCCAGTTCAGACATTCCTTGATTTTGGTGTGAATCATAGTCACTGAGGTTGGAAGTGACCTCTGCTCAAGGTAGGAGCTGCAGTATGGTCACACCAGGCTGCTCATGACCTTATTCCATCAGATCTTGAGCATTTCTAAAGATGGGAACTGCAAAACCACTGTGGACCCTGTGCTGCTGCCTCATTGTCCTCATGGACAGATTTTTTGTTCTGTTCAGTTTGAACCTCCCTTGTTTCAACTCGAGCCTATTGCCTTCATCTTCCCAACTTGTACATCTGTGAAGAGCTTGGCTCCATCTTACTGATGATTTTGAAGGTTTTCCAGGCTGAACAAGCCCTGCTCCTGCAGCATCTTCTCACAGGGCAAGAGCTCTTGACCCTGACCATCTCAGTGACCTTCTGCTGACCTCACTCCAGTTGATTGATGCATTTTTTATATTGGGGGTCCAAAACTGGATGCAGTGTGTACATGTGCCCTAATGAGTGCTGCATAAATGGGGTCATCAGTTCCTTCAATCTACAGGCTGTGCTTCTAAGGATACTACTCAGATTGCCATCCAACTAGGGAACATGATGCTTATGTGCCACTTACTGTCTGCCATGGCCCTGAGGACCATTTCATTGGAGCTACTCTCCCACCAGTGTGTCCCTAGTCTCCATTGCTTCCAGCCATTATTCCTTAGCAGGGGTAGGACTATGCTGAATTTCCCAAGTTTATTGTTGGCCTGCTCCTCCAGCCTATCCAGGAGGCAGCTCTGCCTTTGAACATATTGGCTGCTCCCCTCAGTTTAGTGTCATCTGCGCATCTGATGAGTGCACAGTGTTGGATGCTCCAGGTTATTGATTAAGATGTAAAGGTCCCAGGACAGACCCCAATGGTGCTCTGCTTCTCACAAGCCCCCAGGTAGAGTATAACCCACTAACCACCACCGTCTGGGCCCAACCATCCAACCCTCGCTGCTTGTGCAGAACTGATTCTGCTGAACAATAACAGAAACAGTTTTGGCTGAATGACATCTGTGATCCAGTTTGCTGCAGAGACGTGATTTCACATGGGCCATCACAACAGTGGGAGAAGTGTGGAGGTGGGAACCAATTCAGAGCAGGAAGGGTGGTAACTGCTTAAACCAGTTTAATTGGCACCACTAAATGCATAAACTAGTGGCATACACTAAGTGTTAAAACTTGAAATCCCCTATATCATACAGAAATACATACGAAGCTTGCTCGTCTGGGACCTTGTAAAAGTTTTCTGCAGCTTCCTAGAAAAATATTTGTTTATTCAGGGCAAATTGACATATTTGCAGCAATTAATTTGTCCCTTGCCAGTTTAGTGCATGCAGTTACAGTAAAGAGAGTAGGATTTGTGTTTTTTCATGGTCCATATAGTACTCTGCCTTCATTTATTAGGTTATTGTCTTTTCTCATGTGAAATTGGTATGTAAACAAAGTTTGGAGGAAAAGGCATTACGGTTTTAAAACACTTGTCCAGAGTAAAAAATTAATTCCACAGCGCAACTGTGAAATCTGTGCCAATTTCCCATATCCTAGTTGCAGTGCCTTAATGATTACACTTTTTTATAAGTGCCCAAAGATATGGGCACTTATACCCTCACCACTATTTGCTTTATAAATCAAGTTTAAAAAGTTTTAAAAGTTAAGAAATTAAAATAAAAAAGAGCAAAAGATCTGCCATGCTTACTTTATGCTTCTAATGTGTATTTACAAGTTACTTTGTGTTTATAAGAAACAAAAACTGGGGAGTGAATTTCAGATTTAATTTGAATAAATGTTCCAGCAACTTTTTTTGCATAATATTTACTTCAAATCTCCTTCTTTTGAGTCTGTCAGTTGAAGACTGCTGGTATATGGGTTGTCAGAGCCAGTAAGGATCTCACAGTTCCAAGAATGGCATGCAATCCCTTTCTCTCTTGTCTAAATACATTTCAAATAACAATGTAAGCATGGTGCTCTACGTATATAAGTGAAGTTTTTGTAATAAAAAGTACTGTTTCCCCCTATAAACTTATCCTAAAGTAAATTATTTCCCTTAAAAGAGTAGCAGGTTTTACAGTGCTAATTCCAAGTGGAAGACCTAAAATTCCAACTATAAATCAGTGGTTACAAAAGAATAGTGGACAGAAGGCAGAGTGGTGCTTTCTCTTTAAGCTTTAGTAGAGAAACCCCAGTGCCTCATGTGCCTCTGTATGCAACATAAACTCAAAAATTAATATGAAATATTTAAATGCTACATCTCAGTTCACTCTGCTAGTCTATGTGAACTCTGTGTGAAGAAATCAAGAGAGTATGCTCAGATCATAAACTCAATACCAGCCCACTTTAATCCCTGATAACAACTCTGCTTGAGTAAGTGCCGTTGAAACAGTCTTGTGTTATGTGATAGCACTCTATTGCATTACCTAAACCCTTTATGGCACACAGGCTTCTAACTCATGTTAACAAACCAGTCAGGTCACTAGTTTCAACAGCTTCAATATCACCTCCAGACTGCACTCCTTCAGGTCTGAACCTGTTGTTTCTTTCAGCAATGCCTGGGTGCCTCCCAGAGTGGGGGTGGTTGTAATCATGCATCCCCACCTCTGTCGTTCCACTTGCAATTTCTTCTTCCTGCACATTTATATAAGAACAGAAGTGTGAAAGTGCTAGAGCAGGGGGAGACGATACTTTCCAGTTCAGAGTCATAGTGACACTTTTGCACATTTGGTACCTACATGTTTTTTGACGTGCTCCTTCTCAATGCTGTTTTCTATTCCTGATCCCTGCTTCATAATTCACCAGGTTCTGTTGTTAAATGATGTTTCCCATATGTTGTTTTATCAAGAAAATTAATTCGGTTTTCTAGATTACATGCAAGGCATTTAGTGACAAACATGTCTTTCAATCTCTATAGATCAGACCCTTTTTTTTGGTGCATGTTTCCATACATAAGTCATTGCTGAACAGAAGTGTTAAAAACTAGTAATTATTGTTCAGTAGTCTATATAGAAAAGCAGTGCAGTTTCTGTCATAAGAACATGAGGTGCTGCACTTGATGAAAATGAAAGTTCTGCTAGTCCAATAATTTATTTCTGACAGTGGCCATTAGGGGAGATTCTTAGGGAAAACATGCAGGAAATATTGCTCCCTCCTCTTGGCAGGTTCTTCTCTGTGTTGCACACAAGGATATGAGGACCCATGACCACAGATTGAAACAGGAGGTGTTCTAACTGTATACAAGGGAACAAAAATTCATCAAGAAGAGAATTAATCATGGAACAGATTGTCCAGACCTGAATAGCCTGTCTTGTATTCAGTGTTGATGCTGCTCTGAACACGAGTTTGACTAGGTGATACAGGTCCTTCATTGATTCTAGAAACCCTGTAGGAGTAATTGTCCCTTTTGCAATCAGAGAGTTGTCACATCTCTGAGCAGTTCTCACCCTGATTGCATGTGTCTAAATCTGTTCTTCATGAAATGAAAGCTGCAGTTTTGTTTGTTCTAAAGGTAACAGTATTTAGATTATAATTTCATAGAAGTTTATTCTGTCTGAGGCCATGATTATTTTTATTAAAACATTGGCTCAAATGCCAGCTTTACACATGGACTGGCAGCTGTAGCTGTCAAACAGAAATCAATGACATTTGCAGTACACCTTCTTCTGTGGAAATAAGTGTTATTGATTAAAAAGTTTTAATTGTGCCCCCATGGGGTAATTATTTTTAGTAGTTTCATGAGCTGCATCTGCTATAGGTATCTGCCCTGCTTTCCAAAATAATAATGCAACATCCTTCTGATACATATATCCTTGATAATAGGAACATCCAGTAATTGCATCCTGTTTATCTCTTTATCCATGTGTCCATGGACTTTATTAACAATAAGAAGTACTTAACTATTATTAAGTTCATTGCACATTCAAAACAACCTGCAAACAGTTTTAGGTTTTTTTGTTGTTGTGATGTTTCAAATTTCTAGAACAAGCTAGAAAATGACTGCAGAGTCATGTCTTGGCAGTTACAGCTAGGACCAAAATTCCTACTCAGTGTGAAAAATCATATGCCTCATTCAGTACTTCTGGCAAGGCTAAAGCAGAGCACAATTGGTTAGCATGTAAGCACAGGATGTTGTGAATCCTCATTCCAGTGGAGACCACTTGAAAACATCTTTGCATTGTGGAGGGACTAATTTAAGAAAAGGATTCCAGTAATGTATTTATTTCAGACTGTCAGTGAAGATGTGAATTTTTGCCTGTTGTTTTTGAAAATTATCCATGAAGCTAAAGGTGTAAAATGCTTGTCAGATGACAAGGGATACATGCCCATTGACAGTCTAGGTAGACATACATTTTTTAAATAGAACTTGACTTGAGATAACTTAACTAAAAGATTTCCTGTCATGTTTGATGAACGAAATGCAAAAATCATTTGTCCTTTGCAATGTCCTAGGAGTCAAAGAAAAAATTTCACAGACTGTCCAACATGGCTTTCATGAGAAAGTAATTAAAGTCACTGACTGAGCTGTCCACGTGTTTGAGTCAGATAACAATGTAATTGACTGTAATGGTCCCTGTTCTGAAGGACAGTAATCAGAAGATAGATGTGGCTGAAATCAAATTTGCTAAGGAAAATTTTATTGGCATTTCTAGCTAGCAGTAATAAGTCAAAAATTAATTTTACTGTACATAAGAGTTAAGTAGGCTGTTCTGTGCTGATTTCTGAAGAGAAATTAAAACATAACTCATTATCTATATGTTCAGGGTTTTTTTCCTGATAATAATCTGCTATTCATAGTTTACAGTTACGCTATTATCACCTCCTTCATTTTGCAGTGGTTATCACATGTGTACCATATACACACCTCAACAGCTCTACCAAGAGCAACTGACTTTGCAAGTCCTGCTCTTGGGGCCAGCCTACGTCACAGCTTCATCACAGCATACCGTAGTATTAGGAGCTCATCTCCTCCCTCTCGAAGATGGTTAGAAACTAATTTTAACTATAGATAATTTTGTAATTTGCAGGCAAAGAAGTCAGTTTGACATATTCCTCTTAGCCTGATTGAATTAATTTTAAATGCTTTGGCAGCTTTTCGCCATACTGCTGTTAAAAGAATTGCACATAATGACACAACTTACAGCTGATCTCAATCCTTCCTCTGAAGGAAGAAAATAGTAACCCCCACAATAATCACAGCCAACCTAGTTCTTTGTGCAGTTTGAATTGCTTCTTTCCTCCCTATTTTTTGGTAAATTTAGGTTCAGATGGTTGTTATGGAATATAAAGTAACCAAGTGTACGTATTCTGATTTTTTAACTGTACTAGGTTTTCTGTGTATGCTTAGAAACAATTAATATTTTCTAATTCTTATGTTAATTTTCAGAAGATTTAGTGCTTTAAAATTATATTGTGAAGTTGCTTCATTGTACATCAAAGATGGTCTATTTTTTTCTCCAAAAAAACCTATTTGAGAGGAGTCAGGGTGACACAGTCTGAGTCTGACTATAAACCATCAGTCCCAGTTTAAGAAAGCAATTGCAGTTTCATGCAGCTGTCACTCATGACCAAGCAATTTAAGCTGTGCATAGCAGAACACAATACTTAAGCACCACTCCAGCCTTTACCCAGATGGTCCTCGAGCCTCTAACAAACCTGCAAAGGGTGTTGCTGTTTCAGCTTGTGCATCATCTAAGTAATTGATGATTTCTGTATCAGTCTTCAAACACCTCTAAAAATGGCTAGCAGTGCAGGGGAAGATAGGTTACTGCTTCCTATTCTTCCCTTGTGTCAACTGGGCCCTGAAACTCAGGGCATGTTGGAGTGCTGTGGTCACACTTCTCTGTCAGTCAGCCCTGTGTCAGTCCTAGGGAAGTTTTTGCTCCTTACTTAGTCAAAAGAGCACCAAGACACCTTTCTGTCAAAGGCTTCCTTCGTAACATAGATATTTCTGAAGATGAGGTGAAGGTTAAGGCATATGGGGGAGATGGAAGAGACAGAAGAAAAGGATGTTTTAAGCCAGTGTTGCTGCTGAGGAAAAAGTATGTGGGACAAGACCTTCAGCCATTAAAAACACAAGTTTGGAAAATGTAAGCAAGTTGAAGAAAATAAAAATTTCACCCCAGCACTTCATTTGTTATTGGTCAGTTCTTTGTAGATACTGTATTGATCTTTCAAACCTGTATTTCTCTTTTAGACTCTACTTTAGTAAAATCCTTAAGACGGTACTTGCCCATAGACATTTGAATGTTTTTATCAAAGTTTATTGTAAATAAAAATCACCTGACTTCAAGATGTGGGTGCATTTGATGGTTTGAAGTTATTCATTCATCCTGGCAGGCAGCTGAATCTGGGCCCTCTTAATTCTTATAAAGTCCCTGCTAAGGACTATGCAGCTGATAAATGGCTTTAAACACATCTTATGAAATGAAAGATCTTACTTTTTCTTGTTAAAATGGCATTTTTTAGGATAGCTCTTCAGAAGTTTTAGCCCTGCCAAAGCAGACTATGTACATCTTTCAGGTAACAGTGGCCTCTGATCACTGAAATGAAATACTGAAGCCACAGAAGATGCCTCACACAGCAATCCAAACACTGCAGCACATTAATTCTTTTCAGAGCATTTTTGTATTTAGTGTTTGCTAAAAGGAAAGTAAATGTAATCATTACCTAAAATTAATTTTTTACAGTCAGTATCTCAAGGCACACCAATTTAAAGTCACATTCCTAATGAAATGCTCAGTCCTTCTCTCTTCTTGGCACTTTTTCTATCTTTCTGTTTTCTAGTGCTAGGACTCTTGGAGCCACGCAGATCCTGCTGAAACTAACACTGTACAAGAACAAACTGTTTGAGTTTTCAACCATACCCTCTTGCCAAACCACCAACTGCAAAGCTGCACAAGGTTTGCTGCTAGCATGAGAGAGGGTGAGAGTAAGCACAATGGAGTAGCACCTGGGAGCCCTGTGGAGAAGAGGGAAAGTGGGCTGGAAGACCTCACCCCTATATTCCAGGAGAAATAACACCCACTCTACCCAAAAAGCCTCGTTTAATTGGAAAGCAGTTAGTTAAACTGGAGGTTTGCGTAGAGAAGGTCAAATGCAAAAGTATTGTGAGAATATCTGAATGTGCCTGAATAAATGAAACCAAATGCTTATACTTTAGCAATGGTTTGGCCAACTTACTGTCATAAGGAAAAATAAAAAGAAATAATTCAAATTTCAGCAACAGCTCTTTACAAGGTCAGGACAGGAATTTGCTTTGTGCTTCTGACATCTAGAGTGGGTAAAGAAGATGCTGAGAGAATTGCATGTATTACATTTTTTCCTCTAGCCTTTTCACAAACACATAAAAAAGGGTTTTTCAATGCAAAACTAATACATAATTTACAGTGAGAGCTACTTGTTAACAAAACAGCAAGCTTTAGCAGGTAAAGTCAATCAGCAATTTTGCTAAAAGTATATATTTTTATGCTCTTTGAATACTCTTCTTAGGTCTGGTCCGAACAGAAGTCTGCCTTTGTTTTAGTCTTAATGGGTAATGATTTATATTCACTGAGCTTAGCTGTTTAAAATCTGTATCCAAACATTTTACTGTGTTCCATTTTTACCTTATTCCCATTTTGAATGACCTGAATCAGCTACGGAATAGAATAATGCAAGGAGTTAAGCATAATTGTTCCAAAATGACCAATTTTCAGTGTAGTCTTGGCCTCTCTGTCACTGCAAGACCTCATGCTTGTTTCCTAACATCCCCCCTACCTTGTTTGCACCCGAGATAAAATTAAGACAGTAAATTTCCTTATCCACACCTGCACAGTGCACACATCTCCATAGTGACCAAGCAACTGAATGTACTTCACAGAAGCTCAGAAAGGATTACTTATTTTGCACTGCCCTTTGAAGATTAAAATGATTTGCTAAGTTGTAAAGCACGGTGTAGGCATCTTGCTCAACATGGTCCATTCACCAAAGCAAAAAGAAAAAAACCCTTGAAACCAACCATGTTGCCCTTGGTGCAACAGTCTCCCAGTGCTTGCTGTCCCAACTGCATGGACCCATCTCAGCCTCAACTGGATGCAAACACCAGTCCCTTCTCTTCCTAAGCCTGGAAGGTTTTGTAACTCAGCCCTTTCTTCAGCTTTTTCAACTGGTTCAACCAGGATTCAGGCTGTTAGGGATTGCTCCTTAAGCATCTACCTCATCTTGTTTTGTACCTCACCTAAGCCAAGAGTGCGTCATTCATCTCAGCACTGAGAATTATACTGCAGCATCACAGAGACTGTGATGTCTTTACTGTCTGTGGGTGAAGTTATCAATATAGCGTGGGCTGTATTTTCTAAGTACTTTTAAACAGACCTAATTTCCTTCTTTGAAAGGATGCTGCCCTCCCTAGTCTAAACACTTTTCATCTTAGATATACACAGCAGTCCCTAATGTTTTTGACAATAGCATAGGCTTTGCAGTCTGTTATTGCGTCAGCTGAGGTACTGGCTAACTGAAATGATTGTCCAGCAGCTTCAAATTGAAATATTATTTACTATTTTGGATACAGATTTAATGGAGGGAGACTAGACTACTTAGTTCATGGTCCTTACAAGCTTCTGCATCCAGGCAACTCTCCTGATTCATTGTTATTGGAGTCATCAGAATATCTTCACCTGCTTCATTTTAGGATTATTTCTTTCTGTATTTGCTTTTTATCTACAGTAACTATGCATAGCTTTTTCTTCTTACCTCATTTTACATTAAGGGGAGATGATTACAGCTAAATAAAATGAAGATCCTATTTTCATCAAGCACAAGGTCTAAAATCAGGGTCCCTAATTTCTGAGTCGGCAATATCTTCAGCACAAAAAGTCAGTTTCTTCATGGCTGTTTAATGTATTTCTAAATTAGGAGAATAACAGAACTGATGGCTATCTGGGCTATGATGTGGCTTTTTCCCTTAGATTGCTCTCTCACTCTGCTTTAGTTTTACTGACAATGAAAATCCATGTTCACCAGGCTTAAAATTCAAGTCTGAAGTGTCTCTCTGTCCACTCTATTTTTTCATCCTCTGTTATATGTGAGCATGCTACTTTTGAAGATCTTTTGAAGATCTTGTCTTTGAAAGGCTTTTGTAACCTTGGATATTTGGAAGTTTTAATAAACTCCTTCATTCGTCAAGATGACATTTCTAAGAGTAGTACAATACAGGACAGGAAAGGAAAGACAAGACCTTTTGACATAAGAAGGCCACTAGTAACTTTTCTAATGCTGTAGCTTGGTAAAAGTAATCAAAATATAAGAATTTCTCTGGCTGTGGAGAGTATTCAGAAATCAATATTTGAAATGTGTTATGTGTGCAGATAACTTACCTTAAAACAAGTGCAAATGACATATCCTTAGATGAGTAACTTGGCAGAAATTAATTCCTCCCTTAAGTTTTTATCAGAAACTCTTGAAATTTGTAGTGATCGCAAGCTATTGAGTCTGTCTATAAAAAGCCTGGTTGATCACAGTATTATCAGCTCTATCAAAGATGCTCTTAGAAATGAGTCTGACATTCCTTTTAAAAATGCACTAGAGAGATTTTGTTTCGTTTAGAAATTCCAAGCATTCCATCTGGTGTATAAGTCGTCTTAACAGCTGCGATCGCAGTGATGAGGCAATTCATGACATGTTTATCTGATCAACTTTCAACAGGTGCATTTGAACTGTTTCACATCCATACAGCGTCTAAGTAGTGCATTATATAACTGTGTTAGCATCAGCAAGGTCTGAGAAAATCAGGGTAGCTGTGCTTGTTACCTTTCTAGAGCTAAAAAAGGGGTTTCCTATGGAATGGTACTGTTAACCTACAGTGGGCAAAGTATAGAGGAATAAGAAGAAGGAGAACTAGTCAGTGCTCACAACAAGCATGGTAAAATGACTGATCTCTATGGCCTTACTGACTGAGCTCAAATGCAATACCCATTGGTACCAATTTCACACCTGACATGACCTTAACATAGAACCTTGCTCTTAAAGGGGCTCTCTGGTTATGGGTGAAGGCACAAAGCTTGTGCCAGCCACTCAGCGTGTTGCCCCAGTATTGCAGTAGCCTGCAGAAAACTGGAGCAGGGTGCAAACACAAGAGAAGACAGCGTTGTGCTGTCTTCTGTTTCTGCCAAATGAAAATGGCTATTGTCACAGTTACTAATCAAGTATTCGTCATGCTTATGCACCAAAATCTTGTTGTGTGTCCACTGTATCCCCAGTTGCTTCCATAAATCAATTGTATTTGTAACTAGGCCTTCTAGAAGAGCCTGAAGTCATTTGTTTGAAGTCACACTGAATAATATTCTAATCATGTAATGTTAGCAGAACCTTTTAATATCTTGGGAGAAATATCATGCTTACATTTAAAATATTTTTTTACTAAACTTTCATAAGTTATGAAAAGTCCTTTTGAAGTCTCTATGTAGATTCATATTTCATCTTAATTGAAATACTTGGGTAAAAGTGAGATCAAACCTTTAGCACTGAGGCATCCAACTAGAGCATCTAAATTTTCATAGCACCTTTAAAGTGCTTCCAGATCTGGCCCTACATAGCTTATAAAATCCTCAGAGGCAAGTATGAGAAACATCTAATCTCTATCAGGCTGTGAATAAATCACTGTCAATAAAATTTACTTACAGTTTTGATGTCAGCTTACACTGGCAAATAAAAGTAATATTATTAATATTTATATTTCATATTTAATTGGAATATGTAAGTGTTCTGACATAAGGGCCAAAGATCCTGAAAGACTTTGCAATAAAAATATCAGTCTAACTGATATTAACTTGTTTTGGCTTAGACTTGGATCAATAATATGTTGTGCATCCCATTAGGGAGTATGTAGCAGGGCATCTTGTGCCTGTGTCTAGTTTCTTGCAGCGCTGCCTAGCAAATCTGTGCTTTTAAGCTGTAATTTTAATGTGGTGGGTTGGTTGTTTTTTTGGTTTTTTTTCAGTTTTCTTTGTTTTGTTTTTTTTTTTTTTTTAATCTATATAGGTCCCCAGTTTTAATCTTTCAAGTTTTTCGCCAACATGGATATCTTTTTGGCAGTGTCAAAAGACTTCAACTGCACAGCGCTGCAGTGATAGATACTGTATAAAACTTCGCCATTGTAAAATGCACAGCTTACACTGTCTTCAGAAACTATATCCAGCGCAAGAACGTAAACAGGACCCATGCACAAATCTAGCAAAAAACCCTTAGGTGAATTGTTTCTAGTTCTGCTCACTAAAAAGCAAAGTGAGTTTTCAGGCTCTAGCGTCTCTCTCTAATATACCTTACCACAGATATGCCTGTCAAGTAATAAAAGGTAGCTGTTAGTTTAAGAGCACTTCTTCCACACCCTGATGGCTGTCTGATAGCCAGGGTCTAAAACAAACAGATCTTCGTGCCTTGGGCTGTGCCTGCGTAAACCCTACTGTTCAGTTAAGCAACTGTATCAGAGATTATCCACACCATATCAACTCTGTATTACTTCTTTTAAATATTTACCTGGTGCCCAAAGAACACTCGGGAGTTTGTGAATTAAAGAAACATCAGAATTAGAAATTCAATAGCCATTTATGAGAAAAAAACTTATTGCATGCTTAATTATTCCTTGCATTTAACTACTCTTAACTAAGAAGCCAGTTGGTAGTTAAAATCCAGGACTACAAAACTATATTAATCCAGATCAGAGAAAAATAATACAACTTGCCACTACAGTAGTGTTTTTCCCATTAATATATCTTTGATGCTTGCAGATGGGACAACTCTGGGATTAATATCCGCTTCAATTTCCATATACTATTCCAAATGAACAATGTTTACAATCCAGATGCACTCTAATGCTTCTCCTATCAAGCCGTATGTTGTATTTTGGGCAACCAGAGGCAGAATTTTCTCTGAGATAATGCTTTTTTTCTGCAACTTAATTAATTCTGAAAATTTCAAGTTCACTGGCCATGAAGCAGCACTACAAGGTTTATGTGTTTATTGAAGTCATATGTGTGGTGAATTATTACAATGGCAATTGGGAACAGTTTTTCTATCACTGTTGCTTCGGTACTAGGTAGTACAATGTTATCTTGAACATTTCCACAATTCATTACTGCCTTTTATTCTTCCTCATAGACTTGCAGATGAATAGCTAGAGAAACTATTGTGTGCATTGGCAGTTCACAACATTAAGAATAATTTATTTTGCTGCTCACAGACCAACAAGCTTAGAAGACTACTCCTAGTGGTCATTAGCTGGGTTTTCCTCATTTAGTTATTTTGTAAACAAAATATGTCAGTTATATACTAGTCCTCAAAACAGTAGAGAAAGGATACCAGTCTGACTGGAATCTGAATGCAGAAAAGAAGTTGCATGACCTATTCGCCCACTCCTGGCAGCAGAAGGAGCAAGCTACAAACTCTGATCCTTCTAGAGCTGTGAGAAGCTATGAACTCTTATTATGAAAGACATTGCAGGTCTAACAGGGTGGGTGATATAGTCCTTACATTGCTCTGTTTTTGTCCTCTGACAGGACCTAATGAGTAATTGTGGGTAATTGTTTTCCTGTTGTGAGGTCTTTTTAGTAGGGATTACAAGTAGATGTGATGTGCTCACAGCTGTGTGGTGTTCTGTAGGAGGCATGTATCAATCAATCCAGACTGAAAGGTGATAAATGGAGAAAAGCTAGTAGAGATAGCAAGGGATTTTACTGATATTAGCAAACAAGGGTGACATGATTTGTATCACAGGTGTGTATAGTAGCCTATTTTTGCTCTGGCTACCTATAACCAACTGCATTTTCTTGCACTTTTAGGCCACTTAAATACAATCTTTAGTCTCTTACTGTCATTGCAGAGTTCAGTCTCTCACCTTCTTGCACACCACACAGCAGGCACAGATACCAAAATAACTCAGGAAGCAAGACTTTTTCAAGTTCTCTCTTTCAAGTAACATGCCAGAGCAACAGCTGTTATCACTTCTAAGTTGAGCAATTTCGTGCAACCCATTTCTTACTGTATTTGCTGAAGCACTGCAACTCCATTGGTATGAGTACGTGTATGTGCCCAAATACTCTTCATCATGAAGTTCTGTGTCTCCTATGTGATCTATTAAGGCCTGTATTAATTACCTTAAGAACTCTTAGGAAAGCTCATCTTTAGCATAAGTTTCTTATAGAGGTGGCAGCATTTATTGTTGGGTGGGGGAGTCACAAGATTGATTGTGAAATTAAGTTACATGAAAATACCCAGACCACGGAGCAGAAACTTATTTGTGCTAATAATCTAAATTATGCAATAATTAATAATTCTTCACAATAAAGCAATGAATTCTACTTTTTTTTTTTTTTATAGAAACGTTCTATCAACTGACTGAAAGACATATTTATGACCCTTGAATCAGAGTTGGCCGGGCCATCAATTACTGGCAAACAGGGAAGCAGAAAAACTGGCCTTTCTATAAGAAAACTTCAATGAAATTATATTGACATGGGTCAGGACTTGTCTGATAAAGAATCTAAACCTCCCTTACTACAAAGGGTTTGATTGCCACACTTGGTTGACATAAAGAAAGAGAAAACTTCCACTATGTCATCTATTGCATCATTAAAGCAGTGCAAGTAGATCAGAAACATGCCATTTCTCCTGCTGAAGAAATGTATTTCTACATAAGAAGAAAATTGGTGTGTTGAGCAAGGGTCTACCATAACTAAAGTAAGAATTTTATTCTATTCAAATAGCAAAACATTCAAACTCCATACAATGAAAATTAATAATACAGATTCTTCCAGGTTGAAGGTTCTATTTTTTAACCTGAGTTACAGACAAGACTTACTGAGTTAAAGTGCATTTTTAGTGCTTATTTCGATGTGCTCTAACAGTATACAATACTGAATATATTTTTTTTCCTGTATGTGTTTTCATCTGGTGGTGTATACTACAGTATACATTGCTCTTATTGCAGAATGTTCCTTGTGATGAAGTTCTGCAAAAGACACAAAGTGGCCTTCATTGCCAAGAAAATGGTAACAGATTCAGTCCCTAGGACATATACCTACAGAGCCCCTCTGTGAACCAGTGGGGATTTTTTTTTTATTAAACCCATAGGAATATAGGCATGGAATTGCTACAGGAAAAGAAAAACTGTTTGCATGGGCCCTCATGCTAAACTACATGTCACTAATACTTTCCAAAGTTAATTGGAACTGCTGGTTCAGAATACAATACCATAACAGCTCTAGGGCAAACACTTTTTAAAAATTGCCTAATTGCCAAAATTGATCCTGTGACAACTGTCCAAGTAAGCAGCATTTAGGGACTTTGAGGCCAGCAGGTCCTGTACACATTCTGTTAATTTGACCACCAGTTCAACATAATTGCTCCTCTTACAAGGAGACTTCAATTCTCTGTTCTTATTTTCTGGAGTGAACTAAAAAAGATAATCTAGTAATGAAAGAAATTCAGGTAAGCAGGTTTAACAGCATCTTTTTGTTTTCTATGTAAGCCTGTTGCAAAAGTACATGTTTAATTTATGTGGGGTTTTTAATGTTTCTCTTAAATTCTTTGATTCTTCCTATAAATGACAGTACCAGGCCTGATGCCTCAAACTTCATTGGCTCGTAAACAAAGATACTGAGCAACACTGAGTGACTGATACGTTGCAGGCTTCCATCTTATCCTTTTATTTCTTGTGTCTATAAGAAATACATGAGGGTCTGCTGACTTTAATTGATCCAATTCTTTTCCAGTTTCTTCCCTCGTCAACAGGATGTGTCTGACATATTGGTGTGTGTTGTGAGAATTGTACAGTCTCAGAAACTCAGAATTAAGTAAGAAAAATCCCACATTAAAGCTTCTGCAGCTTCTGCCAGAAGCTCAGTTCAGATGAGTTAAAAGGCAATTTGTTCTTGTTTGAGGCTGATACTTTGTTCTCCAGAATCTCAGTTTAGTTATATCTAAAGTTCCTAATTCCTATAGTCATGAAGTAAATTAAAACACCAGATGAAGAAAGTGATGTGCATCTGTGTTTGCAGAAATTCTGAATAAATAGTGTTGAGCAATGTGAAATATATCCTTTGTACCAATGTGTTGTCAGGTGTTTAGTGGCAGTTATTGAACTGAGACCACTCCCTTAACTATTTCACTGTTCTTTACTGTGTATAAAATTGAAGACTGGTCAATACATAATAAAAAAAGTATTGTATAGGCAAAAAATTTGGTTTGGTATCATCCACAGCGAGTTTACTGAAAAGCTGTGTCATTTTCTCCCTCATCCTTCTGACTGGAACAGCCCGCTGCACAGTAGGAAAAACCTAGCGTTGGCTTTTGTCCACCCTCCACCAGGAATGAGTCAATCATACATGCCTTATTCAGCTCTGCAATCTTTGTCCTAGTGGCAGCTCCTCTTTTCTTCTCTAGAGAACAAAAGTAGATGTGTTATTACATTGAAGACATTGAACACATGTGGGTTGTGTTTTCAGCCCTTTCTGAAATGTGAAAGCTTGTATTATGTGTATGAAATAAGAAGCTGTGAGTGCAATGAGGAGTAATCAGTGGTTTGCAGTTTCATTGGGTGCATTGTCTGATGACTAAGGGAATTCAGCAGATGATACATTAAGAATGAATAAATAGATGTGTTTTTCATAGAGGGTATTTAAGGTGTGAGGGTGTTCTGTGTGATAAATGTTAGACAAGTCCAAAGCAAAGCTGGGACTCGTCACGGAAGGGAAAGAGCATTGAAGGTAGCTGGAACAAAAGTTCACATATGGGAAAAGAGTACAGCTGTCCTGTTTGTGTACTTTTCCCTAGGTGACTGATCTGGGCCACTACCAGAGATATGTGGCTTCTTGCACCTTTGCCTGAGCCTGTGTGGGAACTCTATCTTCTTAATTTTTCTTCATAGGTATTTATATATGAGACTGGTTTTTCTTTTGCTATTCTAATAACAAAAAATTATGACTTGTCACCAATGTTCTTTGCCAGTAATCAGTTACTTGAAAAAGACTTGAACAAAGTGGGAATCATAACGAGATAGTCTGTGTCTGTTGAATCAGCCATCTAAATATCATGCCTTTTCTAATAATCTATCAATTAAATAAGCTAACATCTCTGCAGGACTCATCAATGCCTATCACCTCTTAAGGGCAAGACCTAGGTTTCCACCACCCTAATTCCTCTGCCTAAAGGATGGCATGGAGTCCTGCAGAAATTACAACTGCTGAAATTACATCAGCCATCTGAAACTTACCCTAACCATAACAATGGTCCTGTCAGGACTGTTATCTTTGAGGATGCTCTCTCAACACCATCATGGAGTCAGTCACACTCAGGTGAAGCCAGGAGCACCAGCATAGCCCTACGCAGCCTCTCACTCCTGGCCCCAGCAGGACTGGGGAGAGAATTGGAAGTATAAAAGCTGGAAAACTCATGGGTTGAGATAACTACAGTTTAGTAGAGAAAGCAAAAGCCACATACACAAGCAAAGCAAATCAGGGAATTAATTCTCTGCTTGCCATGGGCAGTCAGGTGTTCAGCCATCTCCAGGAGAGCAGGGCCCCATCAAGCGTAATCATCACTTGGGAAGATGACATCACTCCAAATGCTCCCCATTTCCTCAGCAGTGTGGCAGTACAAAAACAGAAAAGGCCTTGGCTCTGTGTGAGCACTGTTCAGCAAGAACAGAAACATCTCTGTGTTATCAACCCTCTGTTCAGCACAAATCCAAAACCACAGCCCAATATCAGCCACTGTGAAGAAAATTAACTCTACCCCAGGTAGAGCCAGCACAGCCTCACAGAAGGATGAGGTGAAGGGTGGGGGGACATGGACACACAGGGAAATGGTGCTGCAGAGCTGCACAGCCCCAGCTGCTCTGAAAAGAAGACACTGGAGATGACTTGGCTTCACTGGTAAGCCTGCATTTGCCTGTATGGAATTCACTGGTTCTTCTGGTTTAGCCTGCACAAGGCAGAAACTTTTTCTTTTCAATTTACTTTCTGATTTTTCAGTAACCCTTAAGAGTGACATTTCCTTTCAAGACCCCTTTTTGAAAAGACCTTTAGTATTTTTTGAACTGTTTGCAAAAACACCCTACAAGGCAAAAGAAAAAAAAAAGTGTGCAGATTTTTACTTGAGTAAATGACTTTGTTTTGTTTTATTTTGTTGTTGGTTTTCTTTAAATCAATATCTTTAATGATCAGATGCTATTGCTATTACGTTTTTATGTATCAAGAGTGTTGAAAAATCTGGTTCTACAGAGAGTTAGCGTGTAATGGACAGGCTGTTTACCTCTCTGAATTGTACTCTTGTGACCATCACATTTCCTTTAAAAAGAAAATTGCATATACTCAAACATATGAAGTGTCATTAAGAACAGTTCCTGGGATCCTTACAATGATCCTGAGAAGGGCTATTACTGTGGGAACAGGATAATTCTACCTGGTATGAATAAGGATATACAAACAATGTCCTAATTTTTTTCTTTCATTCACTGGAGTTTAACAGAGCCATGTATTTTAACCCTGGACTACATGTGACATATTATCAGTTACATATCAGTTATGCCTTATCTACTGGGTGGTGGGTTTTATTAATTTCATTCTTATCTTTTCATTTCCATGGAACATGCTGTGTGAAAGATCAGAGTATGTATTTGAAGACTTATTGATGAGCTTAAGGAAAAAAGTATGATGCTTTCTGTATATTCTTTGCCATGGAATTATCTGTTCTTCTTGGTAAGAGAAAATAGAACCCTGTAGAAAAGCCAGGACCTGAGACATGGGAAGATGGATTAATCTTGTAGCTTTTCCCAGAGGTTGTTCTGTTGATTGAGACAGTCACAGTTTCATAGGAATTAAGGTCCAGCTGTCTGTATAACCTGATCTATTTAATTTTACCTAGGTATCTTAAGCACAAAGACTTTAGTCAGATTGCATTTCATTTCTAAAAATACCTAACCTAGCTACATGGAGAGAATGAGATGAACTGATGGTTCATCAGTGCCCAAAGTTTCAAAAAACCTGCTTAAATAAGCTACATTTCTTAAAAGAGTTTATGTATGTCTCAGTTTTTAATGCATAAAATGGGAATACAGGCATAATAATGCTTTACAGGGATGTTTGAGGTTTCATCATAAATATTGAGGGGTCTTTAATTGAGAGGGTTGTTTGATAGTGTAGGCTCTATTAGCTGGAAAAGGAGTGTATCACAGTCTGGATTTACTGACACTGAGCTCATATTTGCTTAGGAAATTGTCTCAGGACAGATGAGTGTCTGACATGTTTATTTTAAGTCTGCACTAAATTAGACCTTGAAAATCTTTTTGAGAATTTTTGCCTGCTTGTCTAGCATGACTGTACTAGATGCCTTTTATTTTTTAACTAATGCTGTATTTAAAATATATTTATAATAAATGTATTTACATGCTATCTAATATAAATAATTGATTACTTAGAATAAATATTCATGATATCGGGCATAAAACTTACTCTGGACTAAGTCAGTTGTGAGCCTGTTTCAGGTCTTAACACCCATATCATCGACCTTCCTGCAATACCCCGCAGATTTTCCATCCTAGCATTTTAAGCTATAAATTTTCATCGAAATAAGCAGCTGTCTTCTTTCCTGACATACCCACAACTCTTCCTCTGGTGTTGTCTTCAGCCAGTTGGCATCCACAGGATGTCAGAGCATATCACAACTGAGGAGGGTTAACCTTTCAAAACTATTTACCTCCATATGTGACCAGTTTTTGCAGCACTGCAGTATTGTGGCACAACCTCTAAGTATAGCCTTTAGATGTGTTTCTAGAAATACTGACTTATAAATAAATACAGTTGACAGTCTGCTGATCACAAGCCTGTCTTTACCACAGAGAAGCTGAAATTATGTCTTGCAGGATTTGACAATTAACCTTGAAAATTCCTGAAGTATGTTCAACATCTGAAATTTTTCTGAGTAAACCCAAAATGTTTAAAATAAGAAACTTATGGCACAGTGTTCCTTTGGATTACAGAACATAATCACAAACTCTAAGGGAGCAAAAATATTTTAATCTCTGTCAGAATCATGGATAGGATTTTGAAATGTTTTCTGGGGTTGCTGTTTGGTGTTTCAGCTGGACAAACATTAGTGAAGCCATTTGCTATACTGCTGCTGCTTCTGATCCTTTTTTATTAAGTTAATTCAGCAGAAAAATTGGCCATGTCTACTTATGTTTTTCTATACTCTATGTCTGTGCCAGTAATGCATCTGATCAGATGGGAGACTGTGCTGTGTTTTAGGCAAAATGACCTTGGGAGGATATGCTAGAATGATACGTATGCTGTACTTTGCATACATGGTGAATGAGTTTCTCTTTGCATGGGCCTGGATTTCAAGATAGCTAGTTTTGCTTGTCTACACCTATGGCAAGTTAATGTGCAGCACTTCTTCACTTGACACACGGAGTAAGTTCCTGTGTGACTGCTCAGGGCTTCAGTAGCAGGAAAGGATCTGTACATTTGTTCACACTCACTTTGCAGCGTTTAGAGAAACCATGATCTGCTGCAAGGAATTAGCAATTTGTCAAAGGACTTTTGCTCTAGCAATATATTGGCCTCTCAGTGATGATGTGTTTTCCCTCCTGGAGGGCTGTTCTAATGGTGATTTTGTCTTATCTTGGATTTTTCATTGATTTCCATTATTTAAATAGGAGCTTCAGCATCAACATAGAAGCAAATCAAGTTCATGGGTGCATAATTGACCAAAGAAAAAGATACACAGGTATCTTAGCTGGATAGAGCCCTGGAAACAGCACAGGAAGACTGAGCTTGTAACAGTTAGCAGAATACTACCACTGAAAACATAGTTCAAGTCTTGGGGAAAGCATAATTTTCCCAGACAGGCAGTGAACATGTTCTCAGCAAGGGACTGGGTCAATGTGCCCTCAGGTTACATTTCCAAAGCTATAACTGAATTGAAACTGGCACTGAGGATTCAACATAAGGGTTTATTTTGAGCTGTAGTACGAGTGCTACAGCAAACTTAATATCAATGTTATTTTTAAATGTGGAGATCTTGGTCCATAGGATTTCATCTGAAGTGCTTTAATATCTGATTTCCACTGACATCAAGGGGGGCAGGGGAGGTTAAATCGCCTAATTACTGCTGAAGCTTAAATTGATTTTGAAACTGGAAATAGGGCATTTCACAAATTTCTTGTGATGGATTTAACATGATTCAAATCCTATTGAGTTATGCATTGCCTTTGCACCTTATTGTACCACAGATCAACAAACAAAAGTAAAGTTTTATCCCTAAGGCGAAATGTTGGCAACCAGAGTCAGCACAAGAGAGAATTGTGTTAAGAAAGAGGTCTTTGTGCTTCTTTGCAATACCCTTTCCCTTCTGTGTGACTTTGTGCCTCTGCTGAAGAGCAGTTCTGGTGAGCCCTATTTTTCCTCATAGTAGGAATCACAGGTGTCTTCTAACTGATTGCATTAAACCTTTGCTCCACTTTCCTTCCTCCTTCCCTCCATCGCCCTCTCAAACATTTAGCCTAGATGGTTTTCTAGGGCTTTGATGCTTTGTAACTGAGGAAAGAGCCTTGCATTGCTTGTCGACTGACCTATTTCACAAACGCAGGCAGTTACTCCCACCACAGAGCAGCCCTTAATTTGCAGCCACGGACTGTAGAACTTTCCAGAATGCAACGATCCCCTAATGCCCTGGAAGGCAAGTAGCTGTTTCCTCTTATGCAAAGACCATGGCCTTGGGAAAGGTGGCAGGGCTACACTCCTCCAAAACTCATCAGCTGAATCAATAATCCCTTAAAACTGTTGACAGCAAAGGCAAATGACAGCCACCCTCAAGCTGCTTTAATTTACACCAGGTTAACATATCGGCAAACTCCTTCACTGCACCATCCTGCTCTGAGGGCCCAGGACCTACATTTCCTATGACAAGTATGTGTGATTATGTAAGTGTTCGTCTTCAAAAGTGCAAAGGATACTTTCATTAATGTCATCACAGGAAACCAAAAATAAGCAAAATAATTGTATAACCGATTTATTTAATTAATTGGCATTTTTGCTAAGGTATGCGGTGTTTGCCTTTCGAGATGTAAAGATATCTTTTGCAGTGAATGTCTGATGCATGCGGCCCACCTGGATTGGCATCCTGTTTTTCTTCAGTTCTGTTTTCATGCTTGCCTTATAAAATCATTTATTATACAAATTGGCTACTTCAATTTCTTTTTCTGGATGGTGCTTGCACTTTTAAAATGCACTGTGCTTATTAGTTTTCTTTAGCTGTCACTCTAAGTAACTGCATGACTTGATTCCCTGCTGGTTAAAAAAAATTAGCAGAGAAACTGCCAGTCAAGTTTACTAAACATCCAACAGTAGAGAAACTGCAAGCCCAGAATATTCTTCCATTTCTGTAATTACACACTGTGAAGAGTAATAATTGTATGGTAGTCTGGCATTCATTATGTGAGCTGAAGTGCTTACATTATAGACTTCTGTTTTGAGGACATTATTACCATGCAGTAATAATTCAGTTCAGGTTGGTAATACCTAATACACATTAGCTTTTGTAGAGTTGGAGAAATTTGTTAATGTTCTACTTGCAAATATGCCAATAAAACTGCTGCTTGTTTTCCAAAGATACAAAAGAAGTTTTTAAAGACAAGTTACAAATCTTTGCCTCCATTAATTTTGACTATTTCAGAAAATACATATTGAAGCCAGTATCCTTATTTAGGCAGTGCTGCTATTAAATTGCTATTTGAACAGCAGAATATATACCTTATGGCAACATGTACTGAAGTTCCAGATGTGGCTGTGCTGGAATCACAGAATCACAGAATTTGCTGAGTTGAAAGGAACCTTCAAGTCCACCCCTTAGCCCTGCACAGGACCACCCTCAGGAGTCACACCATGCCTTGGTGTTGTGACCACTTCCCTGAGGAGCCTGTTCTAGTGTCCAGTCACCCTCTGAGTGAAGAATCTTTTTCTAATATCCAACCTAAACCTTCCCTGACACAACTTCAGGTCCTGTCACTGGTCACCAGAGAAAAGAGATCAGTGCCTGCCCCTCCTCTTCCCCTCACAAGGAAGTTGTAGACTGCAATGAAGTCTCTCCTCAGTCTCCTCTTCTCCAGGCTGAACAGACCAAGTGACCTTAGCCACTCCTCATATGGCTTCCCCTCAAGTTCCTTTACCATCTTCATTGCCTCCCTTTGAATGCTCTCCAATAGGTTAATATTTTTCTTATATTGCAGTGCCCAAACCTGCACACAATATTCCAGGTGAGGCTGCCCCAGTGCAGAGCAGAGCGGGACAATCCCCTCCCTCGACCAGCTGGCGATGCTTTGCCTGATGCCCTCCATGGCATGGTTGTCCCTCCTGGCTGCCAGGGCACTGCTGGCTTATATTCAACTTGCAATCAACCAGGACCTCCAGGTCCCTTTCCATGACACTGCTTTCCAGCATCTCATTCCCCAGTGTGTATATGTAGAGTTGGTGCAGGCCAGAAATAATAAATTCAGGTCACAGTGTCTGATTGAATAATTGTACTAAGCGTATCAGAGAAGATATTTTATGAAGACCCGTAAGGGTTTAGTGAACCAAATTCTGCTAATGATCCATAGAATTTATGCTCATAAATATCTGATCCTCAAGTCTCTTTCAAATGAGGAAAACTATTGAAATTTTACACCTCTATAAAACTAATCTAAGATGAATTAGTTCACCTAACAGTTGCTGCCAGTGAATTAGCATGAAACCCATTAGAATTTTGTTTGCAAGAATATGAAGTCTTGAACGAAATCTATCACCACTGTGACAATCTTGTGAATGGCATCGAAGGTTGGAAAAACTCCAGGAAAATGTCTCATGCTTACCCAAAACCATGCCAGTGTTTGTGGCAGGCTTTCTCAGCATGCTTGAAAGACAGTGGTTAAACACTGTCTTGGGTGAGCACAGGCATAGAACTTTACCTGCACTTTGAAGACAAACTAAGCATTTCTTGGTCTAGGATGTAGAAAGCTGCTAGGCTGGTAAAATAGCTGTATTTATATAGCTCTTGAGAAATGGAAATTGTCATAATTCTGAATTGCAATTGCTGTAGCCAAGTGCTTGTAATAATGAAATGTCTGTCACTGCCCAGTAGTGTGGAAGGCTCTCCTTGATGCTTTGACCTATTTTCAAAGCCCAGTTGCTTTTGATAGATTGAGTGGAACTCAACTGGCTTCCAAAATATGCAACTTGTTGTTTATCTTCTTGGTAACCTGGTCATTCAGGAAACAAGTTTCTAAATATCCAGCCTGATGCTGATGAGCTAGTGTTTGCAGTGCAGGCACAGACTGTAGTGCTGGCTCGTGGGCAGTGGTTCTCAAGTCCACTGATAAGCACAGCACCAATTCGTTGTTTGAAAATTTAGCCAAGAAGTCTGCTGCAAAGTAGTACTGAGGTGCCATTGAAGGCATGTTCTTTGCGGCTAGGATAATAGACTCTGCTTTAAAACTCCTGGGTTCCTCCTCTTGAAAAGGCCTTGTACGTTGATATTTCAGGCAAATCATTCCGTTCCTTTCTCCCTGGTTCATGCATCAGGCAAATGGATGTCATACTGACATTCTTCATGAGCTATTTTAAGAATAATGCAATGACTGCAGAGAATACTAAAATATTTTGAGAAAAGGTGTTAGATCTGCAAAGCACTGTTAAATGTCCCATTCACAGAATACGCACATTCTGAGCTAATATGTTGCTCAGCTTGAAGAGCTTGGAGGAATACAATGGAGGTATAAGGGGAAATTTTGTCACCTTTTCAGCATGGATAAAGGAGAGGGAATCTTATAGTGGGGACAGAAATAATGTGTTTTACTAATTGAATATTGTCAGACAACGTTTTTGTATGAACATCACTCGCATTTCCCATAAGCCTCTGAGATATGCAGTTTATGAAATCTTTGCACTGAAAATAGTGTGTTGAGATCATGCCTATGACTTTATCTATTTTAATGTTAAATTATGAATTTGTGGCTCTAGATACTCTGTGAATAGCCATAATTATTTTCATGCAGACAGAAATACAATGTGGCAGCAAATAATTACAAATAAATTCCTGCCTTCTGCGGAACTTTACCTGATAGCTTGACTATTTTATTCAGATTCTTCTCACTTCATTATGAGAAAGAGAGGTAATAAAAATGTATGGAGACACAGGGCAGGGGTTATTCTGATGAAATAATTCAGCAAATAGGAGAGCTAGTCAGTACAGAAGAAAGTGAATTGAAATGCCCTAGGTAATGAAGGCTTCTTTGGAAAAAGCAGGAAGAAGTGAATACCCTTGCTGATTTGATAGTTACACAAGCAGACCTTTGTCCTCAATATGACATCTCATATTAAAATATGAAGCAGGTAACAAAACTAAAGCTTTCTTTTAAACTAGGAAGAATATTAGTTTCCTATGGAATTAATTGCTGTAGCAGGATCGTTTTAATTAAAAAAAAAAATAAAAATAAAAAAAATTACCAAGTTGTTTAACAGGATCTTGAAAAGAACTGGCTATTTAAGGTAAACAGATGAGCTAGCCGGATGAGAAAGCCTGAAGAACAACAAATAGGTATGACCTGTGTGTGACTACATATAGGCTGGAAGCCAGAGCAGTGGGTTGCTGGGACAAGATGCTGCCACTGAGAGAAGTGATCATGAGATGTAGCTGTCTGTTTTTATGGTGGACCACAACACATTCCTGCACCATACAGCTATGATCTCATTGCTCCAGTCATCAAGAGGTTATATCTAAATGCAGAGGCCCAAGCACCGTGTCCCAGTGCTGGGATAGGTATGGGCACTGTGGAGATACCAGATGAGATGGGCATGGGAAGGGAGAAGGAGGGCTAATGGTTTGGAGCACCTCTTCAGAAAACAAATATAGGAGTTGGGAAAACTGTGGAAAAGCAAGAAATATAAGGAGCATTGGAAAAAGAGTAGTTTGAAAACCTTGCAGATGACGTGACAAGGAAGGTGTCTCAGGGAACATTTGAGAGACAGGTGATGCTGAGTCTTTTTAGGGACAGAAACAGAGGAAGGAAAATATGCAGAACTTTGTACTGCATACACTGTTCTCATAATAATGAAAACGAAATCTCTCTGTCTCCTGCATCCCAAATCATGTTAAGATTTAAAAAAAAAATAAAAAATTTAAAAATATAAATTTAAGTTTTCTAGGTTATTGCAAAAGTGTTGCATTTATTCCTAGGCTGGTATCAGTACCCACAATACATTGTTCCTAAACAGTCTCTAATAGCAATAAAAAAACATGTTAAATTCATTAGGGTATAACCAGGTGTGTTAAGAATTCAAATTAAGTACTAGTAACTCAAAATATAGCTCACTTTGGTATCCTGGCATTAAGACTTGCAGAGACATAGAGACAGTCTACATGCATACTGAATGGAGTTCTGATTAATGTGAAATATTTTTTCCAACCAGTGCCTGAGTGTTTGGGAAAAGTTATTTTGCATTTGCTCCAGTAAGAACTGTTATTATTAAAAAAATATAATTTGCCTATTTATTTCATCTCTTCGTGGAAGATCATTTACTCAAATAGGTAATGGCACTTTTTTTTTTCTGTAACTAGAAATCTCAACTCTTTGAAGCATATTTTCATATTACCTTTCAAATCTTGAAATGTGATATTAGTTTGTCATGGTGTTGGGTTTCATTCTTTGGCAATGTATTTGTGGCATGGCTCAGAGAGCTTTCTGTGAACTCTGTTTTCTAAAGAGCAGCTATGTTTATAATTGACTGAGAAGGATGAGTTATCTAAATGTAGTAGTAGCAGAGATAAGCTTTTTTTCTGCGGACTGAATGAAGAGTCATTTCCCATTGCACATCCAAACAACTTCCAAAGCTGAAAGGAAATAGCGTAACATCACCTTCCCCTGGTTGTGGACACACACAGTATCCTGTTCCCTCTCCAAAATTAGTAAAGTGGGCCAGAGTAGAGGCTTTTTGCTTCTCTAGTATATTCACCAATAGATTTAGAACTACTGCCTCTCTGCTTTTAGCAGTTGTATCTACTGCTGCTGTTGTTGAGAAAAAACTGGATTTTTTATATGAAAATTTTGAGTTATTTTACTGTTGTAAATTGAATGCTTTATTATTGTTACGCTGATTGTTAAAATGTTCCAGTGATGTGAATTGATAACTTCTTGATCAACTTCAGTTGGAAAAAAGCCTTATTAATATGCTGTTATACAGTATCAAAAAAACAATAAATCAAATAAATATTAGGTATGCAGTAGACTGTCACTTCCCCCTTTTGTGTCTGCAGAGAACCTCATTTAAAGTCATACTGGTGTAAAACCAATATCCATTTAAGTGCATGCTAAGTAATCTCTAAAACATAATCTGAGTCTTTGAGTTCCATTTACAGTGCCCTCTGTGTTCTATGTCCAGCCTTAGCTATACCATCTCCAGCTTGGGGGGCCCAGCTGTGGATGCCTATAGACACTGAAACATTATTTTTTAACAAAATATTGGAGAAGCATATGAACCCTAGAAAAGCAGAGTACCTATTAATATAGGTTCTTCAAGCAGCAAAAATAATGAAGCCTCATTTCCTGCCCTTAACCATTGCCCTGAAAATATATTCAATTTTTTCTCAGATCCCCTGGGTTGTCACAATGTACCTTTCATTCCAAGCTCTCTCTCATGACTTTGGGTTTGGATGGCTAAGAGTATCTGCTGGGATTAGTGCAAAATTACATCTATGTGGATTTGCCAGCTGCCAGGAACATATTTATTTACTTACTAATTGCTCCCTAGCTGTTGCAATAAAAACGCCTGAAGGCATAAAAATGCCTAAAATTGAGGCATAAAAATGAAATGCTTGAAGTCTGCTTTACTTTAAGTGAGAACATGTCTTTGAGCCCTTCTCTAGCTGCTGTTTTCACTGTACTTCACAGAACTTTGTATCTTTGAGATATCTGATTCTGTGTCAAATTTTGTTGAAATCAGTTGGTCATTCTTAACAATTATCATGGAGCAGTTTGATGTGCAGATGCATAAAGAAACAAATCTAAAAAGTATAAAAGAAAAGATGTACAGAACTAAAAATAAGTATAGATTAGCCTGACTCTAACTCTGTATAAAATAGTAGAAATGTCAACTGTGTACTCAGGTAACAAAGAATTAGAAAATAGATAGTAGAATTCTGCAAACATTTTTTTTTAACCGAATATCAGGTCTTGTTACTCAGATCTGTTATCATTCATTGACAAACTTACAAGTTAGAATGATGACAGCAACTATAATGAATAATGTATAAATATTTTTTTTTAAAGTTTATGAGATTTAAAATCACATGAGATCTCGAAGTAAGAATAAGTAGAGCTCATACAAAGCGCACTAAAATCTGTCATCTAGATAGATATGAATTAGGAAATAGTGAGTAAGGAAGTGCTTAGCAGTACCTATTAAATACCTGTCCTTGCTCTTATCTTGTTTGATAGCCTTATGGATGATGATACTTACTATTTGTCAGCTGGGCTTCCAGTGGCTGGTTAAGTTTTTCCAGGCTATGTACAGAGACGTGAGAGTAGTGCTTAGGATAGCTACCATCACAGGTTAACCTGAATAATTTAGTCAAAATTATCACAACCAACTAATTATGGTTTAATACAGAAAAGTGTATTTGACAATCAGAAACAGCTTTTTTTTTTTGTGAGGTCGCACTGTCAAGTTGTGGCTTTGAACCTTATACTGATCTATGGATGAAGAGGAAGTAAAATATGCAGTAGACACATTGAACACTGTGAAAACCACAAGACCACTGTTAAAAGCCTGTGCCCTGTTCTCTGACTCACACTTCCTGGAGGATGTAGATACTGAAGAAAATTCAAAGGAGAGGGGAAAAGTGGTGCTGCAGACCATCAATCAACCATTGGGATATAAGTCTTTCAGGAACTGATGAGCCCAGAACACTGGGAAAAGGTTGAAAACGTAATTCAACCTCTCTCTCTGGTTACTTATATATAAAGAAAAAATGTTTAATGACAGGAGCCAGGGGAACTTTTCAGTCTTCTAGATAAGCAGCAGAAATGGAAATTAGATTAATTTAGACTTGCAGCAAGGTGCAAGTTTTTGGCACAAGTCGTAGATAAATATTGGAAGAGTTTTCAGAGGAAATACCGAGTCATTATTTTGCTTTGTGTCTTCAAACTATGCCAGTTTATCTGTTTGCATGTAGTATATAACTTTAAATATACCATACATGCAAATTGTACACAGACATGTAATATTTACCCATGTATATCATGAATATATTCTAGCTGTATCAGAAATAGGTAGAGATATAGCTGTAGAGCTTCCTTACCAGTAAAGAATAGCTGTGTAACTAATATTGAGAACAAAGACATAAATATGAGATCTAAAATAATCCAAAGCTAGGCATGAGCTGGAAGCATAATTAACCTCCAGAATACACTGAATATTGCTTCAGTTTACACTATTGTCACAGTAGGTGAAAATATGGATTTTCTTTTGGGATGGGGGAGAAGAGGTTAGTGACGGCTTTTCTACCAACAGAAGAATAAGTCTATTTAATGAATTATTGTGAACATATTCTTGAATTTTTTCAAAGTGAAAGAAACATAGCAAAGAGAGAGGACTATAATATTTCAGTTTGATCCAAAGGAAACTTCTACAGCATCATATACCAGACAGAGCTAACAGCTTCAGTTTTCCTTTTGCTAAGAGGGATTACACAAATAATAAATTGATTTCCTTTTCAGAGTGATGATAATTGCATTTTGTCCCAGAGCACTATATCAGGCATTATCCTCACCATCTCTTCATAGATGAAAAGCTTAGAGAAGCTTAAAAGGGAAACACAAAAAAAAAAAAATGCTAGATATTTAAAATATGTCTTAGAAAAATTGTGTCAAATAAGCTGCTAACTTCAGACTGACTTTAATGTGCAAGTGGGAGAAATATCAGTGGCTTAATGAGGGCTGAAATTTATCCCCTCTCAAAAAGCCAATATAAGCCTATGAACCAGTGAAAGCCAATCCTAAAATTATGACTTAAAGACATTTAAGGGGACTAATATCCCCATGCTATATTTTTGTATGCAGTCAGTATTTTGTTGCCAGTGACCTGGTCTCATGCTATTGATTTGTCATAAAACCTAGTATAAGGTATTTGGGATATTTTTCATGCCAAAATACATCTTGGCTTCCAGTCTTCTCTGTGTTGGCTGCTGGCCACTGCTAGTGCAATATCTTTTTTAAAAAAGTAAAAATCTCAATATCTCTGATGCATTTGAAATATTGATTTAGCCCTTCCCCTTCCAAATCCTCAGCAGACATTTCTAAAGCCAGTGTGATATTTGTATTTTATGATACTCACTATCTCTTGAAAAAAAATACTTAGAAGAGAGTTTGAATTTGCCAGATAATGTTTCTGATATGTTCCACCACACTGCAGCCAGTATGATCATTTCAAGCTGTTTTGCTTGTGTGATGCTGGTGGAAAACACATCAGAAAACCTGGTTAGTAGTAAAAATGTGTATCTTTCATCAGGTCAATGCACACTTACAAAAACTGTCTTCAGCTATTTAAAATTTATTTTAAAGATGCTTTGTCCATGCTGTTGACATTTCTATGAGAATTCAAACATCTTGTTCTCTTCCAGTCTTTAGATAACTGGGCATACAAATGTTGTATTAATTTAAAAATAGCTACTTGGAAATACCACTGGCCATGAAGTCTTTTTTTGTAGGTTATACTCTGGTCTCTATAGTATTTTTGCATATTGAGAAGCAAAGGAGAGGAGAGGAGAGGAGAGGAGAGGAGAGGAGAGGAGAGGAGAGGAGAGGAGAGGAGAGGAGAGGAGAGGCGAG
>JAWWEW010000078.1:111729051-111744734 GCA_035583185.1 Anabacerthia variegaticeps
GGAGGGAGGGAGGGAGAGAAGGAAGGAAGGAAGGAAGGAAGGAAGGAAGGAAGGAAGGAAGGAAGGAAGGAAGGAAGGAAGGGAAAGAAAGAAAGATCTCTAAGGATGCCCTGACAATATACTCTTTCAAAGGTACTGGGTGCAAAACTCATGTCCTGGAAACCTTCAGTTTTAAAATTCTGAAGGTCTGAAATGTTATGCTGAAGTCATTAGAACTCCACATAAATGCAGTCAAATCAGTGTCTGAAAATCAAAGGCAGAAAAAGTCAGACTGAAAAAAGTGTGCATTTTTAAAATAATTTTTAAAATATCCTTTGGAAGTATGTTTTCTCCCTTGTCTGAAACCTTTGAATTTTTAATCACTTTCTTGAACTCAACTATGGGATTCATTCAGTGCTCTGTGGCTTGTATTCTACACTGATTGCAACTGTGCTATCTCGCTTTACATTTATCTATAAAACATGTTACTGAACTGTCAAATTTTTTGTGTGATTCACTGTAAGAAAAGAAGATAGTAAATTTGTTGTGACTATATTAAACTAAAACAAAAAAAGATTTGATATGTATTTCCTTTTTCAGAATTTGTACTTTTCTCTACAGGCATAGAAAAACTGCAGTATTTGTAGTAACTTTGCAATTCTCATGGGTACATTCTGCTCCCACATCCTCTCATTAAATCTCAAGAAATAATGTAACAGCTTTGACATTCTCCAACATCCATTTTTGAGGCAGCCAGTACTGCTTTGTAGGGTGCTGGCAAGTAGCAAGACACCCTTCAGAGGATGGAGGGTTTACAGAAGTTTGAGGTGTATTCCATGTATCCCTGTGCAAGGAAAAAAATCTTTGAGTGGCCCTGGAAGGAACAGACACAACCTGTCTCCTCAGGCTGTTACCATGTGTATGGTTTGTTCATGCAAAAATACATTGGCATGAGGTGATTAGATGTGATGAGTTGAACGTCAGTCAGACATCCACCCACCTGCTCACTTACTCCCCTTTTTCAACAGGGCAGGGTGAGAAAAGAGAATAAAAAACCTTGTGGGTTGGAGTAAAGACAGGGAGATCCCTTAGCAGTTACCATCACAGGAAAAACAGACTCAACTTGTGGAAAACCAATTTAATTTATTGCCAGTGGAAACAGATGTGGATAGTGACAAACACAGAAAAATTAAAACAAGATCTTCCTCTGTATCCCTTTTTTGCCATCATCAATGTCACTCCTTCATTCCTGACCCTTCTGCCTCCCCATCCCGTGTGGCACAGGGTGATGGGGAATGGGAGGTTGCAGTCAGTCTGTAAGTTTATCTCTCCTGCTTCTTTCTCCTCACACTTTTCTTCAGCTCCTGCATAGAATCCCTGCTAAAATACATAGTTTTTTCAAGACAAATCTGCTCCAGTGTGGCCTCTCCATGGGCTGCAGTTTCCTCCAAAGTATCCATGGGCTGTGGGGTGTATATCTTTTCCATCATGGTCCTTAACGGGCAGTGTGAAATTGCCTGCCCCTCTCCCAAAGGTGCCTCGAGCACCTTGTCCCACTCCTTCTCTCACCCTTGAGCTTATACTGCTGGTCTCACATCCTTCTTTTTCTCCCTCCTGTGCCTATCAGGGTTTCTTGCCCTTTCTTAAGCATTTTTTCCAGAGGCACCACCATCTTGGCAGATGGGTTCAGCTGTGTCCTGTGGTGGCTCACTTTGGACCTGGCTGGAATCTGGCTCAAACAATCTGTGTCTGGCATGGGGCAGGCCCTGGCCTCTCCTCATGGAGGCTGCCCCATGTGTCCCCCTGCCAGCACCTCAGCATTGACACCCAGGAAGTTAGAAAACTGTTTTATGGAGAACTGATTAGGAAAGCAATACTGTTTCTAGCACCACCATATTTTCACTATGACAGATTTATACCAAATTTTGTACCATTTCAGTTCTAGTTTTGTGTTGTTGCTTGAGAGTTGTTATTCTGAAGTTTTACTTCATTGCCATTTTTAATTTGTGTGGGTTCAGCCCACACCCTCAGCATCCTCAAACCAGCCACCAGGATCTGGCAGGTCTCTGCCCTGTGAGTTGGGAAGGATGGTATACAGACCTCGGGACAGGTGACACAGTGTTTTTGCAAAAGAAACAAATGCTGATACTCATGTTTTCCCTATTCATGCTTGTACACTGTTGTAGACTAAATACAATATTGGGGATTTTTAAATTGCATATTCCTTAATTAAAGAAAAAAAAAAAAAAAAAAAGAAAGATTGTTTTCATAGAAGACTTAAATCATCCAAGTGGCATTTACTATGTACATCTCTCAGGGTTTTTTCACTTGAGTATTTTTCCAAAATGTTTCTAATAAAACAGGTCCAGCTGATCTTGTTAGTGGCCATGGACTGGAAGTCCATGGCTGGTTCCTGCAAATCAGTGAAATATACCAGGGTGAAATTTGTCCAGAAGCTTCCTAAGCAAAGCTCAACAGAAGAGGATGGTCAAAATCACAGAAATGTGGATCAACAGAAAGGCATTTCCTCAAAATATATGTTTTAACAGGATTTTTTATGTGCCTAGTAAACCACATATTTTTGTCTTCCTCCTGTTGGGTGGCAGGGAGAAGTGCTACTGCTGTTGCCGTTGACTTTATGGAAGGTGTCCATATACACAGCACATTGGACAGAACAGTGCAGGTGGAACCTTCTCCCATAGATGGTGCCCTATATTTAGCTTAGCGTTATGTTGTCATGATGTTTCTTCTCAAGATCTAATGGCAGGGGTTTTGTTCTGCTTGCGGTTGCTGCATTCTCCAGATAATCCCTTGATTTCTGTAAGCCACTTGCAGCAACCTCAAGGCATTGAAAGCCTAAGAAGAAATGTAGAAATCATGGAAATAAGCCTAGAGTCAGTGGATATGTTTGTGCTGCACATACTTCACTGGAATAAAAGACAGCAAATTGCCTCACAGACAAGGAGTATAGCTGTGAAAGTACACAGTTTAGGTTCCTAGCAGGCAAAATTTCATGGTTCTTGTTGTGCCTGCATGGCAAGTTCCATCTCTTTATCTGTGTTTACTTTATTCATAGTTTCTAAGAGAACTCCTGAAATACAACAAAATTTGGTTAAATTCATTAGTTTGAAGTTAGGGGCAAGGCAAAGGGAAAATGTTCTTGATGTTATTTTGAAATAATATTATGAGCATCATTCATGTATTTAAAGCTATGACCAGGATTGCTGCTCAGTAGAAACTTCCCAACACTACGTCCAGCTCTTAGATTTGCAGAGGTGGATATGATCTTGAGTGCAGCAAGACATAAATTATTAGGCAGGTGTCTTGTACAGACCCTAAGAATCTGCTAAAGATACATGCAATAAGCCAAACTTTTGTCAGTTGACTTATGTTGTCTACACAGAGTCCAAACCACTGCTGGTAAAAAAATAGGAGTAGGTAAAAATGAGTAAGTTTGAAAGTAACATTAATATATAGAATGTTTCTAGACTTCCAGGGCAATGATAAGTTGTTTTTGAGAACCAAATTAAGGAAACAGCTGGAAGTTGTCTCTCCAGAAGCATCTATAGAAAGAAGCCAAGAGGAATCATGGAAGAAATTATTCCTATATATGCTAGCAGGTGCTATGAGCATTACATAACACATAGGAGAAACAATATCAAGCATAATTCTGACATAAATTTCAACAAGGAAGAATTCCTCTGCCCTTTATGCTGTATTACCCCATCTCGGTACACAGTGGGAGAAAGTTAAGCTCAATGTTGCCAAGCTGATGAAACCATCTATGGTGCTGTGAAAATCCTTGGCTGTGAATGCAGCCTGTGGCAAAAACTGGAATTGTGAACTACTGGAGACTCATCCTCAGCCATTGACACTCCCAGTCTGAGTGTAAAACTACAGAAGTGGAATATTTCAGTAGGATGTTATTTCTGTCTAGACACAATCAGATCTACTGGCACTTAAGAAAGAAGAAGAAAGGTCCTTTTCTGACCTCAGGTAGCTTATTTCAATTGAACAGAAAGCCTTTGATCTTGATTTAGGAGAGCTAATATATGACAAACTTGATGACATAGGAGAGTAATAGGATTATCTTGGCAACATGTTGGTGGGGAAATAACCAAGGGAGGCCAAGAGTTTATACTGTTATCCCTTTAGATAACAGGAAAGCATTTAAAAAGTAAGATTTATCTTTAGGTTTCATCTCACAGTATTGGTCAAGAAGTGAGACTCTTGAGCATGAGCCACATACTGATGGCCTGGACATATGGTCCTTGATGTGATCAAAAGCTGCCCTTAAAGCATTCAAAGCATCCTGTGTGCTAAACCACATATGGAAGCACAGTATGTACACCATGCCATACATTGCTGTACTGTGTATGGGAATAAAAGAATTGGTGCAGAAACCTGTAGGCTATTGTCAAACTGCCTGCAAGGCTGCCTTCACGTGAATCTCTAGCTTGTGGCTATACTTGCAGAGCAGCCTGGCAAAAGTTGTGCAAATGTAGCAAGACATTTTCTGAAGCTGGAGGGTTGCAGTCACGATATGCCATTTCTTACAGGACTAAGATTTGAATATTAGAGAACTTGGCTTTGGTTCAGAGAAGCACCTGGAAGGTTGGATGCATCTAACATCACCTCTCCACCAGAGTAGGAAACTCATAAAATAGGCTTTCTTAAAATAATGTTTCACAGTTCCAGATCCCAGCCAACATTGTCATGCCCAGATGTCCTGCTGCATTTGGTATTGCTGCTTTTAGGTGAATTTACTCCTGGCAATGGTGAGAGGAGTACAAGTTTAAAAAGAAGGATGAAGCAGAGAGACATGTTGGCAGGAGTTTGATTTCTGATATCAGGTTGTATGTCAAGGAGCACTTGATCAGTTCATTCATTTGTAGGGTTTCCAGCTGACTCGAGCTGTTCTGTACTTATGCTATATAGGATTTATGAACGGATGTGATTAGCAAAAATTAATTTATGGACCTGAATATGCCTTTATTCTTTCAAGTAGAAAACAGGAGTAAAAAAAAAATTACTGTGAGAATGAGACCTGTATTTTTTTTAACTTCATCCCAGTCTAAACATGGTGTTGTGGAATATAATGCAAAGGCAGCAGTGTTAGCAGGATACAATTAAGTTGTGAATTGCCATGCAGGGATGTAATATAGAAAACCTTTATGTGTTGTGAGCAATTCTATTTGGATTACCCATGGACAAAACATTTCAGTCAGATTTCACAAGTACTGTTGAGAAGAATTTCATTGCCTCTCCTGTAGTTACTTGAGCTTGCTTGCTTCCCTGAAATCTTATATTTGTGAATGTATTCATCTCTGTATACATTCTCTTCTCCCTCATATATGTTTGCTTTCATTTGTGAAAGTCATGTTAACGGGTTTTTTATCTTGTCTTTAATGAGCTGTAACTCATTGTAATGTGTGATACTATATGTGTGATATATTTAAAGTATCAGTACAGATATGCCATGCTCTATGAAATGCAAGTGCATCTCATATATGGAGAAAGTAATAATTTCCAGGGAGAAAAATTAAAATTATAATTCAGTCAAGGCAGTTCTGTTCTTTGTTTATCAGACAGAAAGTGTACTATCTTAAGAATATCTGAAACTTGTCCGTAATTGAAAATGTGTCATTTCTTTATACAAATAATATAATTAAGTAATACAAACTGTTATCAGAATAAAAGAGGTTAAATTGTATTTTTCACTCAAAACAGATTATAATTCGTTCCTGGCAGAAAGCTGTCCTGATACAATGCATTATTTTCTCTCTGTTGTGACTGTTGTTGATGGGCTAAGCCGCAAAGGCTGAAAGGGGGTACGTTCACTCCCACTCATTGCTGTTTAGGCTGTTTCATATGTCTATTTTAGAAACAGACAAAAGCATCATTTGCCTGATGCAAATTGTGAAGCGATGCTTTACCTGTGCAAAGCCTTTATTTCTGCCCTGTCATGGGCAGAACTTTAGAGACCAAATTATATACTGTGGAAAAATATTTGAAGGTTCAGCTTTAGAAAAGGAAGAAACAGGAATATGATTTCATGCTTCCTAAGGCCATTTTAGAGAACTCCTGCTTCCCTGTTCTTTTAGCAATCTGTAACAGATGAGCATATAGTTGCTTGTATATATTTAATGGCTATTAAATCTTAATTTCCAAGATCAAGACCCTAAATACAGGACAATCATAACACAAGACTGTCAAATACACCAGAAAGCTGCAGCAGTGTCCAATAAGTGTGCAGAGGCTGCGACTGAGCAAGTGGTAAAGCTGGTTCTTGTTCTTCGTGAGTGGTGGCTCCGCAGATCACATCCCATTTCTGTTCATTTCTGGATGGCAAATAAGCCTTCCTGACTGCAGAAGTTAAATCACCTGCATTGTTAAACTTTTGTTTTGATAGTGATAGAAATTTGTTTTAGTTCCTCTTTTGAAACAGGGATAAAGAGTTTTATACAAACACATAGTCAGCAAATGCATCAATATATTCTAATTTATGAATTATCCTTTCAGTGCTACAATAATTCACTTTATTTCTGACCATTCACACTGAATTATTTATATAGGGACATTTATTGGCAAACTGCCATTTGCATCACTTTTACATTATTGTCCTCATTATTAATTTACTTTTAATAATTCTTTAGTGCTAATCTCGTCAATAAAGAAAATCAGATGAAGCCCATGAAATGTTTAACCTTATCTTAATTTTATAGCCCTCACACCATTGCCAATAGCACAACAGTAGACACATAATACATTAACTGACAGTTCTTCCCTTTTGTGCATTCCCTTGTCTCCTTTTCTCTTCTGTGTGCCAGTATCCCTGAGTTTGTCCTGTAAAAGCAAAGAGTGATTCCCTATTAATGACTATTTAAATAACAGAATTACATTGCTATTGTACTTGCTTCTTTCTGTCCCAGACAATGACTATGAATTAATTAGCATTAGAACACTGGAAATTCCTATGAATTTAACATTATATTCTGTGTGCATTATTGAATGATTTTACACTTCCTCATGCAAAACTGATGATATCTCTACAAACCTCTGGGGGAGTATGTGAGGTCATTAAAGTTAGATTTGCAAAGAAAATATATGGATTTCTCTCTCATATTATTTTTTCCTGTGCTGATAATGCTATTTTTGAGTTCTTGTTCAGAGTGGCTCATTTGCATTGAAAGATTCTTTTACCCTTTATCTTATTCATCTGCCTTTCCAAACTTTTCATTTCATGAGGGAAATGAACTGTGTTTTTCCAATACTTAAAACATTCCTACAGGAAAACAAGAACTTACATTTTCAGCTCCTAGTGTTGTCTTTAGAGATAATGGACACAGAAGGGCAGCCCAGTTTGAAAAAGCACATATACAGGTCAGAAATGAAAATAGCAATTTATCCCATGCCTCCTTCCTGTCTTCATTGCTGATAGCTTCTTTTCTCCGTGAAGAAGGATTCCAGCAGTAACGCCGGTGATTTGCCATCCAGGCATCTGAGTGGGAAGAAAAATTATGAAGTTTTATTAAAAATTCTCCCTGGAATCCTAGGTTTCATCTAGATTTCTGCTGTTAGTTTGTTATTATTTGTATTTTTAAAACAAAGGGATTTAAAATTCATGGATTCATGGGAGCTCACAACAGTGTTAGTACCCTGCTGGGGACTAAGGGAGAAAGACTGGCATACACAATCCCTCCTGAAACGAATCTCTCTGTACTACTTACTGAGCACAATCTTAGTATGTTAAAGACAGGTGAATTGATTACATAGATATTTTTTTTCCCTTCAGAATCAGGTACCATTTCCATAACCTATGTTTTTCTATTTTAAAATAACCTTTTTATTTTTTCCCCAAGTAAATAGCAATATGTGTTTGGTCTTAAATTTGCCATTCTGTATTAATAAAACTTCATAAAATTTATGATAGTTAAGTAATGTATTCTTGATGCTTAAGTTCTAAAGAAAGCTATTGAACAGGGGAAAAAAATACTGGCTATGCTTTCAGACCCAAAGTTTTTTAAATGATTAAACAGCTTTTAACAGCAGACAAAAGAAATGTTTTCTTCATGTCAGTTTGATTTATTTCAACAACTAGTTCAAAGTTAAGGAACTGCTTAGAAATAGAATAAGCTGAACCATCATTATCTTTAAATGGTCTATGAAGAAACTCTCAGTCTGGGATGCTGAGACTTATGAATACATTCATTAGCTGTATGTAATGGTAATAAATGGTAATAAATCAGTTTTAAGTATAAAACATTTGATACATATTTCCTCTGTATACAACATTTATTGCAATTTTATTTAAATAATAAATACACTTGAAAGGCTGGGATTTTGCATTTCAATTGCAATTCCCATTTCCATCCAAAGCAGTGTGATACGAGTTGTAAGTAAATAAAAATTAGTCTTCTAGTAAAGAAGAATTATTATTAATTTCTAACAGGATGGTATGTAAGCATTTGAATAATTATTCTGAACTATACAAATTCTGAAATGGGAATGTAAGGTATTTTTCTGGTAGCATATGGAAGTAACAGGTAAGTTTAAAAATTAGTTTCAGTTTCAGGCCTTTTTTTCTTTTTTTAAGTTTACCTAAGACAAGAACGAACTCAAGGAGAAAAGAATAATACACATTTAAAATAAACACAGAAAGGTCTTTTCTAAAAATAATTGTTTTAATGGTTTTGTATTTTTTGTATTTCCACAGAACTAATGTTTGAAATCTTATGAGAAATAATTTCATTGAATTCTTTAAATAATTTTCAGGTTTTACCAAAATATTATAGTTTAGGGCCTTGTAAATAGGCACTTCTGTGATATATGGGAGATAGAATGGCTATATGGCTATATTAAATCATAACACCGTACTTTAGAAGCATCTTTACATAGAATTTTAATTCAGTAGACAATTCAAACATTTCTAAAATAAATATAATTTCCAGCTGGAAGAAAATAAGTTTTGACATTTTCTACTTATTAAAATTCTGTTTCACAGTGGCAAAAATATCAAAATGGGCATTTTTTCCCTCAGCAAGAGTAAAGCAGTCAGTTTAAATTTTGATGTAAAAAGAGTTGCATAAATTTATTTTTAAAATGTAGATTTATGCTTACATTGTTTTTGATTTATTTTATATGTATATGAAGCTGGCATTTTAATTAGAAAGACTTGGTTGCTTTATATTAGACTTTCTTAATGACTTATCAAAATCAGAAAAATCATATTCTTTCTTGAAAGCAATAACCACAGTAGGTCCCACTACATCACAAAACTGACAGAGACACCTATTCCTGACTAGCTAAAAGCTGTGAATCAATTAATTTGTTTCAAGCATATAATTACTAGAGAAGCAGTTCAGAGTGTGGTTTGATAACTACTCTTGCTTGTGTGTATCCAGCATTGTAAGGGCAATGAAATCTCGGCAGTAGGAGTAACCATTTCTCTGAGCTAAAGGAGAAGGAAGAGGTTTTATTATGTCAGTGGTGGAGAACATGTTTAAAGCAGCGAGGATCTCACTGGTTTCAGCCAAGTGCTGGCATACTAATTATGCCTTAACTACATCTCCTCTTTCCTCCTAGGTCTTACTGCTGCAGCATCTCTCGTATCCCTGGCTTGGGCTTTGGCTTCCTACCAAAAGGCCCTCCGTGACTCCCGTGATGACAAGAAACCCATCAGTTACATGGCTGTTATAATCCAGTTTTGCTGGCATTTCTTCACAATTGCAGCAAGGGTCATTACTTTTGCTCTGTTTGCCTCAGTTTTCCAGCTGTACTTTGGGATCTTCATCGTGCTGCATTGGTGCATCATGACCTTCTGGATCGTTCACTGCGAGACAGAGTTTTGCATCACTAAATGGGAGGAGATAGTTTTCGACATGGTTGTTGGGATAATCTATATCTTCAGCTGGTTCAATGTCAAGGAAGGAAGGACACGCTGTAGGCTTTTCATTTACTATTTTGTCATCCTTTTAGAAAACACCGCCTTGAGTGTTCTCTGGTATCTGTACAAGGCCCCTCCAATCTCTGATGCATTTGCCATACCAGCACTGTGTGTAGTGTTCAGCAGCTTTTTAACAGGCATTGTTTTTATGCTAATGTACTATGCCTTCTTTCACCCCAATGGACCAAGGTTTGGGCAGTCGCCAAGCTGTGCTTGTGAGGACCCTGCCGCTGCCTTCACCCTACCCCCAGAAGTGGCCACAAGCACACTAAGGTCCATCTCCAACAACCGCAGTGTCACGAGCGAGCGGGATCAAAAGTTTGCAGAGAGGGATGGGTGTGTGCCTGTGTTTCAGGTGAGACCCACCGCACCATCCACACCTTCATCCCGGCCACCAAGGATTGAGGAGTCTGTCATTAAAATTGATCTGTTCAGGAACAGGTACCCGGCATGGGAAAGACACGTGTTGGACAGGAGCCTGAGGAAGGCCATCTTAGCATTTGAATGTTCCCCTGCTCCTCCACGGCTACAGTATAAAGATGATGCCCTTATCCAGGAGCGCTTGGAATATGAAACCACATTGTAAACAAAGCAAAAACAGGGCTTGAAGAAGCTCCAGCGTTACAGTCCAAATTAAGGGTTGACAGTAGGGCTGTAGGAATAACAAAACTGTGTACTACAAGTAGAGCAGCAAGCTATAGTGTTCTTAGTCTGGCTATCATCATGATTATCATTTGATCCACTGTGTGCAGTCCTTCTGCAGGACGTTGATACAGCAACAGCATCTGAAAGGCTAAAAACCCCAAACCCTGACCCACACATACAGATGAGTTACTTCAGCTGGGGAAACTCACTCAAGACCCCTTGCTGCTATGAAACTCTGACTGCACAGTACTTACAATCAAAGCAGAGCTTTCAACTTTAGCCAGTAGTGCATTTTATTTTAGAAACTAAAGTTTGATATTTCCGTAATCAATGGCAAAACCAAATAAAAACACACCTTTTCAAAAATAACAGAACTCTAGCACACAGTGTTCCTGTTATGAAAACTGTTTTCTGATGGGAAAAATAGGAGCATAATAGTCTTCAGCACTCCCATAAATCAATCATTCAGGTTGGAATAGGTTTGCAAAATAGTTCTTAATGAAATAGATACATCGTCATGTTTGTAAGGCTGTCAGTGGAAAATGAACTAAATTTTGATTAATTAGGTCATAAAAATGCTAACAGAACTGTTTGTTTTCTTTGGAACTTCAAAGCCTTTTTTAAATGCAATTTTACTTCTTGATATTGCTTTCGACGGAAATCCTATGCAGCTCACTTCTGGTTTTCAGGAGAAATAAGGAGCTCTAATATGTAGTAATATACATTAAATGATAATCATGATTCAGTGTTCAAAAAAGGTGAAAGAACAGGGAAATATAGTTTTCATATTCTAAACTTTTTGGAGGACCCCATTCAGACATTTCAGAAGAAACTACAAAGAGGTGAACACACTGAAACTTCTCTGTTTCAGGACCGAGAACGCATGATTCAGTGTGTGAATGTATGCAGGGGTGACAAGAGACTGTGACATGCCATACCTTTCTAGTGCCAAACATTGTATAACTGCAAGGTTGATATTGCCTGAGGGACAGATAATAAGTGGCACAAGCCCTACCAGAAAAAGAAGCAGGAAAGACCAACCAAGTTCTCAACATGTAGAGACAGCTCTGATTTTTCCCACCCAAGGTGAAAGTGATGTCTTTTAAAGGCTATCAGCCACCTCTTAGTAAGTATATTCACTGAAGTATAATATAAGCAAGTGATGTGGAAGAGCCTCTTCTGCCTGTTCAAGACTTGTGTCCAGATGTGTCTAAAAATTATGTTGAATCTCTTGTAATAGAGTGCTTTTGCTGCAAGCTTTTGGGTTTTAAATACCTCCCTAAATCTAGTAAATGGTATTATCCTTTATGTTAAAAGTATCCCCTGATGGTGCTTTCAAATGCATTAAAGGTGCAAGTCAAAATTTGATAGTATTTTTTTTAAATCTGGTGCAGAGTGAAAAACTCATGGATTATTTCAATATTTTTGTAAAGTAAAAATATGGTATAAAAGGTTACTTTTTATAAACCTCAAATCTTTTAATACATTTCATTCTCTTTATAGCTTAGATTTTAAGAATTGGTCCATGAATTTTATCAAATGGCTTTTTCAGGTTGATGTAAACCTGGTTTTCACATATTATAGATTTGTTTTGCAGTGTAATGCCATATGAAAGCCTACATGGGTACTTTTAGAATACTCTATATGTGGATCCTGCTTCAAATGTAAGTGGCTTGTAAAGACACCAAGTGATTTCATAAGAGAAAAATTTGCTATAACTATTTCCACCCGTTTTAGGAGAGTGAAGCAGAAATGAAGAGTTATTGTTGTAAATGGCATTAGAATGGAGAAGACCTGATTATTGGTATTGTAATCTTCACTGTCAGATATATCCAGTATAGTCACTGCTGTATATGCTGCTGGGTTAATTTCAGTCTTTCCTATTATGAATATTTGTACTATGAAATGGCCAAGGGTTACACAGACTATGTTTATTTGTATGCATTCAATTAGCCATTTTTAATGTTGACTTTTTTTATTAGTGAAATGTTGGATACCTGTTGTTCTTTGCTGGGGCGAGTTCCTCAAAACAAACAAAAAAAAATCTGTGGAAGTGCAGGAATCTGCAAGGCAGAGGGAACTTTACACAGATCAGAAAACACCCATGCTCCAAGGGTTTCTTAGGTATTTTCAAATTAAGCAGTAGCCAACTGCCTCTATAATAATTTTTTTAATAAAACAATTCTTTGATAGTCCAAACCTGAAGCTTTGTACAAAGTGATTGCCCTTCTCTCCACGGAGACATAGCTGACTATTCAGAGAAAAGCACTCATGTGTTGTCAAAAAATATACCACTGCAAGAACTGCTACAAAAAGGTTTTTGGAGCAAGTCCTTTGTCCTGTCAAATTCAGCAGAGCCTTCACTCCAGAATCAAACACTAGTTCACACAAGGAAGTTGCTGGTTTTCTTTACAAACAAGATAAATGGTAAGCTTCATGATCCAAGATGTGAGGGTTTCTTTTGAAAACAGTTGGATGTGTTTGTTGCTGCTTTAACGACTCAGAAATTTAAGCCTGAATGAGGCACAGTGGGCAGCCTTCGCCAGCAATACCCACCCTCCAGTACCTCCTGGGGAGAGGGGCAGCTCCACAGCTGTCAGCAAGGCTTATCTTCTTCTGATGTCCCTCTCATCCTCCTGCTCTTCCTCAGAGCTGTGAGCCTTTTGGCAGGGCTTACAGAATTGAAGAAGTGTTGCTTCGTAGAGAAGTTAAAGGGTTAAGCTCTGCTCCAATGCTTGCTTTGCAAAGTTTCTGAAGATGGTTAGGGTTCAGTTTGTTTGATTTGCTCTTGTTTGATTTTGGACGGAAGGACACAGAGGTGTTATTTAAACATGCGGGGTTTTTATGCCTAGCATTTACTTACTTTAGTCTCCCCGCTTTTTTAATTTTTTTTTTAAATAATGTTTGTAAAACTGCTTATCTTAAATAAACTACTGCTGCAGGGTCTGAGTGCAGTAACATATACACATATATATGTATATATGTATGTGTAAATATATATATATGTATATATACATATATATATATATATTCAGCACTACATATATACATCTAGTCCTCAGAATAAAATCCAGCTGTTTGAGGAAGGAGAGAAATCATTATACAGTAAGTCAAAATTTGCTCTCCCGAATCTTACTCTGTTATGTTCATAGCCTCAGTGATGCTTGCACTGAGAACAGAGCGGCCACTTGAATCTTAACACTCAGATGACTCCATGGCAGTTTCATAATTTGCATTGCTGTGAATAGTCACATTAAAAGCTGTAAAAATTTTTTATAGAAATTGCCAAGATTAAACACAGTCCATGTTGAAATTCCATGATGGCCTTATGAACAGTTAATAATATGCACTATTTCTTTTAACACAGACAGTTTTAAAAATCAATGCAGTTCAATTAAGACAGCAATAGCAAAAAGAAAAAAAAAGTAAATAAAATTAACTTCTGCTTTTGAAATAATGAAAAAAATCAGGCCTTTTAAATTTCATTCCAAAATACAGGAACATAAAATGTTCATATTTTCCTATTTACACTCCGATAAAGAAAAGCAATCACATCTCTTTGTTAGAAGTAAGACTTACGAAAGCATTGTTATAACAAACCAAAAAATTTGCCAGCAGACTTAATGGTAACTTATCTGATTAAAGATTTGGTCCTAAAATTTTGAGAGTCTGGATTTGTCTGTTACAGAAAAGGCAATTCAACTACTATTTACTATTCTAATTAGATAAAGAAGAGGTAATTTATACCCATGTTCATTCAGAAAACATAAAAAAATGTAAGACAGAATTTTTGTCTTATTTTAAAAATTATTTTTTCTGTAATGAGAAAATTTTTTCTTAAAAAAAGTTCTTTGCAAATATGTGCAATATCTTTTTTCCTGCATATTTAATAATGACAAAAATAAGTTCCAATTTTGTTTATATCTGTTTAAATATGTTTCTTGTGCTAGAAAAATGTTTCTGTTCTTGGGCTATATGGGCTTGATGGGATATAAACAACATTTTCATTGACAAAACAACAAATTCTCTATTAATTAATTTTTATAACACTGGAGAAAATTTTCCTTCCAAAATTCAGTGCTAGGCCTCATCTGCCTGATTTTGTAAACTTTTAGGCAGAGAAGGTAAATTACAATTTTATTAGAGATGTAATTTTTAGTACAGGATGAATAGCTATTAAACCCGTATTAGTTTAAAACATATGATGGTCTAGCCAATACATCAATATTTCCCCAAAAGAGCAACTCATAAGTGGCACTAAAAGTACAAGTATTGCTTTTTTTGGAAAGGGACTCCCAGTCATGGAATATGTTCATTTACTTTTTATTGGCTAGCAAATATTCACAACCAGCCTGCTGAATTTTTTACAACACAAACCATTTTGAAGTCTTTGTGATTTGATCATATAACTCCTGAAGAGCCTTACAAGTGGTGCTGTACTGAGTTTTAGTTGCCAGTCCCAAAGCCACTGCCCTTTCTCTACTCCACCCCTGATATCGTGGAATCTGGAGTGACTTAGATGCTGAGATTTACTTTGCCCCCCCTGCACTGCCTGCACAATGCCAAGGAAAAGACTTCAGCAGATTCCTGAGGTCCTGCTGCTGCCTCTCTTGCTCCTGTGCATGGTGGGAAGCAGAGTAAATTGCATCTGTGCATCTCTCTAAACAAGCTTATTTAGGTTGAGTCCCTTCAAGGTGTGTGTGATGAAAATAATCACAACACGTGTCCATGAATTTACAAGTCCAACACTGCAATTACTAATTCTGTAGTATAACAATGGAGAACATTGGAAGAATTGTCTAAATACACAATAAGCCATTTAATTTTGCTAATTGTAGCAATTAGACTAGCTCGCATGAAGCCCATGCTGTCAGCAGAAAGCCATTTATATACCAGAGACATTACCTTATGAAATCCTCCCTTGACTGTTTATAGAACTATGTCTTTTCATTACGGCATTGAATCTATTCCTCTTTATTCTGATAAAAGAGATAAAATGCAAAATGAGAACAGTCTTTTAAATTTGGGAATTATTTAAAAAAAAATTAAAAAATATCCACAACAGATTACTACAGTTCACATGTAGAGATTTTTTTGAAACAAGTTCTGTCAT
>JAWWEW010000078.1:111744834-111791115 GCA_035583185.1 Anabacerthia variegaticeps
AAAAAAAAATTAAAAAATATCCACAACAGATTACTACAGTTCACATGTAGAGATTTTTTTGAAACAAGTTCTGTCATTATTTTCATTTGGCTGCAAATTGCTGAGTGGTCCACTTCTGAGATGATATCTTATATCTGGTATGAGCAGACTTCCTTACAGGAGAGACAAAGAATAGTGTCACTGATCAACAGCAACAGATCATTTACAAAACTGTTTAACATGTGAGGGATCCCTTGCCACCAGTCGCTTTACCTTAGTGACCTCAGTGCAGGACTTTTGTGAGATTTCTTCACTGGTATGAGTATGGCAAAATCAGGCCCCCGGCACTGAGCGAACAACAGCATGAATTCAGACCACACCAGTGGAAGTCTTCACCTCCTCGCTCCAAACTAAAGTCAGCTGGAGATTTGCTTCTTCCAAAGGGCCTGCATGTCACCTGGCTCAACCAGAAATACATGCTATAAACTTAGTGCTAACTCAGCATGAATCAAACATTTCTTCTTCTTTCCTTTTCAGTTCAAACATTTAAGAACATAGCCACTTTGACACAGTTGCTGTTTCATGACCCTTTTAAGAAGACTTTGAAAAACATCTCTGAAATCAGTCATTTCCAGTGATTCTCACAAAAGGCAATCACTGACCAGTGCATTCATTAAAAGGAACTTTTTATAAATGTGTAAGCTTGGCTCCTGTACTTACATTTTGCTCTCAATGCTTAGTTTCATTCTTATGCAGCGGATCTTATGTACCCATTAGTTAGCCGTGTGCCTACTCTGAATCCTGGTGCAAAGAGGACAGGTATGCAAGGTGCAGAGCAAAAAGTCCTCTTCAGCACATTTACATGGTGATTTGCATGAGCCAGAGAGGTTAGAGAGAAGTTCATATATAATTACAACAGAGTGATTGATACCATATTAATTCATAGAGATTTACAAGAAATTTTGATATAATGGCCAACTAATAGATCAAATCTCAGCTTCTATATGCAAGGCAGTACAAAATAAAATCAGCCAGGAATCTTTAAAGTGCAACCAAAAATCTCATTTCCAGGAATGATTTGGATAAACTTAAAAATACAACAGATTTGTCAATGTGACTAGATGCTACATTCATAGAAAGAAAGGTATAACAGCTATGGGTTCAAGCATTTTCTTTGTCCGTAGATTTCAGCATCTTACTTCAGATATCTTTGGAAGCAATTACTTCTGGATCTTATTTCTAGGCATGCTGCAGCCCTAGGAATACTAGCAGCTTTTCTACACAAGACCTGTTCTTCTATAGGAAAGTCCACATCCTTTTAACAAACTGTTGAGTTTGGGGTTGTTTTTGCATTGAACTCAACCTCACAAAAGCATTTTTAACATGACATAGGTGTATCCACTCAGCCACCTAGTGTGTAATGGTACTGCAAAACAGAATTTCACTGATAAGTGATTTTCTCAAGATAAAAAATCTGCTAGCTAAATGTCTAGAAGAGCCTGCAGAGTCATAACACAGTACTAAGGTGAGACATAGACTGCATCTGTGTGCTGCAAGTCCGCTCAGGGCAAGGTCTGCTCGTAGTCCAGCACTCTCTTCCCCACCTCATGCACCAAAGACCCCACAGAGAGAAAAACCATGTGCATGAGCTGGGTGAAATCCACAACACTCGGGAACCAGACACCCAGTACATTACAGCACACATGCAGAGGCCAACACCGGCACACTGGGGGCCTCAGGCTAATACTGTGATCCTCCAAAATGCACTAACTAGATGTTCCTGGACGTTTTTTTATGCCAGATGTTCAAGTACCTAAAATATGGCTCCTGGACTTGGTCAGAAGCAACTTGGTCTTAACAGCACAAAGTAGCTCAGCTCCTATGTCCCACCTAAGCCTGCTAGAATCCACTGAGCAGGTATTGTTCTGCCCATCTTACCTGAAGGATTTGGGTCCTCTGGGGTGCTATCACATGGAGCTTTGAACAGAAATCCTCATGACTGCTTTTCCAGCAGTAGATTGGAGGTAAGCAGAGACCAAGGGGAGAGCCAGATGCAGTTATCTCTTCAGCTAGCAATGATACATATCTCTAGCTGCTATCTCTCAGGGGAAGGCTATAGGGCTGCACACTGCTGTGGAGAAGGGCAATGCTCCCTGCCTCATATTTTGAGGCTGTTCTTCCTCTTTGTGGAAAACATAAAGGTTATCCTGTGCAGTGTAGACATACTTGTAGTATTTTGACATGTTCAGTCCCTTTAGTGTTGAGGACTGAAGTTGCTGAGCATGTTCAGTGCCATTGCCTACATCCAGCCAGAGTAATGTCTACAGTAAACAGCTGGGGAAGAAGTGAAATCACTCTGCTCACCTTCCAGAAGCTGTATGGACATGGTTAGCACTGTGACAAAGCCTGAATCTCTACATGCTGCCTTGAATCAGGTCTATTAATGCACTGTGTGCTAATGCACTGCTAATGCTGTGACCATGTTCACTGGTTTTTCATCGGAGCTCAGGCAGACTTTGTATGGGCACCAAAGCTACACACGTAGCTTATCTATAGTTCCTTGAGCCCAAGGTGCATATACCCTTTGCAATCCCAGTTTCTCTGCCAAACAAAGATCAGTTTGGGCTGAGCAAAGGGCAAACAGGCTCTATGCTATCCAGGCAAGCACGTAGAGTGCACATGGTTTCTCTGGATGGTACATCTGAATCACAGTTACGTGCAAATTGCCCAGGTTATGGTGAATGCAAGAAGTAAGTTCAGTGTCCGCAGTTTGGAGCATGCTATAGTGAATACTCTCTGTGAAAGTGTTTGTTTTAATCATAATAAAAATAGTAGGATCTTATCTCATACTTGGGAGCAAATTTACAGTATCAAATGCATTTATACATATATGCGTGTGTATATATATATGTGTGTGTGTGCGTGTATACACATGACAATGAGTCCTGAGATTCTATTAGGATTCAATCTTACAATTCATTTAAATTCTAAGCCTAAACAGGAAGATCAAGAGCATTGCCATGGAGGGCAATGAAGTGATAATTGCAAAAAGTAAAGAACATTTTTGGAAAATACATCCTAGTCATTATTTGAGACAGCTTTGTGATATATTGTGCCAGCACTTTAACAAAAAGTTATGGAGAAACTATGTCTAATGCTATATTTCATAATCTTAAATATTTTGGTAAAAGAATAGAGTGGGGAAAATTTGTATAAAATAAAAAAGGATCTATCACATTTAATTAAGGAAAAATCATATAGGAAAATGGCAAAGGGATCAATTAAACTTTTTTTTCATTTATTGTTCGTTGCATTTGTTTCTCTATCAGTTGTCATTGTCAGTAGATTATGAACAAAATAACTTGCAATAATTAGGATGCTTTACTTGCATTTTAACTGAACACTAAAGAGTGTTTGCTATTCAACACATATGCAGTTTCCTGATACATGCTGTCAGAAGGAAAGATTTGCTCTTGCACAGATTATGTACTGAAGATAAATTCCAAATGCATGTATTTGAAAACAATGCCCCTGTCAATTTAAATGTACCATGCATATGCAGCAGCTATTTCTGAAATTTTAATTACTGATGTTTTTTCAGTATGTTCTGCATTATTATATGTCTATCTCAGGTTGTTTCTTAGACAGTGTTTGATAAGAATTAATTTAAAATTTCATGAAGCTGAGGAAAAGACTACTAGCCAGTGAAGGCACATGCTTCTCTGAAGTTCAGATATATGTCTAGAGTTCCTGACCTGAATCGCCATTAAGCATTAAGGACAGTATTTGAAAAAAAAAACAGTAACTTTCCAACAGGATCTGATTTATGGACAGATAGATCTCAAATTGTCATGCCTGGGTCAGACAACAGCAGTAACTACAGAGGGAAAGTTCAAAAACAGTCACTAATGACTTTCAACATTGTTCCCTGCATTTCCATTTTGGGACTCACATAGCCTTGCTGTCAGCCAGCATCCACAAGTGCTGTGATTACTGCTGGCACTGGCACTGCAGCATTCACTCTGGCTGAAAGTGAAGGCAAAGTAGGGAGCTTATTTCCAGCTCCAGTTTCTCCTGGGTTACCAGGCTGGCCCACAGGAGATATTTCACTGAGAACACTTTAGCTATCAGTGAGATTGCCACACCAATCTGGGAAGGATTTAGCCTTTAGACAGTACTGTGCGGACAATGAAAAATCTTCCTTTGTCAGCAGAGAGGGCAGCTGCCACTATTTATAGTCACAAAGTGCCAGCATATTGTCATGTATTTGTGGCTGCTATCGATTCCTCCTTTTTTATTTCATTGGAACAGCTTGAAACTTGTCGAGCTGTGCCTAGGTTGATTTGCAGCTAATTAATTCAACAGACATTTTTAATCTTGCAAATTTGTGACTTGTAATACAGTAATCAAGGTCCCCTGAGCAAACATTAATCAGCCTGGAGGAAAAAAAAGAAAGACATTGTTAGCTGTGTTCAGCAAGGTGCCCACACTGGAAAGAGAGATCCAGAAGAAATGCAATATTAGTAAATTCATCCTAGCTAAGCTTTCATCATTCATCTTATGAAATATTTATCCATTTGATTTGTTTTATACATGCAAGGAGTTATATTTAAAAGAGGATTGTTGGGATTGAGACAGCTCTAGTTACAATCAATGAGGAACTGGCCAAATTTCCTTCTGGTCACTTATTCATCTTATCAACCAAAAAGTCATTCTACCCAGCAGCAGTACAATTTCATTTTTGAGATGACTGTGCTAGCTGTGGAACAGTTTATCCTGAAGAAATTAGTGTAACAAGACACATAACCACATTTAGTAACAGCACTAAGTACTGAGTGAATGAGTGAAGAAAATATTGTATTCATTGTTTTCAACACACAGGTGCATTTTAGCTACTTTGACACAAAGAAGAAGGGGGAAAAAATAAAATGTTGCCTATACTAAACCTAATCTCTGAATAATTAAAGACTTATGAACAGCAAAGCATTTAAATCCTTTCATCATCAGAAAGGATGTAGGTTAGTACACTTGCAGTTCATAAAAATGACTAGAAATGAATGGGTGGTTTAAAATTCAACCCGATTCTAGTACTTGGAGGAACACAATTACAGCATCATGGGACTCAGCAAGAGGTCTTCTGGGTCAGGCCCCTTCTGACACAGAGTTTTCAAGCAGAATGCTGTCACAGCCCTCTCCAGTCAGGCTGCACAGGGTGCACTTGTGTGTACATCAGTGAGGAATCTGTACATATGTTTCACTGTGGAAGCATCTCCACTGTTGACCTTAGCAGGAAGGCAAGAGATCAAAGACAAGAAAGCAAAGGGATGATTCCTCTGGTCAGGATTAAGAGATGTTTGTGAAACACTGTGGAAGCTGTCCCTGCTGTTTTGGTGGATAAAGGGAGGAGCAGAGTCTTTTAACACACAAAAACAAACAAAGAGAAACCCCAAGGAAACCAACAAAACCCAAACCAACAAACCTTAATGCCAAAATGCTATTTATGGTGCAATTACTCTCTCCTCTGGGAAAGAAGTTGACTGATAAAATTCTACAAACTGACTGGAACACACAGGGAGACAGTGAAAGGTATTTCTTAGACATAACTTTGTTCTGTTGACAGGAGTTGTTTATTAGCAATAAAATACAAAGGTGTCTCAAACTAAGGCCTGGGAGACAAGGATTTTTTATGGCAGTTATGCCAGTGATTGTTAAATATAGAAATCCTAAGTCTTTATAATAGATTATGGGTCAGAGCATTTTATTATCTTCTTTATGGGGGATAAATTTCAGATGGCTTCCAGACAAAATGTAAGGTTTAAAATAGGCTCCGAAAATGGGCTTTTCTGTATATGGAGTATTATAGGCTTGGTGTTGTTCAAGTGCTTGTGCATTTCCTCACGCTCTCAGTTTCTCATGTAGTACATCCATAAGCAAATAGTGGATTTTCAGGTGCATGTTCCTTTAGTGCTAATAGTCCTCACATCAACTTCTTCATGCACAGCTGAGGAATACATACATGGTGAGGTTCAAAGGTGTAGAGCAGGAAAAAAATAGAGAAGATGGAGATGAGTGGGTGATGTGGTAGAAGCCTTATAATCAGGGAAGAGCTGTGAATCTATAGAGTAGGTGAGCCCTCATAGCATTTGTTCATACTCAGGTATTCTGTCACTCAGTTCATCATGGAAATTATTGCTCAAGGACTTTCAACTATATTAGACATTGTCATCAGTTCTTCCTTCTTTAGAAGCAGGAACAGTTTCATCCAGATTTCAGTAGAACTCTTTGTGGAGTTACCCATAGCCTGATGCACAACTAAGTGTAGCATATCATGATAGGTCTTTTTTCTTCAAAGATTCACTTAAATGCTTGGCAAAGTTTACTAGATACAGTTCTGATGGTTTTCCCTGTGTTTCCTTCCATTTTCCTCTGTGCTTATTAGTCTCATTTGCAAACCACACCAATGAGAGAAGACTGCTCAGGTTATCTAAGAAACTTTCTTTTCTCATGTCATAGTACAAAACTCAAAAATTCTTTTGCATAACACCTGGCTATGGGATAACCTCTACAGCTAGAGATGGAAAACCAAGTTAAAACTACAAATACTGAAGGAATTTTTTCAAGTGCAAAGCAGGAACTTTTTTAAAGACAGCTGTTATACCTTGATGCTCAACTGATCTTACTTCATCATTCCAGAGCCTTGGTATATGCCCATAACAACACAGACTTCAGTATCTTGTGTTTCTGAGATAATTTCTGACTCACAGAGCATCCACTAATGGAGATCATGTTGGATTAACAAGCAAAGATCTGCCAGCCCACTGCAGTTCTTCTTTAACAGGACTGCAGTTCCTTTAAATCAATTCCCATTGATTCTCAAGGGTAGAAACTGTCCCCTGTGTAATTTGTTCTGCTTGAGGGGACAGATATTTTGCTCTCTATTCTCTGAGTTGTGCATTATTAACAAGCTAGTGTTTATTCTAACAAATGAGCATCACTGTATTTTCCTGCAGGTGCCATTCCATGTATAAGGCTGTCTCAAGAGCGGCAGCTGGCTCTGCCCTTCTTCCCATGTTTGCTCACCTGCCTCTTTAATCAAATGTTAACTTAATAATTGTTATTTTTCATGCTGCAGAGCCATGCAAAACCCAGTTTGACTTCTGGATTTGACCCATGGCGTTAGCAAATGGGAGATTCATCTTCTCACTGTAAGCCAAGTGCACTGGAAATGGGACTCTCTGGGATGCAATAAAACTCAGTTCTTTAGCATATTGATTTTATAGTAATTTTCCAGAGTACAGCTGTGCTTTGAAACTTTGTGCAGCACTCTGTAATCTTCTTGTATTTAAAAAAAAAAAAAAGGAAAAAAAAAGTAAAGCCAACTTTTATTGTTCTTCCTCAGTATACATGTTCTCTTGAAATTTGCAATGTGCAAGAAGCATGTCAGTTAATTCACACTGGACATTTCAAATGGATTCCTACAAACTATATTAATTAATCTGGTACTAATTAAAAACAGCATATTCCTCAGCCATTACAGGAAAATGTATACTCAGATAAAGCTAACTAACTTGTGTGTTCTTCCACCCTCCATCTCTTAACATACAGAACTCAAAGTTTAGTTTTCAGGTTGTCTGGTGAATTTGATTTGGTTTGGGGAAATGTGTGCAAAAGTGTCTCTAGTCTTTTAATAAAACAAGTGAGCAACTTAAAGCAATTTCAAGTGAGGTAAACAATCCTAAAAGACAGACTTGATACAAGCTGTGCTTAAAAAAACTTCTTCAATAATCTACAGCTAAGCAAACAAAAACAAACCAAAATACAGTCTTAAAGGACTGATGAAAAAATTCTGCCTGGTGCACATGTCAATAAGTCATACTTACACCAGTGCTCTGGACGGGAGTGTTTATCATACTGCGATTTGCTTTGATTACAGGCAGTTTATAATCATAAAGGGCTTCTCTGAAGGTCCACCATAGCAAGTGGATTACTTTCTTTTGACTTTAATTGAGTTCAATAAGTCCCAGGAGAAAGCTCATGGGCATTTTGTTTTTAAATTTCACTATGTCACTCTAAGTAGAATTCATTTTTTAAGGAACCTCTTTAATAGCTACTTTACAGCGTACTTGAACTTTACTATCACGTGAGACTGTCAGTCATTGTGTACCCAATACCAATTAGGCTAAGTCATTGAGAATGTCTGAGGAAGCAGTATCTTTTTTTTTTGTATTAAAAAAAAATAGTCCACTGGAAATAATACTAAAGCATTTCTAAGTCTTCCAATCTCTGGATGAGGCCAAGACACCTGGCTGGATTCCATGATGAATTAAAATGTCTTTTTTAATTTTCAGATGGCTTATGAATATATTAATTATATTTTAATATTTTCTATGAAATAAAAACTATCCTTTGAGCTATACATTTCAATTTCAAGAAGAATATACATCTTTCTATAAAGACTAAGTCACTGGACTCCAGGGAAAAAAAATGGACAGGTCAGAGAGTGAAATTTAACCTAAGCTCAGGCAAGAGTCCTTTCCCCCCTCCCAGTCTGCCACCTTGGCTCTCCATGATATTTGCCTGTCGTGCTTCACCACTAAAACCCCTGTAAATGGATCTAGCATCTGGATCCTGTCAAATCTCATCTCATTCTTTAGTTCTGGGTCACACAGGAAAAGGACAGAGGCAGTTCAGCTGCACAAGGGATCAGGCAGGTGCAGGTGGATCCTCTTCTCTTGCAATTTCTCCAATGGCTACCACTGACACAACTGAATGGGTAATGAGAAGGGGCACTGCTTCTTCTTGGGCCAGATGTTGACTGTGTGTAATGAGACTTAGAGATATTATTTGTATTTGGAAAAGAAGGGTGGCAAATAAAAGTTATGACACAGTGAAGAGGATGCCTACTTATGTCAAATACTCGCAATGGCAACACACTGAAACATCGAGCTGGATGCCCAGGCTGTAGAGGTTAGTCCTAAGGACCCAGGTTGAATAGGTGGTGCAGTACAGTCCTCAAAGATGCAGGTTTTAGTTTTTCATCCTCTGCAAACTGATATGCATAGGGGAAAACAAAGGATTGTCTTTACTGTTGTTTCACATGCAGAAAAAAAGATTTTTACATAACTTTCTGAAGTGTGCCTTTTAGCATCTTTGTGTTTCATGAGATCAGGCCTGAAAATATTTCTTCCCCTTCAAAATCAGGGCATCTTTTTCTGCTTAGATTTACATAAATCTATAAAACCTTGACTTATCTGAGAAACTGAGATTCTCACAGCCCCGCTTCCTCTCATGCTCAAAAAATCTGAGCAATTGAGAAGAAACTCCTGACAAACATTTTGGCAAAAGCTGTAATATCGTGCCACATCAAGAAATCTCACAGTCCAGTCTTCTAGTTTTCCATTTAGTTCTGGCAGGAAAAATTAAAAGGCCACAATGTGCAGGAAGTGCAAATGTAATAGGCCACTACCAGCTCTGCCACCATAGCACTCCGTGAACATCAGTGACTCCTCATTTTGGGCTGCCAGAGATGAAGTTGGTCAAAATCACACATCGCTTTTTAAAATCATTATAAAGGGACCTTAGAAAGGTAAAATTAAAGGGAAATGAAAGGAAAAAAAAAAAAAAAAAGAAAAAAAAAAGAAAAAAAGAAGGACTTCAGGATTTCCTTGTTTAATAGAAAATAAAAATGAAAGATGGCATATGTGCACACTTCAGAAGTACAAAACTTACTTTTTCACAGGCCAACACCAAAAAAAAAAAAAAAAGACAGGAAAATCACCAACAAATACCCCAACTATGTCAGTTTGTGATGCTCCTGCTGTGGTGGTCTTCAAGCCAAGTTCCTAGTGCAGAATTCATGATAGCAAGTTGCATGCACCCATTTTGTGATCATCAGCAGAGGGATCTAACAGTAGGACTCAGAAGAGCCAGCACACTGCATATTTAGTAATGGGATATTATTAGGTTGTTGCTACTGAAGACAGGAACACATCTCCAAATTCCTCTGTGTTCTACAAGTAGGCTTTTCATGCACCCACCCACTCCAGTTGGGCATTTTGCTAGAGAAAGCTACCTGCTCCTCTTCCTAGGCAGGAATGGAAGGGAAGGCTGAGTCTGCCCCTCTGCCAGGGGCTGTTAGCTGGAGCTCTGTGACCATGATGTGAGTCCAAATCCCTATTCATCTTGAGCGAACTCAAGGTAACACTTTCTTGGAGACTGTCCTGTCTGCAGGAGGGAGAACACTCTCCCTCTCTCCAGATGATTAAAGGTCCCTGTGAGACCTGCAATGCAGTCGTGCTGGGCACAGTCAGGAAGGCCCAAGAATAGATGTAGCCCTGTGGTCCAAGGTGGAGGCTTATTCTCTCCTTGGGGACTGCTCTGTGTGTGGAGCTGCTGCCTGGTCTGGGTGTGTTCACACCCACTCTGCAGGAACATCAAGTGGGAGATCCCCATCACATGGATACATCCCGCATGCACCCAGACATGTGGCTACATCCCAGGCAGGCTTCCAGGACATTTATTCAGTCAGGTCCAGGGAGATGCAGGCACAGGATTCCCAACCCTGTGACTCTCAAGTGACCTCAGTACAGGACAGGTATATGGAAGTTCACCCAAGCTGAGATGGTGGTGCTTCCAGGCGCACATGGTGGCACATCTTCAGACACTCACAGTATATTTCTGCCTTCCAGAAGCTTCAGTCCCAGGGGTCAACTAGACCTCATGTAATGCCTGATAAAAAGTAAATGACTTCCTAATACTATATAAAGCCTGTAAAAAAATGCACATGCAAACACACTCAAATACTTGAAATTCAGATTCCAGTAGTATATTCTGTGTTCATTCCTATGTTATTACTACTTTTTTTTCAGAAGTCATAAATTTTCCTGCTTTAAGTTGTTGCATAATATAAAATTAATTACAAATGCGTGGGCTTTTACTGTATATGTCTGGTTTTAGTTTTTCAGTTATTTTTCCTAAATACATTTTACATCTAACTACCTCAGCTGCCTTTTGTTTTCTTTTGGCGCATATGAAGTCATGCACTTTCTATATTTGGGGATTTGGGGGGAGGAATTCTTTCAATTTTGAATAACCAGGTTCAAAGCCATGTTGATCAATTTAGAGATGAGATCAGTTTAAGACAACATAATTATTGACAGTTGCAGAACATACATTTTACTTTTAGGTTCTGTTGGGGTTTAGTTTAACAAAAAAACACCATAAGCTGCTTATTAATTTGCCTTAAAAATGTGTTCCTAGTCAAGTTGTGTTATTCAACTCTCTCTTGTACACAATTTATGTGACAAAGACTAACGTAACAGTTGGCAGATAAACAGCAAATTGAACAGAATGGACCAATAGATTCTCACTTCTCTGTTGTAAACTGTTGCATTATACACTGATTGTGCTAAAATAATTGTTACTGTGCTTATACTCCTTAGCCACCATTGCAGAAATAAAATGGTGGAAGATCACATTTGTGTTTATGGAACAGTGTAGATATCCCCCCAGTACAAGCACAGTGACTAGAGGTGAATGATAATCATTGCAGAACTTGTGCTTTGACTTGTAAACATTGTAAAAATGTATTTGGTATTTTATTTGAAATGAAGAATCAAAATAGTTATTAAAAAAAAAAAAAAGAAAAAGAAATCTTCCTGTAAATATATATATTCTGAATCCATGTATACAAACATTCCTTTAGAGTTCAGATTGTGAAGAGTGTCTTTATTGGCTAGAGACCACTGTCTCCTGCGGCAGAGGTTACATGTGCTATAGTAAAGAACACAGTGTGTGAAGTATTTGATGTACTGCAGTACCATAGTTCTTTTGGTCTGTTAAGTAAGTTGCAATTTGTGATGAAATGAAGTTGAAAGTAGTGCTTCATACTTACAAATTTCCTTGGTTACAACTTGATTTTTCTTGTAAAACTTAAAAGGGAAACTTGAAAATTTTATATATTTGGATTTTGTAGATTTTTTTTATTTTATTGCAACACAAGGTACCAAAATCATTAAATAAAGTACACTGTGGTCATTTTACCATGTCGCTTGAGTACTTTTTAAAACTCTTTTATCCTGGTGGATCAGAAAAAGAATGCTATCTTTTGAGCTTCTGACATTATTAGCAAACAAGACAAAAGCTGGCCCAGCTTGGACAACAGTTTGGGACAGATGATCACTAGAAATCCTTTCCACCAGTAATTATTCTATGTTTCTGGGCAGTGTTATCATGGGAGCTCCCATCCCTGAGCATGGGAGTGATGAAAGTGGCTCCCAGGTTACCTCTTGGACCAAGAGAAGACTTGGCCTGGGACTTGGACAATGTTACAGGTGTTGTCCCAGCAAAGACTCCCAGGGAACCATGAGATACCCTGACAGGCATCTCACCCAGAGCAGCAGAAGAGAGTGCTCTGGCCACCGTGGCTGAATTTCTGACTCCTGTCTTAAAGGGAGACCTCCAAAATAGCTGCCCTTGCCCAGGGAACAGGCCAGCAGGTCCTCCCCACTCCTTGGCCACTCAGAGCCACAGTGCTCTCCAACATGGGGTCACACTCACCAGCTGCCCCCCCAGCTGATCCACAATGCCAAGGAAGGGAGATGCAAGAGGAGCTTCACCTTGCCATGGGAAAAGGGGAATTCTGGGCCCTGATCTCAGGGCTCTTAGAGAAGTGCAGAAACCCAGGAGTCCTCCATCACCTGAGAAGGGCCCTGCTCACAGAGGACAGAAGAAGAAACTTTCTTGGTTTTATCCCTATTCATACTCCTAAACACATCACCATTCAGTGATACCCATTGAGTAGTGGGGAAGGGAAAGCTGAGCCTCACACCAGACTTGTCCTGACTCAAATCATTGGGAAAACTTCAGGGAAAGTGCAGTTGCTTCTACTTCTGCCTTCTGGGCAACTGCTTAAATCGTTAAACTATTGCACAAGTTGTTGCTGTCTTTGGCAGCATCTACAATACCCTTAATAGCCCTCTTGGTCTTTATTGCCACACTCGTGTGTGCAATGCCACTTCAAGCAGCAGCCAAAGTTTATGCAACAAAGGTCAGCACCTAGATCCCTCAGCCCTTCTGTCCTATTGCCATGCATCCACTCCTTCTTAGATGCTGCTTCTTGGCCTCCCTCAGGTGATCAAGAAAGGAAGATGAGAGGAAAATAACCCACAAAACAATTATATGTGTCATAAGTTGAAAGAGAGGAAGGAATATCTTGGATATTTCTTGTATAAATCTTGGATAAGTCAGTTTGGAAGTAGGGATGTGACTGATAGATTCTCAGAGGGTTTAGTTTTTGTGTGTATCTTGTTGTTTGGCTAAGGGTTTTAAGGAAATAGCTTGTTATTTTAACTTGGAAAAGTATAATGGAGGGAGCAGCAGCCCAGCAGCATTACTGGGCTTATTTCATCTGAGTCCTAAATCCTCAGTCCCTGTAACCCTGTGACTTCTCACCAAAGGCTCCAAAACCAGTAGGCAAGTAATAAACACACACTTTTATCTACTTTTCTGACTACTTCTCTCCTCAAATACAGGCTGCATGGAATACACTAACTGTGTGGGCAGCTACCAGAGTGGAGTCTAGTTAGCTTGAGGTAAAAGTGATAATTTTGCATGCTTTTGTGCAAATTATTTACCTGTGGGGAAAAAAAGCTTTCTTCAGGGGACTTTTAATGAAAACCTACATGAAAGAAGCAGAGCAGTTTCTTTTTAGGCTAAACAAAGGTAGCAGACAGTTTAATTAGATTCTTAACAACAGAAGGAGAGAAAAATTTTGCAAGTGGCTTGAAAAGTGCTTATTCAGAGCACTTTGTATCTCTTCTGCCTTAGAAGAATACAGAAATGTCTATAGTTCCAATTTAAAAAAATATTCTGAAAAACTAAATAGAGGGACTTAGTAACAAAAGTCCCAAATGTCTTGGCAAAATTATTCAAGCAGGGTTTTTCTCCTGCTTACTTAGCTTGGGAGATAGTAAGAAGCTTGGCTTAATACTGCTAATAGTGCACTTAGAGGTCTGTGTGCATTGGAAGGAGCAGTCTCTTCCTACTATAAGCAATCAGAAACTTGGAAAGGTAGATTAGAGATGAGAGGTTACTTTTTTCTCCTAAATGTTGCACAGGTAAAAAATTGCACTTGTTTGGTTATTTCATAAACCAAAATGGAAAGCAGGAAAGTAAGTACTGATGTATAGTATTGTTGATGTGGGAGCATTTCAGACCCATGGTCAAGAAGAGAACCGCATGTAAATTTGATGTGAAGATGGATGGGAAACCTAGTCTCTGGCCTATTTTTGGGCTAAGTAAGCTCTAAATACACTACTCTCTGAAGTACATTGTCCGCATAATAATGCATGTTTTAACTACTTTACATTAGTGTTGTTCTCATGTGCTGATCCATACTTCTTTTTAATGGAAGAGAGCTCAGTTTGCTGACAAAATTGTAGCTCCGGAGGATGTTGAGCCAGACTGACTGGTGGGGTGGCTTTCCCTGCCTTTGCTGCCACCTAGCACGCGGGCCATGCATGTCGTAGGTTTCATGTCTGTTCTTCAGCAGTAGGCTTTTTCCAAGACAGAAGGATTATTCATTCACAAGAAGCTACACACACGCACACGCACCAAAACTAAAAAAAAAAAAAAAAGGAGGACAAAGAGATACTTACTATGTTTTTCAGTAACCAGGTCGTTTATTTTTAATCAGGCTCTCGTTAAGTACTGTGAACATAAGCTATACTGCCGTGATCACACCCAATATATACATGCTGTTTCTTGCTGCTGTGTGACTGCTATATGCCCTCATAGGACTTACATTATCAACCAAGTTGAACAGTTTGTGGAATGCAAGACCATTGATAATGTCCTAAAGCATAGAAGAATAAGCTTAAGAACATTATCATTATAAATAATTGGAACTGAGCTAATGGGTTATGACTAATATTGTGGTCTGCTGCAGTTCATCACCAAACTATCTCATAGTTTTAAGCACATTAATCTTGCATTAATTTTAAATGTTCAGTGTCTCTAGAGAAGGTAGGAGTCCAAATTTGGAATTTTATCAATTCATTAAACTCCACAGATCATTTCAACACGAGCCTAACTCCATTTTTAACTTCCGTGACTAGTGGGGCTCTAGCAGTAGCCACTTCTAATAGTTCCTCTGTATCTTCACCAGCACTGGCCCCACTTTATTCCTCCGGGAGCTTTGTGCAATCTTCTGTCAAGGTAGCGGATCCATCACTGGAGTGAAACAAATATTGTTTCTCTTCCCTGGGCTGGTGTGAGACAGGGGCACTGTGACCAACCTCAGCTTAGCCACACCAGCTGTTTCATAACTTGTAGTTACACGAGAGTAAGAGGGAACATCTAGAGTCTCCTTCAGACTGAGCGAGCAGCATTACACAACTCAGCCTTTCCACATTTCACATTTGTCCCTACTGATCTCTTTATATTGTCTGATGACTTTGTAACTCTTCCAAGATTCTTGCTTCAAGGCATTTTCTTTTTGTGTGTGTTTCTTCATTTACTTTAAATGCATGTGTGCCTCTGATATTTGTTTTTGTGATATCCTTTGGGGGTTTGTTGTTGCTTTGGGCTCTACTTGCCATCTGTTATGTTTGAAACTACATTTCAAATGCTATCATCTTTTCATGCCGACTTTGATTCTAGCTGACTGTGTTGGTACAGAAGTTGTGAGAGGAGCTGTGTGGTTACATTACAGGTGTGTGGCATTTTGTCAGAGGTCTGATGTCCTGAGGAATGTTCTAACATTGTCCTGAGGAATGTTCTAACATTGTCCTGATAAAATCAGGAAAATTAGCCCGTCTCTCAAATTCTCTGACTGGTCAGTGTTTTGTTAGGTACCCCGTGCCATCTTCTGCTTACAGCTTCATCCCAGAACCTGTTGTGCTGACTTGGAATTTCTTTGACTTTTCTGTATGGTTTCACCTAGCCCGTATTTTAAAAACTGAAAAAACCCAACCCAAAAGAGGGAGATCCTGCCTTAGCTGGGCCATAATGTCCTAGGGCATTCACTAATTTACTAATTCCAAGGTACACAAATAACTGCAATGTGCTTAAACTCTGCTATAGCATAAAGCATCTAACATGTCTTAATGACTGCCTTTAATGAGCATTTCCAAATATCTTACCCATGTGAGCAACATACACAGTGCAGTGTCCTCCATGTTTGTAAACAAAAACTGAGGTAGAAGCTTAAGTTCCATTATATGATTTAAAGGCAGATATGAGCTGATTTGCCTCCTGTGAGAAACACTGGTGCTCACACAGGGGTTATAGGTTTCCCCTCTGTGCCCTAGCTGATAGGGGGAAGGAAATTATTGGCTATTAAGAATAATTATGCTTCATGGTTATACCTTTCTTTAAAGTGGCATTAACTCCCATGTGTAACTTGAAACTAATAATGAATCAAGTTTATCCTTTAGATGGGCTTTTGGTTCTGTCTTTCATCCATCCGATCTTGAAAGTTATAATTATCCAACTTCATTCTACTTATGCAGTTACCAGTTTTTTTACATTTAGTCATATCACCTTATCCCAAACTGTTACTCTGTGCTGATAAAACACGAGATTCAGTGATAACAGCTTCTTTAACACCCTAATGGGACAGGTTTTCATTAAAGTGTTGTATTATCTAACATATAAAATTATTTTACCTTGTCTGTAGAGCACCTCTGTGAGGCTTGGTTGCAGAAAGAATTACAGGGTGAAACTTCTGTCTCTGATGTCCCTGTATGGATTGCTCAAACCAGACATCTTCAGAAAATATGCAGTTAAATGAAAAATGTTCTTGGAAATTTGGGGATCCAAAGAGTGTGGTCCTCAGTATTCATTCTCACTGCTCAGTTGGATTTCTGTACACACCATGAGGATGACACTTTCAAATGTGGGCTGGGGAGCCAGGGATGGAAAAGGATCATTTCTGCTCCTGCCTGATCCTGTCACCTAGTCACCCATATGATGTCACCTCTGGCTTCTGCCCATTTTAAAGGGTCTTGTGCCTCCTGATCGGCACAGGGGCATTGCTGCTTTGTCTGGATTTGTCTCACCTACCATGCAGCCCTGTGGAATTTCACAAAAGCAAGCTGTCTGGCAGGATTTTGTAGTCGTCGCCAGTGCGTGCCTTGGGTTAGATGATGATATAACTAATGATCTGATCCAGCAGGGCATAGCTCTTCCCTCAGTAGTGACTAAGAAGTCACTGCATTGTGTTTCCAATAAGGTACGCCATTCCCCTACTAGTGCATGCAAGTAGGATATGAGAAACCTCAATTTTGAATTTAGCTTTTTTCAACATTGTTTTGAATACAGATCTCCTTAAACCTTTAATTAACATTTCTTGCATAGATAATTCATTTTCACCAGCAGCCTATGCTACAGGATGCTTCTGACTGTGCAGAGAGATAATATACTTTCTTTTTATATCTGCCTGAAGCAGAATTAAAATAAGAAGGGAACTGTTTGGTTGCACTTTTATCCTTTGGGGTAGTTTTTCGTGTGTGCACATGTGCAACGTCTTTTGAGATCATAGCTCTTACATTTCCTAAAGGAAGAGGAAAGCAAAATAGGGCAGCCTTAAAGAAAAACCAAAAATCTTGGAAGAACATAAAAGTCTTGTGTTCATTACAGTTTGCCTTGAAGACTTTATCTGACATTTCTCTGAAACCTGAGTTATCAGAAGCAGTAATTTGCTCTGCATTATCTACTACCGCGATTCAAAAGAAGTACTAAAGAGGATGCCATTCAAATTCATACAGGAAGACAGATCCCAGGGGAGATGCATCGCCTCTTATGAAGGCAGCTAGTGGAGGGGAAAGAAAGCAGAGAAGCTTCTTGGCTCAGGATCTCCCTGTTATTTATCTTTTAACTGCCTGGGACAAATAAACAAAGACTCTGTACCAAGGTGTCAAGACACAGACCAAATTGTGCAGGAGCAGCCAGAACCAGCAATGAGATACAGCCAGTCAGACATGGTAGAGAAGGGTGAATAATGGAGCCGGGCACTGCTGCCTGATGCCTTCTGAGAGCTGAGCTTTTATCTCCAGCAGGGCACCACTCCGTGTTCTGGCACTTTCCAGGTCCCACATGTCTGTTTTTTAAGTAGAGGCTGCAATGAGAACTTTTTCATACTGGCTTTTTCAGTCCACATCAGGCTGCATGAATATCTGGCTCCCAGTGTGCCAGCTTGCATTGCTGCTGTCTTACACAGTACCTGGTACTGATCTGAGCTCTTCCTGCAAGCTGTCAGAACACGGGTGCAGCATTTGGTGTGAGCGCTCAGAGATGCTCAGCTAGTGCTCAAAGGAATATCCTCTGCTTCAGCAGTGTGTTTTTCCACTTGTGCCAATGCAGCAATGCTTTTAAATTCCCCATGTCCTTATTGTTCTCGATATTGGAAACAGTGACTGCAAATTTACAGCCAAAATGCTTGGGGGGGGGGGAGAAAAAAACAGAAGCCAAAATGTTAGCAAACCTTTTCACACTGCAAGCTTCCTCATGCAAAGATATTTCATTCACTTCCTCTCAGATGCCAGCAAAGGAGATGCCATTTTTGGGGTTTCCATGCTATTCATTATGGCATTTATAAGTGTGAACTGAGCAGACCTAACACCACAAGGCAGGCAACGAGGGCTGCTTTCAGGCTGCCCAGGGCAAATGTCATTAGGGGTCAGGAATATTAAAAAAAAAAAAAAAAAAAAACAAAAAAAAAAAAAAAAAAAAAAAAAAAACACAAAATCCCTTCCTCTTACCAAGGGGAATAACTGCACTATCTAGGCTATGCTGCACCATCATAAAATATTCTGAGTTGGAAGGGACCCACAAGGATCGTCAAGTCCTACCCTTAGCCCTGCACAGGACCATCCCCACGAGTCACACCACGTGCCTAAGAGTATTGACCAACAGCTTCTTGAACTCTGTCAGGCTTGCTGCTGTGACCACTTCCCCAGGGAGGCTGTTCCAGTGCCCAACCATCCCCTGGGTGAAGAACCTTTTTCTAACATCTGACCTAAACCTTCCCTGACACAACTTCAGGACATTCCCTCAGGTCCTGTCACTGGTCACCACAGAGAAGAGATCAGTGTCTGCCCCTTCTCTTACCCTCACCAGGAAGCTGTAACTGCAAAGAGGTCTCCCCACAATCTCCTCTTCTCCAGTCTGAACAAACCGAGTGACCCCAGCTGCTTCTCATACTTTTCACATTTTGACAGCTTTTCTAACTTAAGACAATCTGCCTTGCTAAGTAATGTCTGTGCAACTAAAATGGGTTATGATTTTTTTTTTTATCAGAATGGTTGTAATGGGGCAGCACTGCTCACTAAACAAAGGACCAAAACGTATGTAATGAAGAGGCGGGAACAAAACAGCCCAGCAACCTGCAGAGGACCAAATGTTTCCGTTCCAGATATGCCGTTGTTAGACAAATGGATTCTTGGGAGAAATAAACCTTCAGCTTTTCTGCTGATACGCAAGGCAAAGCCACCACACACGCAGAGCAGTATGGGATGCCAGGATGGGAAATTTGGGTCATGGGCATATGAATTACATGGAGCCAGCTATGTTTTCTTCATTTGATGACTTAATTTATTTCATGCAGCTGCCAACACTTGCTGCACCTCTTAAAATTGTCTTTGCCCCACCCCAGCAGTGGCACATTTATATGGGGCTGAATCACCAGCACCTTCTCACAACACAGCCTGCCTGTGCTCAGCCCAACGTCTCTCCCTCTCTCCAGTTGCAAAATAGTATATGCTCCCAGCAGTTGAGTATTAAATCTGATTAAATTTGATGGAAGCAGGTCCTCATTCTGTCCCAAAAGAGCTGATACTACAGACTCACGTGTTTTCCTTTGACTGCCTGTCTTCACTGCTATCTCTTGCCTGGCATGCTGCCTGGAAAGGAGGAGGGCCTGACAAAACAGGACAGCTTGCCAAGGAAATCAAGCTCCTTCTGAAGGAAAGCCTCAATGTGAAAATTTCAGGGGTTTTTTGGGACATCTCCCTTCTACAGGTGAAATTGCACTTTTATATTTCAATATATCAGCTTCCCTCATTGTGAAACCTGCAAGTCCTTTGTGTTTTTTCTCTGGAGCTTCAAAATATCCTGAGATATATATATATATATATAAAATACAACAAATACTTCTTGAGGTGACAACATTATTCTGCAACCTTAGTGTTTCTGGCTTTATTTGCCCCAACGTGAGCATGCTGCTAACACAGGTGCTGTGTCCTACTTTCAACATTGGAAATGGGACCCAAATCCTCAGGGGTGAGCAAATTCCTCGTGGATGAAAACTTCCTATAGACTTAGTTCCTATAATTACAGAGATCTGCATTAAAATTAGAAGCTTGGGCTGAGGAAGTAATTATTTACTTGCTATCTGTGTTTTGCTGCATGGTTTGCAGGGATGATCTGCTAGAAATCAGCACATCTACCAAAATTGCTTGGTTCACCAGCTAATAAAAATTATTAAGCATAATAATGACAAAGCAAGCATGAGTGATATCATCTTGACATTTGAAAAGCTCAAGTGGATGGAATAATAATGGTCTGCTATTTGTCTTGCAACAGCAGCTGAAGTTGGTTTCATGGTCCTGTTTATACCAAAGAAACAGGGCATCACACATACACACACATGTACACTTACCTAGACTGCTGTGTAAATTAAGCCAGACAGCATCTGCTCCTGTGGTTATTAATGCTAAGATGCTATCAATTAAGAAACTAAAGATGGATTGATGCATTCCAGTGGCTGGGATTTTTCTGGCTGCCTTTCTAGGTCAGCTCTCTACTCTCATAATTTCTTGAAGTGTGTTTTTGGGCACTCAGGGGTGCTTAGCTGCCCACCTGCGAGGCTCTTCTGACTCACTTTGCTGCAGACAGCAAAAAAAGCCATCCTCCAATTTTAAACACTTGTCAAGCTGGGTACCCACTGGCTCACAAGGAAAACTTTGCAAATGAAGCACTGGGCATGGAGTAACCAAAACAGCTTGAAAGTCGTGTGTTCAGCACAACTTCAGACCTATGAATGATCCTGTTGCTACACCAGAAGGGTGGAATAAGTTACACAGCATAAGAGAGTCTATTGATTCATTTATTACAGCTGCTATGCAGAAACTTTATTGCCTCCTAGAAGTGGTATTTTTGTATACTGTACAATGACAGAAAAATACCAGAGGTTCTTCATTTAAAGCTCCTTCACTTGTTAGAACAGCAACCTTCCCTCATCAGGTTTGCTCTCTGTGAGGGTCGTAAAGGAGACCAGAACTTAACCGCATTAGCTCCTCAGGTCTAACTTCCTGTGTCTGTTCAATCACACCTGAGCCAGCCCCGAGATGAAGAAGATATTCCAGAGCACACGAGGCACTGAAAACAGGATGGCTGGGCCAGCCAGGCTGCTGCCCCTTCCTTTGACTGCCCTGCAGAGGCAGCCCCACCACAGCACCACACCTCACACTGCCCCCATGCCAGGCAAACTGCAGGCACTGAAGCTGGTTTCTCCCATCCTACCAAGGCAAAGCTTTAGTGTCGTTCAAGCTTTGTCCTGAACAATCCTGGGTATCATCATGAGGAGCAGGGGAGACTGCTAGAAAGATTATAGACCAAGGCTAGTGACAGAGAGAGGAACTGGGTAGCAAGCATGATGACTAGCTTGCTTTTGAGAGGAAACAGCAAGCCTGGAGGTGCTGCTACCCGATGAGCAAGCCTAATTGACAACTACACACCTTCCCCTAGATACTACTGAGTTATACTTTGCTCCAGATATGCCCTGAGGGCGGCTGAGATCTTCTCCTGGGCCTGCTCCAACCAAGTAGTGCCCCCACCACTGCTCAACTCATATGGCAACTTTGGTCCAGGAAATGCCATCAAAGATGTTGTGCTTCTGCACTGGTGCCAGGTTTTCCAAGGAGAAAAAGGGAGCCGGGAAATTTTGTTTTCATAAACGTGACTCAAGAGTGTCCAGAATTAGGATTCCAAAACTAGATTGGGGTTTGGGTGGGCTTGCTTCAGCTGGGGAGTTTGGTTTATATTTTCATTAATGCCTTCAGGAACTGATCCAGGTTGCAGTTGGCCTTTTCCCTCAAGCGTGTTCTCACAAAGCCAGATCAAATACCAAAATATCTGTCTGGAATGTGGAAATCTATGGTAGAAAACATTAACCAAGCAAGCCTGTAACAGCTGTGCCCACTAGTTAAGAAAATTAATCCACTGCATGACGGGCATAAGAAAATAAATGCATTTCTGAATGGACAGGACACTTCAGAAGTTTTGGTGGATCAGTCAGAAGAGTGTTTTTTATATGGTAAGGAGAAACCTGATCATTAAAGAAGTGTCTGGAGAGCTAGCAACTCCACTACAGCAGTTGAAATGAGCTCAGAAATGTTTGCAAGTACCCTTGGTAGATTTCAAATAGATCAAAAAGATAAACATTCATTGGGGCCTCCATTTCTGTTCCTACTTAGGAATTAACCAAAAGTTTCTCTGAGCAAAGTGTAGACCTGACCATAAGAAAACATTACTGGAAGAAATAGAAAAGCAAACCCAACTGGAATGTATGAAGATCAGCCTCATCAGCAATGGGATTCATCCTAATTTATCTGCTAAAAATCCTTTGTAAAGATGAAACAGTTGTAAATTCCTATCCTCCCTGATGATTGGCATATCCTGTGTCCCATTAGAAAGAATTAGGCAAAAATGGTTCTGTTTCTTGCCTTTTATTTTTTACACTTTTAAGATCTTCTCTGAATAATACGATACTTCCATTTGTATTTTGTTAGAACTTTGGCATCTCACGGTCCCAGTACATGCCACATGGTTTTAGCTAGAAAACAGGAGCCTAAGGTGATTCAATGAATTGCGCTGCATTCTCTTATTATAGGAACTAGTATGGACAGCAGGGAGTGTTGGGCTTTCTCTCATGATGGCTGCAACACAAGGCTCTGTGGAATAGGATCCACTCTACAACAGCTGACTCAGCAACATGGTGGGTAAAAAAAATATTGGGTCTGCCTTATATATGGAGCCTGATCTTAATTCCAAATGGCATCTCACCTTCTGGTAATGTTTCACATAGATGCAAAAGCGAGAAGGGTTAGCAAACACTTCAGGTTTTAAGAAAATGCTCCCTACAGTTCAAAAGTTTATTATATCTTTCTGACCAATTTTCTGACATGAACAGATGACTATAACAACTTTAAAATGTTTCAGGAAGCAACATACAGTATACATCTGATGTATGCTGTGACAAAATTCAAGGTTGTAAATCTGCAACCATATGTGCAAAACAAAATTACTCAAAAAAGCACAGATATCCAAATACTGCAAATAACCCATCATGAGAGAAGTATCATAGAATTACGGAGTGGTTTGGGTTGGGATTTTAAAGATCATCCAGTTCCAAACCTCCTGTCATGTGCAGCAACATCTTCCACTAGACCAGGTTGTTCAAAGCCCCATCCAACCTGACCTTGAACACTTCCAAGGATGGGACACCCACAACTTGTTCCGGTGCTTCATCACTCTCAAAGTAAAGAATTTCTTCCTAATGTCTAATCTAAATCTTCCAACTTTCAGTTTAAAGCTGTTATCCCTTGTCCTGCAACTACATGCCATTGTCAAAAGTCCCTCTCCAAGCCTCTTGTAGGCCCCCTTTAGGTACTAGAAGGCTGCTCTAAAATTTCTCCTGAGTCTTCCCCAGGCTGAACAACCCCAACTCTCTCAGCCTTCCTTCATACAAGAGGTGCTCCCAGCTCCTGATGAGCTTCAGAATCTTGAGACTGGAATTTTTTTTTACTAGTTCTGAGTTTAAAAAAAAGTGAAGGGAATAGAACTAAAGAGTGTCATCAGATTGTCTCATTATCAGACGTGTTTTGGAGAATTCTCTTACTTAACATGTATTTTCACTGCTACTACACTCATGTAGCAGTTCCATGCATTTTCACATTTGCTTTTAGTACTGTTGTTTCAGTACTGTTAATTTTTTGATGCAAAAATCACACCAAAAAAAAGCATTCTAGTGTCTATGATGGGCTTAATAGGGATTAAGCACTGTAAAGCTAACACAGTGTCATCATAGCTGTACCTTTCTACACAGAATAATAGGATGAAGCAATATAATGGTACACTTATACAGCAAACCCAATACCGGATAAACCATACAGTTGTGTTGACAATGCTGATTAACTGCTCTACCTTGCATTTGCAGAGATTAATTTCATGTGAAAGCATCCTAATAATAGATGTTCAGACTGAGCTCTGCTATTACACAACAGGACAGTAAATTGGCCAGTAGGAGATTTGGGTCTTGCTGAGAGATAATGATGAATACCTGTCAGTACAGCAGTTGGTCTGCTTCCAAACAGCCTAGAAATTACATATCCTGCTTACATGGAAAAAACATATAATGTCTTCAGTGTATCCAAAGGCTAACCAGGTGAATACTTCTGCTCAATACACAGTAAACCAAATCAGCTAAAAGTATGCCTGGTCTATAACCTTATTTGTGAAAGTCTCACTCCAGGTCTGCCCCCTTTTTTGCTGAAATAAAGTAGGCATACACACACCAAATATGTACAAATAAACCTTACCAGTCAGTACTTAATTACCTATTTTCTGTTGCAGGACCCTTCACTAAAGTAGTATTGCAATGCCTGTTAAGGCCTCCTGCAGCACTGACTGCAACTATTAAAACTCAGCCTTTATTGTTTATGTGACTTTTGTCCTTTATTCCACTGTTATCCAGATTATTGTTCCTTTAGTTCACTCCTGAGCTTTTGATCCTTCCATCCCTATGCAGACACTGGGAAAGAAGGGCTTCTCAAGGGTATGACACACTGCTCAAAACCAGTGAAGGTTCATCAGGACAGGCCATGTATCATTCCATTTAGTTCAAACAACACAAAGCTTCAAGTCTGTTCCAGTTGTCAATTTTATTCAAAAGGTGCCTTCTATACATTTTTAATATATAGAAACAAATATGAAAGACCTATACAAATATGAATACTTAAAGAGTACCAGTACTGCCCTTCATTATTTTTATTCATCTTTCAATACTTAAAGGGACAAAACTGCAGCAAATAGCCCAAATACTTAGTAAAATAAATTTTACAAAATCTCTGATAACAAGTGTCTGTTCATGTCTAACAGAATTTTTTCAGTTGAGTTTTCTTTCACATATATATCCAACCTCAACACAAAATATGTTCAGCTGCCTTCAAGATGTTCACAATATTGACTGATGTCCATTTTCTTCATGATGGACAGTTTAAAAAAAGCTCATACTTAAGTTATAATGCCAAATTTCTGCACTTGAGTATCACCTTTTATGTCACACTGTGTTAATATAATATTTTTTAAACACGTATCAATAAATTAAAAAGAACACAATTTTGCCTTCAAGTGAAACCCAAGTAACTTAAAAAATTCCGAGTGGGCATTTGCTTTTATAAACATGATTCTTCCCAAAACTTTAAAGAATTTAATTTAACACCACATAAAATGCCTTTGATATAAAATAACATCATAAAATAAGTAAGCTTTTTGCTTCTTGTACTATAATTGATAGGCATTTTCACATAAAGTGTTATTTTTCTAATGCAGGGCATCATCCACATGCACTTATGCAACGTCAATAATTTACACATTTAAAAGAGCATAAAGCAAAGCATGTGCTTTGGTGAGAGGAATGGATACTAAATTGAATACAACTGCTCCCTCAAAAGTTGGGTGTGGGGTTTTTTCAGGAAGTGTGCATGGGGGTTTAAGAAAAGGTCAAACCCCAGCAATATTGAAAGGAGACTGTGTCATACAGCAAAACCCCCTTTTGTCTTTTCTTAAGGAATTTGCCCACATCCCAAAACTAGAAAGTTCCCAGATGTTAAGCACAGTAGATTAAACTCACTGGAAATCAGAAGAAATATTTCAGATATTTCCTATCTGAACAATAAAAGCACAGGCTTTAGTTCAGAAAAAATATAACAACATAATTTGCTATAAGTGCACAATAGCCCAGTCCTGCAATTCTTTCCTGTTGATTCAGTTTTTTTCACTTAAGGAAAGTACATAGAACTTCCCTCTAAACCCTAATTTAATAACTTATGTAAATAATTCTTCGAAGAATATGTATGTTTAACAGTTTACTCACATACTAGATCTAAAGGGCATTTGGGAATGTCTATCCTGTTTTTCAAAAGAACTACTTTTAAAAAGTGTTGCAATGATTTTTTTCTCTCCTTCAAAATAAACTTTTGTGAGCTCATCTCACTAGACAGTACTCTCATTTCCACATCTTGATGTTTGCTTGGCTCTTGCAAAATTCATTCAAAAGCGAATTTGTAGATTCAATGAGAAATATATGGGACAAGTCTCTACTGAACGGCAGATATCCAGCATGGCTTGGCTTGAAAGAGCAGCTGGCTGTAGAGTTCTCATTCACTGCATTGGACAGGTTTCTGTATCAAACTTCCTTGGATTACTGCAGTTCTCTAACCAATTTTTACTCCTCCAAACTCTTTCTGAGCTCACCCAGTAAAACTAAACACTTTCCAGCACAGATTTTGCAGTCATTTCTAGAGGTTCTGCAGGCCAAAGGACAACTGTTTGCCACCAGTGTGAGAGTAACAACCCAAGGAAAGTTTTCACACATGTTGTACAGCATTAATCTGGCCTGAAAAACCTACTTACAGTGATGAGGATGGAGACAGCAAAACTCCAGATCTGAGGTGGGGGATGTCAACACACCAAAAAAAGGACCATGTTCATAAAGGCTTTCAGTGTCATTTGGAAAAAAAAAACCAAACAACAAAACCCAAACCAACAAACCAGGTATTTTCAAGGTAGGAATGCATTTATCAAAAATTAAACTTTTCTCCATTACAAATGATTTGAAGTTTGGGTTCCTGAGCTTGATACTGGACAGAGGAAAGGGCCAGGACAAGGGACTTCTACCTTAAATTATACAGCAGTATCACTAGGACAGCATTTAAAATCTATTAAAAGAATGAATAATTTACATATGTGACTTCAAGAATATCATAATTAAACAGTAGTTTAAGTTCAAAAGACCTTAATCATCTTTCTTTTGTGTTTGAAATCGTTCCATTAAAGCCCTAAATATATTTCCTGGTATTTTCTGATGTTTTTCTATTAGAGCTTGCACTGCTGCTTTTGTCTGTAGGGAAAGAGAAAAAGTTTTGGTCAGATTAAGTCATCTTTATATTGCTCATATATTAACACAGTTTTTAGGCTCTTCTTCATCCTTTCAAATACCACAGAACAATTGCAAGTACAAAATGCTATTTTTCCATATTTAAACCCACAGGATGTGATTGTGGCAACACTTCCATGAAACAGACCAACAAACTAGTATCTTTTTTCTCTGATAGCTGTGTTCATGAGCTCTATTAGTGATATGCAAAAATAAAATGACAAGAAAGTAAATTAATGAAGAGACCTAGGCCTATAAAGCATGTCAGTGCCTGAACCTACTGCAAGTCAAAAATTCCTGCCTATGCCCAGGTTTGCATCAGTAACACTCTTCCAGGGTCCATGAACTTTGCTTCTGTACACACTCAAAAGCAGCACTGGAAACACCATTGTGTCCCAGCACATTTGACTTGTACAAAGCAATGACTCCTGCATTCAAGCTCCCATAAGGAAGTGCCCTGTAACACACACTTAGGTCACTTAGCTGCATGTGACAGCAGCCCTCACTTTCACTCAAAAACCAAGCAGGCCAAGGAGTTCATAGCAGCCATTCTTATTATATAAAAGCTCTATAGGGAACATTCAAAAGCGGGGCAATACGCAAAAGCTGCGGTGAGGACACACTGTAACCTTCCTATTCTGCCTAGAGAAACACACACTAGAGAATTCTTAAGGCCAGAGACAGAACAGAGAATTATTTGCCTTTGTAAATCAGTGGTCAGCAAGGGGAGACAATTGTTGGGACAAGCTCCCACTGTTTATATGAAGTATACGATCAACTGTTAAGTGCTTGGAGAAGGACTTTATAGATGTGGTCCTAAGTGCCTCTAAAGCTCTAAAATTTGCATTGGGTAAAAGAAGTGAGTTTAATTTTTTCTAAATATAATTGAAAAAAGCTTACTGTGCCATAGCCTGAAACATGAGACACAACTTTAAAATCACTCTAACTAGGATTCTAGGGAATTCACATTCTAGAGGCCCTATCTAGCAGAATTTGCATTTAACTTTGAAGGAAGTGAGGGATGGCACAAATTAGGATGCCAACGCATGTTTCAAAGTCATTTAAACACACGTTCTCTCCTGAAAGTCACAAGTTCTGAAGTCCTGTCAGGCTGAACCCCCAAAAGAAACAACCAATTTTCCATAACCAGGGCTCAAGATAATGCAGATAAACAGTTTAAGATAATATTTAAGTCATTTTGCAGAGACCTAATCAGAAAGTAAACAGATGAGGAGAGACAATTTAACATCTGCATGGTCAAGAAAAATCTTTCTCTCAAGTGAAGTTTTCAGAATATTGTAAGTGACTATCTGTGGAGTTTTCAAAAATGACTATTTCAGCCTACTCCATCTCACTGTTCCACCACTTAACTGGTTTATGTCTGTGCACCGTGACATCTATTAATGAACTGAAATGAACATGAGGACCTGACAGTCCTTTCTACAAAGCACCTAAATCTTAATTAGGGGAACACTTAGAAGTTAATTTATTGGGTGAGAAGTTGGAGGAAATAGAAACATACTAGACAAAGCAGTGAAATTATTTACCTTTCTTTTTTTAATTGCATGAAATTCCAACAGCTTATGAACACAGATTTGTTATCTTTGAAAGGCTTCATTAATGTCTTTGTGAAAAGACTAAGGAGTAGAACACTTCCTCTTTGGCGAAATGCTTCTCTATTTATCAACCCAGAGCTGTCTTATCTGACTGAATTGCTTCACTCTTTAAAGCAAGATGTTTCTCTAAGCAAATAATAAACTTTAAAAGACCTAAAACAGCTACAAGTTGCACTAATAAAAATAGTATTTAAGAATATATATTTAAGTATTTCAGAAGAACATTCAGAGTTAAACAAGTCCAAAACTAACCAAGATTCCAACAATTTTTATAACAGGCTCCTAGGCAGAAATCACTTAAGACTATTACAGTGTTTTCTATCAGAATATTCAATACTAAAAAAAAATAAAAAAATAAATATATATGTATCTTACCTTTGCAGCTAGTTCCTCAGCAGTCATATTTGGTTCATATGGAATGGGTTCTCCAATAAATGTACGTAGCTTCACTGGAAACCCACCATACAAGGGAACTATTGGCAATCTAACACGTTCATATAGTGACCTAAATATTTCTGATGTGAAAAAGTTTTAGGGGAAAGAGGGAAGCAGGAGAAAGAAAAGTGGGGGCAGAGAGAAAGAATGAAAGAGGGAGAGAAAGAGGGACATTATTCTGTAAAGTTTTTTCCCAGTATGTCTCAACATTGAAACTGGCTTGTAAAGTAATGTAGCCCTAAACCCAGGTTCTCAAACATCATGTCATCTCAAGCGCCCTTTCTACCCTTGACTTTCATTTCCCAAAAGCTGCATTAATGCTAACATCACACTTGTTTCTACCTTAAGTTGGTGTGGAATCTTTCCTCTAAAGAGTAGCCAAAATGAGAAGGAAGAAGAGGAGAAAAATTCAATAGCTGCCTGTCTGGAGAGGACAGGAATGCTATGCAATACAGGTTACAGGTTCAGCATATTTTACAGGTTAGCATAAGAAATTAGTATTGGAAGACTGCACTGTTCAGTCCCACCACGGTCTAGAGAATTAGAAATAGCCTTATCTGCTTAAAGGTCAGTCATACTAACCCAGTGAATTGCTCCTTGAGGTCACACACTGGTTGCAATTAAACAATATAAAAAGAAAGAAAAAACAGGTATTTCACTCAGCTCTAAGAGGACACATCACATTCCAAACATGCCACCTTCTAAGCATTTATTCCAAATGTACCCAAAAGAGATTCTTTAAAGGTTGTGGGCTAATGCTATCTTTCTCAGTTGCAGACAAGAAATTCCATTAACTGAGGCGCTGGCATAAGAAAATCCTTATTGATCAAGATGTGGAATTTTCTGTATACAACCTATAAAAACAAAGAATATTCCAAAACTACTGATCCCTGGAGGTGTTACTCCAGTTTCAAGAGTTCCATTCCTCTAGCAACTCTGCTGTAGAATACAAGTAGCATGAATTATTTTGGCTTCAATTTCTTCTATTTGAGATGATTCTCCTGAACACAGCAACAATTAATTGCTATTTATTTTTGTACAACAGGACAAATGTGTGAATTACTCTGAGCATCTGTTTGTGATGCCTTGGCTTTCTCTACGCAATATTTAGCTCTTAATTAGAGGAGGAGAGAAACAGAACTGTGTTGCCCTGCAGTCCCCTGATGAAGCTGATGATGCCATACTTGAGGCAGAGCATGTGGTGTAGAGGAAACTGTTCAGGCCCCTTCTACCAGACAGTAAGTTGAAGAGCTTAAAAAAAAGGGGGATTTAACACTAGCAAATGAGCAGAGAGGTGGGCATCTAATTCTCCCAGTAGTGGACCCTTCAGACACAGACCCATCTATTCATGTTCTGTCTGCAAGTCCCATAGAGACGAGGAAAGAGAGCTGGCAAGTGCATGTTTATGTAAGGAACCACAGGCCTAGCGCAAAATAGTAAAGCAACTACAAATTAAGTAATAGTTCAAATCATTCAAAGTTTAAGTACAGGTAGTGTTGTAAGTACAGAGCTTTAACAGAACATTTAAAGGAATTACGTGTCAGTTGCAAACCTGTTTGCTTTGCTTCTTAACAGACAGTAGAAAACCTAAGGTTGGCCTAGCAGATACAAGCAGAGAAAAAAGTGCTGTAAATCTTTCTGCCTTTTTCTGGCTCCTTTTTCCTTTCGTCTACTGCTTCTGTAAAGGAATGCTTATGTGGAAAGTAACTTAGATGAGCCAATACATCTAATGGTGATATGAAATCCTAATAACATCTCTGAACTCTACCACAGAGTAAGCCTCAAGAGACAAGGCTGTGTTAAATCTCAAATTTATATGGGGATTATTTCTAAAGAGATAGGCTAGACACATATGGAAAAATAAACTACAAAAAAAATAGAAAATATCTTACTTAGTCCTCCTAATGTCCTAATGCCTTCTCGAACATTTTGTGTAAACATAGGAATGATGGGCTAGGAGGGAAAGAAAATAATTAAGAATGTAATGAAGATAGCACTATCTGAAAAACTTCTTCCTTACTTAAACCCAACAAGCAAATTAATTTCATAAGTGTTTCTCAGACAAGGACATAGAGAGAGCAAAACAAGCATTCTTAATTCCTTCTGTGACATTCTGCCATGAGATTTCAAACCGGAGAATACCATAAGACTTCAGGGAGTCACTGTTTCAGCAAGTCCATTTTCTCAAAGCAGTCCAGAATTTCAGAACCTAAGAAGCATTTAGACATCCCTTCCCCCATCTAGCACAGATGTTACTTAAGTGTTTAAACCTCTTACCTAATTTGTAGTTATGTTCAAAGGGAAGAATTCACAGGATTGGGACACTAAACTTGTCTGATTCGGCTCTGCTATGCTGATGGCATTGCTTCACACATGATGTGTCATATTCAAGACATGTCCATGATTTATTTCTGCTGACGAATACTTGGAATGGTGTTGAATATTTCAAGTTTTTATTGCTGTTTTTGTTTACTGCAAACAGCTGTCAAGATTTACAAGAATCGTGAGGGGGTCAACTACTATATGAAGTTTTTCCACTATCATTTTATACCATGTACCCACTGTACATAGCATCATCAGAAATACAGAACTCTTCACGGGATTTTCATACACTCAGATTCTTATAAACTCTTTAAAGCATGTAGATGAGCTAGTACATAAAACTTTTTAGAAAGGTATCACATCGGTGGGTTTGTTTTCGGGTTTTTTTTGGGGTGGGAGGGTGTGGGTAGTCTGTATATAATGTGATGCAGTTACAGAGAATAAAAAGAAGTGCAGTTGCCTAACCTAAATAACAACAAACTTCTTTATTCTAGAAAAATCTTATTTGGAACATTTTACTTTTGACATAGAAGTAGAGATTTTTGTATGCACCAAGTTGGTTTATATGACAAAAATTCTAGCAAACAAACCACTGAAATGAGACAATTTCAACAAGTCGAAGGTTCCAATTGTAGACACATTTTTCTGATGTTTCAGACACATTTTTCTTTCCATGAGGAGTTCTGCTTACAATTCAAGGTGATTTAAAGTTCATCTTCAATCTAAATAAAGATATTTTTCCCACTTTCAGCCTGCCTCTAACACTATTCCTTTTTTTCTTTCACTGCATGTCTCAGTGTTTGTTTTTTGGTTTTTTTTCCAGGGGGGATGAAGATACAAGACCCATGTGAGTGCATAAAGGGAACTGAACACACGTTCAGTAACATAAATGTAACTAGTACAACCATAGTTAAATCTCAAGTATGGCCTTTCACATGCTATTACGATACATTAGTAAAATCTAAACCTGCTGAAAATACCCTGTTTAAACAGTGCTATTTTCCTTGTGAGAAAAGTGACACACATTTGGGTCTTAAACGTATTTTACTTCTGTATAAAATCCAGAGATTTGACTCGTCTCTTTGACAGTACCTAAATATAAAACTTTTGGTGTGAGACTTACTTTTAAATTAGGTATATGCAGACCTATGGACATATGCATACACCTTTCAAGTACAAAGAGAGAATGAGAGGGACTCTGAAGTGATTATTAAAATACTTACAATTCAAATATATCACATCCTGTTGCATCTTTCACAGCTGATCCTCTGTGAAGATGCTCATCCTGGATATCCCTTGCTACCATAAAATGCCAGTATAGTACTTAGTGCCAGTGAGTCTACACTCTGCTGGGTCACAGCATACTTCAGTCAAAGGAGAAACAGGAATACTGATGTAGCATTGCTTCTCAACTGTTCTGGTCAGGGGTTAAGCCATCGCAGTCCTGACCAAGTACGTATAAAACAGCAGACTCTTGTAACAGAGAAACCATCCTGTATTTCATTTCTCATTCTTTTAAACTCTGAATTTCCTGACCACACTATTCTTAGCTGACTCTAAAGCCTTCTCATCTATCAAAAGCAACAAAGTGTCCTGAAATGTAGTTATGAGAGCAAGTAGACCATACTCATGACAGCCAGCCATGTAACAGCAACTACATGATAATCAAAACAGCTTTCCCTAGAAGAAAATACCAATGAGTTAGCATTCTTTGTTTCTCTTCTCTGATGTGTCATACTTACCACTTTTGCATCAATGGCCACCTGAGCAAAGCCTTTCCGATTACCCCACAAAATAGTATACATCTCATCACTAAAGAGTGCTTCCCGAACTCCACCTGGGGAAATGGCTAGCAGATGGCCCTTCTTCAGAGTACTGACACAAGCTTCTCTTGGTCCAGGTATAACTCCATGTACATCAAGTAATAACTTAAAACCTATAGGGTAAAATAACAGTAATTCAGAAAATGTTAATTCATACTACCATTGAGTACAAATTCCCAATGCAGAACACTATGGCTAAAGCTTACTTCTCTAATAAGCTGTAATCCCCAAGAGGGACTGCTTATAGATTTTGGCCTGCAAAGCTGATGATTTAGCGGTTTCAGTGGCTTTTTGTCACAGTAAAGTCAGGTGATATCTCACAATCAGGACTAAACTAAAAAAAAAAATTGGCAAGCACTCTGACATCTTTCAGGTGTCCCTTCAAAGGAGTTAAGTCAACTCCAGAGCACTGGCTCCTTGCTCAAGCTCTACTGTTCAAATATAGCAGAGTCCAAATAAAATGTAACAAGAAGCAATACCAGCAAATTATTGTGGTTTTTTTGTTCTGTGAACTTTGGCTAGGAGCAGTCATGTATAAGAAGGAGAATGATTCACTTTCTTGTCATTTTCTGTATTACAGATCACTGCAGCACTTGACTCCCTGATTCAGTCTGTGAGTACCTGGATGGCCTTTCATACAAAGATCTGGCAAGCCTGAACTGGCAAGCCCGAACTGGCTATATTCATCTTCTGTTAATAATATAATTAAATTCTTTTTAACCTAAGGTTACATAAATTCCTTGTATCATCTTGCATTTGAAATGGCATACTGACCCTACTTCGCAAGAAATAGCAGAGTATCAAAAATTTGCTTACAAGCATCAAATGAAAACATACCTGATGAATTTAGACAAGTCTAATGTTAAAGGACAGAACTAGCATAAACCTCTGCTTGCAGGAAATCAGTCCTGTTCACTTGGTTCATTAAATTTTAAATTCATACAATATTTAAGAGTACTGCATACCAAAATGGGAACTTGGAATGACTGAGCAGTATGGGCAACATTACTTCTTTTTCTTGAAGTTTCCCACTGACACAAACAGCCTTATCAGCCACAGACAAGGAAACAGAACTGATCTAGTCCAGTTTGCCTCTCAATAACAAATGAATAGCTGTTAATATGAACATGCATTTGTTACATACACACATATGCTGAAGAAGAGTCCAAAAATAGTTAGGAAGACAGATCTGTCTTCCCTTACAGCTCACATAATCTAAGGGCTTGGGAAGAAAAGAATGAGGCAACATAGCATTAGTTTATTCTTAACTAAACTCTGTTCTCTAACTAATCTTTGCAATCTGTGTGAGCATAGTTATTCCTGATTCATCTCTATACATAATCAGGAACTGTCCACAAACACGATAACAGAACAAACACAAGTTTCTCTACACCTGCCTCATATTTTGCTGTGCCTGCCTCACACACTGCTGGGGACACTCACAGTCTTCCAACTAGTAGCATTTGCACACAGGGCACCTGAAATACAGTTTTCCAAAAGTAAATTAATTTCTTTCAGGTGCTTTCTTTGTGGGATCTTCGATAGCTATTATTTTTACAATGTTTTTACAATGTTTTACATTCCCAGACTAATTAAAGCTCTCTGAAATGTACCGGGTGGTAAAAAACTGCCTGTCTCTAAGTCCTTCCTGTCAGTGAGTTCAGGAGAGAGACAAAACAGTAATGAGAAGGGCTGAGCTGCGCAGGAAAAGAGAATCCAAAGAAGCAAAAGATGTGACAATAGTTTTCCTTTCCTCACTGGATATGCTGGGGAAGGGGTGGGGGTGAAGGTGTGTGTGAAAGAGCAACACCATGTGTCTGTCTAGTTCGTAAGTCAGTGTAGGTGTAAATAACTCTTTTCCGGAAGATATTGCTACCGAGGAGGCAGTTATTATCACGAAGGAAGTTTTCCTGCCTGGAACAAAGCATCTTTACCAGAGACGGTTTTAGATGTTTCTCTGCAATGCATTCCACAGAAGCTGACTCCCCAGTATGAGAGAACACTCACATATATGCTACAGAGCCTTACCAGCCAGTGGGGGAGCAGAGGGGAGAAGTGATGATAAAGTCCAGGAAACAAACAGGAGGTTTATCTTTTCTCAGGCCCAGTGCTGCTCACAGCACTGCAAGGTTTTTTTTCTGTAAGTTTTTAGTGTCCTCACCTCCAAAATAAACCCTTTTGAATACTTTCCACTGCTTTGGCATTTTTGGGGGGAGTACCTGCATATATTTTACTTTACAGTCAGCAAAAAAAGAACAGAATATAGACAGAACACAGGTAAAAATTTGTACTACAAAACAGTGGCAGGGAGAGGTTTCAAGTCTCCACAAAATTTCTCAGATGCAATTCCCCCCTTGACTTTCAGTATAAAATTTATATTGTGAGGTGTACTTCCTAACCTAGCTAGCAGAACATACATTACTATCAACGCCTCTGCTCCAGCAACAAAGAAGAACCTGCCTCCATTAGAGCAGCTGAGAGACAGAAACTAGTGCAGTGGCCCTGAAAGGACAGCCAAGATACCTGTGTACAAGGCAAAGGTCATCATGAAGTCATAAAAAACACTGGGGTAGTACTTGGCTTTTGCATCTAAGTGACCAACAATCTATTTTTCCATTTTAAACAACAAAGCAACTCTCAAAATTATCTAAACACCACTTTTCAGCCTCCCAGAGCATGAAGGGATGCTAATTCTCCCAGATACCAAAAAGTTCAACATTAATTTTATTCCACAGTTCAGCCTGGACTCTGCCCTTTGCCCCAATATACTCTTCTACTTTCCATGACATTGTGTCTGCACCAACGTTTGAAAGCCCTTTGGAGAATACCCAGTAATGCCTTTAACACTGCTCTCAATACATGCACTACATTTCTCTAACTTAGCCTCCCTGACTGTAACATCAGGGCTTGTCAGCTACCTGGTAGCAAGACGGCAAGGATGTCACCATTTTTCCATGGTTGACCTTTAGGACCACAGACAGAGAGCAATCATTCAGATCACTGAATCCAACCTTCCACAACTGTAGGTAACCACACATGTCTATCTGCTGAGCATCTAGTTCACCAGGTATAAACACAAGGTGTTGCAAAGTAACAGAGGAGGAGCCGCAGCTCCTCTCCTTTGAGACATTACAGGAGAGGGGCTGCCTTAGTTCCCTAAAATAATGGGCAATCTTTTAAAGAGGGCTTCTAGATGACTCTAGGAAGCAAACATGGCTTACATTATAGCAGAGGGTGATGGAGAACGCAAGTGAAATCTCAGCCTTTTCCCAAAGAGTACAGTGGGGAATTTCTCTTAACTCAGCCTTAGAGAAATCAATGTATTCCTGAGCATTACACCACTAGGAATCTAAAAGAACCAGAAACCTGGAATATTGCTTTGTTTTTTTCCCCTGTGACTATCTTCCAGTTATTAATAAAAGAAGCCACATGACCATATTTCATCTCCTTCTCCCATAAAATGCAAGCAACAAAAGCATATTTAATACTGACACAGTATAAACTGAGACAAACAAATCATGTCCTTCTGCATCAACACAAAAGAAAGACACATTACAGAATCACAGAGGGCAATGTTCAGTAGGAATCTCCAGGTATCTACAGGAAATCTCCTATTAGGTTAGATTGACTTCTGTAAGTTACCAAGCTGTATCTTTCAAGATAAGGAGTAGGGAGAGACATGTTTGATGCACTACAGGCATCCCGTAAGAAGCACAGCAACATTTTGCAAACACACTCCAGTTAATTAAGGACAGCAGTGCCCCATGCAGAGAATGCAATGAGACTGTGCACTGGCAACTGCATACTGTCATGGACCTGGGGTTCAGAGTCATGGGACAAGCCCACTCCTCAGATATTCACAGCAGATTTAATAATCATAAAATGAAAAGAATCTTTACATTATCTAATCTGAGGGTGTCTAACAGACCCCCTCAAATCATCACCCTGCACTGAGCATAGTAACATTTGGTTAAAACATCCTCTGAAAAGGTATCCAGTTTAATCTGAAGATTTAAACAAGTTCAGGCAGCCTTAGCACTACGACAAAATTATGCAGTCTTTCTGTTTGATTCCTAAGAGAAGCAGCATCCACCTGTGTTGCCAGTCATAGATTACTGTGAAGATTTTTAAACAATCCAGAACATTTTCTGGACTCTTTGGGCTTGTCTTCCCTGAGTAGCCTTAATTCCTTCACAGAAACACAATTATATCAATTGGAAGGAAGCTCTGGAGGTCATTTGGTACAACCTCCCACACAAAGCGGGTCTGACTAGATCAGGCTGCTCAGGGCCTCACCCAACAGAGTTTTGAAAGTCTCCAGGGATGGAGATTCCCCAACTTGTCTAAGCAATCTGTTCAGGTATCCGATCACACTCATGGTAAAATAGCTTTCCACATGGCAAATCAAAATTTCCTGTGTTGCAACTGTGTTGCTTCTCATTCTATTGCTGTGCACCTGTCAGAAGAGTCTGACTCCCTCTTCTCTGCACCCTCCCGCTAGGTTGCTGAAGACAGCAATGTCTTCCCCCATCCTTATCTGGTAGAGATCAAACAAATCCAGTTCTCTCAGCCTTTCCTCAAACACTGCAGCCCTCAATCATCTACTGAACATGCCCTAGTGTCTCAGTCTGTCCTGTACTGGGGAGTCCAAAACAGGACACTGTACCGGGAGATGTGTTTGCACAGGTGCCAAGCCAAGGGAAAAAACCTCTTCAACATAACCTAGTGTCTATAGTCATGCTAAAAAAAGCTCAGCGTGCAGGTCATCTTTGCTGCAAGGGCACGCTGCTGACTCACACTCAACTTGTGGTCCATTAGAATGCCAAAGTCCTTTCCTGCAAAGCCACCTTCTACCCAAGGTACTGTTGCATAGAATTGCTCCATCCCAGATGAACAACTTCACATTTGCTTTTGCTGAAGTTCATGAAGCTTCTGCCAGTTCACTTCTATGAAGTCTCTCTGAACACAGACTCTAATCTTCAATGTATCAACAACTCCCCCAGTTTGGTATCATTGGTGAATTTGCTGTGTATGCTCCAACCACTCATCCAGTCGTAGAAAAAAAACACTAAGCAGCAGTGGTCCCAGTATCAATCCCTGAGGAATGCCCATAGAAACCAGCTGTGAGTCAGATGTTGCACTGCTGAACCCAGTTCTTTGAGATCAGCCACTCCGTCAGATGTCTCTGTGATGCTACTAAATGGTATTTGGGGGACTCACACTTAGAACCTCATTTTAAGGCAGAAATGGAGAAAAAACCCATAATCTACCATTTGATAAACAGCTGTGCATAAGTATTAATTGATACAATATCGAGCCAAATCTGTATTATTAAATAGGTTGTGTTAGTCAGCTGCATGCAAAAGATTTGATAACCAACTGAAAAATCTGAATCTGTTGGCAAAAGCAGTTGTAGAGACAAAGCCATGCTGTGATAAGTATGAAAAAGTTGTTTTCAGGGACTAAGGCTGAAGTATCTTCTGGACTAAGAAATAAAACTATACCGACAAAACAACATTTTTCTCATATGAATTGTTTCCACTAAATGCATCAGAACACTATAGAACACTCCTTGTAATTAATTTTCTGAATTGACAGGTTTTTAGTCACAAACTGAACTTGGGAAAAGAAATGGGTACTACTGTATTTCACACACACAAAAACCAAATCCCTCACATAATTAATTTCACCCATAAGCAGTGTATTTCACTAGGCTGTCCAGCCAAAATCTTGCCCTACAGATATTTTTCATTCTCTTCATGCTTCACCTCATATTTCACACAAACATTCTGGATGCTGCTATAGCTTTCCTCCAAAATATATTTGACTTAAAAGAGTTTTCTTAGGGACAGGTTCCCTGCCCAGCATATTCAGCTGGGTGGGATAAGAAAACACATTCTCTCCAGAGTTGTATTTCTAACTTTAAGGGCATTGGTTCCAAACCATTTAATTCTTAATCAGGTTATACTACTCATTCTGCCTATATTAATAAAAAAGAAACATCTTATTTATGTCTTTGCTAATGATTAATACAGAAACAACTGTTTCACCTATGATCTCCTATTTGTTTCTAAACACCCTAGAGTCATTGGAAGGTGTTGCCCGGACAGGAGTATAACCCAGTCTCAGAAACTCATTCTTGTTTGTAAACATGTGAGAGACAGCTCTACTTTAACACTTTCACTAAATCTGTCTGAATGTCTATTCTGAAAGCTGTGCTCATGTGGCACAACTTTTATTAATTACACCATTAAAACATTAAATTAAGAGTTTCAAAACTGCCTGTTTATAATGAAGTATGTTACCTGGTATTCTAAAGACGAAATTATCAGCTACTGCATGGCACTGTCTCTTCATTGTCGTCAGAAGTCTAGCCATGAAATAGATACAGTCAACAGGAGTAGCTCCATGATAAAACACAACAAGCCCTGGTCCTTCAGGAATATTTTCGACACCATGAAGCTCATAACCTGTTAAAAGTGTAACACGTCAAAATTCGATACAAATCTATCCCAAAGAAACTAACGTGCAGCAAGCTGAAACCCATAGCTATTGAGAAGCGGTAACAGCAAAGTGACCTTTGCCCAAGTCAAGAGACGACTTGCAACATTTACATGAAATACAAGCTGCTCCATAGAAAATACACGTTTCATTTAAGGCAGAAGTACCACACTTAGGAAAAGAAATAAAAAATAAATTAAAACTAAACACCCAGTCTCACTGCCTTTAATGATACCATTTTTCCTTAAGTTTTCAGTTCACTGTCTTCAAGGCTGCAAAGTCCTCTGAATCAATCATTCCAGAGAAATCGCAACAAGGACTGGAGTGGTGAAATTACTATTTTAAGCTACTATTAACCTTTTGAAGTTCATTGCCACCAGTGACTGTTTAAGAAGACTTGACATGACAGCACCCATCTACCTGTCTCCTTTTACTCCAGGTTATGAAGCTTATCTTTGTTATTTCTCTCCAAGTTATCCCTGCTCCAGTTTTCCATGGCTAAGTCCTAAAAGCTAGATGGGGCTTTATATGTTTAGCTGAAAAATACATAAACACACGAAAGTTTCTTACTGAACTTACATTCCTATTTAACAGTGCATAAAATGTTTAGTTAACACAAAATATCAAAATGCATCAGTATAGAACATATTCAGTTAATATCTAGTAGTACTGTTACAGTATCTTGTGCTTTTTATATGATAAATACACAAACAAACAAAAACAACCAAAAAACCCCAACCAAGCCCTGTCACTTCTTCCAAAGTTAATCAGGTCTGTAATTCCTATTTAATGAATTTATTTTTACTTCTGAAGGTACTCTTGGCTCTTCTCCCTCTGTTTTACTTTGTATACCTGTGGAGCTGTGACATATTGAAAGCGTATAATCTGTACCATTCCAAGTGACTACTAACTGTACTCCATGCCAGCCAACCAATATATATGTCATTGGCATAATAAATGTAAAGTTACGGGTATCATGTACCAGTTTGGGGAATTAGTTTTGGGCTTTTTGGTTGTGGGGTTGTTTTTTCATTTGTTTTGGGGGTTTTTTTGTGATGATGTAAGATTTGGGGTTGAAAAGTTCTTCCAATGATATATTGATTAACCAAGTGGGGAAAAAATAATTGCAAAACATTTCATTCTTGAGCAAGAGAATAGTATAGATAACAGGGAAGCAGCTGGCAGGGCAGAAAAAAGTCACAGCTGTCAATGAGGGACTGGATAAGAATCTTTTCTGCACAAATAAAAAGTTAAGACCTTACAAAAAGAAAATGTTACTAAGGTTTAAAAGAGCCAAGGCCTTAAAAAAAAAAATCATTTTCTTATGAAAAAAGTAAATAGCTTTTTATTGTGAAGTGAGCATTTTAAGCTCTTTGATGTAGCTGTTGATTTTGATGTAGTGTACTTTCCTAGATTTGAAAGTTACATCTTAGTCTTACAAAGCCTATCTGATACAGCTGCTGCACCATCTGGTTATCAATGCCTTGAAAACCCGCTTCCCTTTGACTAGAGAACAAATAGAGATGATTTTCAAGAAGGATTTGTTCTTTATGTAAATTGCTCTTATGCATCTCTTTCTCCTTTAGCTGCATCTAGACTGAATGGCTCTGAAAGAGGCTTATGATTTCCTTAGAAAGAAAAGCCAAATCACTTATTAAGTCTGTCTTTATAAAGAAATAATAGCAGAAGGACAAGGAACAGGGTCCTTAGTTTTGACATTCTAGTAGAGGAAGTAATTGTCCAAAATACATAAAGAAAATAAAGTAGGGTTCCATAACAGTTTTAGGCACTAAAGTCAATTTCAAGATGCACCTAGTGAGTGAATTGACACTAAGGGCTCCTTTTAGCCCTCATTTGGTATTTTATGTGAAAGACTGGTTAAGTACAATTAAATTATGCTAACACGTGCTGACGTGCTAGCTATGAGGGAATTGGTATTTAAATTCCAGTCTTCATATACTGACTCCAAAATAATATAATTAATTTTCTAATTTTTAACATAACAGACATTTCAGGTCTTCTTCAAATGAGTAAATCCAGGAGTAGTTATAAAAAGCAAAAAAGGGAAAAAAAGGCAATTAAAAATAGCATATATATTCAATTAGAAGAAAGATCTCATTTTTTAGCAGCAAAGGAATAAATGCATAAGGCAAAGACTTTACATACAAAAAAGTTTCGATGGCTTTTTTTTATCTCTCAAGCACCACTGGCTGTCATTGATAAAACAGAAAACAAAACTGGCCTGAACTGGCATGCAATAGCAGTAACAATCAGGTAAATATTGATAATCTTGAAAGATAAATGAAGAATAAAGAGCTTCAGCAGGGTTTAATGAACTGTCGCATCTCACTTACCATGCCATATTCTTCCATGTCCATCCCATAGTGTTGCCAACATTTGTCTTGCACCAACCCAAACATCATAAGAATAAGCTTCCTTTAGTTCATTCTTCCTTTTATAAATATGAACAAAGAGAGCAGAAGCGTAGAAGAGCATGATGAGGACTCCCGGAAGTATAAAAACTAGTGCGAGTGGAAAAAGCACCCAAACAAGGTAGAACACGTAACTCAGATAATCTCCTATATGCTCCACACCAGTCCATTCTTGCAGAATGTAAGTCAGGCAAGTTAAGTAGGACATAGGTACCGGTCCTGCAACACAGGATTCATTTCCACCTGTCATTTCCTGTTAAAATTTAAAAAAAAAAAAAAGATGATTAAGAAATCTTTCAAAAAGACAGGCCTGCCTTTATTCATATATGCATTTCATATATACATTTTATTTATAGATTACTTACCCCACATCACATCAGCACCTACTAGAAATATAACTCTATGCGCAGCAAAACTTTTACCTGATTTTTATAGTTCTTTTCTTTTGTGTACTGGAAATGCTGACAATTCTAACTTATAAAGATGGTGCAATTGCTTAATCTCAGGCTAAGATTTTATCTCATTCAAAACTATTGAACTTACACAGATCCAGAACCTTTATACTGTTACCAACATCAATTAACACTGTATTTTTGGTTTTCAGAAAGCTGTATTGATTACTCAAATTTATTGCTACAGTAAAACAAAACCTTCTCCCAAGCACTAACTACAACAAGAAACAGCACAATCTCAAATCCAGTGCTGTAAAAACACCCCTAATGAACACCTCCACTAACCACAACCATTTGATGACTCAGGAGGAAGATGGTCTCAAGAAAGGCTCAGGCCTGGAGAGATCTTTAACTGTATGTGGAAACTTACTGCTGGTGAAATGCCAAGACTTGGAGCACACACAGAGAGGTAGCAGAAAAGACATGGAAAAAAAGCCCAAGAAACCCAAAGATCACAAAAAGTCCTGTAAAAGCTTTAACTGCTCTGGCTTTACTGTGTCTGTGTATAACAATCTCTCTTCTCCAGTGCCAATTCCCAAGACGTTCCTGGGCTAAACCTCTCTGGGCTGGTGTTTCAGGCTTTCTATCACTCTGGAGCAATGCTTCTTTCTTAGCTTTGTATGATGTAGGGGAAAACTTGCTATTCAATTCACTCTACAAATATGAGACAACCTGAATGCTTGGCTATTTTAGCTACAGTGCTTGAACAGTGTACATAATATCTTGGGGGACAAAAGTTATCCTAGTCTAGACTAAAGTGGTGGTCAAGACTTGACATTCTGCTAGTCAGAACCAAGAAAAAAAACATATTGCGACTATAACTTAGGATTGTGGAGTGAAAAGGATTAAGAACAGTATTTCTGAAAGAATCTAAGCTAGAGGTTGTTGTGTTTTGGTTTTTTATTAGAACATGACTTACAGCCTGTATGACTGCAGAGCTCCTATACTAGACAGACATATGTCTATCGCTCCTTTAATTTTGCTCTCTTTTTGAAAGAAACAAGTGACTGGAATTCAGAAAATGCTTATTAATACTATCAGAACCCAATGACAAAAATTATGAAGCAATTCAGTTTTGTTTCACATCTTCTATGAGACATTGAAACATGTACCATACCAGAACTCATCTCACTTATTTCGCCGTCTCAATTTTCCCTCCCATTCTGATGCCTCTTTTCCTTTGGATTTGAAATCAGCCTCTACCCACATGGCTCAAGATAACTCCTATTAATGAGAAGAAAGCTGATCTCATTAAAAGTCCTTTGCTCCCACAATCCATGTCTGTTTCACTAATTCAGGCTCCCCAGCATGACAATGACAAGCAGATGATTTATCTTCAGCAGTGTATAAGCACACAGTATTAGTGCCATGCACTTCACTGATTTCACACACACATGCTTGGGGGTGTGTATTAGGGGGAAAGGCAGGGAGAGAGTGACCGTGTGGGAGAGCAAGAGAAAGTTTCTTCTCATTCCTGCTGCCAGACCCAAACTCCAGAACCTGTCATGCAGCAAACACCCACAGCAAGTATAAGAAACACGACTTGTGAGACCAAGCAGGATTTAGGAGTAGCATTCAACACCACAATATTTATTAGATTGTTATGCCTGAACTTCTACAGTGGTTCCACCTACAACCTAGAGAACAATATGGAGTATGGGTCATGGCACAGAAACATTTTTTCAAAACTGAGAGGTGATTATGTAGCTTAAAAGATTACTTAAAGCTACGTTCTCCCACAGATTATAATTTTAATTGTTTATGACTTTCTCCAAATCCAAAATCCCCATCAAGTAAATTTAAAGTCCTGTTCACACATGTCAGTCTTGCAAAAATATTACGTGTTCTTTTTGCCTGTAATGTTCAATGCAATATCTCAAATGCAATCATCACAGTTTTATAAGTTTACTTGCATATCTATGTGCTAACCTGTAACAGAAATTAAAATCTTGTGTGCTACCAGCCACAAGAGGTAAGATCTAAAGTACTGCCTTCTCTTAGGGACAGTCAGCTCTGAACAATGTTGTTTTCTCATCTTGAAGAGAGTCATAGAATAATTTACACTGGAAAGACTCACTAAACAGCACTCATCCAACTTCTAACTAAGGAGTTGGATCATGTTGCTCAGTGCCACATCCAGTCCAGTTTGTATTATCTCCATGGTTAGATTCCACAGCTTCCTTGGGCCCTCAATCCAGTGCTTGAATACCTCCACGGTGAAAATGTTTTTCTTTATTCTAGTTAAGATGCTCCATACTACAGTCTGTGCCTGTTGTCCCCTGTCCCTTTGTTACTAGGCTTCCACCTCCCCGTCTCTATAACCACTCATTAAGAGCAGCAGTAAGGTCCTTGCAATGTGGGTGCAACGGCAGTGAAGCAGGTAAGGCAGATCATGACCCAAAAAAGGACAGGAGTTCCACACTGAATACTGGTTCAACATAGTTCTTATATGCTACCAATAACAATATGTTGGTCTGTTCCAGCTGTACAGCCGCCTCCTCTGTGACTGCACAGAGCAGTAACACTACATAACGCACTGTCTTCTAGAAACACCTGCAACATCACACTGATTAGGAACTCATCCCAGCAGAGAGATCACCCTTCCTTCCCTGTCAGAGGTTTTAGTGATACCCATCACCACTGATATCTGAAAAATACAAGGGAGTGCAGTACAACTACGTGTAGTACTACTACGTCTCGTTTTTAGCCAAGTTACAGGCAGAATCCCCCTGTAACACAAGCACATTCTTAACTAGTATTACTGACGCACTTGCTCTTGTGCAGTTCAAACTACATATTATGAAGTCCTAACTTCCTAATACAGCAGCTCACGTACATTTACACTAGTTCAAAAAGATGCACTTTCTCATTTGACTAATGACGGTACACACCGACTTAAACTCACACGCTGATGGCGAAGTGGAAACACGGCTGACACACAACAACTCCTTGCACTGACTTCACCGGCACACGAGCCAGAAAAGCCCCCCCTAACCCACACCAGTGCCCTGCAGCTGCAGTCAGCAGGGCCGGGCTGGGCGAGTCCCCGCCAGGACCCACACCGGACAGGACCACAGGCTGCTCGAGCGGGGCTCCAGCACCTCCGGGAGATGCCCCAGGGAAACCTCGGGGGGCATTCCAGCGCCTGCGGACCGCACCGACACACCGCAGGGCAGCAGCTCCGCCCTGCCCCGGCCCGGCCCACAGACACACACGCACTAGCAATGCCCCCCTTACCCCCCACTCCCCCCCACAGACCCCCCAACCCAGCCGGCCAAACAAAACCCCCGAGGGCCCCGCTGACTCTGCTGGTGGCACCCGCGGCCGCACAGACCCCGGCAGCCGCAGGGGTTCGAGCTGCCTTGCTGTGGCCCCCGGCCCGGCCGCGCAGCTCTCGGCGGGACGCGGGCCGTCTCGGCGCACACCAGGGCACGGCACGGCACGGCACGGCACGGCACGGCACGGCAGGCCGAGCAAGGCCCCGAGCCCGGGGCGCACCGAGCG